>CM070531.1:11733884-12933884 GCA_036346145.1 Olyra latifolia | reverse complement strand
AACACGAACCGCGTGTAAAGTCCCACCTCTACAACCGGTTTGGGACGGTTGTAAAAGGCAAGCTCTAGAAGCGGTTTGTGTCTCAAACCGGTTGTAGAACCATCCCGACCAGCGCATTTAAAACATCTTCTTCCTCCTCGAGGGCGCAGATCAGGTGAACGGGAAGTGTTAACAGGAAGAGCCGAGGTACTGTTTAAGGGGAGGTGCTGCCCAATTTTTCAATTGAGGTGATTTAGCTGCAAATTAAGTGGTTCAAGGTTAGTAACGTCATGTTAACATCCTTCTCACCTAAGTATTGTTGTTTTTTTGCATTGGATGTGAAGAAATGTTGATTTGTTCTTTGTTGAAAAGTGTATCTTTTGTTTGCTAGCTAGCTTTACCAGTGAAAAGTTTCTTTGCTTGTTTGCTAGCTACCTAACTTGTTTGCTAGCTAGCTTGATCATCTAATTTTAGGGAGTTGATCTCAAAATGAAGTTGTTTGCTTTAGGATCCAAAATTTAACGATAAATTTGCTAGCTAGCTTGATCACCTTAATTTTAGGAACTAGTTATTGGAGTATGAAATAAATAAGGCAAAAATTAGAAGGAAAAAAATAAAAAGGTAGAAAGGGAAAAATAATTCGTTAGATTTAGTTAAAAATTGTAGAAGGATTAAAAATAATTAAAAATGTAACAATTAGTTATTTATTTGTTCAATAAATGTGAAGGGTAAAAAATTTTAGTTAGGTTTAGTTAAAATGTATAAGGATAAAAAAATTACAAAGGTAGAAAGGGAAAAATAAATAGGTTCAAAATTGTAGAAGGATAAAAAATAATTTAAAAAATGTAACAATTAGTTAGTTTTAGTTCAATAAATGTAGAAGGACAAAAAAGAATTAGTGTAGGTGGATTTTTTTGTTGCAGCAAAAAAATATTGTCTTTAATTGTAGACTGAAGAAGAACAAAAAGTAATTAGAAAGGTAGATCTAAGTACTTGTGAGTTTTAGATTTTGAAATGTAACTAAATTTTTTTAATAAAATATAATTTGGTGTAGATGAACCGGCAATGGATGTCAATGCGGACCGTCGCTCCAGAGAGTTCATTGATGGCGTCAGGGGTTTTTCGGATACGGCCGTTGCCTTCTTGCTGCAGTGACTACATATGTTGTCCGTGTGTAGACCGCAGAATGAGAAGGAGCACTCCCACCGATGGCAGGTTATGAACCATTTGATCATGAGAGGATTCATGCCAAACTATACCTGTTGGACCAACCATGGCGAAGTTGAGGGGATTAGCCAGGTAGATGATGAAGACGACGAGGAAGAAGAAGAGGGTTTAAAGCAAGATCCCGTGACGCCAGCAACACTGTTACGTGGAAGATACACTCGGAGAGTTTGGTGATGATGAGCTGGACCAGATCTTTGCGTGGACGGAGAGGAGACTACACAGATGAAAGACAATTCGACAAGTTCCAGCGCATGTTAGAGGACCACAGGACTCCTTTGTACCCAAACTATGGGCAGGGCCACAAAAAGCTGCGCACCACACTGGAACTAATGCAATGGAAGGCCACGAATGGTGTCTCAAATAAGGGATTCGATGAGTTGTTATCACTCATAAAGAAGTTGCTTCCGGAAGATAACACTCTGCCTGAATCTACATATGAAGCCAAGCAAGTCGTATGTCTTTTGGGATTAGAAGTACAGAAGATACACGCATGTCCTAACGATTGTATCCTGTATCGCAATGAGTACGAGGATTTTGATGTTTGTCCAGTGTGCAAAGAATCGCGTTACAAGATGAAGCGTGACGACCCAGGTGAAATAGATGGGGAGCGTATGAAGAAGAGACCTCCCGCTAAGGTGGTGTGGTATTTCCCTGTCATCCCCGATTGAAGCGTCTGTTTGCTAACAAAGCGCATGCCCAGATGATGCGTTGGCACAAAGAAGAGCGTAAGGACGACGGGATGCTTAGACATCCCGCTGATGGCTCCCAGTGGAGGAAAGTCGATCGAACATACCCGCACTTTGCAGATGAGGCGAGAAACATAAGGTTTGGGTTGAGTACGGATGGTATGAATCCGTTCGGCGAGTTGAGCAGCAGCCATAGCACCTGGCCTGTTACACTATGTATCTATAACATTCCTCCTTGGTTGTGCATAAAGCGGAAGTACATATTGATGCCGTTGTTGATCCAAGGGCCCAAGCAACCCGGGAACGACATCGATGTCTATCTGAAACCATTGGTTGAAGATCTCGTAACATTGTGGGAGGATGGTGTACGGGTATGGGATGAGCACAAAAGACGAGATTTCACCCTCGTGCATTGTTGTTTGTTACCATCAATGACCGGCTGCGCTTGGTAACCTGTCGGCCTAACTATAAAGGATATAGAGCTGCGGCAAGTGCTTAGATGAAACGGACAGCATGTACCTCAAAAACTCTCGGAACATTGTGTACATGGGCCACCAAAGGTTTCTTCTTACAAGGCATCCGTTGCGGAAGAGAGGCAGGAATTTTAACAGGAAACCAGACCTTCGTGCTAAGCCTGATCATCGAAGTGGGCCGCGTGTGTTTGCTATGGTAAAGGATCTAAAAGTAGTTTTTGGAAAGGGTCCTGGGAGAAAATCTATACCGAATGAGGAAGGTCAGGCACCCATGTGGAAGAAGAAGTCAATATTTTAGGACTTGGCTTATTGGGAAGTTTTGGAGGTCCGTCACTCACTTGACTTCATGCACATCACGAAGAATGTTTGCGTGAACCTGTTAGGATACTTAGATATGTACGGCAAATCGAAAGATACACTGCAAGGTCGGAGGGATCTAAAACATTTGGAACTGAGGAACGATCTATATCCAGAAAAGACAGGCAAAGGACAACATTATCTACATCCTGCGAGCTACACTCTAAGCAAAGAAGAGAAAAAAAGCATGATAGAGTGCTTGAACAGTGTGAAGGTCTCTTCCGGATACTCCTCGAATGTAAAGAGACTCATAAACATGAAAGAGAATAAAATCGTACACCTGAAATCCCATGACTGTCTTGTGTTGATGACACAGTTGCTCCCAGTGGCTGTGAGAGTTATTTTGCCTGAATGGGTCCGGGGGACAATCACAAAGCTGTGTTCCTTTTTCAATGCGGTTTCGCAAAATGTTATTGATCCAGATAAACTAAGTAAGCTGCAGGATGACGTGGTACAAAGTGTGGTTAGCCTTGAGATGATCTTTCCTCCTGCATTCTTTGATATTATGGTTCATCTCACTGTTCACATTGCGGACCCGTGGTTCTACACAATATGTTTCCTTTCGAGAGGTACATGAGTGTCCTAAAGAGGTATGTCCGTAACCGATCTCGTCCGGAAGGATGCATAGCCGAGGGGTATGGCACAGAGGAGGTGATTGAGTTCTGTGTGGATTACATTAATGATCTAAATCCGATTGGTGTCCCTATATCACGCCATGAGGGGAGGCTCCGGGGGAAAGGGACAATAGGTCGGAAAGCACTTGCATGCAAAGATCTTCTTACTTTTAAACAAGCACATTTCACGGTTCTGAAACAATCTACTGTAGTGGCCCCTTATGTCCTTCAGACAAGAGTATTCTACGCCGAATTCCCGTGAAGGTCGAGGATTGGATAAAAGCGAGGCACATGGATTCATTCGCACTTGGTTACAAAACTACATCCTTTCGAAAGGGTCCGACAATGAGCAGTTATAACGCTGGCTCGGGGACCATCTAGTGAAATCGTGACATTCAAGGGGTACGAGATAAATGGTTACACATTTTACACGAAATCCCAGGATAAGATGAGCACGAACCAGAACAGCGGCGTCCGTATAGACGCCGCGGACAACACTGGCAAGGTGGACACATATTATGGTTTCATAGAAGAGATATGGGAGCTTGACTATGGACCTTTGAAGGTCCCTCTATTCAAGTGCCAATGGGTTAAACTGAGTTCAAGCGACGTGAAGATCGACAAATATGACATGACAACCGTAGACCTCACACAAGTAGGCTATAGGCGCGAACCATTCGTTCTCGCCAATGATGTCAGACAAGTCTTCTACGTAATGGACATGTCATCCAAACCTAAGAAGCAGAAGGACAAGCCAAAGCGACACGTGGTTCTCCAAGGCAAACGAAGGATTGTCGGAGTTGAGGACGTCACAGACGAGGAAGAGTATAGTCAGTTCGACGAGCTCCCTCCTTTTGCGGTGGATGTCGACATAAGTGTCCTGAATGACACAGATGTCGATGCTCCGTATATACGCCATGATCATAACGAAGGCACACTTGTAAAGACAAAGTATGTTACTAGTTAAGATGTGCTCCTGTATGAAACTTGTATATTTGAAGCATATATATAGAAATTAAGCAATGAAATTTTATACATTATAATGAAATATGAAACATAAGCACTAAAATTTTAACACATTTTTAAAAAATATGAAACACAATTACTAAAATTTTAAACATTTTAAAAAAATATGAAACACAATTACTGAAATTTTAAACATTTTAAAAAAATATGAAACACAAGTACTGAAATTTTAAATATTTTTAAAAAATATGAAACACAATTACTGAAATTTTAAACATTATATTGAAATATGAAACAGAAGTACAGAAATTTTAAACATCTCAAAAGTCAGTTAAATAAAAAAGAAGAAAAGCCCCTCTAGAAGCGGTTGGTAATACAAACCCCTTGAAAAAGGTAACCTATACAAGCGGTTTGTATTACGAACCCCTTGTAGAAGGGGACCTCCACAAGCGCGCAAGTAAGACAATCTGGATACCCCCTCTACAAGCGGTTCGTAATACGAACCCCTTGTAGAAGGGACCCCTACAAGCGGTTTGTAATACAAACACCTTGTAGAAGGGAACCTCTACAAGCGGTTCGTAATACGAACCCCTTGTAGAAGGGAACCAAACAGAAGCGCGAAAGATAATCTGGATACCCCCTCTACAAGCGGTTCGTAATACGAACCCCTTATAGAAGGGACCTCTACAAGCGGTTTGTAATACAAACGCCTTGTAGAATGGAACCTCTACAAGCGGTTCGTAATACGAACCCCTTATAGAAGGGTACCAAACAGAAGCGCGCAAGGCAATCTGGATACCCCCTCTACAAGCGGTTCGTAATACGAATCCCTTGTAGAAGAGACCTCTACAAGGGGTTCGGACTACGAACCGCTTGTAGAGGCCCCTTTACAAGTGGTTCGTTTTACGAACCGCTTATAGAGGGTGTATCCTATATATTTCAGCTCGTCTTCCTCGCGCGCTTCACTCTCCCCAAAATTTTTCTAAGTCCCGAGCCGTCCCGCGTTGCACTCCTCTGTCGCTCTGCCGTATCTCCGTCAAGCCCCCGTGCCGCGCTCGCGCCTCCTCCACTGCCGCGCGCCTCGTCGCCGCATCTCCGCCGAGATCCCACGTCGCGCGCGCCGGCTCTTCACCGCCGTCCGGCGCTGCCTGCCGACGCGCCTCGCCACCGCCGTGTCTTGCGCTGGCATCGTCGCCTCACCTCGGACCTCCACGCGCGCGTCGACCTCTCGACAAGGCTCGCGCCCCAATCCCCCGGAGGACCTAGGTTGCCCACGCCCACGCCGCACTCTGCCTCTGTTTCATGTGTGCACACAGGGTGTTCGATGAAACGTCCCAACGGGAAGCTAAGAGAAACTGAGAGAGAGAGAGCTAGAGAGAGATAGGGAGAGATAGGGAGAGAGAGCTGAGAGAAATAGGGAGAGAGCTAGGGAGAGATAGGGAGGGAGCTAGAGAGAGAGCTAGAGAGAGATAGGGAGAGACAGCTGAGAGAAATAGGGAGAGAGCTGAGAGAAATAGGGAGCACTTTGGACCATACATATAGATTCGTTTCGAGAAGCACATCTATAATATCATATTTTATGCCGTTTATCAAAAAATTACAAATATAATTAGTGATCAAAGTTGTATTTCAAAAACCGTGTCAATAGACATCACGTAAGTTTTAAGAACCGCAGGTAGTATCTCACAACGAAAAAACCATCAAATTTCACACGAATACGGCATGACTTGGATGAGAGATTAGTGGCCTGATCTGCAAAGCATTAGCTAATCCTTCTTTTATCTATCCTTTCTTTTCAGCTTTGTCACTTTCCTTCTGCTTGTCTCGCCTCCCTGTCACTCTCTCTCCTCCCCCTCTCTTCTTTCATCATGTGCACAAGTTGCGATACTAATTTAACATTGTTTCGCAATTATGATATATAGATGGAGCAACCAGGCCGTGCTGACGACATTTTCGATGAGGAAGAACAGTTCCTGCTAGACTCGATCGCGGAGGGTAGCATCAGAGGATACGACGAAGGTGACGCTAACGCTGCTGCCGATGAGGCTGTGAACCAAGGCGACGCTAATGCTACTACCTTGTGTTCCGGTGATGCCGTGGACACTGGGGCCAGCGAGGTAATGCCACAATAATGCCCTGGTACACGCCGCCTTTCGAGCAATCTAAACACACTCATATTTTTCTGTAATTTAAGCAGGGTACATCGAGCAACCAATCGAAGCGAGGACCTAACAAGAAGCCGTCGGCAAAGCATGTATTTACCGATGTTAACTCCGACGGGATGCCGATTGCCCCTCTTTCAGCAATTGGGCCATTCAACAACGCTTGTGGTTTCCATGTAAGGGACCACGTCCCAATTAGCATCCAGAAATGGGCTGAAGTCCCTCAAGCTACCAAGGAGCTACTGTGGACAGATATTAAGGACAATTTCAAATTCCCTGAAGGGTTCGAAGACAAAGTAAAGAAATACACTTTGAAAAAGATGGCAACCGTATTTCAGTCTTGGAAGACGTCTGTAAATGCCAAGTATGTGCAGAAAGGAGAAAGGCCTGACTTCAATCTATTTCCTAAGCTGGCCGATCACTGGGAAGCGTTTGAGGAATACAATCTGTCAGCTCAAGGCCAAGCCGCGAGCCAGAAGAACAAGATAAATGCACAGAAGAAGAAGTACCACCACCATCTCGGCACCGGTGGTTACATCAAGGCTATACCGAAATGGGAGAAGCGGGAGGAAGAATTATTGGCCAAGGATGTACCACCTGCTACTGCTGACTGGGAATTTCGCCTGCGAAATTGGTTCATGGCTCACGGGGGGGCCCTTGCAGATGATGGCAGCTTGGTGATGGCACCGGGAGTGCAAGATGTTGGGCAAAGGATCCTACAAGCCGTTCAACAGTCTCAGTCAGGTTCCTTAGTGACAGATAGGGAGAATGACGAGCTGACACATGCCCTCCAAAACCCGGAGCACCCGGAACGAACAAGAGGTATTGGTTCGTCGACGCCATGGAAGCACGGATTCGCAAAGAATTCCCAAACGTACAGGAGCCGAGCAAGAAGCAAAATCAGAGAGCTATACAAATACAGCCAATTGGAAAGAGAGCTAAGAGCTACCCAGGCTAGCATCGGCGACATAGTTGCTCAACAAGTGCAGATAGCCCTCAGCAAGCTTCATGGAACAGGTCCGAGCAATCTGCTAGATGCCATGATCAGCCCACGTGCCTCCGTGGCGGAAATTGTGTCGCCCACCGCGGCACTGATGGGGATGACCTCGGCCATTTTCCAGTGGACGACATCAAGGTTCGCCGCCAGTGTGAGCTACATGTCCAAGCGCGAAACCACTCCATAAAGGTGGCTTACGGCATGGCGTTCCCAGTAGAGCCGGGCCAGACATTTCATTGCAACGAGATACCCCCCGGTTACTCGAAAGTCGCCGTGGAGGAGGTGTTAAGCGGATTTGAAGATCTTATGCTCGATATTGCTGGAGGCGATGAGGTGGCCAAGCTTGGACAGGCCCTCCACGGTATCATCCTCTGGCGAAAACGGTACATCATGTTTGCAGATGGCGTGGAGGTGTCATCTCCACCGCGAGACATCGAACAATTGGAGCCGGCTGGAGGAAGCTCGCCTCCTCCACAACGACAACCCATGCCTCCTCCAATGTCACCCCCACGTAATGCCTCGCCGCCAATACAGAGTACTGCTCCACCACCTGCTCCACGCAGAAGCCCAACTCCACCAGCACCTCCAACAAAAACGAACCCCCCAAGGAAAATCACGCCTCCACCATCTCCTCCGTGAAAGAAGCTTCAAATAAGAAGGAACCTTCAAAAAGGACATATGATATGACGGACGAGGAGACAAGCAAAGTTATTGCTGCAGAAGTTGCTGCACACTTTGCACTTAAGGTGCTAGCGCCGAAGCAAGCAATTGACCGAAAAGCTTCTAAACACTTCGCGACATCCCATGCAGCGCCACTGCCTACGACGTCAGACCACGACCGGACAATAGTAAAGGCTACACAGAAGTCTAAACGGGCTAAGGCAGAGGCAGCAAAGAAGAAGAAAGAGCAAGAACAGCTTGAATAATTCATGAAAGAGGCAAACCTCGGTTCTGCAGCTGAAGCTCTTGGATTAACAGATGATATCCCAATGGCAGAAGTGAGATGGCAATATAAGTTGGGCCGGGAGTTGGTTAACCCTAAAACCGTAAAGGATTTACCAACCAAGATGCGGCAATTTCATGAATGGTACATGGTAGAGTCCGCTCAAGAAAGAAATATGTTTCCCTCCGTATCACAAACGAACGTTTCTATCGCGGGGACAACTAAATATGGCTAGAATTCGAAGACTTGTACCAGTTTTACCATCAGGACGCTGTCAACGTGTCTCTCATGAGCTACTGGTGTCTGTAAGTGTCAGGCTAATAAGTTTACCATGTGCTTCCTCGTACCAGAAAGTTGCAACTCTAATAGTTTTTCCATTTCTATGTAGAATGGAGATACAACGATTGAGAAGACTGGGTGACTTCAACATCGACTTCATAGACCCAGAGATTGTCAACGAGGCTTTCATCGGATACAACCCAAAGGTTGTTGAGGAGTACATTCTGGATGCACTCTTAGGACAGCACTACAAACCATACATACTTCTGCCCTTCAACTTCGAGTACGTATATATCCGTTCCTCACAACCTCTCATTCCTAGCTTTTTAAAGCATACATAATATCACTAATTACATATATATGTTGAATATATTAATTCACTGGGTCCTTGTTATCATGCTTGATAATAGCAAGATCATTGTTCAAGACTCAAAAAGGAAACCACAGGAAAAATATCAATATATCATTGACGCGCTAAATCGGTATGGCATATATTATTTATAAGATGGTTCCCTTATTCTATTGAAATGCCTAGCTATTTAATTAATTCAAACTCTAATAATTACTATTCATGTATTAACGCATCACAGGGCATTCGCAAAGTTCCGAAAGAAGCATAAAGGAGCTTTCAAGAACGAATTCACAGTCCAATTAAGCACTCGAGTACGTAATAAAGCATACTAATTAATTCATATTCTTTAGTGATAGTTTTTCATCTCAATACTTGTATTCTTTTTAAATTTCATCATAGGTTATACAGCAAACGGCAGGAAACAACTTATGTGGCTATTATGTGTGCCACTACATGCAAAATATTTGCCACGGCGATATGCCCAAAATAAACGACGAGGTTGTGTATGTCAAAAGTACCAAAGTAATGATGCATCGAAATTAATGATGCATCTCAATTTCTTAGTACTTACAATTTACGATTCAGAGATTTATTTATTTCTGTTTTGGCAGCCTTACCTCGATGTGCAAGGTGTGATCCCGCCCACCGGGTTGCAGACAATCCAAGAACAACTTATCGGCTTCATTGTCATTTAGATTATATCAACCAAAGGCGAGTTCCACACAAAGGATGGAGAGATTGTCCTTCTCTAAGGACAGGTGAAATATCGGAATCATCGAAGGCCACACATAGCGATGCAGACAACAAATGACCTCAAGATTTACCCTTGTACTCTTGAAATGTATAAACATTGCTTCGTTCAGTGTGCTCCGTATTTCATGTATGTACATATTTTTAATTCATTCGTATTATTGTGTAAATGAACTTAATTGTGATTGTGTGAACGATCGAGTACACATCATATTATATTTTTAATTGTGAAAAAATATTGTACTTGTATTTAATTTTATTGTCAAAATTCATATTGAAAACCCCCCTCACAACATATTCTATATTGAATATAATTTACGCTCAGCCTCTCCACAAGCGGTTGGTAACTCCAATCGCTTATGGAGAGGCCACACGTGGCGCTCCCCCTTGCTGCCTACGAGGCTCTCCACAAGCGGTTCGTAAGTCCAACCGCCAGGAGAGGGCGACGTGGCGCCTCGCTCGGGCTGAGAGGTCTCCAAGCGTTCGTGTCTGAACCGCTTGTAGAGAGCACCCATGTGGCGCCTCCACCAGCCTGCCGAGGCGTTCAACCGCCAGGTGTCATACCACAAGCGGTTGGGAGAACCGCGAGTGTTACCCGGAGGGTATCACTCGTGGTTGCGTACAACCGGTTCCAAAACCGGTTCTAAAACCTGTTTCGAACCGGTTGTAGTAGCTGGTTCGCTGATAGTGTTTTTCATCATTATGCATGCGCCAAGTTAACACATTTTTCGTGTGTAGTGGACACACCAACTGTCTGCAACAAACGAGCGCACTGTTGTTCAAACTACGTTAAGCATTGGAGCAGGTAAAGATGCCAAATCATCAGTTGACTTGGAAAATCAACCGAAACAGATAGATGGGACAAATTAAGGATCGATGCCGACGTATAAACACGTATCGTGACCAAATCCATGCTATATATATATATGGTTGGGACAGTTGTATTTAGCGAATGCCCTAATATGAACCTAGCTTGCCCCATCGATGGCAGGTCACCTAGGCTTATATATAGTTGAAATGCTGATTCGTCCTTGATTTTTCGAGTGTTTGCCCGTTCCTATTGTCGGGTACAGAGTTTTGTCCCTAGCTGGCACAGACAGGTTTCATCTGGGCGGTGCAGATGTATAGCGCGATTATTCACAAGCCTTGTAATGAGGTCATTTAATTAGCTTGGATGACGATGCTGAGTATTGCTAGGTTAGGTAATGCATGCTCAACCTCTGGTATAAAAACCACCCCTCGGCCTGCGTGATCCATCCCAGCACTAGCCTCCACATATATACATAGTCATCCAACTAAGAATTAGAAGCAGGCAGAAGGCATCGCTAGCTAGAAATTGAGATGGCCCCGACTAGCGAAGAGACCGTCATATTGAGTACAGGAACGACGACGGAATACTACCTCACCGCCGGCAGCAACAATGTTGTTACCATTGAAGAGAAAGTCGACTCATTTACTAACCAGGCATGCATGCATATGATAACATGTATAGCAAGCTATTCTATATATGCATATTTGATTTCCGCTACGTCTAGTTAATACTTGGAGCATATATATATACATGCAATCAAATGCATGCCTGCAGCTCTGGTGTCTACGCGGCGACAAAAAAGACTTCAACCTCTTCATCTGGAAGCCAAATAATTCGTCGCAAGAGCAAGCCCTGGTTGTAGATGATGCACGCAACAAGATTGCAACTGTACGTATGCAAGATCGTTAACTGCGCTGATGTAACCAAGATGGGGAGCTTACGTGGTTGCAACTGCAGCTTAAGCTGGGACAACCTGGTGCCAAAGGTACAAGATGGGAGCTCAAGGACAACTACATCTGCAAGGAGGGAAACGCAGACCCTACTCTGTATATGTGTGCTAAGTCCGACCGCAGAGTGATTCTGTCCAAGGACGAGAAAAAGACTGAATGGAGGATCGATCCCCACCCGGTAACCAAAGGTAATGCTCCCACTGCACCTGCTGCAACTGAATAATCAAATCCTAGAGACGAAGATTACTTGTGCTAGCTACTAATACGGTGTGCTTGTTTCTTGCTGTGCATAGTCTCTGTGCAACATGCTCTTCTGGTCTCAGATTGGAGGGGTCTGTAAAAACACGAGAGGACAAAAACAGATTTCAGCACATGACCAATGACCATGTACAGTAGCACAACGAATTTGCTTTTAACAAGTGCACAAGCCGCACTCATAATGAAATCATAGAGTAAACCCTGCGCAATGATAGTGATACATGACATGATGTTCTTTCTTTTGAGTACGTACGGTATATGTATATGTAAATTATGTATTATGTACACGCGCCCGCTCCATCTGTCCAACGACCAATAGAAACTAGCTTGGTCGTTTCTAGCCCAGCCTAGGTCGCTAATGCACTTGCAACACATCACGCGTGCACACAAGAACACAACCAAGACAAATCAACTAGCTCAGCGGTCGCAGCTTTTTGGTTTTCCTTTTATTTAGAAACGAATAAGTAATTAACTGAGAGCATTTTCCATATGCCACGATCCCATGCATCCACTGTGCTCATGCAAACAGATGTGGGCTTGCTTCGAGGAGTAAATTCCTTATTTGCATTGTCAGCCCTTTCCATTTTCTGCCACGCATGAAGATGTTCAACTTTCCTTATGTGGCATCACCCGTAAAACTTCTTCCGGTCTATGCTACATGACGGAGCTACAAAAAACGATTATGCTTTTGCTTTTTAATATGTTACAAAATAGAAGGAGTTCATAAAAAAATAGAAAATTCATAAAATTATGACAAAACTTTCTATGTATTTAAAAAATTGTGTGTACTCAAAGTGAAATTTAAAAATTGTGTGTACTCAAAGTGCAACCGCCCGTGCCGCCCCACCCACATCCTCCGCCGCAACCTCGTGCGCCGCCCCGCTCACCTCCGCCGCAACCTTCGGCGGCGCCCGCACCAACCTGGAGGAGGCATGGAGGGACTTCGGCCACCGGCGCCTGATCTCATCGCCACCACCATATCAACCTCGCAGCTGGGAGGAACTGGGCTCGCTGCTGCCGCCGCTGTTGCCACCGCCAAGCTTCCAGGATCGGATGCACATGAAGGTGGGGATCCCACGCCGCGCGCCGCCGCTCCTCCCTGCGCCCGTCCTCGCCCGACGATGACGAATCGACGGGAGGCGCTGATGGCGGAGGAGGATGAGTAGAATATAGTTGATGTTTAGTTTAATTATATATATAGTTTAGTTATTATGTATGTATGTAGTTTAATTATGTAGTATGTGATGAACTATTTTGTGATCGAATCAATGAGATCAGTGTTTAATTATGTATGTATGTGACGAACTATTTTGTGATGGAATCAATGAGATCAGTGTTTAATTATGTATGTATGTGATGAACTATTTTGTGATGGAATTAATGAGATCTCAGGCCTTGAAATGAGTTATGGTGAAATGGTGATCTGTGCAATGAATTGTTGATATGTGCAAAAATGTTCATCGACAAATGAGTACAAGTATGAATCTGTGAAATGGGATCTGTGCAATGAAATGAGTTATGGTGAAATGGCGATATGTGCAATGAATTGTTAATATGTGCAAAAATGTTCATCAACAAATGAGTACAAGTATGAATCTGTGAAATGGTGATCTGTAAATGCCAATTTGCATTGAAATGGACCGCTGAAGAAACTAACCGGTATTGATTCGCTAACATCAAGCACGTTGGTCTAACCAACCGAACTCGGCCGCTTAATACCGGTTAGTTACAAGAACCGAGACCGATGTTAGAGCATCAAGACAGCCTTCCATAACATGGACCAACTGAAGAAACCAACCGGTACTGATTCTCTAACATCAAGACGGTTGGTTACACCAACCGGAACTCGTCCTGCTTAATACCGGTTGGTTACAAGAACCGGGACCGATGTTACAAAGATCAAGATGCAGCTGGTATCTTAAACCGGTACTAAGCAGCCTTATTTGAACAGTCCTCTTCCCCGCCTCCTCCCCACACTGCCAGATCAAGAACATCGCCGCCAAGAGCTTAGCTAGGCCAAGAGAAAGGGACGGTCTTTGCCAAAATTTTGGTCATCTTACTCCCAGCCAAGTTAACCAAGGTTAGTAACATCGTTTCTCACTACATTTGGTGTAAAATGGAGCTTCTTCTTTGCTTGAAATGTGAAGAAAATTTGATCTTTTGTCATGATCGATCAAGAACAGTGCAGCGCCGGCCAAGAGCACCAAAAAAGAGGGAGGTGCTGCCAAAATTTGGTCATCTTACTCCCAGCCAAGTTAACCAAGGTTAGTAACATAGTTCCTCACTACATTTGGTGTAAAATGCAGCTTCTTCTTTGCTTGAAATGTGAAGAAAATTTGATCTTTTGTCATGATCGATCAAGAACAGTGCAGCGCCGGCCAGGAGCTTTAAGAAAGGGGGAGGTGCTGCGAAAATTTGGTCATTTTTTACTCCCAGCCAAGTTAACCAAGGTTAGTAACATAGTTCCTCACTACATTTGGTGTAAAATGGAGCTTCTTCTTTGCTTGAAATGTGAAGAAAATTTGAGCTTTTCTCATGATTGATGAAATAACTAGTTGAGTAAGTTTGGAATTTGCTTGGATTAGATGTAGCTCGCGTTGAATGTGTGGATCTAGCTCAAAATTAGGTTTTGGTTCTATCGATCGATGAAGAATTTTCAAATAAATTTAATACTCCCTCCATTCCATTTTATAAGGCATATTTTGACTTGAGAAAAGTCAAACTTTATAAATTTTGACCAATATTTAATCAAATTATATGCATCTTTAATGGATAAAAGTTATATCAACATGTTGGCCTTTTAAATTGCTTTGAATACAATGTGATATTATAAAAATCGCCAATATATAATAAGAGAAATTAATGGTCAACGTTTGTCTTGAAAGACTTTTTTCAAGTCAAATTTAGATTTTGGTTCCATCGATCGATGCAGAATTTTTAAATAAATTTAATACTCCCTCCATTCCATTTTGTAAGGCATATTTTGACTTGAGAAAAGTCAAACTTTATAAATTTTGACCAACATTTAATCAAATTATATGCATCTTTAATGGATAAAAGTTATATCAACATGTTGGCCTTTTAAATTGCTTTGAATATAATGTGATATTATAAAAATCGCCAATATATAATAAGAGAAATTAATGGTCAACGTTTATTTAATTTGAAATTTGCGAAATGTTAAAAAATTCATTATTGGAAAATGAGCTAATAGCTGCCTTGATGTAACATAATGTAAATGGACCGGTGATGGATGTACATGGACCGACGCACCCCGGAGTTCTTGCAGGGTTTGCAAGCTTTTCTTCGTACGGCCGGTGCATACACGAAGTCAGGCTACATATGTTGTCCTTGCATAGACTGCAAGAATGAGAAGGAGTGGCCAAAATCCAGCCACCTTCACTTCCATTTGCTCTCAAGAGGTTTCATGCCAAACTATACCTGTTGGACCAAGCATGGTGAAGAAGAGACTATACGAGAAGATGTTGAAGAAGAAGAAGATCAGGGGGACAACAATATCCCCGATGCTGGCCAACACGGTTCTTTCGAAGATACATTGAGGGAGTTTGGCGATGATGACCTAGAACAGATGCTGCTTGATGGAGAGGAGAATACACCAATGAAAGACATTACGAAAAGTTCCAAGACCTATGGGAGGACCACGAACACTATTGTACCCAAGTCGCCGGCAGTGGCCACAAAAATTGCGTACCACGCTAGAACTCATGCAAAGGAAGGCGACCAATGGATTGGCCGATAAGGGATTCAACGAGTTGTTATGCCTCATAAAGAAGTTGCTTCCAGAGGGAAACACGCCGCTCGAAACTACGCACGACGCCAAGCAAGTTGTCCGCCTTTGGGGTTGAAGGTACAAAAGATACATGCATGCCGGAACGATTGTATCCTCAGACGCAATGAGTATGAGGATTTGGAAGCTTGTCCGGTGTGCAGAACTTCGAGGTATAAAACTAGGCGTGATGACCGAGGCGAGGAAGAGGGGCAGCGTCAGAAGAAGAGACCCCCCGTTAAGGTGGTCTGGTATTTCCCTATAATCCCCCGGTTGAAGCGTTTATTTGCGAGCAAAGTGCATGCCCAGATGATGCGTTGGCACAATGAAGATCGTAAGGACGACGGAAGGCTAAGGCACCCCGCTGATGGCTCCCAGTGGAGGAAAGTCGATAAAAAATACCCGGACTTTGCTGAGGATGCAAGGAACATAAGGTTTAGGTTGAGTACGGATGGGATGAACCCGTTCAGCGATATGAGCAGCAGTCACAGCACTTGGCCCGTGACTCTATGTATCTACAATCTTCCTCCTTGGCTGTGTATGAAGCGAAAGTACATTATGATGCCGTTGCTTATCCAAGGGCCGAAGCAACCTGGAAACGACATCGACGTGTACCTCAAACCGTTGGGAGAAGATCTGCTAACGCTGTGGACCGATGGTGTACGTGTATGGGATGAGTACAAAAGAGAGCACTTCACCCTACGTGCATTGCTATTCGTAACCATCAACGACTGGCCTACACTTGGTAACCTGTCAGGCCTATCTATCAAAGGATATAAAGCCTGCATCCAGTGTTTAGAGGATACGAACAACAAGTATCTGAAAAACTCCCGAAAGGTCGTGTACATGGGCCACCGTAGGTTCCTCCATTTGAAGCACCCGTTACGACGGAAGGGTGAGAATTTCGATGGGACAGAAGAGAAACATAAGAAGCCCCTGCATCGCAGTGGGACACTTGTATTTTCTCTGGTAAAGGATCTGAAACTAGTATTTGGAAAGGGTCCTGGTAGCAAATCTGTCTCTACTGAACAAGGTCATACGAAGCCCATTTGGAAGAAGAAGTCAATATTTTGGGATTTACCTTACTGGAAAGACTTAGAGGTCCGCCACTCACTGGACTTCATGCATATCACGAAGAATGTCTGCGTGAACCTGCTAGGCTTCCTAGATATGTACGGTAAATCAAAAGATACACTTCAAGCACCACAGGACATGCATCTACTGGGACTCAGGAACGACCTACATCCAGAAAAGAGAGCGAAAGGACAACATTACCTCCACCCTGCGAGCTACACTCTGAGCAAGGAAGAGAAAAAAAAATGATTAAGTTCTTTAACAGTGTGAAGGTCCCTTCTGGGTACTCCTCGAACATAAGGAGACTCATCAATACGAAAGAGAATAAGATAGTACACCTGAAATCACATGACTATCACATGTTGATAACACAGTTGCTCCCAGTGGCGCTGAGAGGTATTCTGCCGGACTGGGTACGAGGGACAATCATAAAGCTGTGCTCATTCTTCAACGCGGTGTCGCAGAAGGTCATCGAACCACGGAACTTATCTAAGCTGCAGGATGACGTGGTTGATAGTCTGGTCAGCCTTGAGATGATCTTTCCTCCGTCCTTTTTTGATATTATGGTCCATCTTATGGTCCACATTGTCAAACAGATAGAAATTCTCGAACCCGTGTTCCTGCATAGTATGTTCCCTTTTGAGAGGTACATGGGTGTCTTAAAGAAATATGTTCGGAACCGGTCTCGCCCGAAATTGCATTGCATAGGGTGTTGGCACAGAGGAGGTGATTGAGTTCTGTGTCGACTACATTGATGAGCTAAATCCGATTGTCGTCCCTGTTTCACGCCATGAGGGCAGGCTACGGGGAAAAGGAACTCTAGGGAGAAGAGAATTCTTTAGCGACGATCTACTTTCATTTAAACAAGCACATTTCACGCCTTGAAACAAGCAAGCTGAGTGGCTGAGTTTATCCATGAACATGACATGATTCTACGCCACCAGACCAGAGAAGTCGAAAAGTGGATCGCACTAGAGCAAATGGATCGTTTCGGTGGTTGGTTACAAAAGAAACCGATGGGCTCCCTAACGGACAATGAACAGTTGAAACTCTTGGCTCGTGGACTATCCATGACAATCGTATCATTCCATGGGTATGAGATAAATGGGTGCACATTTTACACAATCGCCCAGATAGCAAGAGCACCAACCAAAACAATGGGTCCGTGATAGATGCCTTGGACAAAAATAAAAGATGGACACCTACTATGGTTACATAGAAGATATCTGGGAACTTCGAGTATGGACCTTTAAAAATCCTCTGCTTTGGTGCCAATGGGTCAAATTGATGTACCGTTGAGATCGACGAGCACGGTATGACAACCGTGGACCTCAAGCAAGTGGTCTATAGGGACGAACCGTTCGTGCTAGCAAATGATGTGACACAGTATTCTACGTGATGGACATGAACAAACAAACCTAAAAAGGTATGACAGGCCTACTAAAAGCAAGAAGCAGAAGGACAAGCCTACCGAAGATAACCAGCAGAAGCAGAAGACTAGCGATCAGCCAAGGCGCCACGTGGTTCTCCCAGGTAAAAGAAGGATCGTCGGAGTTGAGGGCGTCACAGATGAAGAAGAGTACAATCAGTTCAACGAGCTAGCTCCTTTTATGGTGGACGTAGACATTACTATCTTGAATGATATAGAGGAATCCCCCTATGTACGACACGATCATAATGAAGGATCACTTGTAAAAACAAAGTATGTTAGCAAATAAGTCGAACCGTGTTATATAAAGTATGATTTTTTATTAAGCAAGGAAGCAACAATTGAATTTATATAATAAGGTGAAAATCTGTATTAATAAGTATGATTTGTTGGAAAATAATAATGTAAAGAATATATGAATTTTTAATTTATTTTATTTTTGAAAATCATTTTAGTGTGGAATAAGTATGAGTTATTATTTTTAGTAAGCAATGAATCAATAATTGAATTTATATAAAAGGTGAAAATTTATAATAAATTTTGAAAAAATAAAGAGATTTCAAGGCTCCCAACAGTTTTCTATAATTTTCGAGAAATTAATGGCAAATTAGTATCAATGACATGTGGGAACCACCAGAGATGGGCCACATGTCAGTGAGCTCATCCCTATCTCCTAAGAAGGGTACAAAAAAGGTTCGTGCCGTGAAGGCCGATCAAAACCCCATCCTCTCCCCTGGCTAGCAGCGTGCGCTTGAGCTGGCTCCCGTGCGATCACGGTTCGAGCCACTTCATGCCGTTGTATTCTTTATTTTTGGTGTAATCTGTCGGGACTAAGTGAGCATTCATCCGGTTTGTTACACCAACCGACTGATATGAGCAAGGGCCCCTGTAATACACCAAACGGACCGATGTGATGTTAGTCCCGGTGTATGACACGAACCGGGACTGATTCCCTCATCATATAAATTCGAAAGGGAGAAGTCCCGGTTTTCCAATGTGATTTTCTTTAGTATTAGAATTTATAGTTTATACAGAATGTTTTATACTTTTGATTTTTAATTTATGTTTTATACTTTTGACTTTTAATTTATGGTACATGAATGTATTTGTGAGGACAAATCTTATGGGTCCAAAAACAACATATATTATAGGAAATGTACATATATTATACCATTATAATAATTTACAAATAATATTATTGGTACCCTATACAATGTCCCACGGGTTACCACAAAAGATGCTAAAAGCTAATTTCTAATAATATACTAAATAACTAATAATTAATTTCTAGCATCTGTCGGGACTAATCGTCATCTTCGTCGTCGTCCTCCTCCTCCTCGTCGGCGTCGGCGCCATCGTCGGAGGCGTCGTCGTCGTCGTCGTCGTCCTCCTCCTCCTCCGACTCCGGATCGTCGTCCTCCTCATCCTCGTCCTCGTTCTCCTCCGCGACGACGTCTTCGTCGTCGAAGTCCTCCTCGTCCTCGTCGTCGTCGGACAACTCGTCCGACATGGACAACTCCGCCGGGTAGAAGACGGACTCCTTCCTCGGCCGGTTGCGACGAATGCGCTTCCGAGGGGGACACTCATCCTCGGAAGACGGCGGCGGCGGTGGAGGCAGACCCGCAGGCATCGGTGATGGTGGTGGGGTGGAGTTAGAGGAACAGGAAGAGGCAGAGGAGGAAGACGCTATTGATCGAAGAGGAAGACGGTTAATTAGGCAGAGGAAGATCGTCGGTTTTATAGAAGAGGCCTCTTGTCAGAGGCAGAGGAAGAGGCAGAGGCGGCTCCTCGGTTCGCGCCAACATTGCGTCGTTTCGAATTCCCACATAGTCCCGGTTAGATACACCAACGGGATTCAGTAGTCGGTTGGAGACACCAACCGATTACTTCCCAAAATGGAGATCACGGACTTGTGGTTCCCCCATGGCAGTGGTAGTAATTTGCCATAAATTATAAAGTATGTTACCAATTAAAACCGTGTATGAATTATGATTTTTTATGAAGGAAGGAAGCAATAATTGAATTTATATAAAAACGTGAAAATCTGTTGAATTTATATAATTGAATTTAAGATGGTTGGAAAATTAAATTGTAAAGAATATGTGAATTTTTAATTTATTTTATTTTTTGAAATCAGTTTACTCTGGAATAAGTATGATTTATTATTTTTTAGTAAGCCATGAAGCAATAATTGAATTTATATAAAAGGTAAAAATTTATACTAAAATTTGAAAAATTAAAGAGAAATTTCAAGGCTTCCAACAGTTTTCTATAATTTTCGAGATATTAATAGCAAATTAGCAGCGTGCGCTTGAGCGCGGGCTCCCAGCTCGCGCCTTTTTTTTGGCAAATCAGTCCCGGTCGGTGTAATTAAGCGGGACTAAGGGAGATTCCGTCCCGGTTGGTGTCCTCAACCGGGACTAAGTGAGCATTCCATCCCGGTTTGTGATACCAACCGGGACTGATGGTTCCTAGGGCAATACCTAATGCGGGCGTTGGTCCCGGTTGGTTACACCAACCGGGACTGATGTGTGGTTAGTCCCGGTGGATGATACCAACCGGGACTGATGCCACCATCATATAAATTCTAAAGCGAGTGAGGTTGGAGGCATAACTATTTTATCGTCTCCAACCTCTCTCGCCGATGCCGCCTTCAGCCCCCGCCGTCCTCCTCTCCTCCGACGACCCCACGCGCGCCGCCGTCCTCCCCGACCCCGCGCGCGCCGCCGTCCTCCTCGTCACCGACGACCCAGAAGGCCGCCGTCGTCCTCGCCTCCGACGACCCATGAGCAAGGTGCTCCTTGTGCTCTTCTCCTTCCCTTCCCTCGCTCCTCAGCAAGGTGCAGGCCGGCAAAGCATGGGACAGTGAGTGCGGGCTCGGGCAAGCATGACGGAGGCGTGACAAAGCGGCACGAAGCGACAGGAGTCTTGGCGCGCCAACAGAGCACAATCACGGTGCGCCCAGAGTGTTCGATTTAAATGTCCAAACCTACACGAGGGCGGAGCAGGATTTCAAAGATCGGGGAGTAAAGTAGTTAAATTGCCAAATAATTGGTCCAAGATATAAATTTTTACATGAAAAAATAAAACATAGCATGTATTTAATGGAAGACAATCTGACCTCTGTATCTTATTTATATGAATTTTGAGATGTATATGTATATGCCAATTTTATAGCAAATTTGAATTCTGAGATGTATGTCAATTAATTGTGAAATGTAATGTATATACCGTCCTCGTCACTGTCGCCCGTCCTCGATCATCTACCTCATATTCCCCACCGCCCTCCTCGTTGTCACCCGTTTATGTATAAGTATATGTGAAATGTGCAAGTATACTATTGTTAATCTTTTTTCGTTAATTTTCAATGCCTTCTTATAGACTACAAAACTACGATGGCAGGAGAAGGGTTTGATGGAGACGAGTTCATGAGAAGTTTAATTTCGGGAGAAGATGGTTACGAGCTCGATGATTCCATCGAGGCCGCAAGGCCTGTCGTGGACTTAAGGCTCGTTGAGACAGATGAGACTCATGCCGAGGCCGCTGAGACGACCATGGTAATTAGATCGAACTTGTATATGCCGGTTCTACCATCATGCTAAGCCAACATTCTAACACGTAGACATTATTGTACCATATTTTCAAATCACTCAATCGAGTAGCCAATCACGTCAGCGAGGTTCAAACAAGAAGTCGAAGGCAAGACATGTTATCACCGAAGTCGGCGATAACGGCCAACCTCTTGCACCCCTAGAGGCGATTGGGCCGTTCAATTCGGCATGCAGCGTCCACGTCAGGGACCATGTGCCAGTTAGCATCGTGAGATGGGATAATGTCCTTGAAGATACGAAGGACAAGCTCTGGACCGACCTAAAGGAGACATTCACCATCCCCCAAGGGACCGAAGAGAAGGTGAAGAGTTACACGTTCAAGAAGATGGCCATCGCATTCCAAACATATAAAAAGAAGTTGAACACGGAGTACGTCAAGAAGAACCGAATTCCTGACTTCAACAAGTACCCAAAGTTGCAGAATCACTGGGATGCGTTCGTGAACTACAAGAATTCGAATGAAGGTCAAAGTCTGACCGAAAGGAACAGCCAGAATGCTCAGAAGAAGCAATACCACCACCACCTCGGCCCTAGTGGTTACCGCCAGGCGATGCACAAATGGGAGAAGAGGGAATAAGAACTGCTGGCGAAGGGTGTCACACCCGCGACAATGGAATGGCCAGACAGAGCGAAGAGCTGGTTCTATGCTCACGGCGGCGGCCTTGACGATGATGGAAACACGGTGTTCGGGAATGTGCTGACAGATGTGGCCAGAAGACTTATAAAGTCGATCGAGGAATCTTTCCAGGGCACCTTCGTGCCAAACAGGGAGAACGACGATCTTACAAGGGCCCTACAAAACCCGGAGCACCCTGGACGTACACGAGGCGTTGGCGTCGTTCCGTGGAATATTGGGTTCGCTAAGGACGCCGCTACCTATAGGAGTCGGGTGAGAAGCAAGTCCCGACAGGCACAACAGCTCCTAATGCTTGAAGAACGCCTGAATCAAACACAACAGAGCATGAAAGAAAAGATCCAAAGATAGGTACAGTTAGCCTTGAGCCAACGGCTAGATGCGGACCAGGTTAGTCCCTCAAGGCGGCGAAGCAGCTGTGCTTCCGGTGGGTTGCCCGAACCGGACTTGGGCCATTGGCCTGTGGACGACATCACGCAGCGGACACCTTGTGAGCTGCACGTCCAAGTGAGGAACATCTCTTTCAAGGCGGCTCACGGCATGGTCGACCGGTGGAGCTGTGGCTGGTCATCCATGGCCAACAGATAATCTTTGGGCTACTCTAGGGTCTCGATCGAGGAGGTATGCCTGTGGTGCGAGGACTGGACCTCGATATTACGGAGGTGACGGGACTACGGTTAGAGAGGCATCCATAATTTCATCCAATGGCGGAAGAAGTACATTATTTTTCGAGATCACATGGACGTGTCCTCTCCAACACCTTCATCACCTCCGCACACATAAGCGGTCCGTCATCACCTCCATCGCCACCGAAGGAGATGCCTCCCGAAGAAGCCCGTCTCTGCACCAAGCCTCGACGCTAAACTTCAACTCCAACATCGCCGCCCAAGACAAGCAAGCCCGGCTCGCCAAAGAGCCCTCAAGAAGAGGACGAGGTCCACCCAACCCAAGAAGCTAGCTGCACTTGCAAAGCGGGCGACGATATGACGGAGGAGGAGACCGAGAAAGTAGTCGAGCCGAGGTCACTAAATTTTTAAACCCAAGTCACCAGAGAAGAAGGTTCACTGGTACGGAAGAATTTCTAAAAGGCTTGAGGACGGTGAAAAATTTGAAGGACAAAAGGAAAAACCTCGTGTCCGACTACGGCGCACATTGGTCAAGGAAAGGTCCAAGAAGAAGACGCCAAAGAAGACGACGTCATCACTGATCGAAGGCCAAGGAGATGCAAAAATCATCGAAGAAACCGGTCTTCACCCAGAGCAAATATTAGGCGACATGCGCATTGAAGCCGCAGGTCGATGGCAATATACACCGGGTGCTTCCTTGGTCAGGCGTGAGGAGATTGGCCAGCTATCAACTAGGATGCGCCAATTCCATGAATGGTACCTGGATGCGTTCAAGCATGGCCTAATGTCATTTGCCGTCAAGTACAAGGAAGAACATTTTTTTTACGGCGACAGTGAATTTTATGTCCAATGGCCAGTAATGTACGAGCTATACCAGTCAGACGCCATCGACGTGGCCATGTTGAGTTGTTGTACTCTGTAAATGTCTTATTTAATTGCAATAATCCACCGTGCGGGCCCTTGCACTATACTAACTTGCAAGCCTAACTAATTTCTTCTTATGTAGAATGGAGATAGAAAGATGCAAAAGTGTTTCTACTCTCAACACAAGGCTTCCTTGCCCCCTTTAGTTATCAATGAAACAAAGTTAAAATATCCCCTGCCGATACAGAGACCAACATATACAACGGGCTAATAGGTCAAAAATATCATTCAAAGATACTTTTACCCTACAACTTTGAGTAAGTGTTTTCGCATCACTGTTCTAATCTTTTTCCACAACACGATGTTAGAACTAATTAGTTACCTATGTTCTATATATATGTACAACTTTCATTAGATTCTTCTCATTATCGAGCTAGATCGTAGCATGATCACAGTTATAGACTCGCTGAGGAGACCAGTTGAATAGTACAAAAACTTGATCGACATTCTCAACCGGTATTCTTGTTTTTTCCATTATTGTTCTCGTTCTACTCTATTTTAAACAAATTCTAATCATGTTTAATTTGCAATCACGTGTGTAGTGCATTCGCACGGTTTCGTACTAAAACCGTGGGCGAATTCAACGAGGAATTCGATATTACACTTGCCTCTTGAGTATGTATGCCATCAGGGTAGCTTTTGAGTGAGTTAACTTCATTTCCATGCATCCATTTCACGCTGTTAGCTTTTTTCACCACAGGTCTGGCGTCAGCCGTCAGGCACTAATATATGCGGCTACTATGTGTGCCATATCATGCACATCCTGGCCGGAGGTACTACCGACTTGCAATGTGCGTCCGATTTCTCGCCGGCGACCGTGAGAGCGATCCAAGAACAACTCGTCGGCTGGATTTTCGATAAGGTCGTAAATCCAAGAGGCGAGTTTCACGTTCCAACGGCAAATAGGTGGGGCCCTTCGATAAAGACCGGTGAACTGTCGGGGTCAACATCTACGGCTACCAAGAGCGATGCACATAAAAGATCACGATGAACGTTCTGTAATTAAAGTTGTAATGAATGTCATTGTGATACCTAATAGTTGTAATTAAAGTTGTTAATAAAAGTTCTGTGATTTAATTATTAGTTATGCATGCATGATTGATAATATGTGCTTTAATTAATTGTGACTTAGCACACAGATATATATATATATAATAATAATATTAGACTTAACACACACAGACACATATATAATATATATTACCTCACACATATATATATATATATATATATATATATATATATATATTATTTATAGCTCAGGTGGTGCGTGCTCAGTACCGGTTGGAGGAACCAACCGGGACTGAACAGCAGCTTATCAGTACCAGTTGGTGCCTCCAACCGGTACTGACTGGGGCTTCGGCGAGGCAC
Source organism: Olyra latifolia (assembly GCA_036346145.1). Classification (NCBI taxonomy): domain Eukaryota; kingdom Viridiplantae; phylum Streptophyta; class Magnoliopsida; order Poales; family Poaceae; genus Olyra; species Olyra latifolia. The sequence continues at coordinate 12,908,624 of CM070531.1, read as the reverse complement.
GGGGTAAAGCCACGTGTGCCTGCTCAGTACCGGTCGGAGGAATCAACCGGGACTGAACAGCAGCTTATCACTACCAGTTGGTGCTTCCAACCGGTACTGAGTGGGGCTTCGGCGAGGCACGGGCTAAAGCCACGTGTGGCCTCCAACCGGTACTGATACTATATCAGCACCGGGTGAGGGAACCGGGACTGATGCCATGGGGCATCAGTCCCGGATAGCCTGTACCGGTTCAAAAACCGTTACTGATGGCCGTTGTGAACCGGGACTGATGGCCAGATCTGTAGTAGTGAAGGAATTTACGCTAATTCCAGTACGTGGCCCTAATGCATGTAGCTAAGCGAACGGCCCGCATGAACACATACTGTAGGCTCGTGCGTGGCTTAACCGACAGAGACGACAAAGAGAGATCATCATGAAGCACAAGATTACTAACAGTACTCTCTTTTCTTCTGCAGCAGCACCAGCTAAGGCTGCATACAATGCTAAATCAAGTCAGCGAGACGACATTAATGAAGACCCAGGAAGCAGACGGGTCCTCGGCAGGTAAATTAGACATACATGGATGGAAATATATATGGGTAATCGACGAGGCGATTAATTAGATACAAGCTGGGCATACTTACGTACCCATGCATATAAAGGTTCTTTTGAGCTAGGGAGAGTGAGGATTAGGAGCTTGAGAGACAGAGTTGAGCTGGGGAATATTTTTCCAGGAAGCTACGTTTCCTGTCTCTATTCTTCTTCTTATCTTTTCTTGACTTTTTACACTTTTGACCTAGTAGAGTTATATATTTACAAATTACACACATCAACACTCCCTCTTAAGATGGGACAAATATATCTGAAAGGCACATCTTGCCGCACAACATAGCAAATGACTTTGCTGCTAGTCCCTTTGTAAGAATATCGGCAACTTGACTTGATGAGCTCACATGCATGGGACATGCATATTATGCCTTTATCCAATTTCTCTTTGATGAAATGTCAATCAATTTCCACGTGCTTGGTTTGGTCAATCAACAGAAGAGTTGAGGCTGTTAGCCGGACCGCCAGCCACATATTTAGCGCGTTCAGATCCCAGGTCGTTGGGCCGCAATTACACTTGCAGACCCAACCAGAGCAAGCGGCGGCCAAGTCTCTTGGGCCATCTCCCCAAAAGCTAGCTCAATGGGGGTTGCACCCTTACCCTTATAAACCATGCTCAAACCTCCCAACAATCAATGTGGGACTATTTCCAACAGAGGCGGCGCAGGTAGATGATCGCGATGGCAGAATTAGATTATGGGAAGGTTGATGCTTAATTGGGCCAAAGTTAATTAGTTGCAAAATGTGCAATTCTGAAGGTGCAAGCACGATCGAGATGCTCGACTCCGTGGCGCGGCGGGTCGAGTTGAGAGGGAGGCGATGGTGTGGAGGAGTTGATGCCTCGATGGGTGTAGACGTAGTGAGATGTGAGAGGCAGGCATGCAGTGGCGGCTTGCACACGTACGGACGAGCCAGCTAGGTTGTGCACAAACTAGCTTGCTTGCGCCAAATGTTTTCCCTATCTATACAGATCTTACGTCTAACTCCCTTTGATGTGATTTTTAATTCTGCATGCAGCCGCATCCGCATTCCTTGCACGTGGAAACCCTGGAGACTCTCCACCCGGAACAGCAGGTATAATTAAACCTGGGGGTAATAAGTCACTTTTCTCTTGAATTAAAAAATGATTACGAGCTCCGAAACGTACGGTTCCATATACATATACATGTACGTCCTTATATATGAACATACCGACGACACCGTCTTTATTCATGAGCTATATGCATACAATAATTGTTCTAGCTAGCCAGAAAGAAATGTCAAAGAAACATACAATAATTATCTCATCGAATCAGTTTCGGAAACGAATACATGAGTAATTAACATCATTTGCTAATCACAGTAATTTACATATGTATGCGTGGTGAATGTCTCTTCTGTAATGATAAAATTATCTAATTATCTGCTGAAACTGAACTTTAACTTGCTTTGAAAATCTGAAAGTGATAATCGAGGTCGGATTTAAGAATTTATCTGTTACTTCAAAATTTTCAAGAAACAATATAAAAAGTTAAGTGTTACAAAACATAATCAAATAATTTAAGTAAAAAACTGCACGTGACATGCTGTAACTATCAATTGTTGGATGCAAATGACTAATAATAGTTTGTTCGTTACAATATGCTAGGTGGTGACATCAAAGGAAAGGAGAAACTGCCATGAAATCGACCGCTGAATTTGTCATGAGCTTCTTATATATACCTGTAGCAAGGGTGAACCGTACGTGCAGTGCATTATCTATCTACCCGCCCATTTCTGATACAAGGCGTGCCATTCTTATTTGCGTATCGTTCATGTTTATGTCTGGTATTATGTCTTTTTTTTGTGTGTTGGCCTGGGTGTGCAATGATAATATATATTTTAAAGTGTGTATGATTTTTCGGTTATGAGGTGTTTATGAATTTTCATATATGTATTGCGAGGTGTGTATGGATTTTCTGATATGTATTGTAAAGTGTGTAAATTTTTGGATGCTATAATAATATGTATATTGTATATGTAACTTGTACGATGGTGTGTAGTAATTTTACAACTAATATAGTCTTATGTTATTTTTATGTATCTATCATTTTTCTTTTTCGAGGAAAATGGGACTATCAAGCGTGTGCGCACAGGCGAATGCATCAATTGGATTTTCCCTTAAAAGAGAGTGCAGGCCGGTTTTCATATAGACTGGGATGTCCAGTTGAAGTGACTACTTTACTGAAATACTAAATTCGAGAGCTTCTTCAAATGGATGGAAGAAGCTGGTCTACTTTATTTGACTTATTTTTTAAACTTTTAGAAGCAGTTTTAAGATTAAAAAGTTGTTTGGAAACTACTTCGACCTAAAGTTGCTACCAAGAACTGCGCATATTCATGCCAAAAAGATGAAAAGCATAGCGCCTATTCTAGCAGGGAAATTAAAAAAAAGATCATTTTAGTTGACCGTTGTTACCACAAAGAAAATTAACCGATCGCCAAAAAAAACAAAACCATTAGCGCTACTACAGCAGCCATTAATACTACCACATGAGATGGTCGTACTAAACGTCTGTTAGACCGACGTGAAGATACTCTGTGCTATGTTAATTAGATTCGTATCTTTGTAGGTCCAAAATACAGAAGTGTTAAGCCACAGTAAAGTTGACACAAATGGTTTTAACATGGTGACCATCTATGTTAATACCGATTATAAGAATCATGTATGATAGTAGTTACATCACAAGACGGTTTTTGTTACTTCTTCCGAAGAGGCTGTGATAATAGCTTATCATAGACCCTTGTTGGGAAGTGATATAACCATACTTATGGTGATATGACCAATACTATATCAACATGGTTGATATCAAGATTTTCATCAACTACTTCCTCAATATGACCATCGCTGAGCTTTTCCTCACAACGGTCTTTGTCGAGGTTTTTATCAACAACTTCCTCTTTAAGCTCGACATTTACAACAAGTTGACGATACTTTATAGCATCCTTTATTTCTTCTATATCTACTATAATGGCTGCATTTGCGTGGTTTCATCGACCACCACCTTGGCCAGGTTGCACACGCAGGATGCATTCTCGTCGTCCGGATATTGCGCCGCCACTGTCACATGTTGGGCCACCACCTTGGCCGTCTACACTACATAAAGACATACTCAAAAAAGGAGAGAACCATCGAGACGAGAACGTGTGGACCAGCAAGTACCACCAAGTCGAGTTGGATTCCAAGACAAATTTTCGAGATTGAGACCGGTTCGGACTCCAGAAGCAGTCTAACTTCAAATGACCATAACTTGGTCATACGAAGTCCGTTGGGGTGTTCTAGGACACTATAGACAAGCCGACGACGCAATCTTTCCAATGGATTTAATCCCTCGTCCAAATCCCACTTTGTACAGATTCGGAGTTTTCGGGGTTCGTAAGTGCCACACAAAGTTTCTACTCTTGTTATGAAGTTGAGACATGCTAAAAAAAGACAAGTACGTAAAAAAGGCACTATATAAAAAAAGCAAGTACACAGAGAAGAGCTGCACTTAAGAAAATAAGAAAATTCAGAAAAAAAAAGAGTAACAACAAGTGATAATTTCCCGTGGTGTTGTGATTGCAGAGTTCGATCAGTTCCAATCGAAAGCCGAATCATCAACGTCGAGTTCTCCACCAAATCGACTTACCTTTATCTGACGGAAGATCAGGCATCCCGTGCCACATCAAGTGGTATGAGAGCCTTGGTTGCCCATCAGGTATCATTGTATCCCTTTTGTTCGTCGTTCATCATTTACCAAGAGTCTAGAAAATTGCCTACAAAAATATTGTGTTCATCGTCACACTTGTTGTCCAAACCATCGTCATTAGACTTTGCATCGCTCATGTTAGTTTGCATCTTCGAATTTTAATCCATTGTTATCATGTGCTGGTTTTAGTTCTAGTCTTGGTCTAGTTTAAATCTTGCATCTTAACACCAAGTCCAATTCCATCTCATTTTGTTTGTCATCACGGCATACGGATTTAATCTGTCTAGTTCGGTATTTTCATCCTATGTTCTTCATGCGAACTCAGATTTTCGCATTATTGTGCTTGTTGGAAAGCTATCGAAATTTTCCATAAGGCCATAAATTGGCTTTGCCAAATATAGAATCCCCAAATTCTATTTCTATCTATGAGATATGTTCCATCTATTATAATTTTGTTCTATATTTCGGTCATAACTTCTTCGTTCAAACTCTGTTTTGGATGATCTTAGATGTTTTTTTAAAGCTTAGAAGATTCTCCACAACTTTTATTTGGACACTTTGTACAGATTTGGAGCATTCGGGGTTCGTAAGTGCCGTACAAAGTTTCTACTCTTGCTATAAAGTTGAGACATGCTTAAAAAAAGGCAAGTGCATAAAAAATGCACTATATAAAAAAGGCAAGTGCACAAAGAGGAGCTGCACTTAAGAAAAGTAAGAAAATTTAGAAAAAAAAGAGTAGCAACAAGTGATAATTTCGTGTGGTGTTGCGATTGCAGGATTCGTCAGTTCCGATCAGATGCCGGATCATCTACATCGAGTTCTCCATCAGATCGACTTACCTCTATTTGACAAATTATTGGGCATGTCATGCCTCATCAAGTGGTATCGTCTTACCACACTCTTACAAGGTTATTACCAAAGCAACAGTTGGTACAACTGGTGGCTGGTTCATGATATCAATACGAGTGTGAACGAAGTTATTGCAAGGTTGAACCTATATTGATCAAAAGTAGGTAGAGCTTGAAAGGCAATGTATATGTGTAGCAATAATTCAAAATCAGTATACAAAGTTGAAAATTAGTCCAAAGTAAAACTCAATATGCTGGCCTAGCCTCGACCTAGACAAAGCTCAAGCAAACAACTTGAAAGCATCTAGGCCCCCTAATTTTTATTTAAATATTATTTGGGGAGTTTTGGTGCTGATGACAAGCTTAATTAACCCTTTTGGTGATTGCATTAAGAAGGTATCAAGGCAGAAGGACACAAGGCTAAGGATTTATTTTTTTTTTTACTAGTTTTGGCTTGGGAGATGCATCAAGCCTTAGCTAGGGCTTATTTCTTTTTAGTCGTACTAAAGAGGGATTTAGCACTTAATGTGGCTTGGATCTTAGCTTGGCATACCCTAGAAAATATTTGGAGCAAAGATTCATCTTCATTCCCCACCAATTAGCCTAAGTCCAAAACTCTGTCAGATTACGTTCAGGCCGGACCAATCCTTAATTCCTATTTAACTCAGTCCGGCGTACACCATTCTTGAATATTCACAAACAGAGAGCTGGCCGTTCATGCCAGATTGCTTTTCGATCCTTTGAGTTCAGTCCGGCGTAGACTAGTTCTGCCACGGACCAACTCTATTTTCAGTTCGGCATGGAAATCCTTTAAAAATATTCTAACAGAGAGTTTCAGAGCTATGCTGGACCAACTTTCCAGTTTATATCCTAAGTCCGGTGTACACTCATTTTGGCGATGGACCGTGCCCTGTTTTCGGTCCGGCACAAACATATTCCAACTCCTCTAAAGAACCTTCACTTCGGACCAGTTCCACATCAGGATCCTTTCATGGCGGACCGAATCATTTTCAGTCCGGTGCAAATGCAATTCACAATGGACTGAAGGAGCGTCAAATCCTATTCACGGTGGACGAACTTTGTTTGGTCTGGCGCAAACTAAAATTGGACACTTTTTCGATCCGACGTAATTCAAACCCGGAGATTTGAAATGCAATTCAGTCTGCTATGCATATGATTTACCTACCCAGCTACAGTTCAAAAACAACGGCCATTTCAGCCCTCAACGGCTAATTTTGAAATTTGTGGCCTATATAAGCACATATGAGCCCCTCTTGCTCAATGTTACTGTTCTCCTTGGATATTTGCCACCCTAAGCTTATTTTCCACCCAAGAAGCTGAGCTGAACCTGTAAACCCTGTTTCATCCCAATTTGTGAAGAGTTCTCGCTCCAAGTAGTGTCTAGAGAGTGCTTGCTACTGAACCAAGAGACAGGGTCAGTGGTGGATCTATTACTCTTGGAACTAGGTGTTCCTAGACGGCTTGGAGGAGGAGAAATGGTGAGACCTGCCCGAGGTTGACCGTGGGAGGCCACTCAACTTGTGAGAGGTTTGGGACTCACCTCACCGGAGAGTGGAAAGAGTCACCACTAGTGGAGATCCATAGCTGCCGATGCAAACCAGCTATTGGAGGAGCTAGACTTCCTTAGAAGTACTCAAACGTGGATGTAGGTGCTTGGCACTGAACCACGGGAAAAAATTATTGTGTTCATTTCTTTCCCTTTACTTTTTAGCATCTACTTTCTTACATATTACCTGTGCTGTTTTATTCCGTTGCTTAGATTGTTTTGTTTTGCTATTCTTGCCTTAAGCAGTAATCTATTCTAGTACTCTTGGTGATTTTGTGGCTCACCTGTTTTAAGGTCTTAGATTTACTTGAACCAGTGCTAAGAATTCATACTTGAACAATAATTTTAAAAGGTTGCGTATTCACCCCCTCCCTCTAGGCCAACCAGATCCTTTCAAGTGGTATCAGAGGCAGGTTACCCTTTTGTAGCATAATCTGCTAGGGTAGATGGCTAAGGGGACTAGTACATCTAGTGATGGTCATGTTAGAGTGGGTAGAGTACCCTTGTTTGATCGCAAGAACAATCCTCATTGGAAGATTTGGATGCGATGTGTGGAGAGTTATGATGTGTGGAGAGTGACCGAGAAACCTTTCCCTGCTAGAGTTATCCCCGAGGGTCAAACTGAACCCGATGAGCCTACACCCGGGGAGATCAAGAACCTGCAATATGATGCTAGAGCTAGAAATGCTATCTTTCCAGCACTTAGTGTAGAAGTGTTTGATAGAGTTAGCAATATTGCTACTGCTTATGAACTGTAGAAGACCCTCCAAGAAATTCATGAGGGCACCTCCGACGTGAAGGAGGAAAACTATTTTGTCATGAGGGAAAAGTTTGACACTTTTAAGATGGAACCTCATGAGAATGCAAATGACATGTTTACAAGGTTTAATCCTATTGTCAATGAGCTTAAAGGTCTTGGCACTAAAATTCCTGACGTTGAGGTGTGCAGGAAAATGATAAGGGTGCTGTCCAAGGCCTATCACAGCTTGATGACCTACTTGTCAAACAGTGGGGATCTCAAGAAGCTCACTCCCACTAAGTTATTGGGCAAAATTTCTGCCCATGAGCTCACTTTGGCCGATGAGGATGCTCCAAAGAAAAAATCAATAGATTTCAAAGCCAAGGTCAAGGCTCAAGACTCCATGGATGATGAGGATGAGGATGTGTGGAGATTGGCTCTCCTTATGAGGAAGGCCAACAAGATCATGGGAAGGGTGAACACTAAGGACAAAGGGAAAACTAGCTCCCACTACTCCAAGAAGAACCCCTTCTCCAACATCATTTGCTTTGAGTGCAATGAGAAGGGCCACATTGCTGCTAGGTGCCCAAACAAGCACAAGAAGAGTAGCAGCAGTGACAAATTGAAGAACAAGAGCAAAGATGAGGATGATGAGGTGGGGAAGCCCCATGACAAGTATAAGAAGAAGTTCCACTAGAAGGGCCCCTCCAAGAAATACTATAAGATAGGCAAGGGGGAATCTCACATAGGTGAATGGGTCACCGATGATGAGAGCTCAAGTAATGAGTCTTCCTCCTCAGATGATGATGGAAGAACCAAGAGCCTAGCTGGACTTGCTCTTGATGAATCTACACCACCACTACCTTCACTTTCTCTTTGTCTCATGGCCAAGCAACATGAGGATAAGGTAAATAACTCTCCCTCTTATGATAAGCTTGTTGATATCATAAAAGAACTTAATGAGGCTTTGCATTCCAAGTCTTCTAAGGACAAAACTCTTAAAAAGACTATTGCTAACTTGAATGAGAAATATGATGCCCTTGCTTCTAGGTATATGATTCTTGAATCTGCCAATGATTCTTTGAGTGACAAATTTACTAGTCTAGAAGCTAATCATAATGAGCTAGTTATTGCAAATAATGTTCTTCTTAAGGCTCATGACTCTTTGAATGCAAAGCATGCTAGCCTTAATGATTCTTATGATGCTTTAAATGCCAAGAATGCTCTACTCATAGATGCGCATGAGAAATTGCTTGCTAGACATTGTGAGCTTGAAATTGAAAATGAGTTGCTTACTAGCAAAACCAAGTCTATTGCTTCATGTGATGCTTCTATCGCTTGTGATTTACTCAATGATGACATGATCTTGTCTAGTACTTCCATTGCTTCTAGCTCCTCTAATACTTGTGATGATAGTTGTAAAAATGCTTTGTGTGCTAGAGAGCTTATGATTGAAAACAATGAGCTGAAGTCCAAGGTAGCCAAATTTGATAAGGGCCTAGAGAAATGCTTTCTTGGTAGTGCGACTCTTGATAAAATGCTTGGGGAGTAAAGGCTCAACTTGGGCAAGAAAAGATTGGGCTATAAGCCTAGTGATTTTCCCAAGCATGGTGGTTGGGTAAGACCCAAGTTGAATTTTGTCAAAAAGGGCACTCATTATCACTATTGTCATTCTTATAACCATGCTTCCAATAATTGCTTACTTGCTAGTGCCCCACATACTAAGGTTAAAAGGAGCTGCATGGTTGATGCTCATTATATGCTTTTCAAGGATTTTAGAGGCAAAATGAATGTTAAATATGTTGGTCCTCCTAACCTTGATAAGAAGCTTAAAGCTATTTGGGTGCCTAAGTTATTACTTTCCAATCCTTTTGGCCCCAATTGTTGAAACTAACACTAAAGGACCCAAAAGCATTTGGGTATCTAAAGCAAGAAAATAAATTTCTTTGTTTAGGTGAACTACAAGAGTGGTGGCCGGCATTGGGTTATTGATAGTGGATGCACACAACACATGACCTGCTCTCCAAGGATGTTCACCTCAATTGTTGATGAGAAAGACCCTAATCACAAAATCACCTTTGGTGATAATAGCAAAGGAAAGGTAAAGGGTATTGGTAAGATCATCATTTCTCAAGAGCATTCAATTGACAATGTGCTACTTGTAGATGCATTTAGCTTTAATTTGCTTTCGGTTGGTCAATTATGTGATCATGGTTTCCATTGCACTTTCACTAATAATGGGGTAACCATATTTGATAAAAATGAAAAGCTTGTTTTCAAAGGATTTAGATTTCAAAATCTCTTTCTTGTTGATTTTCAATCTAACAACTCATGCATATCGGCTTGCCTTTTTGCCAAGGTCTCCCTTGGTTGGCTTTGGCATAGGCGCCTTGGGCATGTAGGTATGGCTATCCTCAAAAAGCTTTTCAAAAATGAGCTAATGGTGGGCTTGAAGGATGTCAAATTTAAGAAGGATAAGCTTTGTAGTGCTTGTGAAACCGGCAATCAAGTTGCAAACACTCATCCTACAAAATCTGTCATGTCCACCTCTAGGCCACTAGAATTGTTGCATATGGATGTATTTAACCCAACTTCATATGTGAGCATTGGTGGTAATTCACATTGTTCGGTAGTTGTAGATGATTTCTCTCGTTTTACATGGGTTTTCTTTTTACCAAACAAAAATGTTGTCGAAAGTATTTTCAAAAGTTTTGCAAAAAGGGTCCAAAATGAATTTGATTGCCCCATCAAGAAGTTTAGAAGTGACAATGGAACAGAATTTATTAATACTAACATTGTTAAATATTGTGATGAGTTAGGAATCAAGCATGAACTCTTGGCCACTTACACTCCTCAACAAAATAGAGTGGTTGAATGGAAAAATAGAACACTCATCGAAATGGTAAGGACAATGCTAGATGAATATGGTACTCCGGACATCTTTTGGGCGGAAGGTATTAACACGGCATGCCACCTCATCAATAGGCTCTATCTTCACCGACTTCTCAAGAAGACCCCTTATCCTATCTTCATATCTTTGGATGCAAGGTGTACATCTCAAAGTAAAGGACACACTTGGGTAAATTCCAAAAGAGATGTGACATAGGGTTCCTCCTTGGTTATTCCTCTAAGTCTAAAACTTATAGAGTTTTCAATAATTCTACTAATCTTATGGAGGAAACCTATGATGTTAAGTTTGACGAATCCAATAGCTCACAAGGTGACCATGAGAATTTACATGATGTAGGTGAGGAGGCCTTGGCTCAAGCAATAAAGAACATGAAAATTGGAAATGTAAAGTTCAAAAAAGTCACTGATGAGGATTATAAACTGACACTAATGAACTGTTTTTTGGGAGGGACGGTCAAAAAATTGTGTGGATAAAATTTGTAATTTACTAGTTTCCTCTTAAACAATCTGCGCTTTGCAAACGCGTGAAATTGAAGAACCTACTGTATAGTCCCTCTCTGTGAGGATGTTACGTACGTGCATTCTAGCATCGATTACTGTAGTAATGATTATTTTAAGGTAAATAGTCCACTACTGCAGAACGGAACATCACAAGCGGTTCGTAAGGGTCTGTACAAGCGGTTTTTGAACCGCTTGTACGAAACCGCGTGTGATACCTGGCTGGTATCACACGCGGTTCCCTCAACCGCTTATAATAGTGTGTAAAAAAGGGTAAAATATATTTGGGGGAAGTGGGATTTGAACCCAGGGCCTCATGCCTCCTCGTGACCCACACCTCACCCAGCTAGCCAACTCACCCACGTGTGCTCTTTGATAGAGTAGGACAAAATTTCTTTTTAACCTTTCGAAAACTAGGCCTTTACAAGCGGTTCGTGTTCCGAACCGCTTGTGAAGCCACTTTTTACAAGCGGTTCGTGTCCCGAACCACTTGTAGAACCCATTTCTACAAGCGGTTTGTGTCCCCAACCGCTTGTAGAAGTTTATAAGCGGTTGGGGACACGAACCGTTTGTAGAAATGGGTTTTCCAAGTGGTTCGGGATACGAACCGCTTGTAGAAGCCCTCTTCTGGCCCGTTGGTTTCAAACCGCTTGCATTTCTCAAACTACAAGTGGGCCGAAGTCAACCGCTTGTGATAGGCCGTTTGTGAAACCCTTATCTGTAGTAGTGGTCATGTTAGGTTGACGTTGTAGGCAAGATCCAATATTTCATTATGTTCAAAAAATTTGAACTAGGTAGCACCATGCATATATGTATGAACTCAAAAGACGACTTAAATTCAAAAACTAGGAGAAGAAAATGAACAATTTGATTGGGATACAAGTGCAAAGATAATTAAGAATAAGACACTGGGAGAACACAGGAAATTAACTATTGCAGAAAGCGGCCGTTTCGGTAAAGCCTTAGGAAAACTGTACGAAATTGCTTCCATCCTATGCAAACGTATATATGTGATTAAACCACAAGGATAGAAGGTACATTAATATGCATCGTTTTCAATCTTTTCAAAATTAGTTAGGAGAATAAATATTGACGAGAAACTTGTTTGTACAGTTTGCATTGAAATTTAGCTAGCTTCCAATAATAGGAAGGGAACAAAAACTGAAGTCTTGGAAATTGCCCGTCAATTTAAACATGATTTAGACATCCCGAGTAATGGATCCCATGCACCTGCTAATCTTCCAGCTAATATTTCAAGTGTAGTTTTTCATCATTATGCAAGCATTGGAGGAGATAAAGATCAGTGAAACACATATAATTTCTTCCAGCTTGATAGATGTGACAAATTAATTAAGGATCGTTTTATCTGGGGATTCTTGACCAAGCCTTGTAATGACGTCATTTTTATTAGCTTGGATGACGATGCTGAGTAGAGCTAGGTTAGGTAATGCATGCTCAACCTCTGGTATAAAACCACCCCTCGGCCTGCACTGGCCTCCGTATACGTAGTCATCCAACTAAGAATTAGCAGCAGGCAGAAGGTATCGCTAGCTAGAAATTAAGATGGCCTCGACTAGCAAGAAACACACTGCTCACGACAAGATCGTCACATTAAGCACAAGAAAGGAGCCGGAATTATTATACCTCACCGCCGGCAGCAACAATGTTGTTACCCTTGCTGCGAAAACCGACTCATCATTTACTAACCAGGCATGCATGCATATGATATACATTTATAGCAAGCTATTCTATATATGCATATTTGATTTCTGCTGCGTCTAGTTAATGCTTTTTTAAATGGCATTATTGAAGAAACTGTTTTTGTGGAACAACCCTCCGGTTTCGAAAATGCTGAATTTCTAAATTATGTTTACAAACTCTCTAAGGCTCTATATGGTCTCAAGCAAGCCCCAAGAGCATGGTATGAAAGACTTAGAGATTTTCTTCTCGAAAAAGGGTTTTAGCATTGAGAAGGTTGATCCCACATTATTTCTAAAAGATATTGATGATGCTAAGATAATATGCCAAATTTATGTGGAAAATATTATCTTTGGATGCACTAATTTCTCTCTTTGCAAGGAATTTGGACAAATGATGGCCAAAGAGTTTGAGATGTTCATGATTGGGGAACTAACATTCTTCCTAGGATTTCAAGTCAAGCAATTGAAGGAAGGTACTTTCATCTCTCAAGAGAAGTATACTAAAGACCTCCTCAAGCATTTCAAAATGGAAGATTGCAAACCCATCAAGACTCCAATGGCTACAAATACACATCTTGATCAAGATGTGGGACGTAAACCGGTTGATCAAAAGCTTTTTAGGTTCATGATAGGCTCCTTACTCTATTTGACAGCATCTAGGCTGGACATCATGTTTAGTGTATGTATGTGTGCTAGATTCCAAGCTGCCCCTAAAGAAGTGCATCTTTCAGCTGTTAAAAGAATTTTTAGATACTTAAAGCATACTCATTGCATTGGTTTATGATACCCAAAAGGTGTTGCTTTTGATCTTATAGGATACTCAGATTCTGACTATGCCGGTTGCAAAATAGACCAAAAAAAAAAGCACCTCGGGGGTTGCCATTTGCTTGGAAGATCTTTAGTATCCTGTTGTTCTAAAAAGCAAAACTTAGTGGCACTTTCAACTACTGAGGCTGAATATGTAGCAGCAGGCAGTTGTTGTGCCCAAATACTTTTTTATAAAACAAACTTTTCTAGACTATAATGTTAAATTTAAAAATGTGCCCCTCCTAAAAAAAGTGCAGTGAAAATAGCCAACAATCCTGTTCAGCACTCCAGGACTAAGCATATTGAAATCCGACATCACTTCATTCGTGATCATGTTGCTAAGGGTGACATTATACTTAGTCATGTGAGAACTGATGACCAACTGGCTGATATTTTCACTAAACCATTAGATGAGGCTAAATTTTGCAAGTTCAGAAATGAACTAAATATTCTTGCTTATTCCAATGTGGCTTGATTTGGTTTTCTGAGTTGTATCACATTAAGGGGGAGCCAAGCATGCTCTTTATGCATATCTTGATACCCAATATGTGATGAGATCAATTCTAGTGCTATAGGTGGTCTAGGACTGTATTTTGACAATAAGACTGCATTTGCAACTAAAACAGTCAAAATGCTGCTTAAACTCTCTTCTTTCCACTCTCTTAGCTTATCCAATCCAAATCTTAGCAAATCAAGTAAAAATCAGTTTGAAAGCAAAATATTTGTAAAAACTATTTAGTACCTATCACTTAGCAAATGAGTCCTTAACCTATTGCTTGAATTTTTCATATTCCTGCAATATAGGTCTTAAAGGGCTCGTACAATCCCAAAGGATTCAAAATCCTATGAATTTTTAAAATTGGGTGAAATTTGAATTTCTATAACTAAGATTGTTCGAGACCCTACTTTTGGTTTTAAACTTGAATTTTCCAGTGGGTCTGTGAAAATCTCTTAGTATTTAGCTATCTATCAAATTCTCTCTGTCAGAACTAGCATGCTACGGACTGCACCAAATTTCCAAGTTCTAGAAACACAGAGATTTCCATCTACGGAGGACCAAGTTGCCCTCCACTGTCCAACTACAATGGACTGATCAAAATCAGTCCGGCGTGAACACATTCTGCTCTTTCGGTAAACCTGTGGCTGAACACGTTTACGTCAGACCGACTACAATCAGTCCGGCGCAGATGGGATTTCGCAGTGCACCTGGTCCGACGCAGGTAGAATTCGAACCCAATACGTCACGAACCGACTTGTGTCAAGTATACGTTCACCACGGACCAACTGGTTTCAGTCTGTGGCAAAGGTAAACTGAACACTTGTGGGTTTGTCGTGCATAGAATTTAACTTAACTGAATTTCAGTCCGTCGAGTGTCAAAATCTGTCAGGATTCATTTTCTTACCCAAGTTCAAATTTTTGAATCCATATTTGAAAACATTTTCTCTAATGTTGAAAATTTTCAAAATCTTATCTATTCCTAGCACTACCAGGGAACAGGGATTTTATCCCGGTTGGGAACGGGCTACGGTCCCGGTTTCCAAACCGGATAATCGAGGGATCGATGGCGGGGCCTGCAGTCGGTTAATACCAACCGGGACCGAAGGCCTCAAAAGCTCGGGAGCTGGGGCGCCGAGGCAGCTTATCCGTCCTGGTTGGAACTACCAACCGGGACTGGAGGCCGACTTATCAGTCCTGGTTGGTTGTACCAACCGGGACTAGACAACCAACCGGGACTAGAAGTTGTTTTAATATTTTTTAGTTGCCCGCTGGATGATTTATCAGTCCCGGTTGGTAGAACAAACCGGGACTAGATGGTGTTGTCATTTTTATTTTTTGCCCGCTGGATGACATTTAATTGAAACTTAAGTATATGTATATATTTGTGTTAAATCACAATTAATTGAAACTCATATAATTATTCATACACAGTTAACTCGTTATTAAATGAAAGGACATTCATTAAAATTTAACTACAGCTAATTTAATTGTAAGTAATTAATAAGTACTACAATTGCTAACTAATTGCTAACTAACTGGGCTATATATACAAGTATCACAAATACACATTGTTGTACACATAATTACAAGTACGCATGTTTTTGTTCATCGGGATCATCTATGTGGATTGCTCTTGGTAGACTTAGATGTTGACCCCGACGGTTGATCGGTTCCTCTCGAACGGTCGGGCTCCGGAATCTTATTGAAAAAAGGGTGATGATGCTCGCCCATTGGAGCCACGACCTCGGCTAATATAAAGCCATGAGTTGCTCTTGTATTGCTTTCACCAAGACCGCGAGAGTTCGGACCTTGTTCCAAACCTTTCTTCGCCAATTTTAGAGGGATCTGTCATTAATTAGGAAATTAACTAATCAATCCTTGGATCTATAGAGGTGTCCGGAATAGTTAGGCATTATTAAGGTAGAAATTATAAGTACTCACCCCAAAAGGTTCTCCTTCTCTCGTAGAGGTAGCAGAGCCTCCGATGAAGTGATGCATCATCTCGCATACATAGTAACCGCACAAATTATTTCCCGGTGCTTGATGCAAGACCTGTGGTGAAAAAGTTGTAGAACGTGAAATAACTGCATAGAAATTTAGTGAACTAACTACAAAGCTAGTATTACGATATACTTACATATTTAGCGAGGTGCAACTCAAATTTTTTCTTAAATTCTCCAACGTTTTCCTTTTGGAATCTTGCGAAGGCACTACAGAAGTGATTATGAGTTATACAGATTAGAGTTGGCTTCAAACTGAGAGAAAGAAAACAAGTGTGATAATGAAAGGAACGACAATGTACCGGTTGAGCATGGCCAAGAAGTCTTTGTATTTTACAGGGGGTTTTCTTCTTGAGTCCATAACCGTGATTGTGCTACGATCTACCTCGATAATAAAAAGGGCAAAGTGAAAGCTGCACATATATATGTCAGCATAGTAGTTAGTACTTTTAACATCATGGTAAGAAAAAAATTATAACGAGACGGTAAGAAAACACATACTCAAAATCATAAGCTAGAAGTATCTTTGACTTGTATCTTTGTCCCATGAGCCCATTGTATATGTGTGCTCTCGTCTCTTTCGGTTTATCTCTAACCGTTTCTCATTGATCACTACTGGGTCGAGAAAGCCAAACTCATAATTAATTCGCTCGGTTTGGCATCGTTTTAGCTCCATTCTACACAACAAGAAATCAGTTAGGTTTGGGGATTGTTATAGCATATGGGCGTGCACGACAAAATTTATGAATAAGACACTTACAGAGTCCAGCAACTCAACATGCTCACGTCCAGGGCCCTACCCTGGTATAGATCAAATAGAGGTTCCCATTCGATGAAGAACTTGTTGTCCCCACGGAAGTAATGAGTTTCCTTGAACCTGACGGCAATCGCATCTAAACCATGGTTGGCCGCGGCCAAATACCATTCATGGAGTTGCCGCATCTTCGTTGTTAGCTGGGGGAGCTCCTCACGTCTCACAAATGACGCACCATGTACAAATTTCCATGCTATCTCCGCAACCGGGATGTCCTTGAGGCCCAATACCTGATCTGCATCAAGGCCAGTATCATCGTAGAAACTGTTCATCCCCTGTGTAACCTCTTCCGCCGTCCGCTCCGGTGGCGTCTCCTTGTCGGCTGTCTTACTCAAGACGCGCTCGTAGTCTGACACGGGCGGCCTTTCTGGTTTATCTATGATGTCCTTCAACGATAGGATAGCCCTCCTAGCTTTGTGCCATTCGTCCGTACCAGGCTGGACCCTCGGTGGAGATGGCTTCTTCGCGAAGAATGAGGTGACCTCGGCTCTTACAAACTGCGAGGTCTCCTCATCAGTCATATCGTACGCCCACTTCGGAGGTGATTTCCTTTTGGATTTTGTTGACGTGGACGTGGACCGTGTCTTTTTGAGAAGTCTTGGTCCCCTATCCGACCTGGTTGGTACATTACTTGGAGTTGTTTGCTGATTGGGGGGGCCTGTCTTGGCCGATGTGGGAGTTGGAGTTTCTGGTGCAGGGCTTAGCTGAGGAGACGGGCTTCTTCTGGGGGGCGTCTTATTCAATGCAGAAGGTTGTGGAGGTGACGCTGGAGACCGTGGAGAGGAAATGCGCAGGTTGTCTTTAAAAATTATGAACCGCTTGCGCCACGCGATGAAACTGTGTACAGCATCTAATAGTTTCGTGCTCCCGCCACCTCCTTCAATGTCGAGGTCAAGATCCTCGCACTGGGCATACCTCGCCCACCGAGACCTTCGCAGAGCCAGCGGTATGGCGAGACCATGGATGAGCTGCCTGCTCCACCGGAAAGCCATGCCTTCACCGCTTTTTAATGAGAGGTTCAGACTTGCACGTGCAACTCACATGGTGTCGGTTGCGTGATGTCGCCCATCGCATAGGGGCCCAAGTCAGCTTCAGCCAGCCCACCGAAGCGCAATGCTCCGCGCGTCGAGGGACCGATGATGTCTGGATTTCGGGAGGTTCTGCCGACTTGTCTCCGATGTTGACTCAAGGCTAGTTGCGTTCTTTTCGGACCAAATCGGGTATGCTGGCCTTTGTTGCTCTCGGTTCGTCTTGAAGGTCCTTGATATGTTGTGCGTGTCGACCCTTGGATCTCGACCGACTCTGAGGTCTCCGCATCATGGGCGAAACCGACCTTCCACGGACGACGCCAACGCCTGCACGTCCAGGTGCTCCGGTTCTGTAGAGCCCTTGTTAGCTCGTCGTCCTCCTGCTTGGCACGAAGGTGCCTTGGGACGACTGGTGTGCGCCTCTGAAGCTTCTTGACGACTTCTCTTATCGTATCACCAAACACCGTCTTGCCGTCATCGCTAAGGTGCCGTTATGACCGAAGAACCAATTTCTCGATCTGTTGGACCAATCCAATGTGGCGGGTGGACACCCTTAACCAACAAGTCACGTTCCTCTTCTCCCATTTGGGTAGGGGTTTGCGGTAACCACCAAGTCCGAGGCGATGGTGGTATTGCTTCTTCATTGATTCGCTTGTTCCTTTCACCAAGTTCGACCTAGTTGTGAATTTTGTACCCCACAAATTCATCCCGGTGATCTTGTAGCTTTGGGTACATGTTGAAGTCGGGACTAAATTCTTCTTGACGTACTCGTTGTTCAACTTCTTTTTGTACGTCTGAAAAGCCATTGCCATCTTCTTTAATGTGTACCTTTTCACCTTATCTTGGTCCCTCGGGAAGGTGAACGCTTCCTTCATATCATCCATAGGGTGTTCTTGATTCTGCAGTACCTCGTCCCATTTCGCAAAGCTAATAGGTGCGTGGTCCACGACGATCACGCCGAACGCCGATCCGAACGGCCCAATCGCATTTTCTGGCTTTAGAGGCTCGCCTTCCTCACTGACTTCAGTGAATATGTGTCTTGCCCTCGGCTTCTTGCTTTGACCTCGCTGACGTGACTGGCTACTCGTTTGACCGGTCTCAGTGGCTTCGACGGCCTCACTGTCTTGGGTGGCTTCGACGGCCTCACCGGTTTGGGTGGCTACGGCCGTCTCTGGTGCTTGGGTAGCGTGGGCCGCCTCTTGTCCGAACAACTCGCTCAAAAACTCGTCGTCACCAAGAAAATCCATTAGACTGCATAGAATTGAATAGAAACATTCAATTGGGATTTCAAGTAGAATTGAATAGTATCATGTAACGTTATTCTTGTATAAGTTTCACATAATGTGCAGATAAGAATAGCATACATATGCACAATAGAACTTGATTACAGGACCACTTAGGAAAAAAATCATTTCACAGGTGTTGATAATTAGAGCACATAGACTTGCAGCAGTCATCTCCTACACAACGATGTTTTCAACGTTTTTCCCTATCTAGTCTCACGTTTCACCATCTAAATACACAAGCAGGCATTACTTCATCTTCCTTTGGACTTCGATCTATCAATGCATATTAGTAGAAATTATTATATTGGAAAACAACCTCGAGCGCACTAGAATTCCCTGTAGAAGGTAAAAAAAAAGCAGATAGATGAAAGATACATATAGGCCACACAGATATTAAAACAACTAAATAGCAAGAAAAATGACATGATAACATGTTGTAATTTATAACAATTAAACAACAACAGAGCTCAGTTTAGTTTGTTATAAATTGCTCTCAAATTGAATATGTTGGGTTGCTAAGAATAGCCAGCCATATATAGCTTTCTATATGCATGTCCATCGAGGGTTGCTTCAAGCAAAATAAATGAGTATCCCATTTGCATGAGCGTGTACCTATTCAAGAGTAGAGTACGTGTATATATTTGCATGAGCGTGTACCTATTCCGTATATACACATGTATAAAAGACATTATTAGTGATTTCTAGGATAGTCCAACATAATGAGTATCCCATCACAAAAGATACACAGAAAACAACTTGCATCTAAGTATATAACTTGCTTCAACTGAATAAAATGTAAAAGGTGCCGTGCAACTTCAGAGCGGACAAGCAATATCCACCGTAATCAACGTAAAATGCTGCTGGCATTAAGACACTACATCTACTATAGAGCATGATTATTAGTTACTTGGCTCTCGACTAGCATACTAAGGAGCTAATTTTCATATCATAAAACAAGACATACAAAGATCGGACCAACATCTGCGCTTCGGGAAGAATTGGACAGTGAATTTCCACCTTAAGAAACATCTCAAGCAAAATAAATGCTCTTCTTGGAGAATTTGGTATAGATAATATGTTTCCTTGTGCAATTCTCAGTACTTCAATTCCTCTGATTGCAACAAATGGCCACAGCATTGAAGCCTAGGCTCACCGGAGGCTGGCGGCGTGGAGGCGAGGAGGAGGAGTGGCGGCGTCCTGGCGAGGAGGTGCACGGCGGCGAGGAGGTCCACGGCGGCCACGGCGGCGATGGCGAGGAGGTGCACGCGGCGAGGGAGGGGAGTGGCGGCGTCACGGCGGCGATGGCGAGGAGGTGCACGGCGAGGAGGAGGAGTGGTGGCGCCACGGCGGCGGCGGCGAGGAGGGCACGGCGGCGAGGAGGAGGAGGGGTCGCCACGGCGGCGGCGGCAGCGAGGAGAGGGCGTCGTCACGAAGGCGGCGACAGCGAGGAGGTGCACGGCAGCGAGTCCACGGCGGCAGGCGGCGGCGATCTAGGGTTGGAGCAGCGAGGAAGGCAGTGTGGTGGCGGTGGGAAGATTGGAGGACCGGGAATTTGTATTTTGACCTTCAATCCGGTTGAAGACACCAACCGAGATTGACTTGACCTTCGCCCCGGCCGTGTCTCCAACCGGGATTATCGATGGTGCTAGCCCCACACGCCGAATCTGGCGTAGGGTGGTTGACCTTCAATCCGGTTCAAAACAACAACCGAGATTGAAGGAGCTTGAGCCCCGATCTGTCTCTCCAACCGGGATTGCTAGGTCTTGGCCCCACCAGATCGTGGGAGGTGGTGGACCTTCAATCCCGGTTGGTATCTCCAACCGGGATCCATAAGCGATCTTCATCGGGTGGGTTTTCCCAACCGGGATTGATTGGTGAGCTGCCCACACGTCAGATGCGAACGGGACCAACGCCGAGTGCTAGGGACTATCGGTCCGGTTTATTATACAGCGGGACGGATACCCAAAAATAAAAGAAAGCGATGCGCTGGCTGGCTCGAACCCGTGACCGCAAGGTCGGGAGTCCGCTCAAGCGCGCGCCGCTAGCCGAGGGGAGAGGGAGGATGTTCTCTTTTGTTAGGAGCGAATTATTTTTGTACCTTTCTTGGTCTTTAGTGGAGGGAAAGGGAATTTTTTTAATTGTATTTTAATTCCTTATTTGTATTTTAAATCCATTTTCCCATTATATTCCTTTTTTTAAATGTATTTTAATTCGTTTATTGGGAGAAAGCCATGTTTTCCCTGACATGTGGGCCCATATATGGTGGGTCCCATATGTCAGTGGTAGTAATTTGCCATAAATTTCTTCAAAATTATAGAAAATTGTTGGGAGGCTATTAAAATTAAATAAAAATTTCACAAAATTCATAACAAATGTGCAAAAATTGACATATATAAAAATGAGTTGGGAACCTTGAAATTTCTCATTAGTTTATAAATGAGATGGGAATAATCTACTTATACATAAACGATGGGAATTTCTCATAATTGGCGAGCACGAACGGTTCTTTCCGGATCAATATGAATTTAGGGACAAATATCTAAAATATTACATGACTACTTTATTTTTACAAGTGATCCTTCGTTATGATCGTGGCGTACGTACGGAGCTTCCTCATCATCGCTAAGGACACTAATGTCTACATCCGCTGAGAAATGCGGCAGCTCGTCGAACTGATTATACTCTTCTTCGTGCAGGGCGCCTCAACTCCAACAATCCTTCTTTTACCGTAAAGAACCACGTGGTGCCTTGCTTGATCACTGCTGGTAGTCTTGTTCTTCTGTCTTTTTATAGTTTTACCCTTATAAACTTTTGGTTTGTTGTCCATGTCCATCACATAGAATATCTGTGTCACATCATTGGCGAGCACGAACGGTTCATCCCTGTAGGCCACTTGCTTGAGGTCCACGATTGTCATACCATAGTCATCGATCTGCACGGCTGTCAGTTTCACCCATTGGCACCTAAACAGAGGGACTTTCAAAGGTCTATACTCGAGCTCCCAGATCTCCTCTATGAAACCATAGTAGGTGTCCATCTTTCCATTTTTGTCCAAGGCATCTATACGGACGGCGCTGTTTTGGTTGGTGCTCTTCCTATCCTGGGCTGTCGTGTAAAATGTGTACCCATTTATCTCATACCCTTGCCATGATACGATTGTTATGGATGGTCCCCGAGCTAAGAGTGCAAGCTGCTCATGGACTCCTCCTTGCCTAACAGATGCTTTTGTAGCCAACCACCAAAGCTCTCCACTTGCTTGTTCGCGATCCATTTATCGACTTATCCGGTATTGGTCTCGTAATATCCTCTCGTGATCAAGTACATACAGAGCCCCTTGAAGATGCTTGTTTGAGATCGTGAAATGTGCTGTTTAAATGAGAGTAGATCGTCACAGGAGGATTCTTTTCTCCCTAGGGTCCCTTTTCCCCGTAGCCTCCCCTCATAGCGTGATACAGGGACGCCAATCGGATTCAGATCATCAATGTAGTCGACACAAAACTCAATCACCTCCTCTGTGCCAACACCCTGGGCAATGCAACCTTCTGGACGAGAACGGTTACGAACATACTTCTTTAGGACACCCATGTACCTCTCGAAAGCGAACATACTGTGCAAGAAGACTGGTCCGAGAATTTCTATCTGTTTGACCATGTGAACCGTGAGATGAACCATCATATCAAAGAAGGATGGAGGGAAGATCATCTCAAGGTTGACCATACTAGCGACAATGTTATCCTGCAGATTAAATAACTTATCCGGATCTATGACCTTTTGTGATATCGCGTTGAAGAACGAACACACCTTTATGATTGTACCTCGTAGCATGTCTGGTAGAATACCTCGCACCATCACTGGGAGCAACTGGGTCATCAGCACATAACAATCATGGGATTTCAAGTTTACGATTTTATTCTCTTTTGTGTTTATGAGTCTTCTTATATTCGACGAGTACCCGTAAGGACCTTAACACTGCTCAACAACTGAATCATGCTTTTTTCTCTTCTTTGCTTGGTGTGTAGCTCATGACGAGGTAATGCTCTTTGTCTCTCTCTTGTGGATGTAGTTCTTCCCTGAGACCTAACAATTGTAGGTCCTTTCGTGCTTGAAATGTATCTTTTGATTTGCCATACATATCTATGAAGCCTAGCAGGGCTCACGATACATTCTTTGTGATATGCATGAAGTCTAGGGAGTGACGGACCTCTAAGTCTTTCCAGTAAGGCAAGTCCCAAAATATTGACTTCTTCTTCCAGCTAGGCTTCTTCCTAGATTCTTCAGCCGGGAGTGGCGGGACGGGTTTGCTACCAGGACCCTTTCCAAATACTACGTCTAGATCCTTTACCATAGAAAATACTTCCGCCCCACTACGATGCTTGGGCTTCTTACGTTTCTCTTCGGTCCCATCAAAATTAACACGGTTACTCCGTAACGGGTGCTTCAAATTGAGGAACCTACGATGGCCCATATAAACAACCTTCCGAGAGTTTGTTAGGTACTTGTCTTCCGTATCATCCAAGCACTGGATGTAGGCTTTATATCCCTTTATAGATAGGCCCGACAAGTTACCAAGTGCAGGCCAGTCATTGATGGTTACAAATAGCAATGCACGTAAGCTGAAATACTCTCTTTTGTACTCATCCCATACACGTACACCATCATTCCATAGTGTTAGCAGATCTTTAACCAACGGTTTGAGATACACGTCGATGTCGTTACCAGGTTGCTTAGGGCCTTGGATAAGCAATGGCATCGTAATGTATTTCCGCTTCGACATAGCCAAGGAGGAAGGTTGTAGATACATAGAGTAACGGGCCAAGCGTCTTGTGGATCGCTGCTCATGTCACCGAACGGGTTCATCCCATCCGTACTCAATGCAAACCTTATGTTCCTCGCATCGTTCGCGAAGTCCGGATATTTTCTATCGAGTTTCCTCCAATGCGAGCCATCTGCTGGGTGCCTTAGCTTTCCGTCGACTTTACGATCATCTTTATGTCAACGCATCATCTTCGCATGCTTTTTGTTTGCAAACAAACGCTTCAACCGAGGGATTATAGGGAAGTACCACACCACCTTAGCAGGGGCTCTCTTCTTCTTACGTCCCCCCTCTACCTCACATGGGTCATCACGCTTGGTCTTATACCGTGATGTTTTGCACACCGGACATTCTTCCAAATCCTTGTACTCATTACGATAGAGGATACAATCGTTTGGACATGCATGTATCTTCTGTACCTCCAACCCCAAAGGGCAGAGAACTTGCTTGGCTTCATACGTAGTTTCAGGCAGCGTGTTACCCTCTGGAAGCAACTTCTTCATGAGGCTAAACAACTCATCAAATTCCTTATCAGATACTCCATTAGTAGCCTTCCATTGCATCAACTCCAGTGTGGTACGCAACTTTTTGTGGCCCTGCCCACAGTTTGGATACAACAATGTTCCTTGGTCCTCCATGCAGCGAAACTTTTCGTAATGTCTTTCATTGGTGTATTCTCCCTCTCCATCATGCAACATCTGTTCTAGATCATCGTCGTCAAACTCCCCTAGTATATGTTCAATAGAACCGTGTTGGCCAACATTGGCCATATAATCTGCCACATCTTCTTCGTCACCATCTTCTTCTTCATCGTCTTCTCGTATAATCTCTTCTTCACCGTGTTTGGTCCAACAGGTATAGTTTTCCACAAAACCTCTTGACATCAAATGGAAGTGAATTTGCTCAGAGTTTGACCACTCCTTGTGATTCTTGCAGTCTATGCATGGACAACATATGTAGCCTGATCTTGTGCAGGCACTTGCCTAACGATAAAAGTTTCCAAACCCTCCCTGGCTGTGAGGAGCGGCGGTCCATGTATATCCATCGCCGATTCATCTACATTAAGTTACATCAAGGTAGTTGTTAGTTCATTTTCCAATAATGAATTAATTTCTAAAACCAAAATTAAAGTACTGCTTAATTTATTATACATTTATTTAATTTTTAGGTCAATACTTCAATTTTAGGTTAAATACCTTTTTAAAAGAATTATTTTTAAGCTGATAATATTTTATCACATATTTTATCACAATCAAATCAAATTCTAAGGTAATGCAACAAAGTATTTGGCAACCCACTTAAAATGATATATCTAGATCTACCAACTTATAATTTTACATCAATGAAGTGAGTAGAGATCAATGAAGTTATAATATTTTATCACATATTAATTAATATATAATGTTAATTTTTAAACAATCAAAATCTATGCAAAATCTACTTTAAACTCTACTCCCAAAATTTCTCCATGAATCGATGAAACCAAAATTCCAAATTTGAGTCACCTCCACGCATTCAATGTGTGCTACATCACAATCCAAGTAAATTCTAAGCTAATGCAACAAGATTTTACAATCCACTTCAAAATTTGGTCCACGAAAGTTAAGATTCAAAATCATAGATCCATGAAACCATCATCTAAATGTAATTAGCTACAACTACAAATTCAAAACGAACTACGTCTTAATCCAAGCAAAATCTAAGATTACACAACAAGTTTTCGCCAACCCTTTCAAAAGATCGAGCTATATCTACCAATTTATAACATTTCATCAAAGATGGGGAATAGAGAGACCAAATTTTTTCATATTAAATTTAAAGCAATTATAGAAACTACATTTCATATACAAGTAGTGAGAAATGAAGTTACTAACCTTGGTTAACTTGGATTGAAGTGAAATGATCAAATTACAAAAAATTTGAGCAAAGACCTCCCTCAAATCCCGTAATGGCGGCCGAGCTCCTCTGCCGGGTTCTGATGGTTGGGAAAGGTTACGGTAGCTCGGGGAGGAAGAAAGGTTAAATACGCTAAGCAATCCCGGTTGGTGTTACCAACCGGGATTGATATTCACCCGTCATTTGGTGTTACTAGCGGGATCGAATTCAATTTAGTCGGTTGGTATTACCAACCGACGGATATCCCACGCCGCCACCTTTTTTTGGTGATACCGTCGGTTGGTAACACCAACCGACTAAATCAATCGCGCCCCATGCCCGATTAGCCGTTCAACCGGAATTGTTGCCTTCTTGAGTCGGTTGGTGGCTAACCGAGATTGATGGGCCGGTATGGAAGGCCTATTCCCTGATAGTGTAGGTCTTATCCTTGTTGTTCCTTCTTTTGGACCTCTTAAGGTTACCGGTCACAAAAAGGCAAAACGAGTTTATCCATTTACTCTTTATCGGAACCCTATTATGGGGAGGCGCCTCTTCCCAACACATGTTTTTCCTAACCGGCGCCTGTTCCCCTTGCTTCAGTTACTTTTTCCCATCCTCACTCACGGGCCAAACAGTCAATATTCCCATCTTCCTTCCCATACTCACAGCCCTCCACCAACTGCCCCCAACACTGTTCTTGAGCAAGGCTGATTTCTCCCTTCACTGAAGCCACTCCAAGGCTTGGAGATCTTGCTATAGGTGTTTTCTGCAGCCTTCTCTGCATCAAGCACCTCTTCTAGGGTTTGGTAAGTACCTTGCATTCTTCGGTAAGTACCTTGCATTCTTCCACCAAAATCCCTTAGTTACAAACCCTAGAATCTCTTGCTTAGGGTTCCAAAACCTTATCTTTTCACAGGATTAAGGTGTTTTGTGCTTGAAGAAGGTCTATTGTGCAGTGTTGGGTAGTAGTTGTCTCAGTGTGATTTGTTTGGGGTGCTTCAAGGGACTGTGCTAGTGTTTTCTGACTGCCGTGAGATATCTGGTGCAATCATGAGCAGGAGTAAGAATCCTGATAAACGAGGGATCTTTGATTAGATTGTGGACAAAGCAAATGGTAAAAAGAAACAGAGATCAGAGGCTTCTAGGCCTGTCATTATTCAGGATCAGCATACTTCTAGTAGGGTATCGTGGAAAGCCCAAGTTACATATGATAGGAGAAAGGGTAAACAAGCTGTTCAAGAGGAAGAATATGACAGTTCTGAGGACAGTGATTATGTTCCAAGTGAAAAGGAGTCCTCTGAAGAAGAAGTTCAAATAATACCCGAGAAATTTCTCTTGAGGTATGATGAAGTAGCTATCTTGGGAGGAAAAGAATTGAGAAGGAGAAGACTTGTTGGTGAAAAAGTATGGTTTCCACTGCCTAGAGCTCCTATAGGTGAACGATTTGTAACTCCTTTACAGGAGAATATCTACTTGGCTTACAAAAGCAAGAGGGACAAGAAAGGCAAATATGTGTCTCCTCTTTCAGTGCATCAGTATGTAGACTGGGAGCAGATCAATAATGTGCTTGGCATAACTAGGTTGTTTGATAGTGTTAACTCAACCCTTGGTTTGGCAAGTCTGATCTCAAACAGCAACTTCCCTTGGAAATTCAAAAGGAAAGACACTATTAATTTGCTGTTCACTATCAATGGGAAAATCAGAAAAGTGAGGGCTCCTCAACTTGAAGCTGCTATTGGTGCTAGCAGCCCTCACTATAACAGAACTGTGACATCCTAATAAAATTATAATGTCACATGTTAGAAATAAAGAAAATAAAAAGGTAAAAACATAAAATGATAATAGGAAAAGGCCCTAACCAGGCTTGGATAGCCTAATTAGGCCCATTAGGACTCCTAATCTCTATTTAAAACCTAATTCTAACCCAACTCAAACTCAACCCATATTAGGGCTCATCTAGCCCGACCCAAGCCCTATATAAACCCCCTAGAGGTCCCCTAGTCGGCCATCACACCCCAGCCCCCACGAAACCCTAGCCACGGTTTCCATGCCAAACCGAAGCAAATCGAGGTATCTCTTCTATTCTAGTAGTCAAACCCTAAATCTAAAGCCAACACGTTGTAGAGCTCGTCGCGCTCATCAATTTGACTATATGAAAGTCCCAATTTGGTGAAAAAACGATGGATATCCAAGTCGCCGAAATTTGGAGGCTCCACGGCCGCCGGCGAGCCTCGGCGTCCGCGCCACCGCGTCAGCCAGCAGCATGCCGCCGACCCGCCTCGGGTCAGCGCCGGCCAACCAGCGCTCGCCACGCACCCGCAGCACCCAGCCTTCGGTTGCCGTTGCCGCCGCGCGTGTCGCCCGCCATCGCCGCCGCCGCCCGCCGTGTCCCGCGCCGCCGCTGCAGCGTCGTCCCACGGCCGCCGCGTGTACCGCCGCCGTTGCCTCCCATGCACGTGACCGCGTTTTCCACCGACCGCCCGCCACGCGTTAAGCCGCATTGGCCGCCGCCACGCTGTCCCCCGAAAGCGGCCGTAGCCACGCCACGCTGCGCCAAAGACTTCGCCGCGTGCGTGCCGCCGTAAAGGTCGCCGCCGCCTAATCGCACCACGCCACGTCGCGCCACGCAGCCGCGCCGATCGCCGCCAATCGCCGCCGACGACAGCGCGTCCGCCCGCCGCCCGCTTCGATTAAATCCGGGTTGTCCTCGGTTTTGTTGCGGTTACCCCACGGTTAACCGGGTTTAACCTTTTCTAGAATTTTGTATTTTCCCCAAACTTGCAAGAATTGTTTAGGGAGTTCCCGAACTCCGATTTAGATGATTCCAGAGTCCAAAAATCACAAATAATCCCATGAATTTTATATATTTTTATCATACTATTTTCTCTGTGTTCGTTATTTATTCCTGTTTTATTATCTTTTCGTATAGAACCGACGTGCACCTGCTGTCCGGGAGACGTTTCGGAGCCGTTCGAAGGTTGATAACCAGAACCAAACTTCTTCGAAGGCAAGCTAGATTCATATTGAATTCCTAGTTTGCCAAATTTAATTTATTTCATGTTTATTGGCATTGCATGCTTAAATTATCATCACATGTGTTATTTTGTTCTGATTTCATATTAGTCCTCTACTGATATGATGTAGCCACCATTGTTAGCCCGTTTGGTACTGTTTTACTAGCCTATCCTTTGTGTAGATGCTTAGCATTGCTTCTGGGATTGGTAGTTGATAGGTTTCACATATTATTAAACTTGTACCCGTGGAGTTTTGGTTTGGTGGTGCTGTTTTTGGTAAACCTAATCAACTAAAATCAACGTGGTGTGTGTTGATTTGAGGAGACCCAGAAGAGGCGGATTTTGGGCTTGCGGTTGAGACGTGCAGGTCTCCTCTGTCATATAAGGACCGTATACTTGTGACTACCAAACCGAACATAAACCGTACAGCCACTTGTGCCTTTTGGCCCTGACCGTTAGCTGTGGAAGCTTGTTTCCGCTGTACTTGTAGTAGACGGACGTGATTCGCGATCACCAGTTCCGAATGGGTTAAATGGGGGCTAACCTTATGCGGTGCGCTATCAGGTCCGGCTGAAGGAGATGCGCATGACTGTCAGCCTGGTCGAAGTGTACCGTATGGGGCGCGAAACCAAAAGAAAGGGTACAGTATTGGGACAGGTGAAAATAGGGAACGGTTTTGTACTGTTTCTCTCTCGGGATGAGTCAGGGCTTGTGGGAAATGTGTACACACTCTGCAGAGTCGAAACTATCATGCTAGCCGTGCCCGCGGTTATGGGCGGGGGAAAGGAGTTTTCACAGGGTAGTTCTATGTGTTTTAAATTAATTAACTTGATGGTAGTGTAGGCAGGGATTGCCTCTCTTTGTGCTGGTTAGCCGTTCTTTGGCTATGCTCGTGTGTTATCATGTGTTCAATGAATCAAAAACAAATAAACAAGTAGATAGGTGATATTTTAGCAAAATAACCAAACCTGTTCTTTGACCTTGCATTCATTATTAAGGACCGCTTGCTGGGTAGCCGTGTACTCATTATATGGACCACGGATTATTTGTTCAGGTGAAGGTTTCGACAACGGTGCCAGTTGTGACCAGGAGGGTCAAGGCGATTAGCTATGCGTTCCGGGTCAACCTCGGGATATTTATGTCAACTGGGATGCTATTTATGCTATGTAAACTGTTAATTTCTAGATACATGCAATGCCTGTGATGATATTCCAAACGTCCTTGAGTGCAATACTAGCTATGATCTTCTGAGACTAGTATTTGGTCACTCAAGTCGGTAGAAATACCGGGGTGTACGACAGATTTGGTATCAGAGCCAGGTTGACTTTAGGATACCGTAGTTAGTTGCCTAAGACCCTAAGGAGCTGAAAAACCTTTTCGAAAATAGTTATAAATTCTCTTTTCCTCATATTTATTATTCTCTCATCCTACCTAACTAGCATGCCTTTTTCCCTTTTAGATGATGCAAATACTAGACGAAGAAGGAATGCCGATGCTGCTGCATGGGATGCTAAAAGAACTTGGGTTTGAAGACCCAATGCCAGACTATGAATGTCAAAAAGTTCACGTGGACACCTTCATGCAGTGGAGGTGCAAGTTAACTATAGCCCCTATGAAGCACAACACCGGGGAAATTCCCATGGTGTTCAATGCGTTTGAACATGATGAAACAGTGTCACACCAGACAGCGGCCCGTGAAGCTATCCTTCATATTGGTGATATATATGAAGAAGAATTAAAAGGAACCCATTACCACTTCTTTCCACGACGACACCGCTATGCCGCCAAGAGCGAACCAAGCGAAGTACATGAGTTCACTCAAGAGTCAAACAAACAGCTAGTAAGTCAATCACGGTACGTGAAGGCCCTTGACCGTCTTTACTAGGCCAAAGCCGAGCAAGCTGAGGGACTTATCAAAGAACTAGATCGAATAAACAAGGAAGAGAAGGACAAGAAAGAAGCATATGTAAAGGAGAAGACGGAGTTCTACCAGGCCAAATGGGCACAGAACATGCGCATTGCCGCTAGTTAGTTAATGAGAATTGAAGTCGAGAAAAAAGGAGAATAGCTGGAAAAGGAGGTCACAGTGGAGGACTTGAAGAAACTGCTAGAGCACAAGAGGAAGGTGTACAAGGAGGACCTCGACACCATCATAGGATGGGGTGAAGAGCTTGGCGAACGAGAAAAGAAAGTAAAGGCACGTGAGAAGGAAACAAAGACCAAAGAGGAACGCCTCAAAAGGCGAGCCGAAGAGCTAGAACAGGCCAATGAAGACATGAAAGAGTGTCTCAATTTTCACATGGACAAGCTACATGAAGAAAAGATGGCGCTCGAGGAACAGAAACAAAAGTGGGAGGAACAACATAAGTCCCCAGAAAGAAAGAGGCCATGCACCAGAAGCACGAGTCGAGCCCCTAGAAATTAAACTTATGCTAGCCTAGATCGTATTTCAATAAAGATGTTTGGAGTAGACAATATCAATTTTTAATTTCTCAGTGTGATACGGCTATTCAGTACTTTAGCATATTAATAAATACTTATTAGTTTAATTTTGGTGATTATGAATTGTTTAAATTTTCGCAACGACTCGGGATTTAAAAGAAGAATTCGAAGGCGTGACAAAGAGCAAACGAAGAAGTTGAAGCTAGAAGGATTTCACAGTGAGGGAAAAACTGTTCTTCAAAAAAACTGTCCGCATAACCGCATCAGATGATCAGATAGTATCAAGACCCGACGACGTCTGGTCCGTCTGATGTAAAATTATTGTTTTCTTCTTTTAGAAACTAATTTTCCACACTAAGGTAAAACTTATGTTACTCCCTAAGTACCGGAGATTAAATTAGCTATTAGTAAGGCAGTATTATAACAACTAATTTGTTGTATGTGTATGTATAATGTGATGATTTGCGTCTTAAATTATCGCTAAGTGGCATCAGCTGATGCGCATGGTTTGATGTTGGATCTTAATTGTTTGGATCTTTGTAATGAGTGCTAGAAAATTGTTTTCGCAAATTATTTTCGCTAAAGGATGTCGCTACCGTCTTAGTTGGTCATCTTTCCTAGTTCTTTCATGGAGCAGATGCCGAGAAGAAGAGGAAGAGGTCGTGCCATGCCCGCAGGCAGAGGCCGAGGTCGTGGACGTCGTGCTGCAACACCTGTTGACGGAATGGAAGAAGCTACGAGCCAGAATCTGAATCAAGTGCAACAAGAGGAGGAAGTTGTCCCTCAAGTTAATGTCGCTGCACAACAAGCTCCACCAGTTGCCACGGCTGCACCGCAACCTCAACCTGCAGCTCAGCAACAACAAGACAATCTAGTCCTGCAAGCACTAAACCTGATTGTGGAATGATTGACCAACCCGCCGGTTCAACAACAGGCACCCAAAGTCTCACCGCACCACCCGCAGTCTAAGTTGAGCGACTTCATGAGGACAAGGACGCCACAGTTCTCAGGGACCAGGGATCCGGCAGAAGCAGACGACTGGATCAAGGATGTAGAGAAGAAACTGTACTTGGTAGATTGCGATGACTATGAAAGTGTCGAACTTGCCACCCATATGCTGAAAGGAAATGCTGCTCATTGGTGGGAGAACTACTGCAACGCCCACCCGAACTACCACAACCTGATATGGGATGAATTTGTGGAATTGTTCAAGAACACCTACGTTCCCCAGAGCATGCGGGATGAGAAGAAACGTGAATTTGAAAACCTGCGTCAGGGGAATATGACCATAGCTCAATATATCAAGAAGTTCATAGAGCTATCTCGCTATGCTTCAGACCTGATTCCCACAGAAAAGGCCAAGATATGGAGGTTCACTGAAGGAATGGTCTCCGGCATGAGAATACAGTTGCTGCCTTTCCAATGCCAAGACTTTGAGCAACTGACTGAGAAGGCTATAATCCTAGAAGGAGCTCAACGCAAACACAACGAAGATAGAAAAAGAAAGATGAACTTCCAAGGATAGAATGAATGCAACATCCATCGTCGTTTTTCACAAGGGCAAAACTCCAACAGGCCGTAATATCAGGGACACAACTATCAGAACCAAAGGCAGGCCTCAAGTTTTGTGCAAAAATCACAGGGTCAGAGCCAATCTATTAATCAGCATGCTCATCGGCCAAATCCAAATGCAAACCAAGGCACAAACAGGAATACGTCAGGAGGAGCCACAGGAGTTACCTATTTCCGGTGTAATCAAGTGGGACATTATGCCCATCAATGCCCGACAAAGCCGAAAAATCAGCAGCAAAAGAACCATGGAGGTGCATCTTCGCACGTGGGTTCGAACAAGAGTGTCCATAACGCCCCAAGGAATACACCGAACGTGGGATCGGGACGCGTCAACCACGTCACCGCAGAAGAAGCTCAGGAGGCACCAGACGTTGTGCTCGGTAAGTTCCTAGTGAACTCAGTACCCGTTATCGTTTTATTTGATTCCGGAGCTTCGCATTCTTTTATTACCAAAGATTTAGTAGTTAAAAATCAATGGAGAATAGTACCCTTAAAAAATCCCTAGTAATTCAGTCCCCGGGGGATCCATGAACACAAGTGTGGGATGTCTAGTAGTGGAAATAGAAATCGAGGGTTCTAAGTTCTTGTCGAACTTAATTATGTTGGATTCCAAGGGAATACCGATCATTCTGGGTATGGATTGGTTAATGAAGTACAAGGGCCAGATCGATTGCGCTAGCCGAGCAGTCACCCTGACCAATACCGATGGTACATAAGTCCGATACGAGTCTACTATGAAGGAAAGACCGATTGGAGCCATAAATCAGTTAGAGGTGAAGACAGCCAACAAAGAACAACCACCGTTGGAGAAGGTACTGATTGTTAGTGAGTATCCAGACGTGTTTTCGGATGACTTACCAGGGTTACCACCCGACCATGATGTGGAGTTCACTATTGACCTGCAACCAGGCACTAACCCAATATCTCAAGCCGTACCGCATAAATGCCAATCAAATGGCTGAGGTGAAGAAGCAGATCCAAGAGCTGAAGGATAAAGGATTTATTAGACCAAGTACGTCACCATGGGGCTCACTGGTGATATTCGTGAAGAAGAAGGAAGGCACACTCAGGATGTGTGTAGACTACCGTACACTCAATGAGGTGATCATCAAGAATAAGTATCCTCTCCCGCGAGTGGATGACCTGTTCGATCAGTTAGAAGGAGCCTGTGTATTTTCGAAGATTGATTTGAGCTCCGGGTACCATCAAATCAAAATCCGAAAGGAAGTTATTCCGAAGACGGCATTCACAACTCGTTACAGGTTGTACGAGTTTCTAGTGATGTCTTTTGGACTTACTAATGCCCCAGCACATTTTATGAGTATGATGAATAAAATACTTATGGAATATTTGGATAAGTTCGTCGTGGTGTTCATTGATGACATTCTAATCTACTCGAAGAATGAGGAAGAGCATGCCGAGCATCTTTGAATTGTGCTAGACATTTTGAGGAAGAACTGGTTGTATGCCAAGTATAGCAAATGTGACTTCTGGTTGAAAGAAGTGTCTTTCCTAGGACATGTTATTTCAGAAGGAGGAGTGTCAATTGATCCCTCTAAGGTCAGTGAGATTTTGGACTGGAAGGTACGGAAGACAGTGACCAAGGTCCGAGGATTTCTAGGAATCGCTGGATATTATCGTAGATTTATCGAAGGATTCTCCAAGATCGCAAAACCTCTCACACAGTTATTGAAGAAGGATGTCAAATTTCAATGGATGCCTCAGTGCCAAGAAAGCTTTGAAACCTTGAAGAACAAGTTGACCACCTCCCCGATCTTGGTGTTGTCATACCTACATAAGGATTTTGAGGTGTATTGCGATGCATCATTGCTTGGATTGGGTTGTGTGCTAATGCAAGAGGGAAAGGTAGTAGCCTACGCTTCCCGGCAATTAAAGCCACACGAATTCAGGTACCCGACGCATGACTTGGAGTTAGCAGCGGTTATGCATGCACTAAAAATTTGGAGACATTACCTTGTCGGGAATCGAACGGAAATCTACACCGACCAGAAGAGCCTCAAGTATATTTTCACGCAGCTAGACTTCAACCTGAGGCAGAGAAGATGGCTTGAACAGATAGCGGATTACGATGTTAGGATCCATTATCACCCCGGGAAGGCTAATGTAGTTGCTGACGCATTGAGCCGTAAGCCAAGGAATAGTTGTTTGAGGATAGAAATGAAGAAGTTAAATTTGGAAGTCGTGGCACAAGGATGCTTGTATACGATGGAAGTACAGCCCACGTTAGAGGAGAAGATTAAACAAGCCCAGGGAGATGATGAAGATACCATCGACATTGTTGTTAAATTGATAATGGAGAGAGCTCCAGGATTTAATATGGATAAGAATGGAATTGTCTGGTTTAGGAAAAGAATCGTAGTACCAAAGAAGGAAGGACTCAGGGAGTTGATTATGAAGGAAGCCCACGATTCAGCATACTCCATACACCCGGGTAGCACCAAGATGTACCTAGACTTGAAAGAGTTACTGGTGGCCAAGTATGAAGAAGGACATTGCTGAGCATGTAGCTCTTTGTGATGTTTGTCAGCGTGTAAAGGTCGAACATCAACGGCCAGCAGGATTGCTTCAACCACTACAAGTTCCATAGTGGAAGTGGGAAGAAGTCGGCATGGACTTTATCGTTGGACTGCCAAGAACCCAAAGGGGCTACGATTCGATATGGTCATCGTCGATCGGCTAACTAAGGTAGCTCATTTCCTACCTATCAAGACGACCTACCCAGGTCAGAAATTAGTAGAATTGTACATGTCAAGAATTGTCTGGTTACATGGTGTGCTGAAGAGAATTGTCTCAGATAGGGGTACGCAGTTCACTTCAAGATTTTGGCAGCAACTCTACTCTTTGTTGGGGACACATTTAGCTTTCAGAAGTGCCTATCACCCTCAAACGGAAGGGCAAACCAAAAGGACCAATCAGATTCTAGAAGACATGCTCAGATCAGTTGCACTGACGGATTCCAAGAGTTGGGACGAAGCACTCCCCTATGCTGAATTTTCGTATAACAACAGATACCAGACAAGCATACAAATGTCTCCGTTCGAAGCGTTGTATGGTCGGAAGTGTCACACACCACTGTACTGGAGTGAGACAGGAGAAAGGAAGTTGTTTGGCCCCAAAATTCTAAAAGAAGCTAAAGAAAAGGTCAGGATGATTCAACAGAGAATGAGGACGGCCCAATCCCGACAAAAGAGTTATGCCGACAAACGTCAAAGGGATCTACAATTCGACGTGGGAGATCACATGTATTGGTGTCGCCGCTAAAGGACTACGCCGGTTCCACGTCTCAGGGAAGCTATCACCCAGATACATTGGTCCGTTCAAGATCACCGCCAGAAGAGGAGAAGTAGCCTATCAGTTGCAGTTGCCACCGAATCTGTTTGGCATCCACAATGTGTTTCATGTCTCCCAACTTCGGAAGTGTTTGCGAGTACCTGAAGAGCAAATGCCAGTGGAGGCATTGGATTTGCAAGAAGATCTGACTTACAAGGAAAGACCAATAAAAATTTTGGAAGAAGCTGAAAGGGGTACACGCAGTCGTGCGATCAAGTTTTGCAAGGTGCAGTGGTCCAATCACACCGAGAAAGAAGCCACCTGGGAGCGACAAGAGGAATTGCAGGCAGAGTTCCCAGAGTTGTTCAAGGATCCTTCTGAATCTCGGGGACGAGATTCTCCTTAAGGGGAGGAGGTTTGTGACATCCTAATAAAATTATAATGTCACATGTTAGAAATAAAGAAAATAACAAGGTAAAAACATAAAATGATAATAGGAGAAGGCCCTAACCAGGCTTGGATAGCTTAATTAAGCCCCAACTAGGCCCAAACCCACTTCCCCTAAACCTAGGCCCATTAGGACTCCTAATATCTATTTAAAACCTAATTCTAATCCAATTCAAACTCAACCCATATTAGGGCTCATCTAGCATGACCCAAGCCCTATATAAACCCTCTAGAGGTCCCCTGGTCGGCGATCACACCCTAGCCCCACGAAACCCTAGCCGTACCTCGGTTTCCGTGCCAAACCGAAGCAAATTGAGGTATCTCTCCAATTTCAGTAGCCAAACCCTAAATCTAAAGCCAACACGTTGTAGAGCTCGTTGCGCTGATCAATTTGACTATATGAAAGTCCCAATTTGGTGGAAAAACGATGGATATCCAAGTCGCCGAAGTTTGGAGGCTCCACGGCCGCCGGCGAGCCTCAGCGTCCACGCCACGCGTTAGGTCACAAGGCCACCGACCTCGCCGGGTCAGCGCCGCCAACCAGCGCCGCCACAAGCCCGCCAAGACCACCCCAGCGTGCCCGCCGCCGACCGCCTGCCATCGGCGCCGCCGCCCGCGCCGTGTCCCGCCGCTGCCCAGCGTGTCGTCCCCACGACCGCCGCCTAATGCATACCGCCGCGTGTCCCGCCACCGTTGTTTCCACGTGCGTGATCGCGTTTTCCCGATCGCCTCGCCACGCGGCTAAGCCGCATTGGCCGTCGCCCCATCTTATCCCCGACGGCGGCAACAGAGCCACGCCGCACCAAAGACTCGCCCCGCGTGCCACCTTATTGTGGCCCGCCGCCGCCTAATCGCGCCATGCCACGTCGCGCCGAGCCTCGACCTCGCGCCACGACGTCGTGCAGCCGCGCCAGTCGTCGCCAATCGCCACGCGACGTGCGTCCCACCCACCGCCCGCTCGGTTAAATCCAGGTTGTCCTCGGTTTTGCTGCGGTTAACCCACGGTTAACCGGGTTTAACCTTTTCTGGAATTTCTGATTTTTTTTTCCAAACTTCCAAGAATTGTTTAGGGAGTTTCCGAACTCCGATTTAGATGATTCCAGAGCCCAAAAATCACAAATAATCCCAAGAATTTTATATATTTTTATCATACTATTTTCTCTGTGTTTGTTATTTATTCCTGTTTTATTACCTTTTTGCATAGAACCGACGTGCACCTGCTGTCCAGGAGACGTTTCGGAGCCGTTCGAAGGAGGATAACCAGAACCAAACTTCTTCGAAGACAAGCTAGATTCATGTTGAATTCCTAGTTTGCCAAATTTAATTTATTTCATGTTTATTTACATTGCATGCTTAAATTATCATCACATGTGTTATTTTGTTCCGATTTCATATTAGTCCTCAACTGATATAATGTAGCCACCATTGTTAGCCCGTTTGGTACTGTTTTACTAGCATATCTTTTGTGTAGATGCTTAGCCTTGCTTCTGGGATTGGTAGTTGATAGGTTTCACATATTATTAAACTTGTACCCGTGGAGTTTTGGCTTCGTGGTGCTGTTTTTGGTAAACCTAATCAACTAAAATCAACGTGGTGTGTGTTGATTTGAGGAGACCCAGAAGAGGCAGATTTTGGGCTTGCGGTTGAGACATGCAGGTCTCCTCAGTCATATAAGGACCGTATAGTTGTGACTAACAAACCGAACCTGAACCGTACAACCACTTGTACCTTCTGGCCCTGACCGTTAGCTGTGGAAGCTTGTTTCCGCTTTACTCGTAGTGGACAGACGTGATTCGCGATCACAGGTTCCGAATGGCTTAAATGGGGGCTAACCTCATGCGGTGCGCTATCAGGTCCGGCTGAAGGAGATGCGCATGACTGTCGGCCTGGTCGAAGTGTACCGTATGTGGCGTGAAACCAAAAGAAAGGGTACAGTATTGGGACAGGTGAAAACAGGGAATGGTTTTGTACTGTTTCTCCCTCGGGATGAGACAGGGCTTGTGGGGAACGTGTACACACTCTGCAGAGTCAAAACTACATGGTAGCTGTGCCCGCGGTTATGGGCGGGGAAAAGGAGTTTTCACAGGGTAGTCCTATGTGTTTAAAATTAATTAACTTGATGGTAGTGTAGGCAGGGATTGCCTCTCTTTGAGCTGGTTAGCCGTCCATTGGCTACGCTCGTGTGTTATCATGTGTTCAATGAATCAAAAACAAATAAACAAGTAGATAGGTGACATTTTAGGAAAATAACCAAACCTGTTCTTTGACCTTGCATTCATTATTAAGGACCGCTTGCTGGGTAGTCGTGTACTCATTATATGGACCACGGATTATTTGTTTAGGTGAAGGTTCGACAACGGTGCCAGTTGTGACCAGGAGGGTCAAGGCGATTAGCTACGCGTTCCGGGTCAACCTCGGGATATCATCGCTTTCAAAATCTTCTGCTGTGTTTCCTTTATGCTATTGAACTATGCCCTGTACAAGACTATGTGAATGTCTATGTCAATTGGGATGCTATTTATGCTATGTAAACTGTTAATTTCTAGATACATGCAATGCTTGTGATGATATTCCAAACGTCCTTGAGTGCAATACTAGCTATGATCTTCTGGGACTAGTATTTGGTCACTCAAGCCGGTAGAAATACCGGGTGTACGACAAGAACCAAGCTCCATGCTAAGGTATATTCAGGAAATAGATGGCAGCAACATGTGGAGATGCCTGACTTAATGGTTTCTGGTCACATTTACAAAGATATATCTGAAGCCAACTTTAATCCCAATAGAGTGCATTTCCTGTCAGCTGAAGCTTAGGTTTTCAAGACACACCATATACCCAAAGAGTGGCTATAAGGAAGGTCTTACCCCTGCAATGGCTTGGATGCTTCACCTCATACTATCAAGGCAGCCCATTGACCTCACTGATTATATTTTTGGTGAAATGCAAGAGGTTGTCTATAGAAAAATGAGCAGTACACTTCCTTTTGCTCAACAAATCTGTCAGATGCTCCTAGCCCTAGGCATAATTTCTCAAGAAGAAATGGCTAGAGACTTTAAGTGCTATCCTAAGAGATACACTATGAAGCCTAACATGGTCACTAAGTTTAGAAGGTTAAGGCTGCCCACTCCTCCTCCTGTTCCATTTTATTCAGCACATGAAGAAGAACAAGTAGAAGAAGAGGAAAGTGAAAATGAGCCAAGTGCTCATAAAGGAGAATCTGAAACTAATGCAGAAACTGAGAATAATGAAGAATAGTTAAATCAAGATGACAATGCAGATGATGGCTCAAATAATGATGATGACAGTGATGGAGGGGATGAAGGACACAGTGTTGCTGCTCCAGACAGCTCTTTTGCACCCTCCCTATCACAAATTTAATGGAGCCAACTTGAGAATAGTTCTTCAAGGGATATTAGTGTAAAAGGGAAATCAGCTGTCATTGAAAGTCAACCTACTGCATACTCACCCATGGCTTCTTATCACAGCCCATTTGCTCCAAGTTTTCATGATACACCTCCTATGGACCAACCTGCTCATCAGACTCCATCCCATCACTCTCAAAGTATACACACACAGGTGGTTGGTCAATCCCATCACTCTCCAAGTGTCCATACAGAGATGGTTGGTGTCAGCCCTTTCAATTCAAGACAGCCTTCCTTTGAAGAGGGAGCTACAACTCAACAAGTGTCAAGCAACTATGCATGCTCTCATGAAGAAGCCCAAGAAATATACAATCTACAAATATTAGCTGCAGCCGTAAGATTCATTGAATCACAGCCTACTTTTGAGCCTAGAGCCCATGATCATGAACCAGGAGGGTCACGAGTGCCACAAGAAGCTATGCAACAGGACTTCCCTCATCCTCCACCTTTTGCTCACTCTGCTCATGATCAAGAAGGTTCAGAAGAACAATCTCCAGGGTGGGAAAACTTATTTAATACTCCCATGTGGTTCAACTCATTTCAACAGCAATACTATAAAGATCAGAGGGCTGCTCAGGCAAGATTGGAAGAAGAACAAAGACAGGTCATACAAAGGCATAAAGAAAGTCTTAGGGCAATGCAACAGCACCATGCACAAGCTCTTGAATTTACAAGAAAACAATTTGAGGATCAAGAAAAATTTAGACATGAAACCTACACAAGGTTTCATGTGCTCACAAGAAATCAATGGGATTTGAGAAATTCCATTGGTGAGGTACAAAAGAGTCAAAATATCCTCAGAGATAGGCTATATGATGTCAACAAGAAGCTAAACTGGCATGAGACCAAAATAACTAACATTCCTTCTCTGGTTGACAAGAGTCTTCGTGCTCATCAAAAGATTCATAAGGAAGATTACCTAAACAATAATCTAAATCAAATGCACCTTGACAGTCAGCTGCATTCAATGAATGAGTCCATTCAAAAGATGTAAGAAGATGTTCATAACTGGACCCTCAGACAGCAGCCTAGCGATTCAAGCTATCCTAATTGGCATCAACATATGAAGGGCTCTGTCTATCAAGAAGAAGAACAAACACAATCAAGACCAGGGGACACAGGCTACCTAAGTTGGCACAATCAAGCCATAGGCTTTAAAGAAGAAATTCCTGCTGATCAAGCTACCCAAGAGGAGCCTGAAGCTTCCCCTTCTAGAAAAAGCACTGTCTCCCAGCTCTCTGGACTGCTCAAAAGGACCTTCTCCAAGCGCAAAAAGTGACCTTTTGGTGGTTGATGCCAAATGGGGAGTGGAAGTTGCAAAAAAGGTGGTGTGCTGGTGTGCTGAAGATTAAGGGGAAATCTAGTCTAGTGTGTCTAGGCCAGTTATCCAAATCTTTTTTGGTTCTTATGCTTTGATCCTTTCTGTATGAACATTGTCTCTTTGAGCCATTAATGATTTGCTTTCAAGCCTTGCACACATTTAGGGGGAGCTTTGTACATTTAATGCACCCTCAATTTTTTATATGTTCTGTCAAGCTAACTCTGTTTTGCACAAAATTTTAAGTGGTTTTGACATGTCTGGATGTGTTGTCATCAATCATCAAAAAGGGGGAGATTAAAAGCATCTAGGCCCCCTAATTTTTATTTAAATATTATTTGTGGAGTTTTGGTGCTGATGACAAGCTTAATTACCCTTTTTGGTGATTGCATTAAGAAGGCATCAAGGCAGATTGACACAAGGCTAAGGATTTAATTTTTTTTTTACTAGTTTTGGCTTGGGAGATGCATCAAGCCTTAGCTAGGGCTTATTTCATTTTAGCCGTACTAAAGAGGGATTTAGCACTTAATGTGGCTTGGATCTTAGCTAGGCATACCCTAGAAAATATTTGGAGCAAAGATTCATCATCACTCCCCACCAATTAGCCTAAATCCAAAACTCTGTCAGATTACATTCACGCTGGACCAATTCTTAATTCCTATTTAACTCAGTCTGGCGTACACCATTATTGAATATTCACAAACAGAGAGCTGGCCGTTCACGCCGGACCGCTTTTCGGTCCTTTGAGTTCAGTCCGGCGTAGACTAGTTCTGCCATGGACCAACTCTATTTTCAGTCCAGGATGGAAATCCTTTGAAAATATTCTAACAGAGAGGTTCACGGCTACGTCGGACCAACTTTCGAGTTTATATCCTAAGTCCGGTGTACACTCATTTTGGCGATGGACCGTGCCCTGTTTTCGGTCCGACGCAAACATATTCCAACTCCTCTAAAGAACCTGCACTTCAGACCAGTTCCACATCAGAATCCTTTCACAGAGGACCGAATCATTTTCAGTTCGGCGCAAACGTCAGATCCTATTCACGGCGGACCAACTTTGTTTGGTTCGGCGCAAACTAAAATTGGACACTTTTTCGGTTCGGCATATTTCAAACCTAGAGATTTGAAATGCAGTTTAGTCTGCTATGCATATGATTTACCTACCCCAGCTACAGTCCAAAAACAATGGTCATTTCAGCCCTCAACGGCTAGTTTTGAAATCTGTGGCCTATATAAGCACATATGAGCCCCTCTTGCTCGATGTTACTGTTCTCCTTGGAAATTTGCCATCCTACGCTAATTTTCCACCCAAGGAGCTAAGCTGAACCTATAAACCCTGTTTCATCCCAATTTGTGAAGAGTTCTCACTCCAAGTAGTGTCTAAAGAGTGCTTGCTAGTGAACCAAGAGACTGGATCAGTGGTGGATCTATTACTCTTGGAACTAGGTGTTCCTAGATGGCTTGGAGGAGGAGAAGTGGTGAGACCTGCCCGAGGTTGACTGTGGGAGGCCACCCAACTTGTGAGAGGTTTGGGACTTACCTCACCGGAGAGTGGAAAGAGTCACCACTAGTGGACATACATAGCTGCCGATGCAAACCAGCTATTGGAGGAGCTAGACTTCCTTAGAAGTGCTCCAACATGGTTGTAGGTGCTTGGCACTGAACCACGGGAAAAAATTATTATGTTCATCTCTTTCCCTTTACTTTTCAGCATCTACTTTCTTACATATTGCCTGTGCTGTTTTATTTCGTTGCTTAGATTGTTTTGTTTTGTTGTTCTTGCCTTAAGCAGTAATCTATTCTAGTACTCTTGGTGATTTCATGGTTCACCTGTTTTAAGGTCTTAGATTTACTTGAACCAGTGCTAAGAATTCATATTTGAACAATAATTTTAAAAGTTTGCCTATTCACCCCCCCCCCCCCCCAAGGCCAACCAGATCCTTTCACAACTAGAAACACAATGGACTATGTAACAGGATGCACCATGGAAAATTATATGAGCATAATTGTGAAGGATAATGAGAACAATCATGAGGAGGATCACATGGAGAAAGAAGTACATATTGAGCCATGTTTGCTTTCAGAAGAAATGATTAATAAAGATGTGCCTACATTAGA
This sequence comes from Olyra latifolia, assembly GCA_036346145.1. NCBI lineage: Eukaryota > Viridiplantae > Streptophyta > Magnoliopsida > Poales > Poaceae > Olyra > Olyra latifolia. Next base: position 12,865,324 of record CM070531.1, on the reverse strand, counting down.
TAAGAAGGAAAACAAAGGTAATGAAAAGGTGCCAGACTCATTCAAGGTGAGAACAATTTTGATGCGTTGAAACGTTCCACCAATCAAGCTATGTTAGAGCAACCATTAGTGGAACCCATTACTAATCTACCTTTGTGATAAGATGATTTGCTTGTTGGTCCTTGTGATAAAAAACAGTTATGTGATAATGCTTCACTTACATCTATGCCACAACTAGTGAATGAACATATCACATTGTTTCAGAACCTAACAACACTTGTGCTGAAAATAAACATGCTATTCGCATTGCTAATGAAAATGATGAGATGAAACTATTATCTTTTTTAAATACTTTGGGTTACATTGAATTTGATGTTATGTGTGATCTACACAGTTTAGAGCAGAGACTATCTGTACTTTCTGATTTCCTATAGTTATCTAGAAATGTTTTTCAAGTTCTCGGTAAATATAATGATAAAGGAGAGTACATGGTGCATCGAGTTTACATTTGTTCAAATCTCAAATTTTCTTTTCTTATACCACCATGTAATCAACTAAAGGGATCCAAAATCATTAATCATATTAAGGCTTGTCCCTCTAGTTTTATTTTGAAGCTACATGATAACTTTCAAAAAGGGGAGTATATGGATAATAATGAATCTAGTTCCAGTAATTTGACTACAAAAGATATGCTTGTTGCTTTGTCTTCCGTTGGAACTTACATTTTGCAAAACAATGAGCATAAGTCGAGGACGACTCACATTCAAGAAGGGAAAGATGATGTGACTATGCTCATCATTGATATGACCAACACTACATTAACATGGTTGACATCAAAATTTTCATCAACTACTTCCTCAGCATGGTCGTCGCTGAGCTTTTCCTCGCAACGGTCTTTGTCGAGGTTTTCAACAACTTCCTCTTCAACCTTGACATCTACAACAAATTGGTGACACTTTACGACATCCTTTAGCTCTTATACATCTAGTACGATGGCTGCATTTGCGTGGTTTCGTTGACCACCAGCTTGGCAAGGTTGCACATGTAGGCTGCATGCTCGTCATCTGGATATTGTGCCGCTGCCGCCACATCTTTGGCCACCACCTTGGTCACCTCCACTACATGAAGACGTACTCAACGAAGGAGAGGACCAGCGAGGACGTGAGGACCAGCAGGTGCCACCAAGTCGAGTTGGATTCCAAGGCGAATTCAATATCAAGACTGGTTCGGCCTTTCGGAGCAGTCTAACTTGAAATGACCATAACATGGTCATACGAAGTACGTTTAGGGCATTCCAAGACACTAGGGATAAGGCAACGCGTTGGATCCAGTCCCACATCCATATTCCTTCCAAGTCAATGGGAATCATCAAAACAAATTGCGTCGAGAATCTGTTGGGTCTCCGGTGCTGCGTTGCCCTTCATAGGGCCCATGGCCCATGTATCTGGCCAAGGATTGCGAGTCAACCCTAGCCATCACCTTTAAATACTCCGCAGCCGTCATTGTTAGGTTAGGGTTTTGCTTAGATTATTCTGCCACTGCAGTTTTGCCATCATCGGTTTGTGGAACCCCAACTTCGTGTGTGATACGGAGGGATTTTGGCTCGATCTTCTCAACGTAGGATTTGGGAGATAAGATGGTCTCATGAACCCTGATGAACCAACGACACCAACAACTGTATGGCTAACAGAAACCCATGACGAGTCACGCAAGAATATGCTACGTTGATGACGATGCCTACCTGACCATGAAAGGTAGACGCTGGACGATCTCCATGATCAGATTCGCCATTCAATAGATAGGTGGCATCTTTGGCTCACTCATCTTGAACAAGAATATATTAGATCTCAAGTTTTTCATCCCCTTAACATAGAGGATACATGGGTATTTATAGGCTAAACCCACACGCACCCTTTAACTAGTACTGTTCATGTTCACACGAATAGTAAATTGCCAATACATTAAAAAATGAATCTCCATCTAATAGGATGGTTCAACTTCCTATGACTCATTAAGACTAAAACTAAAAACTATTTGACCACCAAGGTGTTTCTTGGAAATCCTCCAATCTGATTTGTGTTCATATGATGACTTTTGGACTTCCTCTAGTTCAATCCTGTTCACACCCATGGTATCCTTATCAGTGTGCTTTATACAATTCAGAATTTCCAGATTGCTTCTTTTTCATTCTTGCTTGTGTTCTTGATTCACTCACAGGAATAAGCCTTATTCGTGAGGTCAACTGTGTTCGCACGTGGTTGATAACCAACGTAGCCATGGTGTTGCGATTGCAGGGTTCGGTCAGTTTTGATCGGAAGACGGATGGTCCGCGTCGAGTTCTCCACCAAATCGATTTACCTCTATCAGACGAAAGATCGGGCATCCCTTGCCTCATCAGGAAGTATCTATGATAATATAGATTATCACAAGTTTTGAACGGTCTATGATGGTTGACAATTAATATAGGCTGTTTTCACCTAGAATCCTTTATGATAATATTTCAATCTTGTTGTCCTTACCAAATTTGAATTTTCTGTCGTTTTGCATAATTCCTATCCTCCCCTGATCTCTTATTTGACTTATCTACTTAATTTTTAACTTCAGGAGCTTTTCAAGAGTCGGGTCAGCTTCATTTGATATGTTTTTTAGACCTTTGAAACATGTCTTTGAGACAGAAAAAAGTACTTAAAAAAGAAAGTGTTTGCCTTTCTGAAACGGAAATGAGTCAAATAAGTAGATAAGTTAAGCTACGCAGAACACAGATGAATCTTTCTTTATTTTCATCCCACTTCTTCTTAGTACCACAAAAAAAACACATAGAATGCACCATATTAGTATCAATTCATCTAAAACTAACACAAATAGCAATATATGTGTAGGTCTATTCACGCCGAAAGTTGACAGTCGGTTTAAACACATTGTGGGCTTATGGTTTTGGAACCCCGTCAGCAACAATTTTAGGGTTTGGGGCATGCCAGCCGATTTGACAAATAATCGGCAAGGTAAAGAAATTAATCAGCTTAGATTAGCCGATTAAATCCAAGAATATGAGAATAACCTATTGAGCTTAAAGAAAAGGTCAAAAGCTCAATAGATCTAAAAGGGTAAATAGAGACTTAAACCGATAGATGGAAAAAGTAGCAGAAACTATTGGTCTAAATGGAAGTTCGAACCAATAAATTCAAAGGGTAAACAATCTACTACTAAACGATGGGATTGACTAAATGGTAGATTGAGAGGTAAACAAACTATCAACTAGCGGATTAGATCATCTAGCTAACAGAACGAAGGTTAAATAGACTATCAGCTAGATTAACAAGTTAATCAAACCAATAGAACGAGGGTAAATAGACTATCGGCTAAATAGCAAGTTACAAGCTGATAGAACGAGGGTAGAACCTAACCGTTTGCATGAACGACGATGTGCACCAATATCGGCAAAGATAGTATTCTGATAAAACCAACCAAGAAGATCCGACTTAACCAAGACAGTACTCACTTGGGGTTGTACCTTGAAGTCGACCGAGAAGGCGATGTGCCACAAGTCAATTGAAAGCAAATTACGGTGAAACTAAGTTACTGCTGCTCCTAGGAATTCAAAAGACGATTGCATTGAAATAGTAAATTGATTGGCCAAGGACCCTTTTCCCATTACGTAGATTGGTTATTTATACCCAAAACATGGACTCGATACAATACGACTCGAACTCTCAAATTTACTATAGATAACCTAATGGACTTAATATATAACTAGAACTCTATCTAAATAGAAACTTATCTAAATACATGCCTAAAATATACTACGTAGCCGATCTGAACACTATCTTCCAGAACCTTCCTAAATCGGCCTCATCGTAAAGTTTCCAATTCTAACTTCCCATAGCTAATTAGGAATCTTCTTCCTTATTAGGACTTTTAGCCGATCTTGTCTAATCCAAACTCCTAGAATCCTCTTTTATATCAGCTTCTTAACCAAGTATTCTGACAGTTTCTATAAGCTTCGGCTAAGTCCAAAATTGGGTGCAACACATGCCCCCCATTTTTGGAATATGAGGATCATGTTACAAAAATCTTAACCCGCTTTTGATCTTCCAGTCAAATCTTTTGTAGCTAATATCATCTTTTGCGCACCCTCCAAGAATTTTGCTTAACTGTTTTTCAACCTTCTCTTCTCACGTGGAATCCCATGCATAGTTGCACAGCACTATCTTTTTCTTTACGGTGCCATGCCTGTCTTATGCTTTTGTCAATAGAACAACCCTCATTGAACTCATCATTTTGATGTTCCCTACTGGCTTCACGCTTCTCCTAGGTCCTCAATGTTTGTAACCTTCTTCTTTGAGGCTTGGATAGGCCTTCAGGATACCATCTCAGCTTTGGCTCAATCAGCTGTCTTATTCTACCTTTCAGATTCTTAGTTGAAACTTTACCTTCACCCTTGTGTGCTTTCTTTGATCCTGTGAGCTTTGATATTTTATTCTTGATCGATACTCTTTGCTTTACACTTCGGCTCTGATTCTGATTTTTCTTTTGATGATGTTGGAGGTGTTGCATAGGGCAATCCCAAGCTGATGGTAGTGTCATGCTGTTTTTCAAACAGAATTGGAAAAAGGGACATTCCCAATGAGCCATGTCAGGACTGCCATCGGACTGGAGCTTGACTTTGTGAAGCCCATAGCTCATATTTTTCTATCAATTGTGCCAATGCCACTTTTAGCTTATGCATAAGCTTAAAAGATAGTTTGTCTTTTTCTACCTTGCACCATCTGCCGATTTCTAGAGGTCCCTTGGGTTTCATGACCTTTGAGCCTGCTTCATACTTTACCTCAAATGGAATTTGGCCAATCATGGCTTTCAAAGGCTTCTCATCACATGGACGTCATCAGAAGTTGTTAGGACGACAAGGGCCTGATTCGCCATGGGCTGCCATCTTTCACTTTCTGTTGACCTCAAAACCTTTCACCGCATTTTCCAAGATGAGGGCTTTATTGACCATATGCTGGAAGTCTGAGAAATCATGGAGAATAAGTCGGGACCGGAGGTTGGCAACATTCCCTCTAGGAACCGATCAATCTTTTCCACTTCATCTTCAATATCTTGAGTGGCATATCGGGCCAATTGGTTGAAACGAGTAACGTACTCGTTAACCGTCATAGCCCCTTGCTTCAATTTGCGGAATTCATTCTTCTTGATCTTGATTATCCTCTTCGAGATATAATTGGCCCTAAAGGCTGCTTCGAATTCCTCCCATTGAATATCATGGTCTGGATCTTCTTCCGCTAACTGCTCATTGCCGAAGTGGCTGTGAGCCTGACCTTGAGGTTTAGGGGTGCCATGTTGCTCTTCCTGTTCTTCGTCATCGTTGTCATCGTGATCAGATTCTTCTTGACTATCCCCTTGCACGGTCCCTAACCTTGTGGCAACATAGTTTTCCCACCAATAAGCGGTGGCAGCTTCAAACTAATAGGGGCAAATAGGACCTTGTTCGATCATCGGCATTAGACTAGCTCGAGCTTCCTCCTTATAAGTTGGAGCCAGTCTTCAGCATCCCTAGGTTATGCTACATGCATGAACGTGGGCAGCTTGGCCCACAGAAACTCTCCCAACTTAGAGCTTTGGTGATTGTTTGTCTGCTGTTGATTAGACAGGATAACTCTGAGCATTTGCGCCTGATACGCTAGAACTTGAGCAAGCGTCGGGTTTCCTGTAGGTGGTGGGGGTAGGTTACCGCGGCCTCGGCCTCGACGAGCAGAGCTAGCGCCGGCGCCTTGTCTACGACGTGTACCCCTTCCTCTAGCCATCTACAAATTGGCTGACAAGGGAAAGAACCTTAACCGTACAACTAGGATGCATGCATGCAAGAAAAAGCCAAATCCAAATGTCGAAAACAAAGGAATAACGCACATTCATTCAATCTTAAAAGAGTTTTACAGTCGCCTATGACAAAAATATCATTACACTGATAGCAAACTGTTAGTGGTATGCCCTAGAGGCAAACATGTAATATGATTGTGACATCCTAATCAAATTATAATGTCACATATTAGAAATAAAAGAAAATAAAAAGATAAACATAAAATAACAATAGGAAAAGGCCCTAACCAGGCTTGGATGGCCTAATTAGGCCTAAACTAGGCCCAAAACCCACTTCACCTAATCCTAAGCCCATTAGGACTCTCATTATACTAAATATAATCTAATTCTCATCTAAATCCAATTCTACTCCTAGTAGAATTAATCCTGCACTACCCAAGCCCTATATAAACCCCCTAGAGGTCCCCTGGTCGGCCAACACCCCAAGCCCCCACGAAACCCTAGCCGTACCTCGGTTTCCGTGCCAAACCGAAATAAATCAAGGTATCTCTCCTATTCCAGAAGCCAAACCCTGAATCTAAGGACAAAAAATTGTAGAGCTCGTCGTGCTGATCAATTTGACTATATGGACCGCTATTTTTGGTTAAGAAATGAGGGAGTTAGAGCTCGCCGAAGTTTGGGATCCCCATGGCCGCCGGTGAACCTCGGCGACCACGCCACCCGTCGGCCAGCGCCGCCGACCCGCCTCGCGATCAGCGCCAGCCAACCAACCCTTCGCCACACCGCCTCGCTGTTGCTTGCATGAAGGCAGCACCACCGCCCTTCGCCAACCAGCTGGCCAGCGTGTCCCCTTCCCCCGCCACGACCGCCATGAGATAGCCTCGCCACGCCGCCTCAAGATTGGCCGCCGCCCACGCTGTCCCGCCGCCTAACCCGAGCGCGCCGCGTGTCCCGGCCTGTGCTAGCCGCCGTTTGCTCGGTTTTTCTAGTTTTGCCTCTGTTCCCCCACGGTTAACAGCCGGTTAACCAGTTTATTCTTTTTCCAGCTTTTCTTTTATCCCAAAACTTCCACGAATTGTTTAGAGAGTTCTCGAACTCCGATTTAGATGATTCCAGAGCCCAAAAATCACAAATAATCCCAAGACTTTTATATATTTTTATCATACTATTTTCTCTATGTTTGTTATTTATTTCTATTTTATTAATTTTTCGTATAGAACCAAGCGGCTTTCTTTGTCAGGAAACGTTTGAGCCGCTCAAGGAGGAGAACCAGAACCAAACTTCTTTGAAGGCAAGCTAGATTCATATTGAATTTCTAGTTTGCTAAATTTTATTTATTTCATTTTAATTTGAATAGCATGTTTAAATTATCATCGCATGTGCTATTTTGACCCTGTTTCATGTTAGTCCTTTACTAATATGATGTAGCCTACCATTGTTAGCCTGATTGGTACTGTTTTCCTAGCCTATCCTTTGTGTAGTTGCTTAGCCTTACTTCTGGGAATGGTAGTTGATAGGTTTCACTTATTATTAACTTTTATCCGTGAAGTTCGACTTCATGGTGCTATTTTTAGATAAACCTAATCAACTAAAATCAACGTGGTGTGTGTTGATTTGAGGAGACCCAGAAGAGGCGGATTTTGGGCTTGTGGTTGTGTTGTGCAGGTCTCCTCTATCATATAAGGACCGTATACTTGTGACTACCAAACCGAACCTGAACCGTACAGCCACTTGTGCCTTCTGGCCCTAATCTATTAGCTGTGGAAACCTAGCTTCCGATGTACTCGTAGTGGACGGACGTGATTCGTGATCACCGGTTTCCGAATGGCTTAAATGGGGGCTAACCTCATGCGGTGCGCTATCAGTCCTTTGAAGAAGCGCATGACTGCCATACTGGTCGAAGTGTACCGTATGGGGCACAAAACCAAAAGAAAGGGTACATTATGGGGCAGGTGAAAGCAGTGAACGGTTTTGTACTGTTTCTCCTTCGGGATGAGACGGGGCTTGTGGGGACCGTGTACACACTCTGCAGAGTTAAAACTATCATGGTAGCCGTGCCTGCGGTTATAGGCGGGGGAAAGGAGTTTTCACAAGGTAGTCCAATGTGTTTTAATTAATAAACTTGATGGTAGAATAGGCAGGGATTGCCTCTCTTTTGAGCCGGTTAGCTGTCCTTTTGGCTACGCTCGTGTGTTATCATGTGTTCAATGAATGAAGAACAAATAAACAAGTAGATAGGTGATGTTTTGGGCAAAATAACCAAACCTGTCCTTTGACCTTGCATTCATATATTAAGGACTGCTTGCTGGGTAGCCGTGTACTCATTATATGGATCACAGATTATTTGTTCAGGAGAAGATCACGACATCGGCGCCAGTTGTGACCAGGAGGGTCAAGGTGATTAGCTGCGCGTTTCGGGTCAACCTCGGGATATCGTCGGATTGAAGTCTTCAGCTGTGTTTCTTTATGCTATTGAATTATGTCCTGTGCAAGACTATGTGAATGTCTATGTCAACTGGAATGCTATTTATGCTATGTAAACTGTTAATTTCTAGTTAAATTCAATGCCTGCGTTGATATTCCAAACGTCCTTCAGTGCAATACTAGCTATGATCTTCTGGGACTAGTATTTGGCCACTCAAGCCGGTAGAAATACCGGTGTGCACGACAGATTTGGTATCAGAGCCAGGTTGACTCTAGGATACCGTTATTAGTTGCCTAAGACCCTATGGAGCTGAAAAACCTTTTCAAAAATAGTTATAAATTTTATTTTCCTCCTATTTATTATTCTCTCACCCTGCCTAACTAGCGTGCCTTTTCCTTCTTAGATGCTGCAAATACTGGACGAAGAAGGGATGACGATGCTATTACATGAGATGCTAAAAGAGCTTGGGTTTGAGGACCCAATGCCAGACTATGAGTGTCAAAAAGTCCAAGTTGACACCTTCATGCAGTGGAGGTGCAAGTTGACCGTATCCCCGAAGAAGCTCAACACGGGGGAAATTCCAATGGTATTTAATGCATTTGAAGATGACGAAACAGTGTCACACCAAACAGCGGCCCGAGAAGCTATCCTTCATATCGGTGATATATATGAAGAAGAATTAAAAGGGACCTGTTATCACTATCTGCCACGTCGACACTGCTACGCCGCCAAGTGCGAACCAAGCGAAGTACATGAGTTCACTCAAGAGTCAAACAAACAGCTAGTGAGTCAATCACGGTACGTGAAGGCTCTTGACCATCTGTACCAGGCCAAAGCCGAGCAAACAGAGAGACTCATCAAAGAACTAGATCGAATAAACAAGGAGGAGGAGGACAAGAAAGAAGCATATGTAAAGGAGAAGAGGGAGTTCTACCAGGCCAAATGGGCACAGAACATGTGCATTGCTACTAGTGAGCTAATGAGTATTGAAGTCGAGAAAAAAGAAGAACAACTGGAAAAGGAGAAGGTCACAGTAGAGAACTTGAAGAAATGGTTAGGACACCAGAGGAAGGTGTACAAGGAGGAGTATGACTCTATGCAAGAGGACCTCAACACCATCATAGGATGGAGTGAAGAGCTCGGTGAGCGAGAAAAGAAATTGAAGGCGCGTGAAAAGGAAGCAAAGACCAAAAAGGAATGCCTCAAAAGGCGAGCAGAAGAGCTAGAAGAAGCAAATGAAGACATGAAAGAGTGTCTCAATTTCCACATGGACAAGCTACATGAAGAAAAGATGGCTTTCGAGGAGCAGAAACGAAAATGGGAGGAACAACATAAGCCCCCAGAAAGAAAGAGGCCTTGCACCAGGAGCACGAGTCGAGCCCCTAGAAATTAAACTTATGTTAGCCTAGATCATATTTTAATAAAGTTGTTTGGAGTAGACCGTATCAATTTTTAATTTCTCAGTGTGATACGGCTATTCAGTACTTTAGCATATTAATGAAATACTTATTAGTTTAATTTTGCTGGTTGTGAATTGTTTAAATTTTCGCATCGACACGGAATTCAAGAGAAGAATTTAAAGACGCATGGGAGAACAAGGAAGAAGTTGAAGTTGGAAGGACTCTGCTGCAAGGAGAAAAATTGTTTTTTCCAAAAAACAAAACTGGACGTACAATACCTGATGGCCGTGCAATACCGTACCCCACATTCGTACAGTCCGTACAGACACAAGAATTACTGTTTTCTTGCTATTAAAAAAATCTGAATTCTCCATTAAAACAAAACCTTTATTACTCCCTAAGTACCGGAGATTAATTAGTTGTTAATAAGGCAGTATTATAACAACTAATTTGTTGCATGTGCATGTATAGCATGTGATGATTTGTGTCTTAATTACAACTAAGCGGCATCTGCCGATGCGCTTGGTCTGATGCTGGATCTTAATTGTTTGGATCTTTGTCATGAGTGCCAGAAAATTGTTCTCGCAAAGTATTTTCGCTAAAGGATGTCGCTGCCGTCTTAGTTGCTCATCTTTCCTAGTTTTTTCTTGGAGCAGATGCCGAGAGGAAGAGTAAGAGGTCGTGCCATGCCCGCAGGCAGAGCCAAGGTCGTGGACGTCATGCCGCAACACCTGTGGACGGAATGGAAGAAGCCGCAAGCCAGAACCAAAATCAAGTGCAACAAGAGGAAGAAGCTGCCCCTCAAGTCAATGCTGCTGCACCACAAGCTCCAGTTGCCGCTGCTGCACCGCAACCTCAACCTGTAGCTCAGCAACAGCAAGATAACTTGGTTCTACAGGCGTTGAATCTGATTGTGGAAAGGTTGAACAACCCGCCGGTTCAGCAACGGGCACCCCAAGTCACACCGCACCACCCGCAGTCTAAGTTCAGCGACTTCATGAGAACAAGGCCGCCCCAGTTCTCAGGAACCAGAGATCCGGCAGAAGCAGATGACTGGATCAAGGATGTAGAGAAGAAACTGTACCTGGTGGATTGCGAAGACTATGAGAGCGCCCAACTTGCCACCCATATGCTGAAAGGAAATGCTGCTCATTGGTGGGAGAACTACTGCAATGCCCACCCGAATTACCACAACCTGATGTGGGATGAATTCGTGGAATTATTTAAGAACACCTACGTTCCCCAGAGCATGCGAGATGAGAAGAAACATGAATTTGAAAACCTGCGTCAGGGGAATATAACCATAGCTCAGTATATCAACAAGTTTATAGAGCTGTCACGCTATGCTTTAGACTTAATTCCTATGGAGAAGGCCAAGATCTGGAGGTTTACTAAGGGAATGGACTCAAGCATGAGGATACAGTTGCTGCCTTTCCAATGCCAAGACTTTGAGCAACCGACTAAGAAGGCTATAATCCTGGAAAGAGCTCAACGCAAACACAACGAAGATAGAAAAAGAAAGATGAACTTCCAAGGACAGAATGAATGCAACGTCCATCGTCGTTTTCCGCAACGGCAAAACTCCAACAGGCCGCAATATCAGGGACACAACTATCAGAACCAAAGGCAGGCCTCGAGTTTTGTGCAAAAATCACAGGGTCAGAGCCAGTCTATTAATCAGCATGCTCATCGACCAAATCCAAATGCAAACCAAGGCACAAACAGGAATGCGTCAGGAGGAGCCACAGGAGTTACCTGTTTCCGATGTAATCAAGTGGGACATTATGCTTATCAGTGCCCGACAAAGCCGAAAAATCAGCAGCAAAAGAACCAAGGAGGTGCATCTTCGCACGTGGGTTCGAACAAGAGTGTCCATAACGCCCCAAGGAATACACCGAACTTGGGATCAGGATGCATCAACCACGTCACCGCAGAAGAAACTCAAGAGGCACCAGACGTTGTGCTCGGTAAGTTCCTAGTGAACTCAGTACCCGTTACCGTTTTATTTGATTCCGGAGCTTCGCATTCTTTTATTACCAAAGATTTAGTAGTTAAAAATCAATGGAGAATAGTTCCTTTAAAACAATCCCTAGTAATTCAATCCCCAGGAGGGTCCATGAACACAAGTGTGGGATGTCCAGCAATGGAAATAGAAATCGAGGGTTCTAAGTTCTTATCGAACTTAATTATGTTGGATTCCAAGGGAATACCGATCATTCTGGGTATGGATTGGGTTGTGTGCTAATGCAAGAGGGAAAGGTAGTGGCTTACGCTTCCCGGCAATTAAAGCCACACGAACTTAGTTATCCGACCCATGACTTGAAATTAGCTGCGGTTATGCATGCACTAAAAATTTGGAGGCATTACCTTGTCGGGAATCGTACAGAGATATACACCGACCACAAGAGCCTCAAGTATATTTTCACGCAGCCAGACTTGAATTTGAGGCAAAGAAGATGGCTTGAACAGATAGCGGATTACGATATTGGGATCCATTATCATCCCGAAAAGGCTAATGTAGTTGCCGATGCATTAAGCCGTAAGTCGAGGAATAATTATTTGAAGGTTGAGATGAAAAGGTTAAATCTGGAGGTCGTGACGCAAGGATGTGTTTATACAATGGAAGTATAGCCTACATTGGGGGAGAAGATTAAACAAGCCTAAGAAGATGACGAAGATACCATAGATATTATCGTTAAGCTCATAATGGAGAAAGCCCCAGGATTTAGTATCGTTAAGCCTAGGAAGATAACGAAGATACCATAGATAATGAAGATACCATAGATTTTGTTTGGTAAAAGAATTGTAGTACCAAAGAAGAAAGGACTCAGGGAGTTGATTATAGAGGAAGCCCACGGTTCAGCATACTCCATACACCCGGGTAGCACCAAGATGTACCTGGACTTGAAAAAGAGTTACTGGTGGCCAAGTATGAAGAAGGACAATGCCGAGCATGTAGCTCTTTGTGATGTTTGTCAGCGTGTGAAGGCCGAACATCAACAGCCAGCAGGATTGCTTCAACCACTACAAGTTCCGCAGTGGAAGTGGGAAGAAGTCGGCATGGACTTTATCGTTGGATTGCCAAGAACTCAAAGGGGCTTTGATTCGATATGGGCATCGTCGATCGGCTAACTAAGGTAGCTCATTTCCTACCTGTCAAGACGACCTACCCAGGTCAGAAATTAGCAGAATTGTACATGTCAAGAATTGTCTGCTTACATGGTGTGCCGAAGAGAATAGTCTCAGATAGGGGTACGGAGTTCACTTCAAGATTTTGGCAGCAACTCTACTCTTTGTTGGGGACACATTTAGCTTTCAGCAGTGCCTATCACCCTCAAACGGACGGGCAAACCAAAAGGACCAATCAGATTCTAGAAGACATGCTCAGATCAGTTGCACTGACGGATTCCAAGAGTTGGGACGAAGCACTCCCCTATGCTGAATTTTCGTATAACAACAGCTACCAGACAAGCATACAGATGTCTCCGTTCAAAGCGTTGTATGGTCGGAAGTGTCACACACCACTGTACTGGAGTAAAACCAGAGAAAGGAAGTTGTTTGGCCCCAAAATTCTAAAAGAAGCTAAAGAAAAGGTCAGGATGATTCAACAAAGAATGAGGACGGCCCAATCCCGACAAAAGAGTTATACCGACAAACGTCAAAGGGATCTACAATTCGACGTGGGAGATCACGTGTATTTAAAGGTGTCGCCGCTGAAAGGACTACGCCGGTTCCACGTCTCAGGGAAGCTATTACCCAGATACATTGGTCCGTTCGAGATCACCGCCAAAAGAGGAGAAGTTGCCTATCAGTTGCAGTTGCCATCAAATCTGTCTAGCATCCACAATGCGTTTCATGTCTCCCAACTTCGGAAGTGTTTGCGAGTACCTGAAGAGCAAATGCCAGTGGAGGCAATGGATTTGCAAGAGGATCTGACCTACAAAGAAAGACCAATAAAAATTTTGGAGGAAGCAGAAAGGCATACTCGCAGTCGTGCAATCAAGTTTTGCAAGGTGCAGTGGTCCAATCACACTGAGGAAGAAGCCACCTGGAAGCGACAAGAGGACCTGCAGGCAGAGTTCCCAGAGCTGTTCATAGATCTTTCTGAATCTCGGGGACGAGATTCTCCATAAGGAGGGGAGGATTGTGACATCCTAATAAAATTATAATGTCACATATTAGAAATAAAAGAAAAAAAGATAAACATAAAATAACAATAGGAAAAGGCCTTAACCAGGTTTGGATGGCCTAATTAGGCCTAAACTAGGCCCAAAACCCACTTCACCTAATCCTAAGCCCATTAGGACTCTCATTATACTAAATATAATCTAATTCTCATCTAAATCCAATTCTACTCCTAGTAGAATTAATCCTGCAAGACCCAAGCCCTATATAAACCCCCTAGAGCTCCCCTGGTCGACCAACACCCCAAGCCCCCACGAAACCCTAGCCGTACCTCGGTTTTCATGCCAAACCAAAGAAAATCGAGGTATCTCTCCTATTCTAGTAGCCAAATCCTAAATCTAAGGACAACACATTGTAGAGCTCGTCGCGCTGATCAATTTGACTATATGGATCGCTATTTTTGGTTAAGAATTGAGGGAGTTAGAGCTCGCCGAAGTTTGGGATCAGATTTCTTGATTTTTATCTAAAGATACCTGGACCCTAAGTCAATTTTTGAGAACACACATGCCCTTTCAATTGATCGAACGGGGGTGTAACTGTTCTTAATAGTTACTTCATTCAGGGACCTGTAATCCACACACATTCTTAGAGTCCTATCTTTCATTTTAACAAAAATTACCGGGGCACCCCACGGTGAAGCATTGGGCTTAATGAAGCCCTTGCCCTCCAACTCCTCTAGTTGCTTCTTCAATTTGGCTAGCAAGTTGGCTGATAGCCGGTAGGGCCTCCGAGAAATAGCAGTGGTGCCAGAGGCCAAGACTATAATAAACTCGACGTCCTGGTCAGGAGGCATTACAGCCAGTTCTTCTGGGAACACGTCTGGGTATTCACCAACCATGGGTATGGTGTCCAAGTTGGATCCCTCTAGTTTTAGAGTGATTAAGTTCTTGGGAGCACAGTCAGAAATCACTTGGACTTCCTTCCCTTCATTATTGACTACCTTTATTGATCTACTAGCGCAGTCAATCTGCCCCTTATACTTAGCTGACCAATCCATACCCAGAATTACTTCGACCCCGGTGGAGTTTATCACCACGAGATCGGCTAGGAATTTTATCCCTTTTATCCTCAACTCTACCGTAGGGCAAAACAGGGTAGTGTACATTTCCTTCCCAAGGGATTGAACTACCATAGCCTTTTATAGCAGGCTTACTTTTAACCCGTTATTATTAACAAAAGTTGATGTTATAAAGGAATGGGTTGCCCTAGAGTCAAACAATGCAGTAGCAGGTACCGAATTTATGAGAAACTTACCCATGACCATCTCAGGTTCATCCTAGATGTCTTTAGCGGTGACGTAGTTCACACGTCCTCTCCCGGCAGTATGCGGAGTTTGGAGCTTGAGGTGTGTGCCACGATCCTGGTCTGCTGCAGGAGGTCATGCTGAAGTTGAACCCAGCTTGAATGGTACTAGAGTAATGTTCTTACTGGGGCACTTATTGGCATAGTGCCCTAACTGATTGCAAGCAAAGCATCGGACTACGGATAGGTCCTTCTGAGGTTGAATGGTGGCCTGGGGGCGAGGAGTCTGAGCCACTGGTCAGGGTGCTGACCACTAGGCTAAAGGCTTGCTAGAGAAGGATGACTGGCTGTGCAGGAAACACCTGGCCTTGAATTTGGAACTTCCCAACGCGTGCTGGCTTCGCTAGGCCATCTTCCTTTTCTTCGAAGCCATGCGTTGGTGCTGAATATCCTCTCGCACCAGTGCCTTGTTATACATCTGTTGAAAGATGGTGACGTCGCTAGAGACTATCAGTGCCTTGATTTTAGGATCCATCCCGTGCATAAAGTACCAGATCTTATCTTCTTCAGTTTCCACATCTCGGGTGGTGTAACATGCCAACTGAGTGAATTTATTAAAATACTCACTCATAGACATGTTACCCTACCAGAGGCAACGAAACTCACGCCTCTTAATTTCTTTGATTCCATTGGGAATATAAGTTACTGAAAAAGCTCTAGCAAACTCTTCCTATTCTATGGCTGTCGGATTCTCATGAATCTTATAATAGTTTTCCCACCACAAGGCTGCTGCTCCTGAGAGCTAATGGGTGGCAAACCGAACACTCTCCTGCTCCTCACACTATGCAAGATAAGGCGTCTCTCCACATCCCTGAGCCAATCTTCTGCACCCATAGGGTCAGCTGACCCAGCCAAAGCAGGTGGCTTGGTCCTTAGAAACTCTGCAAACTTTGACTGGGGATGATGGAAGACTGGAGCTGGGACTAGTGGCTGAGGCTACTGCTACTGATTCATGTCTAAGCTAGGGTCTGCAACACTGCAACTGCATGTTCATCAGCTGTCGCAGGTCGGGTTCTCCTGGAGGTGGCGGTGGTGGTGGCCAAGGCATTGGTTTTGGTTGAGCGGCAGGTGGGTAGGAGGCAAGATGCACTTCTGCTGGTGGCTGACCAACTAGCACTTGGTTGGGTTCTAGCAGCAACGAAAATAGCACTGCTACGCATGCCTGACCACGTCCATGACCACAACCGGCAGCTTGGGCTCTACTATCCCTAGTGCTCTTTATGATTACCATCTAGAAGGCAATCAGAAGGGATGAGGATGAGATAAAGAATTAATGGAAGGAAGTCACAAAAATTATTTAAAACAACATAATTTTTAACACATACAAGAAGGATCACATAATTCATTACACAATAAGGGGTACACAAACGAACATGTTGTATCACAACTGCCAATACAGTCGGTTCACAACCATGTGGGACTAGCTACGATACAAGAGGGAGGCTCCCCAAACTAGGGCTCCTCGTAGTCAGACTCGAAGACGATCTTCTTCTTCTTCTTCTTCTTCTTCCTCGGTGACAAACGAGAAAGGTGGCATCCAGTTGGGTGGAGGAGGCAAGGTGGTGATGGGGGGAACATGGTTGTGGTCGAGACTAGGAGGAGGGACTCGATCTTCAGACGGTAGCTGCTCAACTCAAGGGTTGGCGTGAGGTAGTGGCAGCTCCAGAGTGAGGACACCTGGACGAAAGGTGAGAGACAGTTCGTGAAGTGCCACTACACCTGGACGGGAACTGCCCTGGGAAGCCTCGGTCCCAGGCACATCTCTAGGACTAACTGTCCTAGAAGAGCCAGGGCCGGTGGCTCGCAGTCGGTTGTTGTCCCGAACGAGCTGGCGGAACCTCTTGTCGAGGTGGGTCTGCTCCAAGAGTTGGAGGGACTCCCTCCTCTTGAGCTCGTGGTTCTCCTTTTTCACTTTGTCCAACCAGCGAGCAGCGTCATACGTGCCAACCAGCTCCCTCTGGCTGATCATGTAAGAGTCGTCCAGAGACTGGACCATGGCGGCGAGGTGGTATACGCTGGGGTCCTGCTCGCCTTCTACCGAGCGGTAGTGCCTAAAGACCTCATGAGACAATCAGAGACGCAGCTCCTAGGCAAAGATGCTACCAAAACACACGACAGTGTTCCAGGCAGTGTTCTAGATAGCATCCGAGCAATGGACTCGGACGCCGGTGTAGCGGAGGGGCCTCGGCAAGGAGGGAGACCTTGGGAAAATATAGTGACGGCCACCACCCAACATGGGTGGCCTCGTCAGGTGGTGGTGGCTCCATTGAACATCGGAGGGTCGAAGGCAAGGTTGTCCAGCATCAGCAGGAGCTGGCGGCCATCCTGTAGCCTACGCCAAGGGCTGAGGCAAAGGTCAACATCTACAAAATTCAAGAATCAAACGTACTAGTCCTAAGGATCAACACCAAGAATGAAACGTACTAGTCCTTCGCCTCATAGTTTGCATCGGCATCGTCAAACTACGGGTCGTCCGCGAATTGTCCCTCGACTGGAGTTCAGAAAGAGAAGGGAAAACAGCAAGAGTGAGTACCATTGTACTCCGCAAATCAGGGAAAGGGATGCAGTATGGGCTTAGTACAAGAGGAGGCTTAGGACATTTTGCGGGAAAACTAGTTTTCCAAATTTTGTTCCTAAAAGGAAGTTTTAAAAACTATTCTGTGATAAATTATACTTTTTATGCCTTCATCTTTCCTTCATCAAGGCCATTTGCATTTCCATTTGCAAAATCATTTATTCTTTTCTAAACACCCTTTACTTTTGAAAAGAAGAGTATACATATGAACACTCCCTTCGTATGTTCTTAACCGTGAGTACGACTATCATGATAGTTTTAACTCTGCAGAGTGGGTACACTTTACGCTCAGGAGATTGTGCACCGGGCGTGCGAATCACAAAGTCGTTTGGGCTAAAATCCCTAATAGCACTTCCTCCGTGAGTCATCCCTCGGCACCCTGTGAGGGATCGGCCCAACCGCACTAGTCCTCACGTTATATAGGAAGGCCAAGGAAACACCATCCAAGGCGCTGACGGACATGTAAACACCATCCATGCCATACAACCCAGATGTCTACGAAGGACATCTCCACTAGCAAGTTGCTACTAGAGATCAAACCTTAATAGACTAGGTTCGTCCCATAACAGAACTCAAGGCTGTACTGTAAGGTTTAGTTCATAGGTTCATAGAATGAGCAATCCTTAGACTAGGGGAGGGGTACAGGCACCAACCTGAAACCGTGCATACCCTACACCATACCGTCAACCGGGTTGTGGCACCCTCCAGAATCACATTCGGCTCAATGAAGTCATTGCCTACTCGCTATCCATGCGGTTGGAAAATAACATACGAGCTGCCCAAAAGCAAGCTGAGCATGTTAGCTCCCAACTCAAGCATGCAGCGGTACACACGGGCAACCTTCGGCGAAACGAATGCAAACCGAGAGCCCGGATATGTGCTAGGTGATGGTTTCCAAGATCAGCTACCATCACACACACATCCTCACAATGAACGGTAGCACAACACATACATCATCGATCATAATTTACATGCATCTGGGCAACATGGGTAGGAAATAACTAATTTCTACCCACCAATTAACATATACTTTGAAGTAGCATACAAGTAACTCATAGATCATAATTCAAATCATGTATTTGCAAATCATGGATCAATATGATTCAAAAGAGAGTATATAGTTCCTGGTTGCTGCTCGTTGTTGGGAAGAGCCTCTTGATCAAGTCCAGGCTCTTTTGGAACGTCGATTCCTATCGTTCGATAAGAAGCATATTAAAAAAACTAAATAAAATATTCAATAGTAAGAAAAATCAAATGTTTTTAGATATTCAGAAAGTTCATGAGCTAATGCAAATTTTACAAAAAGAATCACCTAAATCCGAGTTCGGATGAGGGAGATATGGCCATTTGAAATTTGGGTGGTATTCTTGCTTAGGCTGACTTGCTCAGGAATGACTATAGTTGCTCGAGAATGAATCAAACTTGCTCGAAAAAGGATCCCCTTGATCAGGAAGGACGTTCTCTTGTCCGGGAGTGGGTTCCCTTGGTCGGAAATGGCATGTCTTGCTCGGTTAAGACTTGCTCCTAGTCGAGCATATCTAACCTTGCTCGGAAGGGTCGCACAAACTGTATGTTGCTCGATACGAGTAAGATTTGAGAAGGTAAACTTGCTCAATTGCAAAAATATTCTATATGAAAGTTGTAGAGAATTTCATGACGCATCTTTTTATGTAGACAACCTTTTCATCTGAGCAACGGGTGATTTTATAAAATTATTTTGTACACTGCTGTGCAGGGAATAGGCTGAAACAGAGTGTATCCAAGAAAATGATGTAACCAAGAGTGGTAGATGATACAAAAAATATAAGGGATAGGCAAGGAAAGGGTTCACACCTAGCAAGGAAAACCTTTCTAAGGGATGGACGTTCGATGAATGGAGAAGTTGAAGAAGGAATACATCGGTCTCTCCAAGGGCGATCTCGGCTGCTCCTAGGCTTGTTCCTTACTGCTCCTTCATTTCAAAGGTGGCGGATCTGGTCCTATTCCTTCCTTAGCTCGTGGAAGACGTCATCTTGCTCATCCCTAAGCTTGCATGTGAGCCAAAACGATATGCAATGTGAGAAACAAACATATTACTTCACTGTTGTGCAAAACAGCAAAGTATAGAGAAGAAAAGCATCAAGAACTCACCCAAAACCTTGTGCATGCATGAATGGTTTGGATGTACTTGAAGCTTAGGAAGTGAGGAAGCTATTCTTGCTCATCCAAGGGCCTGGATATGGAGGAAATCGACATGGATGAGTAGAAAACGAAATCAGTCTCTTGCTGTCAAAAAACAGAGTAGCAAAGAGAAAAAGGGGTAAGAACCATAGCAAACCTTTGTGCATGTGCTTACCATGATGATGGATGGATAGCCTATGAGCTAAGCTTTCCAACGGTATATAACACCCTAGGGGAAAACTGGATTTAGATGGGGAGATTTGAGTGAGAATGAGGAAGAACTAGCTGTCTCCTACTGCTGCTCTTGCTATGTGAACCAGCAGCTCATGGGAGACAGAAGCAAATGAGGTAAAGGGGCTGGGTGGAGAGGTGATTTATATAGAGCTAGACTCTCCCATTGACAAGTGGGGCCAGGTCCCACCTGTAATAGAGAAACTATGGGCAGGAAAATGGGTGAGAAAAGGTGGGAGATGGTCCTGTCTGCAGCACCGCCCAATTCAGCCAATGGATGAGAGAATCTAGTAATTATGTTCTGGGGCAAAAAGAATATGAATATTGCTACAGTAGCTGGCAGTAGCTCTGTCCGACAACACCGGCCTAGGTAGTATCGCCGCTCGTCCGTGCCGCTCCGAGCTCTGCCGTGCTTAGTTGAACTATTCTTTGCTCGAGCAGGCCACTCCTTGCTTGGTAGGTCTTCAACGGGCAGCATCATGCTCGGTGGAACATTACTCAGCTCGTACAGGCTACTACTTGCTCGGCCAGCCTAAGGGCATGTCCGTTGGCTAAGTCTCGTCTAAATAGTTACTCGGCTAGTAGGCTAATAGAAAGTTCTAGTTTCGAAAATAATTTTTCCACCATAAAGGATGGGGGTTGCATGCAACTTTGCATAAAATCTTTAAAAATCGTAACATGATTCTGTTAGCATGACAATGATATGCATGGCTAACCGAATTAAATAGCAGGGCTGTTACATGGGTCCTCCCTAGTTAAAGCAATTGAAGAGGGGAGACAGAAAAATATCCCACTCCTGGCATTCTTCCCAATACCTCATTTTACTAAAAACTCTTTTTACAAACATTACAATAATATACCATCCATAACATTTAATCCGTATGTAAGCATAGCGTCGAGGTATTTTATATTTAATTCCTATGGTGCAAAATTATTTAGGGTGTAAAGTCGTTTTGATATTTTTGGTTGTGGCTAACACTAACAACTACTCATTTTAAAGATAGCATGCAAGTTTAGAAAACCCTACAAATTTCTTTAAATCAGACAATGGTTCATTCAACATGCGTCAAGGGGACTTGCCTTGGTCGAACTCCGGGTGCGGATAGTCTTCTTCAGCAGGGGTTCCACCAACTCTACGGGTCCTACCCTCGCAAACAACAACATAGCAAACAATCACAACTCAGAAACCCTTTTATAAAGACCTTTTATAAAATTTTACAGGGTAATATAAAGGTTTTATATTTTTAGAAATTTATTTTCTAATCCCTAGAGAGCTATTGGATTTTTTAAATACATTTGTTCCTACTAAGATGTCTGGTTCAATATTTTTCCTAAGTCCAGAAACATATCTAGTATTTTATAGAATTTTTCTAGAATTTTTGGAAATCTTTTGCTATTTTCAATAAATCCATTTGTATTCTCTGGTTTTCTAAATTAGAAAAAGGACTGAAATTCCTAAGCGCGATCTTGGGCTCAACACAAGATCGCAGGGGTGGCCGTGCGGCGTCTTGACCCAATGACCTGTTGGCGTGTAAGGGCGCCAACACGCGAAGAAAGCATACTCCGGGGAGTACATTTCCACTAAAACTGACGGGTGGGTCCTCTAGTTCTACCTGTCAGTGACGGCAACGCTAAGTGCGGTTAAATCCCGCGGTTAAACTCCATGGGCGCGTTAGCGACACATTATCGGCTAACCGCTGATTAACGGCTAATTGAGGGGACCCACCAGTCAGCGACTCAATCGAAGGAATCGTGACATCACCATCATCTTCCTCCAGCCAAGCGCGATCGGGCGGGGAAGGCCGGTGGCGCGCTGATGATAAGCCACCGTGGTTAGTGAGCACCGGGGCCTAGGTTCTAGGCTTCTCGGTGAACCTAGCGAAGGTCGCGACGTCGTCGGAGATGACCTATCCCGGCATCACGATGAAGAGGGACGGTGGCGATCATGGTTCACCATGGTGCCGACCCATCCTAGGCTATTGGCCTCATGCACAAGGCGTAGAAGCTACTGGGGAGCTCCGGGAAGATACCTGCAGCGACGGCGAGGACGGAGAGGGTCTAGATTGCCCTGGCATCGAGAAGGTCAGCGGCGGTCTAAGCAGGGGCCTCGTCAGCAGCAAGCTTCATGAACCCTAAGCCAAATTGGTGGCATGGGAGTGAGTGCGGTGCTCCTGGAATGCTCCCAGAGCAAGGAATCAGGATAGAACTTACCAATGGTGGTGCAATCGAAAAAGGGGCAGCTTCCGGCCAGTGACGCTTCTCGAGAGTTTTGGTGAGCTACAAAGGGAGAGGGACCGATTAGGAGGAGGCCGGTGAAGTAGAGAGGACGAGCTCTCTACTGAGCTCGAGATCGAGCTAAGTGGCTCATTGACCCGCTGGCTCACCGACGCGCTCAGGAGATTGAGCTAGAGTGCGGCAGAGGAACTAAGCAGCGAGGGGAAACGTGTGGCAGGGACAGTTTGGAGTTTTAATGGCTCGGGGAGGGGTAAGGGAGGTAAACGGCAGTTCGGGGAGCTGACCCGTGGGTCCAAGACTTCAGCGAGGTGTGTGGGTAGCGATGCCGGTGGCCGGAGCCGTGACATTGAATGTTTCATCACTGAGCAGGCGAGCTAGCGGCTCAGCGGCGCTCGGCGGTGAGTTAAGGTACGGCGAGACGCGACGCCGCGCGGTGCCGTGTCGTGTGGTGCCGGGACGCCTCGGGAATGGCTGGCTGATACGACTGGCGAGCGGCGTGGCATCCTCTGCCACCATTGGGAAGCAAGGATATGCGGGCGAAGTCGATCGGTGCGATCGGTGTGCCTGACGGCGGTCCGACGCAGCGTTGGATGTGGGCGCGGCGTCTTGCGCGCGTGCGCATCTTGGCGAAGCGTCGTGATGCTAGCGCGGCGAGCACGGGGAGAGATAGAGGAGAGGTTGGCCAGCGCGACGAAGCTGGGCTACGGCTCGAGCGGCTCGGCTAGGCCGAGGACGGAGGCGACTGCTTGAGGCGTGAGGAAGAGCAGCTAGGCGGCGGGGCCACGGCCCTCGTGGGAGGTCTTGAGGCGCGAGGAGGGGCGGGCCGAGAAAGACAGCTGGACCGAGGCTGGGTCTAATTTTCTTTTTCTTTTTCTTTTCTTTTATTCTCTATTCTCTTTTATTTTATTTAATCTATTTATAATTAGGGTTTAGGGGTAAATAATTTGCTAAAATATAGAATTATATCCAAAGGTTGAGTTTATATTTTATCTAAATTTTTCTTGCCAGTTGGTATAAAAATCCCTAGGTTTAACCTTAACTTTATTTTTAATAATCCAATTTCTTAAATTTAAAATTAAAATAGTCCAAGTTTTATTTTCTTAATAAAAATTAGAGTGTTACATCATTTCAACGAGTATATAGTGATCCATAGAATTTCTATCCCAAGGATGAGGAGTTCCAGGAGGACACTTCATGGATGAAGTCCAAGATAACGACTACTTTATTTAGGAGCGTGTTCCATCAATCTTTCTTGTGGAGTTTTTTTGAGTCCTCCTTTTGGAGTTCAATCTTACTCCGTTTTGTGGGTCCCAACATTAAGACGACGTTTTGAAGGTACATGTACACCCGTATGTGAGCGGTTGGTAGCCGGTAATTTTTTGTTTTAAAAAGAAAAAGTATATATTTGGTCCCTAAACTATGCTTGTTGTACCAATTTGGTCCCTAATGTTAAATACCAGGTGAACATAGTCCTCGAACGGTCAAAATCATGCCGATTTTGTTCCTTGACCGGTCAAATAATAGTTTGGGGTGGTTTTTGCTCATGTGGCGGTGCATGTGGCCATGGCTTGGCACTTACGTGGGTAGGCCCACATGTTAGCCTCATCTCCCCCATCCTTCCCTTCTCCTTCTCTCCTCTCTATCTTTTTCCTTTGCTTCTTTCTCCTCTGTGTCTCTCTCTATGATCAAACACCACTACAGTCACAAACACCTCCTTCCCACGCTTGCCACCGTCTCCAGCGACTTCCTCCTCCACGCGCTGTTGATGCATCCATCGCCTCCCCCTCCTAGTGCTGCTGCCTTTGGCATCCTTCTCATCTTCCCTATACCGCCAACCGTCCCCACCCTCATCGTCCTCTTCCTCTCATCGGCCACCCACCCCAGCTCGGACTCTATCATGCAGCTTTGCTGCTACCAGGCCTATCGCCGCCCCTGCGCTGCTTGGCCCAATGCCGTGTCTCTCGCAGCCTCTTCTTCTTCCCAGGAAACCAGACTGATTTCTTCTTCCTCCTGTGCACTCGACTTCGGTGGTGCAATTCTTTCTCTTGGGCTTGGTTCCTCAGCGAAGTAAGTGCTCCATATAGCTTTCTAAGAGCATCTCCACCAGCTACTCTATCCTCTCACTCTATAACACTATTCACTACTCCTCTATCCAACACTCTAAAATTCCTTCACACTTTATATTACACTCTAAAAGATTCCTTCCCTGTACCAGCTACTCTGTCCCGAGCTACAGTATTATAGAGTATCTGCTCTAGATGCTCTAAGGTCACGGCGGAGGTAGTACTCTACTTATCCATGGTCCATCATGGTTGTCGTGGCTGGCGACAAGCTCGTGAAGAGCAGAGGCGACAAGGTAATGTCGTCAACAAGATAGGGCAATGCATCCAGTAATAGCATGATAATGGGCATATGGTGGTGGTCTCTAGGGCATTAGGAAGCTTAATGCGGCAAAGGATAGGCCCGGAAAGGTCGACAGGAAGGAAGAGTTATTGCTCGTCAGAGTTGTGAGATAGGGGAGGAAAAAGGGCAGCGGCTTTCGTCCATTCCCCAGCGGAATTGGTGGTTTGCTAAACACTATGGGGTTCACTTGAGCACATAGGCATGGTGGAACAACCTTGGACGTGCCCAGAGTAAGCCAGAACCGAGGGTTGTGCTTGGAGAGGAAGGTGGCAATGGTGCAGCAGTGCCCAGGTCATCTAGGCAAATTTTTATGATCATGGGAGATTGCTTGCTTTATGAGGACCATCGTGGTAGTCTTAGTTCGGAATAGGAGAGCCTAAGGCGTCCTAGGCAGTGTTCTTTACAGCGTTTGCGTTTGCTTATAAGCTAGAAATTTGTTATTTTTGTACAAGTCAAACGCTTTGACATTTGATAGCCAATTTTTGCAGATCTTACTATTTCTTCTCAAAACTCTCAAAACCATTTTTTATAATTTTTTGATCCCTCAGATGTCCTTATCGAGAAGATACAAATTTCTAGCTTATAAGCAAATGCAAACGCTCAAAAGAACACTGCCCTAGTCGCATGAGCCATCGAGCTCTCCATGTAGCGTTCATGGGAGCTATGGCAGGGCCGCAGGAGCCAAAATTGATGTCTGTACATGCTATAGTTAGGTCCTCTGATACACATAGAAGCTATTGGAGGCATCAACTTGTGGCCTACGCAATCGAATGTGATGAATTTTTCAAATAAATTGTTTTGTTTGAAATTGGGGAAAACGGTGGACAGGGCCCACCGACAACAAACTGGCGGCATGGTTGGCTCATCTAGCTTCCTAGAGGTGTCACGAACACGATGGCAACAAGAAAAGAGTATGAACTTTAGAGGTTTCCTTGGTCCATCATTTGCTTCTCGTGTGAGCGCTCGGCGACGGCAATAGCATGGTGGTGCGACTGGGATAGGGTTGAGCCAAGGGAGCTGGAGTGGAGAAAGAGGAGAGATAGAGGAAAAGGGAGGTAGAGAGAGATTCGAGGGATAGAGGAAGGACATGGACACCACACAAATGCTATTTGAGCGAAAACCGTTTGTCACATGAGTGGTAAATCTTTAAAACTATTGTTTTGACTAGTCAAATAACCATTTTTGTCCAGCTTTGTTAATTTAAGGACCAAGGTAACCTAATATTAAGGTAAGGAGTAATTTGGTATAACGGACCTAAGATCATAAATCAAATAGACACCATTTCCTTTTTTTTAAAAAAAGAAGTTTTCGTTGGGTCCAGGATAGGATAGGCTGGCAGGCAGCTAATCTTCGTCACACGGCCGATCGCAAGGAAGCCCAGATGAGAGGCCCGCCCGGCCCACGAGCTACACAGGGCAAGGCAGAGTCGCAGCGAGAAGCAGCCTCACTTGTTCGTCTCCTCCTCGACTCAGCTGCTCTGCTCTTCCAACCTCGGCTTCGCCACGCTGCCGCGGTCCCCTAGGGTTTCCTCCTCGACGTGGTAAGCTTCAGCCTCCTCCTCCCCCACCCCCCCCCCCCTTCCCCCTCCGCTTTCTATTACTCCGCACCTGCTCGCCCGCCCTGCCCTTCCACCCTCTCCCTTGCGCGCTCGCCGAGGTTAGCCGCGCCCTGCGGCGGCGCTCGCTACCGCGCCATGGAGTGGTGACTGATCCGCGGGCCTCCGCACCTTTTTGTTCTGGCCGGACAGTCCGCCGGTGCGCTCAGATTTGCGCCCTTGTTTCTGGCGTACTCAGTTAGGTTTCGGGGATTGCCCTGTGTGGCGACTGGGATGCCGGTGTTTGCCTGCCATCTGTGCGTGGCTTTCTTGGTTTTGGAGCTATAGATTTCATTTCATCAATGACCCTGTGGATTGGTGTGGTTCTTTTTGGGTGTTTTCTTGTTCCACCGCAGTGGATTGGCTGAGTTAAGGACATCGTGAAGTTTTAAGTTGTGGACTTGTGGCATCTGATCCAAAACGTTTTTGACGAACTAGTCTAATTCCAATGTAAGGGAACATAACCCATGTGGTTTCCATGCTTTGTGGTAGTCCGATAGATCTGTGCCATCTTGTTTACCTCCTATTGAATAGAATTCTCAGGCCATTTGTGGGGATGTGATGGGTATATGTGTGGCCCGTCAGTTAGTCTATTTATTCTCTGTTTGTAGAATGTTGCATTAAAATCATTACTGTTGGGTTTACAAATATATTTGGCCCCATCCTTTGTACAATTGGTTAGATCACTACAATTGTCAGCGTTTGCTGTTGATGTGTCTATCATCTTCTGATCTACTCTGCGATGATATATATATATTGGAGGCTATTTATGTCACATCCAGCATTAGAATTTTTTTCCTCTAAGTTTTAGCCTACATCAAACATTTTAGCTATATAAGCCTAACATCATGAATAGAGCTAGAGAAATTTTGAGTTAACAGTCAACTATGAATGGCTGTATATTTTACCTATAGTATGCAAATTAGCCCCCCTAACTCGGTATGCATATTAGTTGAAAGCTTTGCAGCTCTCATTCTCTCACTACAACATACTGAATCACCATATTTCACACTTTATGCATTGTTTTTTTGTTATAAAGCTACTATAGTACTATACATTGATCAATGGCACATTTTCATTTTTTCCTTCTCCCTCTGCCCTTAATGTTCCGTTCGTGATATTGTCTATTTGAATTTTCTTGATGATTTTTGGAAGCAATACAATATGAATAATGGTAATACTCTTCTTAAACCAGGCTGTTCATTATAGATGGCTCGATATATGTCAAAAGGGCCCCAAAATGGTTCTGTTTATGTATGCAATCTGCCTCTTGGAACAGATGAGACCATGCTGGCTGAATATTTTGGCACCATAGGGTTACTAAAGGTATGGGGTCTTACCAGGTAACATTTTTTTAACTACTTCTAGATTATAATTGTTCTTTTCTGCCTTTTTTTTGGTTAAGTTTCAAGAAAAAATTATCACTTACTATTGACAAATTTCAACAGAAGGACAAAAGGACTGGACGCCCAAAGATTTGGATATACAGGGACAAAGTCACCAATGAACCAAAGGGCGATGCAACAGTCACCTATGAGGATCCACATGCTGCTTCAGCTGCTGTGGAATGGTTCAATAACAAAGATTTCCATGGAAGCATCATTCAGGTTCACATAGCCGAGTCAAAAGGCAAAGACACATTTGACAACTCTTCTAATTTGAGCATCACTTCTGCCCTTGGTGGGCAAGATGAATTGGATAATGGAGCAGGCAGAGGTAGAGGGCGCGGTGATGGTACAGGAAAAGCATGGCAGCAAGATGGGGATTGGCTGTGTCCAAATACAAGGTCTGTTATGATTGGTGAGCAACTTTTCTGCAACTTCATTTTTCCTGTTGACTAGTATGGTCTTCATGATGTATATACTTTCTCATGTTATTTCTTCTTCCAGCTGTGGCAATGTGAATTTTGCCTTTCGTGGTGTTTGTAATCGCTGTGGAGCCGCTCGCCCTGCTGGTGTGAGTGGAACAGGTGCTGGTGGTGGTGGTAGGGGTAGAGGCCGTGGTAGTGATGATGCAAAAGGAAGCAGCCGTGCTGCTGCTGTTGGTGGCCCTCCTGGACTGTTTGGTCCAAATGATTGGCCATGTCCAATGTGAGAACTAAGAACACTTCAAAGTTTTTATTGTCCATCGCTTGGGCATGTCTCCTTTTAGTGTGTCCTTTCACTTTGATTTGCATGTACTTATTTGGTTGCTGCCTCCCTACACCCATGAATCCAATCCGATAGCTCTTTACTCCTCCCTTTGTTATGCACCCTCTCGAAAGCTCAATGCACACACTGCTACCTTCTGTTTATGCAAGAGTTTTGGAGGAACCCTTTAGGTTGGTAAACGTTTTTTGTGCAGAAATCTTAGGGTGGAGAAATTTTAAAAGTTTAGAAGCTTGCTTCCTGCTCTACCATCTTATTTTTTGGTACTTGGAAATAATTAATTTAGTTATAATGTGGTGATCATAAAAAAAATTGTTATGGACCGAACTTTGCATCCCTTATTTCATCAAACTGTAATTTCCATTGGTAAACAAGTATTTTCTACCCTTCAAAAAAAACAAGTATTTTCTAGACATCTCCAGGAATATGCCATTTTTGGTCTTGGTCTCTTGGAATCTATTGGAGTGTAACAATTACATATTTTGAATTAATTAAACTGCTCGAGAGTAATAGAAGCACATTTGATTTGTTCTATACTATAAAACTGTTTTATGATGTAAAAAATAATTTTATGTGTTCCAGGTGCGGCAACATAAACTGGGCAAAGCGGTCCAAATGTAATATCTGTAACACCAGCAAGCCAGGTCAAAATGAAGGTGGTGTGAGGTAACACACGTTACACATACACCATTTGCATGTGGCATGCTTATCCATGTTAGTTAAAAGATTGAAAATATCAATCGCACTTTACTAGTTATACTTGACAATTTGACATCTTGTGAATTATAATGCCAACTTATATAAAGAAAAATGCATTTGGTTATTACAGGTATCCTATGGTCTTAAGCTAAGCGGCTATATATGTAACTATTTATTATACATAAAAAGTACTTATTTGAATCTTGAAGCTTTTCCCATCAACTATTATTTTTTGCAGAGGTGGTCGGGGTGGTGGATATAAAGAACTTGATGAAGAAGAACTAGAAGAAGTTAAAAGGCGCCGGAAAGAGGCTGAGGAGGTAGGATGCACTCCATTTATTTATTTTGGTTTGTGTTTGTGTGTCATGATTACATGTTTTCATTTCTAAACGTTGTTGTTTTTGTAGGATGATGGAGAGATTTATGATGAATTTGGCAACCTCAAAAAGAAATTCCGTGCTAAGTCACACCAAACTGAAAGTGCACCAACTCTTCCTGGGTCTGGACGTGCTGGATGGGAAGTCGAACAACAGGGTAATATTTGCTGTGTCCTCCTAAATCTTTTTTTCTTAATTGACTCTGTGTTATATTGTTCTTATATGGTTCTAGAGTTAGGACGTAAGGTTGTTATGGTAGTTATGGAGTGATCGTCATGAAACCACATTAGCATGTCTACATTTAATAATTAAGTTTTACTAGATGCACAACAATGGTATAAGTAAAGTTAAGAGGGATAATATGCTTCATGAGTGCTGCACATGAACTGGTGTGCTTCACAACTGTAGGTTCCACTGAAAGAGAAGGCAGAGAAAGGAGCAGAGATCAGGGCAGACATGACTATGACGAAAGAGAGAGCAGAAACAGAGGTGGAGGTGGTCATGGAAGGGATGGGCGCCGAAGCCGAAGCCGGAGTAGAGACCGTGAGAGGGAAAGGGGGAGGGACAAGGGCAGAGACCGTGATTACAAGAGAAGCTGGGAGCGTGGCATGGAACACGACCGTGATCGCTACAGATAAGATAGATTTGGCTGGATTTTCCTCATGTTGGCCTGCGTTGCATCTGCCAATTTTTTGTTGTGATTCTTGTGTTATGCAGCTGGATAGCTATGTTGCTTATGCTATTTTGTTAGTTGCGACACATTGTTTGACTGGGCATAACGATCGATTTCACCTTTGAACATTTGACGCGCATAATTTGGTTACCGCATGATAATTAGACATTGAAAATCCCCTCCAAAACGATCAGTTCAATCAAGCAAGTGGCGCACGAATCCTAAAGCACCAGTGAAGGCTGTTCTCTGTTTGGCAGCAGTAGGAAGAGGAACGAGAAGTAGGGTGGGAAGAAATTTCTAAGGATAATACCTGTTCTATTTTCGTCCGATAAACCAACTTCGTGGCCCTCCTTTCGGGCGTAAAACATCTCTGTTGTCCTGTGCTCACTAACGTTGCTGTGTTTCAGGTCTTGCATTAACAACTCAACTCAACCACTCTCGCTTATTTATGTCTTATCTATTTATTTTTAATTTTCTAAACTTTAGAGCTTTCTAAGATAGTCTCGAGAGTTGGGCCAATTTATTTGATTAGTCTTTTAGAGAGCTTTGAGACGTATCTTCGAGAAAAAAAGAGACTAGAAAAACTAAAACGTTTATATTTTGAAAATGGAGATAAGAAGATATATAGATAAATAGATAAGTACATAATTGATGAAGAACCCCTATATTTTTTTTATTTTTTGGAACATCCCGAAATTCTGCTTTAAAGTTGCTGAAACTCTCCAAACTATGTGAAACTTTTTTTTGAAGACACCAAACTATGTGAAACTTGCTGAAAATTTACTTCACACTATCCGAACCATCATTGTAAACTTACTGAAACTTGACTCAGATGGGCAAAAAAAATGGCGCAAGGATGCAAGTGCGGCAGCACGGTCAATGCAACTGCAAGTCATGCAAGCCCTTCCTACACCGACTAGTCGCCGAGAGAAGCGTAGGGGCCTGAGGGCATCAACGGGGTATATTACTAAGAAACAGCAAATGGTTTCGGAGTTTCCTTTCCAAACTATTCCTTACTTTTCAGAAAGTACTGATGATGTTATTGACGCAGGTTTCCAAAGTATTTAAAAAAGTATGTCGTTTTGTGCATGGATATGTACGTTTTCTGCCATGCAATTCTCAGGCGCTAATTACTATTGCAATTTAATTTTAAACATGATGAAAATTATAAAACCATGGAAACTTTCCTACACCTATGATTTTCACATGTCAAATCTAAATATTTAAAAAGACATGACCATCCAAATATTTAGAAGTTTAAAATACCTGTAAGGCCTTTGATTCACTGGTTGACTATCATAAGGTGAATCTGATGGTGACATGGTCTTTTAGGAGGGAGGGAGGGAGGGAGGGAGGATAGTGGGTCCTAAGAACACATCAGAGAAAGAGAAACGAACTACTACTTGTCGGTAACAAACCTGCGGCCTCTATGAAAATCCGACTGGATTAAACAAGTGGTAGAAGGAGGTGTAGTGAGTATCAATATTAATGGAGAGGTTGGCCCATATTTTTAGTGCTACAAAGGATTGAGACAGGTTGATCTCACCTCTTATTTTTAATTTGGTGGTGGATGCTATACCAATCCTATTTATGGCCGAGGAGCTATACCACCAATCCATCCTATTTTGGGTTGTTCACTTGAGGCCAAAGATTGTCATATTCAACCAATTGAGATGATTACTGTCTTCTTTTCTTGTTGATGCATAAACTTACAAAGCTTCCTAAGGTGATCTCGAGAGTTGGGTCCAATTCATTTGATTACTCTTTTAGAGCTTTAAGGCACGCTTTTGAGAAAAATAAAGAGAATAGAAAAAGCAAAACATTTGTATTTTGAAAATAGAGATAAACAAATTTGTAGATAAGCAGATAAGTACATAATCGGTGAAGAACCCCTTGGTTTTTGCGCAAGGATGCAAGTGCGGCGGCACGGTCGATGCAACTGCAAGTCATGCAAGCCCTTCCTACACCGGCTAGTCGCCAAGAGAAGCTTAGGGGCTGTTTGGTTGCCGTATGATCTCATCCAGGCTGGTGGGAGACAGGCTGAGGTGATGTAAGGGATGTTGTTTGGTAGGTTGTATGAGATTGAACAGGCTGTGCAGAGATGTTGTTTGGTTGGCTGCACTAGGAGGGAAGTGGGATGGACAAATTAAAAGAAAATTTAAAATAAAGAAAATAAAATCAAAAGTGAAAATAAAAAATTTAAAAATACTGGAACAAAAATAAATTCAAAAACAAAAAATAAAAATTCAAAAAACAAATACTAGAAATTCAATAAATTTGAAATCCAAAATAAAAATTCAAAAAATTCTGAAATTTTTTCAATACCTTGTACTTGAATCTACGGTTCTATTTTTTTTTTGTTTCATTGAATTTGGATGTCGTTTGAATTTTTAAAATTTTTTCAAAGAATGAAAAGTTGAAGTAGGAAGAACTGGACTGAGTTGTTAGTCATTCTTAGTCTGGTCAGCGCGTGCCGTGCCTGTTTACCGTGCTGGCCTGGCCGTGGGGAACGGCCGCAGCTCACGTTTCCCACGAGCCAGGCTAGCATAGTGAAATCGCATGGGCTAGCCTTGCTTCCATGCCCGGTTCAGACAACCAAACACCGGTTGGGTGGCTTGCATGAGCCTGGCCAGGCCGGAGCCATCCAACCAAACACGCCCTTAGGCAGAGCCTAAGGGCATCAATGGGGTATATTGCTAAGAAACAGCAAATGGTTTCGGAGTTTCCTTTCCAAACTATTCCTTACTTTTCAGAAAGTATTGATGATGTTATCGATGTAGGTTTCCAAAGTATTTAAAAAAGCATGTCATTTTGTACATGGATATGTATGTTTTCTGACATGCAATTCTGACGGCTAATTAATATTGCAATTTATTTTTAAACATGATGAAAATTATAAAACCATGGAAACTTTCTAAGACACACGTATGATTTCCACATGTCAAATTTAAATATTTAAAAAGACATGACCATCCAAATATTTAGAAGTTTGATCGCAGGTATCCCAAAATGACAGCTTTTCTTTATCGGAGAAGCTCCTTTCCAAGGTCTAGGAAAGCTACGTAACAAAAATAGGATATGGAATCCTTTTGTCAATGGTAGAGTATGAAGTACAAATAGGGGTGTAAGTGGCGCGGCAGCGGACTGTCCACATATATTATTGTCCGCTCTGCCCAACAAGTTCACGTGGGCTAATCCGGTGCTCCATAAAACATAGCGTACACAAGCGCGGAGGCCGCGCACTGCCCGCTTCAGTACAAACAATACAACTATGCACTTAGCTAAGAAGCTAAAACTAACAGCACTTAAAGAGTAGATCATGAGATGTCTTAAAATAGTAGAAATGACTGGATAAGCATACGAGGCACTGCCTACTGCCTTGATTCCATTACGCACGTCACAGAATCAACATTGTCAAGCTCAACAAACGGCACTTAAAATAGCAGAAATAATTGGATAAGCTCTCAAATGTACCACAAAATGTTGTTACATGCTTTAGAAGGCATTCTTTGTAATAGACTAACAGAGCAAAACAATCACATGGTCGACAGCTAATCACATGGTTGACAGCTATTCTTTGTAAGCACCAAGTGCTCCAGAAGGCATTCATTCTTTTATTGCAGGCTTGTTCTTAGTAGGTACAGTAATGATGCAGAAGGAAACCAACGAGTATGGAAGCAGTATGAAGAACTGCAATTGAACATATAGAAACAGTTTCCTGTCATAGCATTAAAGCAATGAAAAATGTTGAGAGTACAGACGAATAACAGTTGGTAATGCTGCATGAATTAAAGTTCTCTCCTATGTATTTTGCAGCCTTATTCACAGTTAAAAATGTTGAGAATATAGCTCAGCAGGGGCGGATCTAGGATTTCGAAGTAGAGGGTGCATACTTTAAACGAAAATTATCCAATGTAAGATAGAAATATAATAACATCACAAATAGCTAGTTAACACTAAAAATACTTAAGTTACAATATAAAGTCTTACGTAGCAATAAAAATAGGAATAATACTCTATAAAATCACTTTATGGGTCTTCATTCCTTAAAAACGTTGTATTATATCATCATCGGACACCTTGGAGAAAATATTCCGCTCAATAAAAATGACTAAACAATCATTCACAAATCACAATAAGTTCATTAATTGTCTAATTCACAGACCAAATTCACATAATTCACAGAGCAAATTCACATTGAGTCAATGGGTCATTGAGGGCTTATAGAGGTCAGAGGCACTGAGAGTCGTGGCTATCGTGCCGCTGTTCGAGAAGCTCGCTGACCTTTAGCAGGCGCGCGCCACCATGGAGCTCCTGTTCTCTGTGGACTGGTACAAGGAACGGATCAACGGCAAGCAGGAAATCATGATCGGGTAGTCTCGGACTCTGGCAAGGACGCCGGCCGGCTATCCACGGACCGTGGCATGGCAGAGGCGCAGTGAGGCTGGGCTCGCCTCATGCTCGCTTCGCTGCCGCCTTGCCTCCTGTGAGCGCCGCCGCCGCCGCCTTCAGTCGCCCGCTGGCGGTGATCGTGCAATTCCTGTGGCCCAAATCCAGCGGCGTGTGGAGACGGAGCCGCCAAGGGAGAGCCGGAGCCCGGAGAGGGACTGAGGGAGAGCCAGAGAAGGACCGAGGGCAAGACAGAGGAGGCGCCATGGAGGCCCAAGGTCTGGTTGGTCAAGGCGGACAATGGAGGAGACTAGAGAGAGATCGAGCCAGTTAGCCACCGACTCAACGAGTGAGGCACCGTGGTGGGGGCGGGCGGCGGGGCGGCGGCAGAAGTGAGGCAAAGGATCGAGGAGGCAGGCAGGCGGTGGTGGTGGGGCGGGCAAAGTGGCGGGCACACAAGACGGATGGTGAGACGGACGCTCAGGATCGGGAGTCGGGAGTGGGGACTAGGGCACCGACTAGTACACAGGCTAGGATTTTTTTTTGTCATTGCCTTAGTTGGCTAGATCGGGTGCCCCCAAATTGGGCCTGGCCTATGTTTTTCTTTAGAAAATTGGGCACCATCAAATTTAGGTCTGATATCTATATAGGGGGTTTTTTCCCCCAAATTTTCAGGGGGGTGCCTGTGCATCCCCGTTAAATCCGCCCCTGCTCACCAGTGCAAAATAGTTATCTAGTGAAGAGTATATTCGTAATATATGGATCTTCCTAAGCAAGCATAGTCACAAAAGCCTATGAAATGCAAGCTCCTGCAGACATCTATAGTAGTCTTAAAACTAGATAAATAAAACAGGTGCACTAAACCTGCAGCAATGCTTTGTGCGACTGATAAACAGGCCAAGCATAAAATGCCTTGAGATAACTCAACCCAATTAAATTTGATCTCAGGAAGCAAGCTGCTAGGATCAAAGCCAAGATAGTGAGCATTGTGCAGAGCTACTGCACAATCCATAGTCCATACTCTCAATCCACGAAATTAGCCCAACATGTAAGGCAAATTAAAGCAGAAGTTAAAATAACAAGACAAATATTGGTGCAGAATCTTGTAAGAAAATATATTAATACTCAAAGACCACTGACATGAATCTATTAATGCTCAAATCACTAAAGCAAAAAAAAAAACGATGCAGAGCAACCCAATATCAAAGATAAAATAACAAAAACAAGTATTGTTGCAATCTTGCTTAGCAGCTCAGAAGTATTCTTTCCGAAGGAGCAAACTATCTAGAACAAACAGGTTCTGTGAGAACTCAGAACATGATGAATCATCCAGAACAAACTCAGTTTCTTCTTGGAAACCGATGGAATGTAAACCAATCTATTACTTAGAATCAAGTCTCCTATATGTTTTTGAATAGTTTTCTTGTAAGTTTTGATAATGATGACAAGCTATGAGGTAAAGCCTTGTCAGGTTGACAAGCTGTGAAGGAACAAGGCTTAGGATGTTTTAGAATGAATTCGGGCGTCGAGGATGGTTCATTTTGCTATAGGGCCTTTTTTTATGTGTGTTTTTGTTTTTATTGAGGGGCATGAAATGTTTTTGATGTGTTTGGATCATGTTTTTTTTTGTTGAAACACACTTGGTTTTGTCTAGAGTCGTCTAGAGTTCTTGTCAATTTTTAGCAGAGTTGAGCTGTTGGTGCCGTATATTAGTACCAGATATCATCCCATCTAGTTGTTTCTAGATGGTTTTGGAGTTTGAGAGTTCAGGAACTGTGAACAACCACACCGCGTGAACAACCACTTTGGCTAAGCCGTGGAGCCACCCGTTGGCCCCTACATGTCGAGGCTACATCTGACCAACACTAGGGCCCACCGTCCCTGTATGGTCCTGCCAAGAAATCTAGCGTGCGGGGCTCGCCCGCTCGTTATCGCCAGCCATGCGTCGCCTCGTGACCTAAGCTCCACGCGGCGTACCTTAGATCGAGACGGAAATCCACATGGCGCCTACCTTCATCCTTGCTTGCGCAGGCAACACTCGCCACGATGCACCTCCCCACTAATCCTACTGTGGTGGCCTCTCTCGAAGGCCCGCCAAATGATTATTGCACTAGTCTCTGGATCAGTAGACTAGCGTACACCATTACATAGCTAAATCAGGCAAGCATATAACGAACAGAGTAAAATGGATAGTTGTAAAATTAACTCCTCATGCTGAATAGTTTGTTAACACGGCCGTCCACGCGAAATAACATTATAGTTCACATGGGAGATCAGAGTTCAAAAGAAAAAGTCTTTATTGCAATAAAAGAAGCATCTACCGGTTATGCATCCATATAGTGGCTGGAGGGAACGTCCTAAGCATCATCTTGGTCTTCAAATCCCCGTTCTTTCTCCTCATAGCACACGTTAGGGTCTTCTAGGTGTTCTCCATCTAAAGAGTGAGTGAATACGAGGGTAAATGTATAATCAAACCGCACTTGCGAGTTAAAACCCTCCTAATACATTTAATGATAAAGGCTTCAAGAAAAGGCTAGGGCTTGTTTATTTGCATAAATCTAGTTGAAAGTAGGAATAGTATAAACATATGACCTAGCCAATTTCATTAGGAAAGAGAGTGTTATAGAAATGTTGTGAATTTTCAGAATTACCAATCCTCTCTAATCGCGGTACCAACCCTACGTACGACTAGACCAAACTCAAACTCAGCTAGAACCACCGTTCCTATTCTTTCTCTAAACACCCACCATCGTATTCCAAGATTTGGCAATCCCATTGTGGATCATCGTTCCTAGAGTGCCAGTCGAGCGAACACATGATCACCCTCAGGTAACGGCGCCCTTCCGCCTATCCCTCGGGTTGGAGTATCGTCGTGAGCCTTAGCAGAGCGCTTTCTGCTAGAACTCCATACCAGCACTACCACAC
Source organism: Olyra latifolia (assembly GCA_036346145.1). NCBI lineage: Eukaryota > Viridiplantae > Streptophyta > Magnoliopsida > Poales > Poaceae > Olyra > Olyra latifolia. Next base: position 12,827,811 of record CM070531.1, on the reverse strand, counting down.
GATGGCCACGCGTTGTATCAAACGTATCCAATACTTAAACATATTCAAGGGATCCTTCTGATCCCACTTCTCATGGACAGAGAGCCAGAGTGGCTCACTCCGCTCTATGCCTCAAACTCAACAGGTCCACGAACTTTTAGTCTAGAGCCACTCTAGATAAAAAAAAGTACAAACTTCGGGTCTCAACCCGTATCTCAGCCCGTAGGCTCACATCTCGAGACCAACTGAGATAGCCTATACCCAAACCAAACCATGCCAACCGTTCCAATTCATATAATAAGTAGTATTTATAGTGCTGAGATAGTGTTCACCACTATGGGGTTGTTGTACCCTGAAAACAAGCATTTTGATATAAGCATGTCTAAGCAAGTTTTACCCAAGGATTAAGAGTCCAAGTGTTTTACTTGTTTATAACTGGGTTACAAAGGATATGACTGTGAAAGCAGTCATGGCATGATATTCAAGGCAATCATAGTATAGTAAATTAAAGTGTCAAGGGTTATGATATGTGTATAACATGATGTTGACGCAAAAAGTTGATCTCCATGCTAACACACGTGATCTTAGGGAGTTCGATCCTGGGCAGCACCGGAAGTAGGGTTCAATACATGCCAGTCGATTTGATTTACAATCGGCAAGAGAAGACACAATCAACTTTCAGATAACCAATTGGATCTATAACGTGGCGGATCAGCAATACATGGAAATAGATTCGAGCAAGGTAGAAAGGTAGCGAAACTATCAGCTTAGATTAGATCTAAACTAGCAGTTTTAAAGAATAAACAATCTACCGCTAAGCCGATAACATTAACAAATCAGCAGAAAGAGGGTAAACAGACTATCGACGAGTAGTAAGCTACAAGCCGATAGAATGAAGGGTAAATGATCTACTGCCAACAAATGTGTTGATCAGTAGAAAGGGGGATACCTAACCCTTGGTTGAAATGGCGATACACAGCAATATCAACCAAAATAGTGTTTTGACCAAAAACCGATGCAAGCCCGTAGATTGAACTTAATCGAGACAGTATTTACTTAAAAAAACTCCCGAGGTGTATCTCGAAGCTGATCAAAAGGCAATGCACAACAAGTCGATCAAAATCTAAATATGACGAAAACTACTCCTAATGCGATGAAAGTACAGGACGGGTAAAAGTAGATGTATTTGATTGATGTAATGATGATTTACACGCTCTTGGGGGCTAAGTATTTATACAGTTTCATCTCGACTCTAACTAGTACTCTATCTTGTAGTTGATACAGACTCTACTTTATGTTCTAAATTTAACTAACTATTCCTAATATACTAGGGTCTTAGCCGACCCAGACACTCGTTTCCATATCTACCTCTTAGCCGATCTAGGCTATCATAGCACCTATTTCTAGCCTGTATTCCTACAAGGCCCAAGCCAATTTTCAGAAATTTCTTGCCAAAATTTGGTGTCAACATATGATTAACAAGCTAGGTATTAAATTCATATTGCATGCAATTTTTCAATTAAATCAAAATAACTTTCATGAAATCTAGGTAAGACATGGACTAAGGATGTTAACTCGCCTTGTGCTAAGGCTTCGAAGTCTTCCTTGGTGTCTTGGAACCTTCCTACATGATCTTCGACGTCTACTCAAAAATATAAACATATTGCATAAATAAATGCAAAAAGCAATGATGCATGTATGCACGAAGGGGAATTCTAATACCAAGACTAGAATCCTACGTGTCATCGGATAAATATGAATGAACATGCCCTAGATGTCCTTAATACCCTTCCTAGAAAAAAATTGTTGGAAATTATTTATATAATTAAAATAATAATTCTTTAGGCATTTAGGGGTTTATCTTTTATTTGCTAAATTTTTAACAAAGATTAAATTTTTTACATAATTTTATTAAATAGTTCTGTGTTGGAAATTTTATGTGAAAATTTGGAATTTTTAGAGTTCAAAACATATTTTAAATAAATCTATTTAATTAATAACAATATTAATCCTTAATGAAAAAGGGTTTAGTTAATTCTACAAATTATCCAAAGAACAAAAAATGATGCTAAAATTGTTTAAATAATTTTCTTAGGTTCCAAGCTATATCGATTAATCTCTAGAATTTTGTCATGATTTATGGAAATCATAAAATAATTTATTTAAATCGAGGTTATTTACATTATTATTTAAAAAGGTTGAGTTAAAGCTACTAGAATATTATAGAGGGCAAAAATTGGTTACTCCTTAAAGTTATATTTTTATTGAATCCAGCCTGCTATCTAGATTATTTAAATTAGGAAAAGGCTTTAATTCATAAATAGAGCTAGGCCGAATTTCACTGTGCGGCTCAGTACGGTCTGGTCCGTGAAATAGAGGCGGCCCGAACGAGCTCGCGATCTAAGGCGTAATCTATGAATTCACCTTCACTAATACTGACAGATGGGGTCGCGGACCCACATGTCAGTGGCTGACAGCGCATAAACGCAGGAGATTTAAATGAATATTACTATCAACGTAGGCCTCGGCTGTCAGCGATATGTCGCGTGGCCAATGTTGGCGTGACGTCAGCTGGGCGGCGGCTAGCGAGGTTTCCCGGCCGATCTTCGGCGAACCTTCGGCGGAGGATTGACAGCACTACGGTTCACTATTCTAGTGGTGCAAGATCGAGATAGGTTTAGCTAAGTGGGACCGAGGATGTCCTGGCCGGATTTCGCTAGCGGCGAGCTAGAATGGCGGCACCAGGGGCGCGAGTGAAAAAATGCTACGCGAGCATGCTTCTCTGGTGAAGGGAGAGGGTGGCAGCCAGTTCACCGGTGCATAGAGCATCTGGGGACTACCAGGGAGCCACTTGAGGTAACGGTGATGTAACGTCCTGAAGTTTCAAATTTGTGAAAATTAAAAATTTTGAGAGAAATAAAATTTCAGAAATATTTTTAAACTTTATTGAGGTAATAGTTTGTAAAATTATAATGAAGTGGAGATTTAAAAAGATTTTTAAAGTTTAAAGATCAAATTTTGAGAATTTTGAATAAAAATAAGTTTAAAGAGTTGCTTTACGATATTTTCATTTTGAAAATACATCTAATTAAATTTTTCGATTAATAAAGTGCTTAAAGCAAAGGTCTTAAAAAAAAAAGAATTTCAATGATTTGTATATTTTCAATTGTGGAAAAATTAAACCAATTTGATTTATTTTGAAAAGAAAAATTTGTTAAACCAAATAATTCAATCTATTGTGAGTTAAAAAGTAATCAAAGCCAGGGACTTTCCTATTTGTTTTCAAAATTCTATTATCTTCTCTTATTACAAGATTTGGATTTTGTATTATCATGATTTTCTCTTAATGAATTTTAATTAAGGTATATTTGGAAAAATCCCTTTCCTCTCACTAACCGGTGGACCCCACTTGTCATCCCGCCTTCCCTACTTTGATCTCCTCTTTCTTTCTGGGCTAACCGACCATGATGCCTCCTTTTCTTGTCGGTTGTGTCATCTCAAAGATGTAAACCACAATTTCAAAAACACGTCCTAGGAAATCCCTTGTAGATCATCTTCCCAAAATTTCGGATCCTAAAACTTTTTCCTTCGCCCTGTAAAAATCGCCGAAGGCCGACTTCTCAAAACCCTAGCAACCCCGCTCTTTCTCGTCTCAGCGGCACCTCGGTGCAAGTCTGCCCAAACCGTCCGAGGACATCCTTCGTATCTTCATCACGAATCTATCCCAACCAAGAGCTCGAAGATTCGTGGTCGAATAAAGTTAGATCTAATCGCTGAAGACCTCACCGGATTTTGGCAGAAGCTGCTCTTCGCCAAATCGTGGATTTCTATAGCGAGACCTCGGTTATAGCCCGTCTCTTATTTCCCCATGACTCCCTTTTCCCCTCTAGACCTTCATTGTTCTGTCGTCTACACCTAAGCGCCGGTGTCATTTTGAACCGCCAGAACTGCTCCCAATTGCTGTCGTTCTCGCTACATACCACGGTCAGCATAAACAAATTGTGACATCCCGCTATTTTTCCAAATCCCCAGTGGATATTAGTTCAATTTTAAATATTTTTATTTTTATTTTATTTAACAAATGTTCGTTAATCATTTTGCTTAGCACTGATTCTCTCCCTAATCATATTTCTTTACCCTCATCACATTTTCTCCTGATCACTGTACCGTGATATGCCAACCAGCACTCAGTTTTCCTCGTTGAAGCCATCCTGCCCAAAAGACTTCACACTGTATTCTCCTCTTTCCAAACCCAAACAAATCAAAACCAATCCTTATCAAATTAATTCTTGCCATAACTTACAGCCCAAATCATGCTAAATCCAATCCATTTTTACCGTAGCACCGTCCCAAATCCCAGAAACAAATCACGCCCCAAATCTCTACATGCCATATTGATGCATACCAAATTGGAGCCCATACCACGTATGTGTAAACATACACAGTATAAAACCCGAGCATCGGCCAGTTCTTCTTCAAAAGCCAAAACCCTAGCCGCAGCCATCTCAAATCACAGAGCAATTTGGGGGAGGGAAGAACTCGAGGCCGTTGTCGTCGTTTGTCGTCGTCGCCATTAGGTAGCTGCTGCTCCCGCCGTCGCTTCATGCGCCGTCGCCGGAGAAGATGTCGCCGCGCGCCATGCAATTGCACCGTCGCGCGCCATCCATGGAGCCGCCGGGCTCGAGCTCGCGCCGCGTACCGCCGCCTAGCCGCGCCGCCGGCAGTGCCCGCCCAGCGCGCAGCTGCCGCGCGCCGCCTGCTGCTTGCGCGCCACCGCGCCGGAGCTCTGCGCCGCCGCGTGCTGCTCGCGCCGCCGCGTCCTGTTGGGCCGCTCGCGCCACCGCCGGCCGGATGTGCCGCCGGGGAGCCGCGCCTCCACCACCTGGCCGCCGGCCGCCGCCGTTCACCCGCCGCGCGCCGATGCCACGCCGCCCGAGGCCGATCCGGGAGGAGCAGCCGCCCGCCTCCTGCGTCCCAGCCGCCGGCTGCGCCGTCTCCAGGCCACCGCCGCCGCCGGACCCCCCCCGCCGCGCCGCCGTTTAGCTCCGCCGCCGGCCAAGTCCAGCCGCCGGATCCCCTTTTTTCTCTCTTTCCCCTTTCTATCCTCTCTCTTCCTCATGTGCTCTGGTACTGCACGCGTGAGAAGCAGAGGAAGCCCCCTTTTTAATCTTTCGTTCTGACCAGTCAAAGCACTCACGGCACTGTTCATAATGAACAGTACTACTTCATCTTTTTGTATCTCCCAAACCGTAGCTCCGATTCACCTCAAACAAATTTTGTTGAACTCCTTTTAACCTAATCTATCTCCTGTCATTATCTCATAATTTTCTGAATTTTATTCGCTGCTGTTAATTTGTGTGTGCCTCGATTTGCGTGTAGACGTCGCGGAGGAGTCCGGAGGGGAACTAGCTGCCAGTTGTCAGGGAACGTGCTACTCGGATCAAGATGCAAGCTAGATTCATATTGACCCCACCAATTTTCTCTTAAATTTACTATTCATAGCGTTTTAACTATGCATGCTAATTTTGTTGTTTTTCTGTATATTTAATTTTAGTTATCGCCAATGACGTGTTAATCATCCATTAGCACGTGTTACCCTTCCTATTGACGCCTAGAGTAATGTAAATCTTATTATAACCACCCTTGATTTGTACTCACGCTAGATGCTTACTTGCTTCGATGGAAAATCTGATGATCATTATGATGGGAAATTATTTAAAAATCTTGGTAGAGAGAATCTACTCTTTATCGTGTGATTTTGGTTAAACTTTAATTCAACAAAAATCAACGTGGCGTGAGTAGACTCGAGGTGGTGGTATGATTGGTGGATGTTGGTTTGCGGTATGCCACCTCGGTCGACCTAAGGATCGAACTTCGTGGATGACCTGACCGGGCAAAACAGTACAGCCATGGGTGTTAATTATGGTAATACCTTAGTTGTTACCTCGGAAAATATAGGGTTGGTTTGTCATGCCGGTGTGAGTGTGGCTTGCAACCACCGTATACTCATCTAGCACAAGAGGGAAACCTCTGGTTTAGTGCGAAACGGCTTGGGGCGAATCTTTAGTGAGACATTCTTGACCTAGATGGAACGGGGATAGCGGCTTCGTCTCACTCTCGGGTGAGTCCCATGGGTAAAGTGTACACACTCTGCAGAGATAAAACTATCATGATAGCCGTGCTCACGGTTAAGAGCGGGCTTAAGTCGCCCACTTGTTAGTCTCACCTTTTAATAATTAAATGGTCGTAGAAAGGTAGGCGTAGGATTGCCCGGCGGCAATGAGTGCCAAAATGATTGCCATGCAATGCATTACAGGGAGTGTATTGCAAGGGTTTTGTGTAGAGTTGATAGCGATTGTCATCTCGGTCTATGCTGAGACGGCATAATATTATAGTGTTGAGAAAACATGAGTAAAGAAATGAATTTAAAATTGTTTTACACTATTGCTTTAAAACTAATAGGATTGTTTGAAGTGCTCTTTATGCAAATAAATCAGATCCATTCGTTTGATACCTTGCATTTCATTACATAAGGATATACATGTTTTGTGAGTATGGTTTATCCATACTCATTAGTTGTTTGTCAGATCTGTGCGCAGGTGACAACTCTGCTACGTAAGGGGTTTACGAGGCAGAGTATGATGATGGAGTTTTCCAGCTACTAGAGGCATACCCCCGGTCAGATGCCTGTGGTAGTTTGACGGGTTTCAGCTGACACGTGTTCTTATCTTCTGCACTCTGATGTTTAATTTATTTATAATGTAAGTGGCATTGAGCCCATGTACGTTATAAGTTATTTTCTTTATTAATAAAGTATGTGTTTGATGGCAATCCTGTTTAACCTGTGTGTACTAGCATATGATCCTTGGGACTAGTACAGTAAACATAGAGGGATCGGCTTTGCTGAGCCGGGTCCCGACAGGTGAGCTCGAGGAAGCACGGGGTCGAGCTAGCACCATCGAGGGTAGCTGTAACATTCTAATTTTTATTAAAATAAATAAAAATTTGATTGTTTAAAATTTTAAAAAAATAAAAGAAGAGGAGTTATTAAAATATAAAACCTAGGGGATTTAACTTTCCAAAAACCTAAAATGCCGACAAAAGTGTTAGTTGAAATATAGGCTCTACTAGAGCATTATTCTAGAAATTATAAAAGTATTTTCCACCTCTAGAACCTAATTCTAATAGGACAAATAAAAGAGAAAAGAAAAGGCAAAAGAGAAAAACAAGAAAAATAAAAAAAAAGTGAAAATCCCGTCGGTCTGCTCCCCTCTCGGCCCAACCCCACCTCCCTTCCTTCCACAGGCGTCAGATGGGCCACTACAAGGCTGCCCAGCCCGCCAGAGGCGCCTTCTTGCGCCTTTGTTCGCTTAGGTCGAATGACGCGCCTCATGACGCCCCCACCTGTGCCCACTCTTCCTTCGACCTGTCCTCTTTCGTTGCGTGCCAGCCTCGCCATGCTCGCCGCGCTATGCACTTCACTCCGCCAATTGCCAGACGTCAAGATCAAGACAAGGTTCTGCCCGTCGGATCACGGTCTTTCACAAGCAAGCCTTGCCCTGGCCATGCCTTGACCCCTCGTCGACCGCGCCCGTGTGTCGCTCGTGCAGCTCGCCGCTTAGGCCGGGTCGCGACACGCGCGCTATGTCGTCGTTTCGGCCGAGCCTCTTTGAGGTGCTCAACCGACGCAATGTCGCGCAGCACAGCCGTCGCGTCGTCTTAACTCTCTGCCCCGACTCCCCTTGCCCGGCAGCTCACCCACTTGGCGACGCGGCGTCAATGCCATGGCACGCGTCATCACCGCTGCTGAGCCCATCACCCACTGGCCTCCTTGGCCCGCCGGCCAGCCTCCCGGGTCGTCGCCTGTCCCTTGCCCATTTGCACCGGCCATATAGGGTGAAACAGCCATTTCCCCCTCCTTTTCCTTCGACCACTCTGCCGTCGCACCCAGCTTCCCCTCTCGCATTCCGACGTGAGCCTCTTAGCTCAATCCCGAGCTCCTCAGCGAGCCCCACTTTCCCCCTATCTTGTCCTTCCCCTAATTGGCCTCTCTTACCTTGTAGCTCGCTTGAGCTCACATGGAGTGCCGCCGGCCGGAGACTGCCCCCTTTTCGATTTCGTCACCACCGTTAAGCCCCGTCCCGATATAATGCTCCGAGAGCATCCCGGGGACACTGCGCTCATGATCGTACCTCTACATTGGCCTAGGGACTGTCGGAGTTTGCTGGCGGCGGGAGCTCCGCTCCGACCACCGTCAACCCCCGCGACGTTAGGCTGGATCGAGCCCCCTCCGCCCTCACCGTCACCTCAGGTAAACCCCCGGACCCTCCCCATAGCCTGGACACCCGTCTCGCGTAGCCAGGAACCATAGGATTGCCAACGTCATGGCAAGCCATGACCACCACCGCCTTTCCTCGCTGCGCTACCGCCCTCGTCCATCTCCGGCGACGGTACGACCTCCCCGAGGTTCGCCTTGAGCTCCAGCGCCCGTTTCCTCAACCTCATCAACTCGACCCTGCGTGCACGGGCGCCCGTCAAGAGTCGATCAAAGGCCGCCGATGGGCCCTCCTTATTAGCCGTTAAGATGGTAGTTAGCTCGTAGTCAGTCACTGTCACGTGGGGCCTACCACGTTTTATCAGAGGATTAACCCACGTGCCATCCCCGTCGCTGCCAGGTGGGCCGAGTGGACCCACCTGTCAGTTTAAGTGGAGACGTACTCCTGTAAGTACGCCTCCTCTGAGCGTTGGCGCCCTGCACCGCGTCACGTCCGCCCGGCCACGCACACTCGTGGGCCGCTCCGCGCGCAAGTGGGCCGAGCCCACGATTGCGCTAGAAATTCCCCTCATTTCTTAATTTAGAAACCAGAAAAGGGAAATAGGTTTATTAAAAATAGCAAATCACTCCCAAAAATTCTAGAAAAATTCTGTAAAATACTAGGTGAATTGATAGATTTAATAAAAATGTTAAATCCAGCACTCCAAAAGGGTTATTATGTGTAAAAATCAAATAACATCTTTTAAGCTTACTTAATGAATGGCAAACATGGAAGCCCTTACATTCCATGCATGAAAATTATTATAAAAATCCTTTTCAGAAAGGTTTTTTAAAATTTTGATTTCTGGTGTGATGTTTGTACGAGGATAGATCCCAAGGAATTCGTGGAGGCCCCCGCCAAGGACGCTTACCCGTACCAGGAGTTCGACCAAGGCAAGTCCTTGATGCATATTGAATGAACCACTGTCTTATTTAAAGGTTTTGGTAGGATTTAGAAAAACTGTATGCTACTTATAAAATAAGTAATTAGTAGAACTTAGTTACCATCGGAAAATAAAATGTTGTTCTGCACCCTTTATAAATTTTGAACCCTAGGGATATCTATAACTACATTGCTTAAAAATTTTCTTGCAATAGAATGAAAATGCTATATGTGATTGTAGGATTTCACCATGATTTCACATGATTGCAACTGTGTGGTTTGGTAAATTACGGCATCGGGGTAGATGCCAGGGATTGGGATGTGTTTCTACTCTCCCCTTAAAAATACTCTGACTAGGAAGGACCCGGTTACCGATATGGTACAGGTGATGCACGGTTTCGGGTTTGTGTTAGTACTCCTCTCCTAGTTTAAGGACTGCTCTTCCTATGATCATATGAACTGAGCCTAACAGTACAGCCTCAGGTTCCGTTATGGGCAGACCTGGCCAATTAAGCTTAAATCTCTAGTAGCCACTTGCAAGTGGTGATGTCCCTTGAAGACATTTGGTTGTACGGACAGGGAGGATATATCCCTATTCGTCGGCACCTTGGACTTCGTTTCCTTGGCCTTCTTGTACAATGTGAAGACTTGGGCCGTGAGTCGATCCCCTACAGGGTGCCTAGGAATGATTCACAGAGTAAGTGCTATTAGGGCTTTTGGCCTAAAACGGCTTTGTGATACGCACCGCTGGTGTGTTACCATCTGAGGGTAAAGTGTACCCACTCTGCAGAGTTAAAACTATCATGATAACTGTGCTGACGGTCAAAAGCATGCGAAGGGACTGATCATATGGTAGATCCTTCTTTTCAAAACAGGTTTTAGTGTGAGTAAGGATTTTGCAGATGGAATTGCAAAACTGAATTGGCAAAGGAAAAACTCTTTCAAATGATTTGGTTTACTATAACAGCTTCTAAAGCTGCTTTTCCCTCTCTTAGGGATAAAATTTGAAAAAACTGGCTTTCTGCAAATTTTCTCCGAACCTACCCTTTTACTGAACCCCATTCTGCACTTATCTCTGTGACTTGTAGAGTACAATTGTACTCACCCTTACTATTTCCATGTTTCTTTTTCTAAGCTTCAGTCGAGGCACAGTTTGTGGAAGACCCGCAGTGCGATGACGCCGGTGTTGACTACGAGGCAGGTGATTATGGGGACTTCCTAAAAGACTAGGGCCACTTCCTACTGCCTGTCTGCCTGTGGAGAAATAGTGGTAGCTGTCTAGTAGCACGCGTGTGATAGTGCATCTGGACCCTATGTTGTATTCCGCTTAACTCTGATTCGCGACTTGCGTGTCGCCATTTTTGTACTGGACTGGGGTTATGCCCCTGTTATGTAATAATTTATTTTAGTTGGTGATGTATCACTCTGTTTGAACTGTACGTGCGTACTAGCTGTTGATCCTTGGGACTAATACGGAATGCACAGAGGGGTTCGGTCTCTTTGACAGGGGCCTGACAGTAGCGGTGGCCAAAACAGGGGCATCGTCGTCGGGGAGCTCCGTTGGTTCCTAGACAAAATTGAGCATGGAAAAGTGACGGGCGCCACCTAGAGACACGAGGAATCGACCGGCGACGTACCGAGTTGGTGGCCAGATGAAAGGGGGTGAAATGGAGCTCGTAATGGCGAATGGAGGAGAAATCGGGGCCGAGCCGAGCGTAAATAGTTGACAAAGGCTGCGGGAGAGAGGGAGGGGGTGATCCCAAAGCGAGGGGCTCAAGTGCGCACGACGGCGTGGCGCAGGAGCAGTGTAGAAATGATGCCGGGCATGGCGGGGCAATGGCCATGGCAGAGAGAATGCGGGGCGTGAGAGAGCGACACAAGCAGCGAGAGGTGCAAGACGCTAGCACGGGCAAAGGAAGGTAGGGCGCTGCAACGGCACGAGTGGCTCACGGGGTGCGAGAGGAGCGACATCAGTGCAGTAGGGGCGGGAGTGGCATGGCTAGCGCAGCAGGGCGGCCCTGCACGTGGATTGGATGCACGCGGTGTGTCAGCTGCGAGCACAGAGAGGGAGGAGGAAGAGAGGGAGAGAGAGGGGATAGAGAGAGCCGAGTGGGCCGGGCAGGGTCTGGGTTGGGCTAGGTTAAGCTGGTTGGACAGGGCTACGCCCAAAAATGAACTTTTGGAATTTTAGGAATTTTTGAAATAAGAAAAGGATTTTGAATTTAGAATAAGATTTAGGGAATAAGTAGAATTTATAATTTGAATTTAGAGTTCATACTTAGAAAATTAAATTGCCTTTTTGAATAAGTTATTAAAGTTGAATTTTGTATTAAGATGCAATTTTGAAAGAATTTTGCATTTCAAATAGATTTTTGAATTTTAAAATTATAATTTTTAGATCAAGAATAGTAAATATAGGAAATGCAATTCAAATTTTGAATTTTGAAAAGTTTTAAAAAGGGGCCCAAAAAAGGGTTGTTACATGCATCTTCGAGTTTCAACTCCACCTTCATATCCAACCTTGAGCCCTTGTGCGATCTCTGTGGGCCACCACACACTCGTCCATGCACGACCATGTTACACCCTGGCCATGCATCCACGACACAATACCTGCACATAGTGTCGTGATGCCGCCTCAGCGCAACATCCGATAGCATTGGCAAAATGGCGATGCTCCTAACGTCCTTGGCAAAATGGCGATGCTCCTAACGTCCTGATCTATCTGGCCACTCACCACGTCTGGTTGTTGATTTGATCGTGAGCACCGAAGTTGCTGCTGCCTCGCATTGTCTTCGTTGACCACGTTGTTGGCTCAATTACCATGTTTGGTTGATCCTTGCCAACTATAGCCCATCAAACGGTTTGAGCCGTCTACTCGGAGTGTTCGACACCACCGATCGATTCATCGATCGCCACCATGCTTCACCTTGCACTAAAATGTGTGTTTTCCTCGGCACCACGTGTCAGCCTGATCCTCATGCCTCCACCAAGATCATCTGCGTCATCAACTTCGCTCTGATACCACTTGTTTGGCACTCGCCTATATCTGCGGAGCATGGTTATGGGTGCTTCTCCTGAACACCGCAACATACCAGCCATTTGGGGTCACGACGCCGCTACTTTTGTCGCTATGGGTTACAACAATATGGCCCCCTTTATATAGTCAGGATATAGAGTCCGACTAAAACTTTAACCTACCATGCCTATTACAACTCAGAGTTTAACTGTAGCCTTACTCATACATATATTCGACACTAACTCTAATACTGACAAAGTTAGCTTCCAACAATGTTCGGCAAAATGTGGGAAAGTTACCACATCTTCATAATTCTCAGTAATATTTTCATTGAAACACCCAAGTAGTCCATACTTTTGTTTTCGTAACACTCCCTTCTTCTATTTTTGAATTTTTCCATCTTTTGTTTTCCTGTGCAGCTCACAAAACTCATTGAGCAAACTTGGACCTTGGTATCATGTCATCAACGAGGAAACACAGGGTTAAATACTCGCCTGCATCACCATGCAAAGAAAGCAGATTATATACGCAGGGTTCCTTATGCAATTTTCCCCGTGGTTTTTATTTTTTGGTGAGAATTCTCTAAAACTATGTACACTGCGTCAAACAAGGATGTAACCCATCCATAAGAATCCAGACAGCTTAGTGAATAGGTTAGTAGAACCAACCAGCTCACCAAAAAACTCAAGCTGATGAGTCCATCATTTTTCTCTTTGAACCTGTTGTCCATAGCATCCACAACGGATCATATTCATTTTTGCGTTCCTTCTGTGTCTCTTTTTTTCTTCAAAAGGAGATAATTTTGTTGCAGACCTTGTTTGAGCACTCTCAAAATGATGCGCATGGGAAAACTGATGGCACTGCTGAGCCCAAAACGATGTTTGACAATGCTGCACCTCATGCCATACACCCGCTTCAGGTCAGCCATTTTTTCGCTGTCCTCAAAACATGATTAAACCTTAGTTGACACTGTCACAGTCCATTGAGATCTATTAAACATGCTGAATTTTATTAACAGCTGCTCATCCTTCCCTCTCTTTATCTCTGTGTTCTTTTAACAGATAGATTCATGCTACCACCAGTTTGCTCGGCAAGTTCAGTATGAACCTTCAGTCTCTGTGCAAGTTCATCCACTGCTGCAAGTGAAGATCGCAAGATTACAGACGGAAGCCACAGAGCTGGTGCCAGCGCTGGTCACCAATGCCATTGGGAACATGAGATGTGATGTCCGACTGTCAGTTCACCCAATAATGGCACTCGTGGGCCAGATTATGTGCAGGATGAGCTACTTCTGCTGCTGCTCAAGGGGAGGCAGCTGCTGGTGCGGGTATTCAGCAGGAGGCTACTGACAGTGTCAATGCTGTCGAGGTTGTCGGTGAGCCGATTATGATAAATCGCACCCGGCTGTGTTAAAGAGTCGTCTCCATCCATCACTGATAAGCCTCACTGAAACATAATTGCAGGATGAAATTGACGGGCTGAAAAAAATCGAGCCTACCTCTAACTAACTACATTAGTATCAGTGGCATGTTGGTGTGTATCCTTGACATATACGAAAAGTGCCTAGGAAAAGTTAAGTAGCAACAATTTGGCTTATGCTGCCAAGCAATGATGTGTAGGGATTTGATATTCGGAATTTCAGTATTTACCCGCTAGGGGGATAGAGCCGATGGGACTGATAATCAGCAGGTAATTTTAAAGAAAAACTTTGATTCCAAAAAAAATGTGTTGGCTAGTTTGAGCAAAATTTGGACAAAAAAATCATTTAGGATTTTGGAACCGGTTCGAAAATAATCTTGCATAAATTGTCTGCCTTCAGTCATGTGTGTTCCTATGACATGGTTTTATCCATAGTTTTAAAAGCCAGAACGGACTGTCGGATTAACCGGAAAAAAATGAAACCAAGGTCTCGGACGGTTTAGTCTGCTTTGAGGACCGTTCAAGCAATTTGACAAAAAAAACCATGAAAACCGTTGGCTTTTTTCAGAAACCGTTGAACCACTGGGACATGCTTGAATCGAACGGCTAGAGGAGATCGCCTGATCAGTAGTTGTGCTGGCACTGAGGGAGGGAGGGTGGGCGGTGTCTGCATTGGGATAAGGGGAGCACAGTGATGCGGCATCAAGGGAGTGGGAACGGGGAGGTGCCGGCGTCGGGGCAAGGACAGCATGGCGGGCGCGGCTCCCCTAGTGACCAGCACAACCTTGCGCTTATATCTCAAAATGCCAGAATTTAATGAATAATTAGAAAAGCATCTGCAGATTGACTCAATTGGGTTATCTTGACATTTTTCATCCGTTTCATAACTCTTCAATACTTGCTTAATCCAATTGGGATTGATACTAGTCATAACTGATTCTGTTGGCACTATTCTAGACAGAGCATCAGCGACTTTGTTGTCCTATTTTTTATACTCAATTCTATACTCATAACCCTGCAACTTAACTAAAAGTTTATGTCGAACACCTTTATAATCAGTTTGGATGACCATTTTAATTAATAAAGTTCTGTGCTGTGGGTTGTCTCTCTATATACTTGTGTCCTTATGTCCTTGGATTGGCTGATTTGAGAGGTTTCCGAGGGAGCGTATACTAAGAAATTACAATGGTTAGTACAAATTTTGGGACTATTAACTATTGAGTACTGATTTTTTTTACTTTCTTAATCATGTACACCCATTTTCAAAAACCTGCGCCCGTCACTGCCCGGCCGTTGGCCGGATCGCAGGCTGCTCGACGATGAATTCGCCGTGGCAGCTCACGCCTTGGATGTTTTGAGAGCCACCGCCTGAGATTAGTTTTGCGGCATAAAAAGCATGCCATTTTCTCTCTTCCATATCTCTCTTATACTCTGGATACAACGCACGCTTCGCACCCAGCCACAAGCGGCTAACTAACTCCCACACTCACGCAACTCACTCCTTAAGTTTAGCCAACACACTCCTTAACATTAGCCACACCCACACACACTTGCATGGCCCTGTTCACGAGCGTTGCATGGATTCTCCGGCGACGCGCTCGTTCAACGCCTGTATGGCTTCACCCGCCGCGGTATTCCCGACCGCTCGCTCCGGACGTTGCAACGGCTGCCTCCTGACGAATAGGCGTTCCAAGGGCTGCATCGTATCACCATTCCCTCCTTGGAAAAGAACGGCGAAAAATGATCGCGTCCATCCAAGTTGCGTCCTCAGCCGATTCACCCGTCCACTGGACCAGGAACTGGCGCTTGCCATTGAGAAAACGCTGCGCTAACAGAAGATGAGGCTCCGGCTGGCTGGTTCCGCCGTTGGTGCCACCTCAGTGGGAAGGGTCACCGGATGAGCAGGCGGCTCCCCTTGGAAAGCCTTCAGTAGGGACACATGAAAGACATTACGCAGTCGTGCAGAAGGAGGCAATCGCAGCCACAGTCCCTATCCGTGTCTCCACTTGATATGGACCATAAAACCGAGGCGCCAGTTTCGAGTGTGGACTTGGCCGTATAGAGTTCTGGCGATACTTGTGGAGCCTGAGGCCCTGAGCCATACCCAAGAGCCAACGGCAAACTCCACCTCCCAATGATTGCGATCATACAACTAGGGTGGAACTCTGGCTCGGGCTCGCAAGCTAGCTCGGGCTCACGAGCTAGCTCGGGCTCGAGCCGTAAACGAGCCTGAGCCGAGCCTCTGTCTCAGCTCGGTACCTTAACTGAGCCCGAGCCGAGCTGGGACGAGCTCGTTCGTAGCTCGTCCAGCCCGAAATCTGAGTGGCCTCCACGAGACCACGAGTGCCCCGTCCCCGTCTCTAGTCCCGCTTCCCTTCCTCCTTTCCCATCTCCCTCCCACTTCTCCAGTCCCGCTTCCCTTCATCCGCCCGTCGCAGCGCCCCGTCGGCCTCCTCCTCCGCCTCCGCCCGAGCGGCCGCGCCGGCTTCCTTCTCCGCCTCCGTCCGCACCGACCTCCTCCTCCTTCGTCCCCGTCCCCAGATCCAGCCGCGCCGGCCTCCTACTCCTCCGCCCCCGTCCCTAGATCCGGCCACGTGTGACACCCAAGTGAATTAATAAAGGAATAAATAAGTAAATAAAATGCTATTTTTGCCATATATCACCACAAATAAATTTGATTTTACAATCTTATTAATGAAACAATTAAATTACAAAGGTTTATAAATTCCAAATACAAAACAAATACACATCCCCAAAATTCTCTCTCTCTTCACTCTCCTTTTCCTTTCTCCGATTGTGAATCAATAGCAGATTGAACCTCTGTTTTTCTTTCCTTTTCTCCTAAACCTCTAGCAATCCGCTAGCCTTACCTCCCTAGCCGTGGCCTTGGTTTAGTCCAGGCCAATCGGTGTCCTCGTTCCTATCCTGACCCATCCACGCGTTACTTAGCCCGGAGGAAAGAGCTGCCCTACGTGGCTGCCCAGCTCGTCGCCGTGGCTTGCATGCACCACGCCCACGCAACCCTGTAGCCACGTACACGTACGCGTACAAACCACCTGCAAAAGCAAAACAAAAACCAAACCGTAGCTCGGCAACACAGCCAACCTCGGACCCTAATCCCTGAAGCCACAAGCCAGCCGCGGCGAAGAGAAGCCGAAGCTTGTCGCCATCGTTGCCGGTCGCCGAGGTAGCCGCCGACTGGCGCCTGTTTTGTTCTTCGCTTGACCGCCGCCGGGCTGTAACGCTGAACCGCCCCATCGGAGCCGCCATCCCGCCGCTCGCTCCTCCTTCGCCCGCGACTTCACCCGTCGCGGCGCCTCTTCCCGCCGGAGATCTCTCCCACTAGCCGCTGCCGCCATCGCAGCTGCGGCCGTTGGCGCTGCAGCTTCGCTGCTTCCCAC
Source organism: Olyra latifolia (assembly GCA_036346145.1). Classification (NCBI taxonomy): domain Eukaryota; kingdom Viridiplantae; phylum Streptophyta; class Magnoliopsida; order Poales; family Poaceae; genus Olyra; species Olyra latifolia. The sequence continues at coordinate 12,810,799 of CM070531.1, read as the reverse complement.
CACCGCCGCAGAACTCATCCCGCAAGTCGCCGCCCACGCCGGTAGCCGCCTAGCCGCCGCCGCCAGCGCTCCTTTCTTCGCTTGCCGCCGCCGAGCCGCCACGCCTCCTCGCAACGCGTTGCCGCTGTTCGCCGCCATCTCGGCCAAGCTGCTGCGTGCGCGTGCCTCCAGCCGCCCAGCTAGTCGCGCCATCCGCCGCCCAGCACCTCACTGCTGTCTCGGCCGGCAAAGCTCCAGCCGCAGCCTGGCTGCCAACTCCCCGGCCGCCCCTCTCCTTCCTCCTTCCTCCTTCTTTCCCTTTCCTTTCTCTTCCTCTCTCTCTTTTCTCTTTCTTTCTCTCTCTAAATTTTTCCCCACACCTTGCTCTCATCCGTTGGAGACAACCAGATTGGACCAGCTTCAGCTGACAGTGGGACCCATGAGCTACAGGGCCATTTTTCTTTTTCCCAGTAATTTCAGCACACAACCTCCTTCATCTTTTTGCTCCGGATTCATCCGATCTCCGATTCCGGCGATTCCAATTTCTAAAAATTCATAAAAATCATATCTATCTACTGTAAGTTTTGTAGAATTTTTAAAATTATATTGCTATATATGTCACTGATTGGTTGTTTTTCTCGTTTTGCGTGCGATAGATTATTTGGGCACCGAAGGAGAATTCCATGACGCCGCCGACGCACCGCCAGAATACAACTACCCCGAAGGCAAGTCTTTCCCATAGAATCCTAATTTTTATAGCTTTATCCAAATTGCTATGTGGATTAAAAGCCGTATGATTGAGTAGTATCACCTAGTGCATGTACCCGTTTGGTGTATGCATCCATGGACAACCCTTTAACCTAGGGTAAATTATGGTATTAATACCTATTGTGTTAAATTAGATGCTTAGCAATGCTGAGATAGGTTATCGAGGATCCGGTCCCCACACAATACACATACGATAAGAGAGTTGATGTTCTGGTTTATGGTGGGATTTTGTTTATTCATCATTAATTAAAATTTGACCAACTAATAAATGGGATCGGGAGAGGATGGATTGTAAGGTGGGTGCATGTGAGCACTAGTATCGGGTTTGTGATTAGTTGTCGCTCCGAGACTAAGGACCGATGATTATGACACACTTAACTAAGATAAACCCGTGTGACCGCAAGCCTGGTATGGGACGGGCCTAATCTAAAGGAAAAGAAATGTCGGGATTACTCACTATCCTTGCACGGTGGATGAGTACAGAGAGAAAGTTGAGAAAGTTGAGAAACATCACCGGGGTATTGCTAGAGACGTGTGCGGAAGCATTTCTCTGGGTACCTGTGAGTATCAGGTATGACCGTGTTAAGCCCGGGGTTAGTTTTCTGAAGGGTTTTGTTATAATATCCTTCGACGGGAGGATATCGTATCTTGCGGGTAAAGCGTGCAATCTCTGCAGAGTAAACCCATTTAAATGGCCAAGCTCCCGGTTAAAGAGCATCTCAGCGGTCTTTCGCAACGTAGTATCACCATTCTTAATATGACATGGGTAAGGATATTCCGGCGTATGTGCCGTTGCTAGATGAGAACTATGATTTTGCTATATGAGATTTGAGAATTGAGAAATGAGAGATGAGATAATGAGCTGAGAATTATGAGTTGAGAACTTGAGACCTAAGAGGATAATTGTTTCAATTTTGTTTCTTTTGAGAATTTCTATTTATTAATATATGTTTCTCAAATGCTTTTACAATTCTAAGTGAAATGCTTTTATGCAACTTAACCATAAGCTTTATTAAGATAAACCTTAACCTGGTCCTTTCTAGAAAGTACTTGCTAGCATTCATATGCTAACCCTGCTTGTTATGCGGGGCTATTCATTTAATGAGTAGGTTAAGATTACGAGGATACACAGGATAACGTTAAGATCTTCTCGGATGATGCTCCGGACTACTAGCCGTTTCCCTACTCAGCGTGTGCCTATGGCCGTGATGGGACACTACTTTTGGTTATAAGCATTTGCTTTGTTTTAACAATGTTTTGTATTCTAAGCTAATGTAATATATTGCTCCGCCGCACTCTGAATTATTTTAATAGCTAATGCAACTTTGTTTTGGTATCATGATTCTGTTTCACTGTGGGTATGAGCACTGATCCTTGGGACTCATACCGGTAACACAGAGGGGTCTGGTTTGGTATCAAAATCGAGGTCTGACAGGCCTTGGTATCAGAGCTACGCTGACTATAGGAAACGATAGTTAGTTAGAGCAACATAGTTAACTTTATTTTGTCAGAACAAACTTATTTAAATTAATAGGTTATATTTGCTGGGTCCTCACCTTTCTTAATATTTTTCCTTATCTATTCTGATTTAACTAGAATTTTTTGTTCTTCTTTTGCTCTAATAATTGAGTTGCAAGACGCCGGAGAAAAGACCAGAAAGATCTAACCAAGCTAATGATGCAAGATTAAAATGAAGGTTAGGAATGAAGGTTAGGCTTAGTTATATCGAGTATTGAGTTAAATTTTAAAACTTTGGCATGGAGCAAGCTGAACCCTCCTTGAAGTTCAATTGCTCTAGTAGTTTGATTGTTAGGTTCATTATAATAATAAAATACCTAATAACAAAACAAAACCATTTATGCAGTGCAATACAGTTGTCTGGACACCTCTGTATGGATGCGATTTATGGCGAAAAAAAAGGATGAATTTGTTTTATGCTTGTGTGTGAAGTATCTTAGCGGTGTGTTGGATTTTCTGAGTGATCTACGAGCACGCGTGTACCGTTCTCGTGGAACTCTATACCCCATTTGTCTCGAACTGAGTAGCAGTCGTGTATAAGTGGGCAAAAAAAAAGCTTTAAGCCTTAAATTCAGAATTTAAACCTTGTCACATATCTCCCATTCCTGATTGCTTCTGGATGTTCAACTTCAGATGAATCAAGACCATGGTCGTGGACATGGACATGGTGGTCGTGGTGGACGAGGTCAGCATCCACCTGCTCCCGTGCCACCTGCAGAGCTGTATGAAGTCCCAATCCACCAGCAGCCAGCTTAGAATCAGCCAAACCATCAGTTGGAGCCTCAGAATCAAGCCGAAGATCAACAGGCCTTAGCACCTCAGCCTCAGCCTCAACCTCAGAATCAACCTGCCCCAGCTGTAGCCGATGCCCCAGTACCACCTGCACCTCAGCTGGTACCCCTGCCGAACTGGCAACAGTACATGGAGATGCAAGCTCAACTTATGCAAAATCTTGCTCAGCACATTGCCAATCTGCAGCCTATTATTATTCAGCCACCTGCTCCTCAGCCGTAGTCAAAGCTTGGAGAGTTCATGAGAACAAGACCTCCTACCTACGCCAGATCAGTGGATCCAATGGTTGCTGATGATTGGATCCGGGATGTGGAGAATAAGTTATATTTGGTAGATTGCGATGATCAAGAAAGTGTGAAGTTTATCGCTCACCAGCTTAGTGGAGTTGCCGCTATTTGGTGGGAAAACTTATGTGCAGCACATCCAAATCCTCAGGATATTACTTGGGATGAATTCGAGACTGCCTTACGCTCAGCACATATTCCCCAGGGTAAGAGAGAACTCAAAAGAGAAGAATTTCGGTAACTATGCCAAAGGAATATGTCTGTTACAGAGTATCTGAACAAGTTCATCCAGTTATCCCGCTATGCCCCAGAAGATGTCAGCAATGAGACTACCAAAAGTCGCCGTTTCCTAAATGGTTTGGACCCTGTACTGAAGGCGCCACTACTCTTGCTTAATTTGGATAATTTCCAAAACATTGTGGACAAGGCTTTAATTCAAGAAGATGCTCAACGGGAGATAAACGAAGCTAGAAAAAGAAAGTTCCAAGCTCAATAGCAAGCCAGCAGTTCTAGGCCTCGTTTTGGTCGATATAAGCCTCGTCGATTTGTTCCTAATGCTCCCAGAATTTCAGTTCAGGCATTTCGTCCCAGTATGCCGATACAGCGTCCTAACATCATTGGACAGCCGCCAAGACCTTCAGTGGATACCTCAGCTATCCGTTGCTTTAACTGCCAACAGATGGGCTACTCCAACAGATGGGCTACTATGCCAGCAGTTGTCCGCAGAGACGTTAAAATACCGCACCATTGCAAGGCAACCAAGGGATTACCCCAGGTCATGCACCTACCCTAGGGCAAGGACGTGGAGTCCCAGGAGTTCAGAGACAGGCCCAGTCTGTTGGAAGAGGCCGTGTGAACCTTGTCACTGCCGAGTATGCTCAAGCTGCACCCGATGTCGTGTTGGGTAAGTTTCTGGTTAACTCAGTCCCTGTTACAGTTTTATTTGATTCTAGAGCATCGCATTCTTTCATAATGAGAAATTTAGTGGAACAAAATAATTGGGAAACAAGTACACTTAACACACCTCTCCTAGTGCACTCCCCGGGAAAAGATATGTTCACCAATGAATTCTACCCTAAAGTATCTATTAGAATCAATGGAGTGAAGTTCTTTGCAAATCTGATCCTCCTTGAGTCACAAGGATTAGATGTAATCCTAGGTATGGACTGGTTGGCAAAGCACCAAGGAAAGATTGATTGTGCAAAAAAGTTAGTAAACCTGATTGATGACAGTGGTACTCGAGTTGAATTTGTGTCCAATATACCTGCTCTGGAAAATGTTAGTACCATAAATAAGCTAAAAATTGGAGGAATAGAGCCGGAAAACCCTTCTCCTGAATCAATTCCTGTTGTTTGTGAGTATCCGGATGTGTTCCCGGAAGATTTGCCTGGTTTGCCACCTGATCGAGATGTGGAATTTGTGATAGAGTTAGTCCCAGGTACTGCCCCAATATCACAGAGGCCATATCGGATGCCTGCTAACCAGTTAGCTGAGATGAAGAAGCAAATTAGATAATTACAAGGAAAAGGTTTTATAAGACCAAGTTTCTCTCCGTGGGGATCACCAGTAATTTTTGTGAAGAAGAAAGATAATACCTTGCGTATATGTGTGGATTACCGATCATTGAATGAAGTAACAATCAAAAACAAATACCCTCTGCCTCGCATTGATGACTTGTTTGACCAATTGAAAGGAGCACGAGTATTTTTAAAAATTGATTTGAGATCTGGTTATCATCAAATCAAGATAAGAAAGGAGGATATACCAAAGACCACATTCACCACTCGGTATGGTTTATATGAATATATAGTGATGTCTTTTGGTTTGACCAATGCACCTGTTAAAGTTTTCATGGAGTACTTGGATAAATTTGTAGTGGTATTTATTGATGACATCCTGATATATTCAAAGAGTGAAGAAGAGCATGCCAAACATCTTCGTTTGGTATTGGAGAAACTACGAGAACATAAGTTGTATGCAAAATTCAGCAAGTGTGAGTTTTGGTTACGTGAAGTTTCTTTCTTAGGACACGTCGTTTTAGCCGACGGTGTTGCAGTGTTACCTACTAAGGTACAAGAGGTACTTGATTGGGAGCCACCAGAGTCTGTAACAAAGGTCAGAAGTTTTCTTGGTATGGCCGGATATTACTGAAGGTTTATCGAGGATTTTTCACGCATTCCAAGACCCCTTACTCAGCTACTTAAGAAAGAGAAAAAGTTTGAGTGGACCACAGCTTGTGAGAATAGTTTCCAGGAGTTAAAGAAGTGTTTGACTATCGCGCAAAGATTTGTTCTCGCTCGACAACCAAAAGGATTTTGAAATATTTTGTGATGCATCGAAGCATGGTCTAAGATGTGTCCTTATGCAAGAAGGAAGGGTAGTTGCCTATGCGTCTCGTCAACTTCGACCGTATGAGGTGAATTATCCCACTCATGACTTGGAACTAGCTGCACTTGTACATGCTTTAAAAATTTGGAGACATTATCTTATTGGGAAGCGGACTGAAATCTACACGGATCACAAGAGTTTGAAATATATATTCACCCAGCTAGATTTGAATCTAAGACAAAGAAGATGGTTGGAATTGATTGCAGATTATGATATTGGTATTCACTATCATCCAGGTAAAGCTAATGTTGTTGCTGATGCCTTAAGCCGGAAAAGTCATAGTCCTGAATTAGGTGAGGAGATGCAGAAGTTGAATCTGTGCATAGTGAAGAAAGGTATGATGAATGCAATGATCCTAAGGCCTACATTTGATGAACACATTCAAGAAGCACAACGGAATGATCCAGAAAGCTCCAAAATCAAAGCTCAAGTGCAAGAAGGTAAAGCTACAGGGTTCTCAGTGGATAATGACGGAGTAATTTGGTACAGGAAGAGATTATTTGTACCAGATAATAAAGAATTGAAGAAAATAATCCTTCAAGAGGCACATGAATCAGCCATTTCTATCCACCCAGGCAGTACTAAGATGTTCCGTGATCTACGGGAAAGATATTGGTGGACTGGTATGAAAAGAGATATTGCGGAATATGTTGCCGTGTGCCATATTTGCCAACAAGTAAAAGCGGAACACCAACGTCCCGCTGGTTTGTTACAACCCCTAAAAATTCCAGAGTGAAAGTGGGAAGAAATTGGTCTGGATTTCATAACTGGATTGCCAAGAACCAAGTCAGGTTTTGATGCTATCTGGGTGATCGTGGATCGACTAACCAAAGTTGCACATTTCATACCAATAAAAACAACCTACAGAAGTAACTGACTTCCAGAGTTGTACATGGCAAGAATTATATGTTTGCATGGAGTTCCTAAGAAAATTATCTCTGATCGAGGTTCTCAATTTACATCTCGGTTTTGGGAAAGTTTGCACAAGTTGCTTGGCACTAAGTTAAATTGCAGTACAGCCTATCATCCTCAGACTAGTGGCCAGACTGAGAGAACAAATCAAATTTTGGAAGATATACTTCGAGCATGTGCCTTGGAAAACAAGAACAGCTGGGATACAAATTTACCATTTGCCGATTTCTCCTACAACAACAGCTATCAATCGAGTATTCAGATGTCACCATTTGAAGCTTTGTATGGTCGCAAGTGTCGTACACCACTCTTTTGGGAAGAAACTGGTGAGAACAAAGTGTTCGGACCAGATATTCTAAAGAAGGCCAATCAACAAGTCCAATTAATTCGGAGTAAATTAAAAGCAGCACAATCAAGGCAGAAGAGTTATGCTGATCATCGTCATCGTGATTTACAGTTCAATGTGATGATTTTGTATATCTCAAAGTGTTACCAATGAAGGGCATCCGCAGATTCAGAGTCAGTGGGAAATTAGCACCAAGGTATATTGGGCCATTTCGTGTTCTTTCTAGAAAAGGAGCTGTGGCCTACCAGTTGGAACTGCCATCGCAGTTGTCCGATGTGCATGATGTGTTCCATGCGTCTCAATTAAAGAAGTGTTTGCGCGTGCCCGAAGAACAAACACCACTGGAGAATATGGATTTGCGTGAAAATTTGACTTATATCGAGTACCCAATTAAAATTTTGGACGAAACCGAGAGATGTACTTGAAACCGTAAAATCAAATTCTGCAAAGTTCAGTGGAGCCACCATACCGGAAAAGAAGCAACGTGGGAAAGAGAAGAAGATCTGCGTGCAGAGTTTCCTGATCTTTTTCGTCCGAATCTCGAGGTCGAGATTCCTGTTAGGAGGGGAGGTTTGTGACACCCAAGTGAATTAATAAAGGAATAAATAAGTAAATAAAATGCTATTTTTGCCATATATCACCACAAATAAATTTGATTTTACAATCTAACTAATGAAACAATTAAATTAGAAAGATTTATAAATTCCAAATACAAAACAAATACACATCCCCAAAATTCTCTCTCCCTTCACTCTCCTTTTCCTTTCTCCGATTGTGAATCAATAGCAGATTGAACCTCTGTTTTTCTTTCCTTTTCTCCTAAACCTCTAGCAATCCGCTAGCCTTACCTCCCTGGCCGTGGCCCTGGTTTAATTCAAGCCAATTAGTGTCCTCGTTCCTATCCTGACCCATCCACGCGTTACTTAGTCCGGAGGAAAGAGCTGCCCTACGTGGCTGCCTAGCTCATCGCCGTGGCTTGCATGCACCATGCCCACGCAACCCTGTAGCCACGTACATGTACAAACCACCTGCCAAAGCAAAACAAAATCCAAACCCTAGCTCGGCAACACAGCCAACCACGAACACCAATCCCCGAAGCCACAAGCCAGCCGCGGCGAAGAGAAGCCGAAGCTTGTCGTCGTCGCTGCCGGTCGCCGAGGTAGCCGCCGGACCCAGCGCCCTGTTTTTGTTCTCTGCTCCGACCGCCGCCGTGGCCAGAACGCTGAACCGCCCCATCGGAGCCGCCATCCCGCTGCCCTGCTCCTCCTTCGCTTCCACACTTCCTCTGTGTTGCGGCGCTTCTTCCCGCCGGAGATCCTTCGCCGCCGCCGCCGCCATCGCAGCTGCTGGCGCTGCAGCCTCGCTGCTTCCCACCAGCACCGCTGCAGAACTCCTCCCCGCAAGTCGCCGCCTCGCCGCCGCCCGTGCCGCCCGGCCACGCCGCCATGCCGGCGCTCCTTCCCACGGTCGCCACCCGAGCCGCCACGCCTCCTCGCAACACGCCGCCGCCGTTGGCGCCATCTCGGCCAAGCCGCCGTGCCGTGCCACCGGAGACCCGCCGCCTGTCCAGCCGTTGTTGTGCCGCTTAGCTAGTCGCGTCGTGCCGCCGCCCGCTGCCTCGCCATCACTCGGCCACATTGGCAAGCTCCACGCCAGCACCACCGCCAACTCCACTCCGCCCTCTCCTTCCTCCTTCCTCCTTCTTTCCCTTTCCTTTCTCTTCCTCTCTCTTTTCTCTTTCTTTCTCTATCTAAATTTTTCCCCACACCTTGCTCTTATCCATTGGAGACAACCAGATTGGACCAGCTTCAGCTGACAGTGGGACCCACGAGCTAAAAGGCCATTTTTCTTTTTCCCAGTAATTTCAGCACAAAACTTCCTTCATGTTTTTGCTCCGGATTCATCCGATCTCCGACCGGCGATTCCAATTTCTAAAAATTCATAAAAATCATATCTATCTACTGTAGTTTTTGTAGAATTTTAAAATTATATTGCTATATATGTCATTGATTGGTTGTTTTTCCTCGTTTTGCGTGCGATAGATTATTCGGGCGCCGAAGGAGAATTCCTTAACGCCGCCGACGCACCGCCAGAATACGACTACCCCGAAGGCAAGTCTTTCCCTTAGAATCCTAATTTTTGTAGCTTTATCCAAATTGCTATGTGGATTAAAAGTCGTATGATTGAGTAGTGTCACCTAGTGCATGTACCCGTTTGGTGTATGCATCCATGGACAACCCTTGAACCTAGGGTAAATTATGGTACTAATACCTACTGTGTTAAATTTTAGATGCTTAGCAATGCTCAGATAGGTTATCGAGGATCCGGTCCCCACACAATACACATACGATAAGAGATTTGATGTTCTGGTTTATGGTGGAATTTTGTTTATTCATCATTAATTAAAATTTGACCAACTAATAAATGGGATCGGGAGCGGATGGATTGTAAGGTGGGTGCATGTGAGCACGAGTATCGGGTTTGTGATTAGTTGCCGCTCCGAGACTAAGGACCGATGATTGTGATACACTTAACTGAGATAAACCCGTGCGACCGCAAGCCCGGTATGGGACGGGCCTAATCTAAAGGAAAAGAAATATCGGGATTACTCACTGTCCTTGCACGGTGGATGAGTACCGAGAGAAAGTTGAGAAAGTTGAGAAACATCACCGGGGTATTGCCAGAGATTTGTGTGGAAGCATTTTTCTGGGTACCTGTGAGTATCAGGTATGACCGTGGTAAGCCCGAGGTTAATTTTCTGAAGGGTTTTGTTATAATATCTTTCGACGGGAGGATATCGTACCTTGCGGGTAAAGCGTGCAACCTCTGCAGAGTAAATCTATTTAAATGGCCGAGCTCTCGGTTAAAGAGCATCTCAGCGGTCTTTCGCAACGTAGCATCACCATTCTTAATATGACATGGGTAAGGATATTCCGGCGTATGTGCCGTTGCTAGATGAGAACTATGATTTTGCTATTTGAGATTTGAGATTTGAGAATTGAGAAATGAGAGATGAGATAATGAGCTGAGAATTATGAGTTGAGAACTTGAGACCTGAGAGGATAATTGTTTCAATTTTGTTTCTTTTAAGAATTTCTATTTATTAATATATGTTTCTCAAATGCTTTTACAATTCTAAGTGAAATGCTTTTATGCAAATTAACCATAAGCTTTATTAAGGTAAACCTTAACCTGGCCCTTCCTAGGAAGGACTTGCTAGCATTTATATGCTAACCCTGCTTGTTATACGGGGCTGTTCATTTAATGAGCAGGTCAAGATTACGAGGATACGCAAGATAACGTTGAGATCTTCTCGGATGATGCTCCAGACTACTAGCCGTTTCCCTACTCAGCGTGTGCCTGTGGCCGTGATGGGACACTACTTTTGGTTATAAACGTTTGCTTTGTTTTAACAATGTTTTGTATTCTAAGCTAATGTAATATATTTCTCCGCCACACTCTGAATTATTTTAATAGCTAATGCAGCTTTGTTTTGGTATCATGATTCTGTTTCACTGTGGATATGGGCACTGATTCTTGGGACTCATACCAGTAATACAGAAGAGTCCGGTTTGGTAACAAAACCGGGGTCCGACACCGCGCCAGCCTCCGCCGCCTCCGCCTAAATCGCCATCGCCTCCGCTTGTCGCCCGCGCCCGTCGGCCTCCTCCGTCTCTGTCGTGCGGCGCGCGCCTCCTCCTCCGCCTCCGTCTATGCCGGCCTCCTCCTCCGCCCCGTCCCCAAATCCGGCCGTGCTGGCCTCCACCGCCTCCGCCTCGTCCGCGCTGGCCTCCTCCTCCGTCCCCGTCCCCAGATTCGGCCGCGCTGGCCTCCGTCGCCTCCTCCCGTCGCCTCTGCCTCATCGGCCGCAGCCTCCGGCCATCCCAGCTCCGGTTGCGAGCTTGTGAGCTGGACCGATCTCGGTATGAGCCCGAGCCGAGCTGCTCCCCTGGCTCAGTGCCCGTATCGAGCCCGAACGAGCCGGACCGAGCTCGCTCGGGCTCGGCTCGTGTCCAGCACTACATACAACTGCTTCATGCAATTTTGAGCCAGCAACTGATGATTCTTGGCCTGGAGCAATAGGGCATCGCGGTCCACCAATGTGCAGTCCACCGAGTCAATAACAGTGGACCCTTGCTAATACAGTGTGAAGGGTGGTGGCTGTCGACCATAAACCAACTCAAAAGGTGTAATCCGAAGGGCCAAATGGAACGAAGTGTTATAACAGAACTCAGCCTAGGGCACCCAACGGGCCCAACTAGCAGGGTTGGCGCTCGTCAAGCAGCACAAATACATTTCAATGGTACGGTTAACCACTTCGGTTTGGCCGTCCGTCTGGGAATGATAAGCCGTGGATAGAAGCAATGTGGTCCCGCTCCGCTTCAGTAAATCTTGCCAAAAGGCACTGAGAAATACCGGGTCCCTGTCGGAGACAATCGACTCTGATATGCCATGGAGTCTGACCATCTGATTGAAGAAGAGCTTGGCCACCATCGCCGCGGTAGCGGGTCGGGAGAACGGGATAAAGTGGGCGTACTTCGACAGGCGATCCACCGCTACTAATAAGGCAGTCTGGCTCTGAGATCGTGGCAAGTCGATGACGAAGTCCATGGATATATCTGCCAACATCTGATGGGGCACGGGTAACGGCTGGAGCAGACCCGCTGGGGACATGGTGCTGCTCTTACTTTGCTGGCATACCGCACATCGGTCCACATGCTACTCCACGGTCTGACGTTGTTTCTCCCAAATGTAATCAGCTTGGAGACGACGCAGCGTCTTCTGGACACCTTCATGAGTAAGCTCGTGGACGGAAGCAATGATTTGCTCCACCAATGTAGACGTAGCCGGCACGACGAGGCGGTTGTCTCGGAAGACAAGCCCATCTCACACATGCCATCGTCCCTCCTCGGCTGATGAGGCCGCCTCGCGAGGCTGCTTGCCAGGTGCAGCGACCATAGCTAGCGGTGAAGTAGACGTGGAAGTAGTAGACGGCGGCAGCTCGCCAGGTGCAGCGACCGCAGCTAGCGGTGAGGCAGACGTGGAGGTAGTAGACGGCTCCAACCCGGATGAATCTGGTCCAGTGAAGCGGCAGCCCACCTGGCAGCCAGGAGCTTGACCTCTGGGTCGCCTCGCAGCACCTCGTGCCACTGGGTGCGAGTCACCTCCTGTGGCCTGGATATTGCCGCACACTGGAGGTCCTCTTGCAGCGCACGTGAGAGCGCATCAGCCACGTCATTATTTCGCCCTGTTTATACTCCACCTGAAAATCAAATCCCATTAGTTTACTGAGCCAATGTTGCTAGGGAGACTTGATGAGGGCCTGCTCAAGGAGGAATTTGAGGCTCCTGTGGTCTGTGCGCACGGTGAAAGGATGCCCCACAAGTAGGGTCTCCAATGTCATACGGCCTTCGACAGTCCTATGAGCTCATGCTCATATGCCGCCAGCTTCGTGTGTCTGTCCGCCAACATGCGGCTGAAGTAGGCAATAGGATGGCCGTGCTGTTGAAGAACTGCCCCTATGCTCGAGCCCGAAGCGTCACACTCCACCACAAATGGCACCGAGAAATCCGGCATCTGCAACACCGGCGCTGTCACTAGGACATGTTTGAGGCGATAGAAAGCCTCCTCAGCTGTAGCTGTCCATTCGAAGCTATTGCGGTGGAGTAATGCGTGAGAGGCTCCGCGACGATGGCGTAGTCCTGAATGAAGCGCCGATAATAACCCGTCAGGCCCAAGAACCCCCGCAAGGCTGTCACCGATGAGGGACGTGGCCAGGCAGTCACCGCTTAGAGCTTGTCCAGATCCGCTGTGACGCCGTTATGGGAAATGATGTGCCCCAAGTAGCACACACGCTCCTGGGCAAAAGCGCACTTGGACCTCTTGAGGTAGAGTCAATGGAGACGTAGGCGTTCAAGTACTAGCCGTAGATGCTCTCGGTGCTCGTCCTCCGTCCTACTGTATATCAGGATGTCGTCGAAGAAGACCTGGACGAATTTGCGCAAGAACTCCCGCAACACCTCGTTCATGAGAGCCTGGAATGTGGAAGGCGCGTTGGACAGGCCAAAAGGCATCACGACGAACTCGTAATGACCATGGTGTGTCCGGAATGCGGTCTTGTCGATGTCATTTCCCCACATCCAGACTTGGTGGCAACCGGAACGGAGGTCCAACTTGGTGAAGAAACGAGCTCCCCCTAGCTCGTCAAGTAATTCCTCCACGACTGAAATAGGGAATTTATCCTTGATGGTCCTTGCGTTAAGCTCACGATAGTCCACACAGAAACGCCAAGTCCCATCCACCTTTCTGACCAGCAAGACCGGGGAAGAGAACGGTGAACGACTGGGCCAAATGATCCCTGCTGTAGCATGGCCTCGCACTGCCGCTCAATCTCGTCCTTCTGACGATAAGGGTACCGGTAGGGCCGTACCATGACTGGCTCCGTGCCCCCAGCCAGCGTGATGCGGTGGTCACACTGCCTTGGCGGCGGTAACCCCTATGGCTTGGCAAACACGTCCTCATAGGCACTCAATAGGCTCTGAATCGCCCCGGCCTCCTGGAGTCCCGCGTGCATCACCGTAGCCCCTGCTGGGCGCTGCATTCCTTGAAGACGGACTCGTGCCCTCTGTTGCCCAAACTCCATGGATAGCTCCTCGAAGTTCTACTGGATGTCCCCCAATGTTCGTAGCCACTGCACTCTAAATATGACGTCAAACCCATCGATGGGAAGGACAATGAAAGGGGCAGTAAATGAGCGACCCTAAATGACAAAATCCACCTCCTTGATAGTGCCAAGGCAGGGCAAGTGTGTGCCCCCAGCAACCTTGACCTGTTGCGGGTTTCCTGACGGTGATGACTCAGTGGCCGTCCTCCACCTCCCTTAGCGCGCCGCATACGCACTCATGAAATTGTGAGTGCTTCCATTGTCAATCAGCCCGAGCCAGCGTCAGGAGTCCATATGCACCGCAACCTGCATGGTATTTCCATGCTTCGGGCCCAAGGCAGCAATCATGGACAACGAAGCTTCTGTTTCCGGTCCTTCTTCTCGCCCTTCATCCTCCTCCTCTTCTTTCTCTACCTCTAGATGAAAAAGGCGCTTGCATCGGTGCCCACGGGTGTACACCTCATCACAGTTGTAACAGACTTTTTGCGCGCCCGCTTAGCTAAATGATCGTAGTGAGTCGAGCCGCCGGAGCCGGTTGCCGCTCAAGAACCGCCGCCGGATTCGTCCGGTTTTTACTAGTTGGTTCACCTCCTCCCTGGAACTGAGCACCGCTGCTGGCTGCAGTGGGAACACCGTACGCGCGGCCGATGTTGATAGCCCCCGTAGCAGGTGCCACCGCGGCTGCGCCCTGGGCGACCGACGAGATGGCCAGGCCGCAGGAGAAAGATCCTCGCCCTCTGCCAGCGCTGGCCACGCTCTGGACAGCTTCCGCGATCCACACCGCCTTCCTTGCCTCCGCTTCACGTGCAAACGCGATCGCCTCTGCGAGATTCCGAGGCCGTTCCCGGCCCACGTCCGCGCCTAGCGCGACCGACAAGCCGGCTATGAACGTCTCAATCTGGTCCGTTCGCTTCATCCTCGAGGTCCGAGCTAGCAGCCTCTGGAATTCTCTCGCGTACTCATCCACCCCGCTGCCGCCTTGCTTCAGGTTCACGAGGTCACCAAGCGGCTCCACACTCGAGTGTCGAGTGAAGCATTGGATGAACGCCTCAGAGAAATCATCCCATGCGATCCATAGTTCCTCCTGTTGCTAGTTGTCCAGGACCTCCTGCACCTCTCCCGACAGGTGGAGACCCGCGATCTCGACATATTCATCCTCCGGAATGCGATGCACCCGAAAGAAGCGTTCGCACTTCCGCAGCCACCCGAGGGCATCTTCTGGCCATTGTAGTCAGGTAAGTCGAACTGCGGGGGACGAGGTGTCCACCGACGGCCGTCCTCTTCGTCTTCACGCTCGGCGCCCCACCGCCTCACAGGCAAAGCCTCCTCCCGCGCACGCCAGGGTCGATCACGGCCTCGCGCCTTGTACGCGCCTGTTGGCGCCACGGCATTGTCCTCTACTGCAGCATCATCGGCTTCCTCACTACCAGGGAACCGGCTACTACAACCGGTTTGAAATCGTTTCGAACCGTTTTGGAACCGTTAGACAATCATGAGTGATACCTCGGGTAACACTCGCGGTTCTTCAACCGCCAGGTACGACACCACAAGCGGTTCGAACGCCTCGGCGGTGGTGGAGGCGCCACATGGTGCTCTCTACAAGCGGTTAATACGAACCGCCAGGAGACCTTCTCGACACGGCGAGGAGACGCCATGTGTACCCTCTCCACAAGCGGTTGGACTTATGAACCGCTTGTGGAGTGCCTCGGAGGCAGCGAGGGGGAGCGCCACGTGTGCCCTCTCCGTAAGCGGTTGGAGTTACCAACCACTTGTGGAAAGGCTGAGCGCAAATTATATTCAATATAGAATATGTTCTGAGAGGGGTTTTCAATATGAATTTTGACAATAAAATTAAATACAACTACAATATTTTTTTACAATTAAAAATATAATATGTTGTGTACTCATTCACATAACCACAATTAAGTTCATTTACACAATAATACGAATGAATCAAAAATGCATGTGTACATACATGAAATAATGAGCACACTGAAGCAATGTTTATACATTTCAAGAGTATAAGGGTGAATCTTGAGGTCATTTGTTGCTGATCGCTATCTCGTGGCCTTCAAGATTCCGATATTTCACTGTCCTTAGAGAAAGACAATCTCTCCATCCCTTTGTGTGGAACTTGCCTTTGGTGGATATAATCTTGTCGACAATGAAGCCGATAAGTTGTTCTTGAATTGCTGCAACCCGGTGAGGCGGGATCACACCTTGCACATCGAGGTAAGGCTACCAAAACAGGAAATAAATAAATCTCTGAACACGTAAATTGTAAGTACTAAAAAATTGAGATGCATCATTAATCTCGATGCATCATTACTTTGGTACTTTTGACATACACGCACCTCGTTGTTTATTTTGGGTACATCACAGTGGCAAAGATTTTGCATGTAGTGGCACACATAATAGCCACATAAGTTGTTTCCTGCCGTTTGCTGTATAACCTATGATGAAATTTAAAAAGAATACAAGTATTGAGATGAAAAACTATCACTAAAGAATATGAATTAATTAGTATGCTTTATTACTTACTCGAGTGCTTAATTGGACTGTGCATTCGTTCTTGAAAGCTCCTTTATGCTTCTTTCGGAACTTTACGAATGCCCTGTGATGCGTTAATACATGAATAGTAATTATTAGAGTTCGAATTAGTCATATTATGTATGCTTTAAAAAGCTAGGAATGAGAGGTTGTGAGGAACGGATATATACGCACTTTCGAAGTTGAAGGGCGTATATATATGGTTTGTAGTGCTGTCCTAAGAGTACATCCAGAATGTACTCCTCAACAACCTTTGGGTTGTATCCGATGACAGCCTCGTTGACAATCTCTGGGTCTATGAAGCCGATGTTGAAGTTACCCTGTCTTCTCAATCGTTGTATCTCCATTCTACATAGAAATGAAAAAACTATTAGAGTTGCAACTTTCTGGTACGAGGAAGCACATGGTAAACTTATTAGCCTGACACTTACGGACACGAGCAGCTCATGAGAGACACGTTGACAACGTCCTGATGGTAAAAATGGTAGAAGTCTTCGAATTCTAGCCATATTTGGTTGTCCCCGCGATAGAAATGTTCGTTTGTGATACGGAGGGGGAACATATTTCTTTCTTGAGCGGACTCTACCATGTACCATCCATGAAATTGCCGCATCTTGGTTGGTAAATCCTTTATGTTTTTAGGGTTAACTAACTCCCAGCCCAACTTATATTGCCATCTCACTTCTGCCATTGGGATATCATCCGTTAATCCAAGAGCTTCAGCTGCAGAACCAAGATTTGCCTCTTTCATGAATTGTTCAAGCTGTTCTTGCTCTTTCTTCTTCTTTGCCGCCTCTGCCTTAGCCCGTTTAGACTTCTGTGTAGCCTTTGCTATTATCCGGTCGTGGTCTGACGTCGTAGGCAGTGGCATTGCATGGGATGTCGCGAAGTGTTTTGAAGCTTTTTGATCAATTGCTTGCTTCGGCGCGGGCATCTTAGGTGCGAAGTGTGCAGCAACTTCTGCAGCAACAATTTTGCTTGTCTCCTCATCAGTCATATCATATGCCCTTTTTGAAGGTTCCTTTGACCTTGTTGATCGGCTGGACTGGGCCTTCTGGGGAGGAGGATGGCTCCTTCTTATTTGAAGCTTCTTTCGCGGAGGAGATGGTGGAGGCGTGCTTTTCCTGGGGGGTTCGTTTTTGTTGGAGGTGCTGGGGGAGTTGGGCTTCTGCGTGGAGCAGGTGGTGGAGCAGGAGTACTCTGTATTGGCGGCGAGGCACTGCGTGGAGGTGACGTTAGAGGAGGCGTGGTTTGTCTTTGTGGAGGAGGCGAGCTTCCTCCAGCTGGCTTCAATTGTTCAATATCTCGCGGTGGAGATGACACCTCCACGCCATCTGGAAACATGATGTACCGTTTTCGCCAGAAGATGATACCGTGGAGGGCCTGTCAAGCTTGGCCACCTCATCGCCTCCAAAGAATATCGAGCATAAGATCTTCAAAACCGCTTAACACCTCCTCCACGGCAACTTTCGAGTAACCGGGGTATCTCGCTGTAATGAAATGTCCGCCCGGCTCTATCGGGAACGCCATGCCGTAAGCCACCTTTATGGAGAGGTTTGGCGCTACCGACATGTAGCTCACACTGGCGGCGAACCTTGATGTCGCCCATCGAAAATGGCCATCTTCATCCCCATCAAAGCCGCGGTGGACGACTATTTGCTGCCGCCACGGAGGCTCAGAGGGTCGATCATGGCATCCGCGATTGCTCGGATCTGTTCCTGAAGCTTGCCGAGGGCTATCTGCACTTGTTGAGCAACTATGTCGCTGATGCTAGCTGGGTAGCTCTTAGCTCCCTTTCCAATTGGTCTGTATTTGTATAGCTCTCGGTTTTGCTTCTTGCTCGGCCTCAGACGTTTGGGAATCCTTTGCGAATCCGTGCTTCCATGGCGCCGACGAACCAATACCTCTGTCCGTCCGGGTGCTCCGGTTTTGAGGGCATGAGTCACTCGTCATTCTCCTATCTCGTCACTAAGGAACTCGACCGAGATCGTTGAACGGCTTGTACGATCCTTTGCCCAACATCTTGCACTCCGGTGCCATCACCAAGCCGCCATCATCCGCAAGGGCCCCCGTGAGTTATGAACCAATTTCAGTTTAAATTCTACCAAGAGTAGCAGGTGGTACATCCTGGCCGATAATTCTTCCTCCCGCTTCTCCCATTTCGGTATAGTTTTGATTTAACCACCGTGCGAGATGGTGGTGGTATTTCTTCTTCGTGCATTTATCTTGTTCTTTTGGCTCATGGCTTGGCCTTGAGCTCACGCTTGTATTCCTCAAACGCTTCCAAAGTGATCACCAAATTTTAGGAAATAGATTGAAGTCGCCTTTCTCCTTTCTCGCACATACTTGGCATTTAGAGACGTCTTCCAAGACTGAAATACGGTTGCCATCTTTTTCAAAGTGCATTTCTTTACTTTGTCTTCGAACCCTTCAGGAAATTTGAAATTGTCCTTAATATCTGTTCACAGTAGATCCTTGGTAGCTTGAGAGACTTCAGCCCATTTCTGGATGCTAATTGGGACGTGGTCCCTTACATGGAAACCACAAGCGTTGTTAAATGGGCCAATTGCTGAAAGAGGGCAATCGGCATCCCGTCAGAGTTAACATCGGTAAATACATGCTTTGCCGATGGCTTCTTGTTAGGTCCTCGTTTCGATTGGTTGCTCAATGTACCCTGCTTAAATTACAGAAAAATATGAGTATGTTAAGATTGCTCGAAAGGTGGCGTGTACCAGGGCATTATTGTGGCATTACATCGCTGGCCCCAGTGTCCACGGCATCACCGGAACACACGGTAGTAGCATTAGCGTCGCCTTGGTTCATGGCCTCATCGGCAGCAGCGTTAGCGTCACCTTCGACGTATCCTCTGATGCTACCCTGCGCGATCGAGTCTAGCAGGAATTGTTCTTCCTCATCGATAATATCGTCAACACTACGGCCACTGCCTGGTTGCTACATCTATATATCATAATTGCGAAGCAATGTTAAATTAGTATTGCCACTTGTACACATGACATAATTACGAAATATTGTTAAATATATCGTCAGCACTACCTATATTTCTCACTATCTCTCACTATTTCTCACTATCTCTCACTATTTCTCACTATCTCTCTGTAGCTATCTCTCTCTAGCTCTCTCTCACTAGCTCTCTCTCACTATATCTCTCTAGCTCTCTCTCACTAGCTCTCTCTAGCACTCTCTCACTATCTCTCTCTAGCTCTCTCACTATCTCTCACTATCTCTCTCTAGTTCTCTCTAGCTCTCTCTCACTAGCTCTCACTATCTCTTTCTAGCTCTCTCTCACTAGCTCTCTCTCACTATCTCTCTCTAGCTCTCTCTCACCATCTCCTCACCATCTCTCCCAGCTCTCTCTCACCATCTCTCTCTCACCATCTCTCTCCAGCTCTCCTCACCAGCTCTCACCATCTCTCTCCAGCCTCTCCTCACCAGCCCCCATCACCATCTCTCCCAGCCTCTCCTCACCATCTCTCTCAGCCTCTCTCACTATCTCTCTCTAGCTCTCTCTAGCTCTCTCTCACTAGCTCTCACTATCTCTCTCTAGCTCTCTCTCACTATCTCTCACTATCTCTCTCTAGCTCTCTCTCACTATTTCTCTCTAGCTCTCTCTCACTAGCTCTCACTATCTCTCTCTAGCTCTCTCTCACTATCTCTCACTATCTCTCTCTAGCTCTCTCTCACTATCTCTCTACCTCTATCTCACTATCTCTCACTATCTCTCTCGAGCTCTCTCTAACTATCTCTCTCTAGCTCTCTCTCCCTATCTCTCTCTCTCTCAGTCCATATTTTTTTCGTTGGGACGTTTCATCGAACACCCTGTGTGCACAGAAAAAACAGAGGCAGAGTACGGTGTGGGCGTGGGCAACCTAGGTCCTTCGGTGGATTGGGGGAGCGGGGGCGCGGTCTAGAGGTCGACGGCGCGGTGGAGGTCCGATGGCGAGGCGACGACGCGGGCGCGCGCACAGCAGTGTGAAGGCGTGGACGGTGGTGGCGAGGCGCGTCGATGAGGGCACGCGCACGGTGGTGAAGAGGCGGCGAGCACGGCGCGGGATCTTGACGGAGAGATGCGGCGACGAGGGCGCGCGCACGGTGGAGGAGGCGTCGAGCGCGGCGCGGGGGCTCGACGGAGATACGACGGAGTGACAGAGGAGTGAAGCGCGGGACGGCTCGGGACTTAGAAAAATTTTAGGGAGAGTGAAGGGTGCAAGGAAGACGAGCTGAAATATATAGGAGACCCCCTCTACAAGCGGTTCGTAATACAAACCCCTTGTAAAGGGGCCTCTATAAGTGGTTCGTAGTCCGAACCCCTTGTAGAGGTCTCTTCTACAAGGGGTTCGTGTTACTGAACCGCTAGAGGTCCTTCTACAAGGGGTTCAGACACGAACCGCTTGTAGAGAGGGTATCCAGATTCTTCTTATGCGCTTGTAGAAGTTCCTTCTACAAGGCGTTTGTATAGGGAACCGCTAGAGGTTCTTCTACAAGGCGTTGGTATTACCAACCGCTAGGTTGCAGTCCCTTTCTACAAGGGGTTCAGATACTGAACCGCTTGTAGAGGGGTTGTTTAAAATTTCAGATTTGTGTTTCATATTTCAAAGATAATGTTTAAAATTTCAAGATTTGTGTTTCATATTTTAGTATAATGTTTAAAATTTCAGACTTGTCTTTCATATTATTTTAAAATGTTTAAAATTTCAAGACTTGTGTTTCATATTTTTTAAAAATGTTTAAAATTTCAAGATTTGTGTTTCATATTTTTTAAAATGTTTAAAATTTCAAGATTTGTGTTTCATATTTTTTAAAATGTATAAAATTTCAATACTTGTGTTTCATTTTTTTAAAATGTTTAAAATTTCAATACTTGTGTTTTATATATTTTTTAAAATGTATAAAATTTCAGTACTTGTGTTTCATATTTCAGTAAAATGTATAAAATTTCATTGCTTAATTTCTATATATGATTCAAATATACAAGTTTCATACAGGAGCACATCTTAACTAGTAACATACTTTATCTTTACAAGTGTGCCTTCGTTATGATCGTGGCGTATATACGGAGCATCGATATCTGTGTCATTCAGGACACTTATGTCGACATCCACTGCAAAAGGAGGGAGCTCGTCGAACTGACTATACTCTTCCTCGTCTGTGACGTCCTCAACTCCGACAATCCTTCATTTGTCTTGGAGAACCACGTGTCGCTTTGGCTTGTCCTTCTGCTTCTTAGGTTTGCTTGACATGTCCATTACATAGAAGACATGTCCATTACATAGTCGAACTGACTATACTCTTCCTCGTCTGTGACGTCCTCAACTCCGACAATCCTTCGTTTGCCTTGGAGAACCACATGTCGCTTTGGCTTGTCCTTCTGCTTCTTAGGTTTGCTTGACATGTCCATTACATAGAAGACTTGTCTCACATCACTGGCGAGAACGAATGGTTCACGTCTATAGCCGACTTGTGTGAGGTCTACGGTTTTCATGCCATATTTGTCGATCCTCACGCCGCTTGAACTCAGTTTAACCCATTGGCACTTGAATAGAGGGACCTTCAAAGGTCCATAGTCAAGCTCCCATATCTCTTCTATGAAACCATAATATGTGTCCACCTTGCCGGTGTTGTTGCGGCGTCTATACTGGACGCCCATCGTTCGTTCGTGCTCATCTTATCCTCGATTTCGTGTAAAATGTGTAACCATTTATCTCGTGCACTTTGAATGTCACGATTTCACTAGATGGTCCACGAGCCACCGCTGTAACCTGCTCATTGTCTGACCCTTCTGAAAGAATGTAGTTTTGTAACCAAGTGCCGAATGAATCCATGTGTCTCAGTGTTATCCAATCCTCAGACCTCCCTAGGAATTCGCGGCGTAGAATACTCTTGTGCTGAAGAACATAAGGGGCCACTATAGTAGATTGTCTCAGAACCATGAAATGTGTTTGTTTAAAAGTAAGCAGATCTTTGCATGTAAGTGCTTTCCGTCCTAGTGTCCCTTTTCCCCGGAGCCTCCCTCATGGCGTGATATAGGGACACCAATCGGATTTAGATCATTAATGTAATCCACACAGAACTCAATCACCTCCTCTGTGCCATGCCCCTCGGCTATGCATCCTTCGTCCAGACTCATGTACCTCTCGAAAGGAAACATATTGTGTAGAAACATGGGTCCAAGAATACCTATCTGCTTGACAATGTGAACAATGAGATGAACCATAATATCAAAGAATGCAGGAGAAAAGATCATCTCAAGGCTAACCACACTTTGTATCACATCATCCTGCAGTTTACTTAGTTTATCTGGATGAATAACCTTTTGCGAAACCGCATTGAAAAAGAAACACAGCTTTGTGATTGTCCCCCGGACCCACTCGGGCAAAATAACTCTCACAGCCACTGGGAGCAACTGTGTCATCAACACAAGACAGTCATGGGATTTCAGGTGGACGATTTTATTCTCTTTCATGTTTATGAGTCTCTTTACATTTGAAGAGTATCCGAAAGGGACCTTCACACCGTTCAAGCACTCTATTATGCTTTTTTTTCTCCTCTTTGCTTAGAGTGTAGCTCGCAGGATGTAGATAATGTTGTCCTTTGCTTGTCTTTTCTGGATGTAGATCGTTCCTCAGTTCCAAATGTTTTAGATCCCTCCGAGCTTGCAGTGTATCTTTCGATTTGCCGTACATATCTAAGTATCCTAACAGGTTCACACAAACATTCTTCGTGATGTGTATGAAGTCAAGTGAGTGACGGACCTCCAAAACTTCCCAATAAGGCAAGTCCCAAAATATTGACTTCTTCTTCCACATGGGTGCCTGACCTTCCTCATTCGGTATAGATTTTCTCCCAAGACCCTTTCCAAAAACTACTTTCAGATCCTTTACCATAGCAAACAGACACGGCCCACATCGATGCTCAGGCTTAGCACGAAGGTCTGGTTTCCCGTTAAAATTCCTGCCTCTCTTCCGCAACGGATGCCTCGTAAGAAGAAACCTACGGTGGCCCATGTACACAACCTTCTGAGAGTTTTTGAGGTACATGCTGTCCGCTTCATCTAAGCACTGCACACAGACTCTATATCCTTTTATAGTTAGGCCGGACAGGTTACCAAGCGCAGGCCAGTCGTTGATGGTAACAAACAGCAATGCACGTAGGTGAAATACTGTCTTTTGTGCTCATCCCATACCCGTACACCATCCTCCCACAATGTTACAAGATCTTCAACCAATGGTTTCAGATAGACATCGATGTCGTTTCCGGGTTGCTTGGGCCCTTGGATCAACAACGGCATCAATATGTACTTCCGCTTCATACACAACCAAGGAGGAATGTTATAGATACATAGTGTAACAGGCCAGGTGCTATGGTTGCTGCTCAGCTCGCCGAACGGATTCATACCATCCGTGCTCAACCCAAACCTTATGTTTCTCGCCTCATATGCAAAGTGCGGGAATGTTCGATCAACTTTTCTCCACTGGGAGCCATCAGCGGGATGTCTAAGCATCCCGTCGTCCTTACGCTCTTCTTTGTGCCAAAGCATCATCTGGGCATGCGCTTTGTTAGCAAACAGACGCTTTAATTGGGGGATGACAGGGAAATACCACACCACCTTAGTGGAAGGTTTCTTCATATGCTCCCCATCTATTTCACCTGGGTCGTCACGCTTTATCTTATAACGCGATTCTTTGCACACTGGACAAACATCAAAATCCTCATACTCATTGCGATACAGGATACAATCGTTAGGACATGCGTGTATCTTCTGTATTTCTAATCCCAAAGGTCATACGACTTGCTTGGCTTCATATGTAGATTCAGGCAGAGTGTTATCTTCCGGAAGCAACAGCTTTATGAGTGATAACAACTCATCGAATCCCTTATCTGAGACACCATTTGTGGCCTTCCATTGCATTAATTTCAGTGTGGTGCGCAGTTTTTTGTGGCCCTGCCCACAGTTTGGGTACAAAGGAGTCCTGTGGTTCTCTAACATGCGCTGGAACTTATCGAATTGCCTTTCATCTGTGTAGTCTCCCTCTCCGTCACGCAGCATCTGGTCCAGCTCATCATCACCAAACTCTCCGAGTGTATCTTCCACGAACAAGATTGTTCGGCGCCCGGGATCTTTGTTTAAACCCTCTTCTTCTTCCTCGTCGTCTTCATCATCTTCTGGCTAATCCTCTACTTCGCCATGGTTGGTCCAACAGTATAGTTTGGCATGAATCCTCTCATTATCAAATGGTTCATAACCGCCATCGGTGGGAGTGCTCCTTCTCATTCTTGCGGTCTACACACGGACAACATATGCAATTTACTGCAGTAAGAAGGCAACGGCGATCCGAAAACCCCCTGACGCCATCAATGAACTCTCTCGAGCGACGGTCCGCATTGTATATCCATTGCGGTTCATCTACACCAAGTTATATTTTATTAAAAAATATAGTTACATTTCAGAATCTAAAGCTCACAGCTAGATCTACCTTTCTAATTACTTTTTGTTCTTCTTGGTCTACAATTAAAGACAATATTTTTTGTTTGCAACAAAAAACTCTACCTACACTTATTCTTTTTGTCCTTCTATATTTATTGAACTAAAACTAACTAATTGTTACATTTTTAATTATTTTTATCCTTCTACAATTTTGAAACTAATTATTTTTCCCATTCTACCTTTCTAATTATTTTTATCCTTATACATTTTTAACTAAACCTAACTAAAATTTTTTTACCCTTCACATTTATTGCACAAAAAAATAACTAATTGTTACATTTTTTTAATTATTTTTAATCCTTCTACAATTTTAACTAAAACTAACGAATTATTTTTCCCTTTCTACCTTTTTTTCCTTGTAATTTTTGCCTTATTTATTTCATACTCCAATAATTAGTCCTAAAATTACGGTGATCAAGCTAGCTAGCAAATTTATCGTTCAATTTTGGATCCTAAAGCAAACAACTTAATTTTAAGATCAACTCCCTAAAATTAGGTGATCAAGCTAGCTAGTAAATAAGTTTGGTACCTAGCAAACAAGCAAAGAAACTTTTCAGTGATGAAAAGCTAGCTAGCAAACAAACACACCTTTCAACAAAGAACAAATCAACATTTCTCCACATCCAATACAAAAAAAAAACAAAACTTAGGTGAGAAGGATGTTAACATGACGTTACTAACCTTCAAACACTTAATTTGCAGCTAAATCACAATTGAAAATTTAGGCAGTACCTTCCCTTGAACAGTAGCTCGGCCCTTCCTGTTAACACTTTCCGTTCACCTCTGCGCTCTCGGGGAGGAAGAAGATGTTTTAAATACGCTGGGCGGGAGGCGTCTACAACCGGTTTGAGACACCAACCGCTTCTAGAGCTTGCATTTTACAACCGGTTGGTGTCTCAAACCGGTTCTGGCAATCCACAACCGGTTTGGGACACAAACCGGTTGTAGAAATGGGACTTCACACGCGGTTCGTGTTTCAAACCGCTTCTAGAAATCCTCTCCTGCCCGTTGCCCACGAACCGGTTCTGGTAAGAAGATTATAACGGGTTCGCACCAAACCATTTCTGATGGACCGGTTGTGATGCCCAGTTCTGTAGTAGTGCCTGTCACGAACTTTGGGCCTCCGCGTTCCTTGCCGGAACAGAGGCAATAGTTGGGCCCTTCGCCTTCAGGAGCTTCATCATCTCTGCCATCATGGTCTTCATTTCCTTCACTTCCGTTTCGAGTACCGTCACCCGATCTTCCACCGCGGACGCCATGGCCCCGGAATCAGCAGGCTCTGATACCAAATTGATACGCGCCGACTCAGACTGAGCCTGCTCGTACGCTCGAGTGCCCGGCCGTTGGCTGGATCGCAGACTGCTTGACGATGAATTCGCCGCGGCAGCTCGCGCCTTGGCTGTTTTCGGAGCCACCGCTTGAGATTAGTTTTGCGGCACAAAAAGCATGCCATTTTCTCTCTTCCATATCTTTCTTATACTCTGGATACAACGCATGCTTCGCACCCAGCCACAAGCGGCTAACTAACTCCCACACTCACGCAACTCACTCCTTAAGTTTAGCCAACACACTCCTTAACATTAGCCACACCCACACACACTTGCATGGCCCTGTTCACGAGCGTTGCATGGATTCTCGGCGACGCGCTCGTTCTACGCCTGTATGGCTTCACCCGCTGCGGTATTCCCGGCCGCTCGCTCCGGACGTTGCAACGGCTGCCTCGTGACGAATACGCGATCCAAGGGCTGCACCGTATCAAATCCAGTAAGCATCCACCAAGTCTCCTGGGTGCATTAATTGTGCTAAATTCTTGATATAATCGTTTAGACCTAGCAAGAAGTTCTTGATAAAATACCTCTTCAGTAAGTTCAGAATTAATCCTTTTTACCAATCCCATGGCTACCTCAAACTGGTCTATATATTCAGATACTGACTTTAAGTTGCTTCACTCCATGAAAAGCAGCAATGACATCAAAACCAGACCTTTCATTGAACCTCCTATCAATTAGTCTGCACAATTGAGGCCAAACTAACTCATTAGTTCTAACCCCAGTGCTCTCCAACCATTCCTCAGCTTTTCCCACAAAATAAAAGAGTGGAAATATTCACCCATTGTTCATTGGGCACCTGAGCTATAGTAAAGTATTTTTCAGCCTTTTTTATCCAAGAATCAACAAGTTTCCCACAAAATTCAGGAAATATCAATTTAGGCCCTTTTGCAAAAGTTCTCTAAAATCCTTCACCCATCTGGGTATTCCTTCCTCTGTCATGCACAAAATTTTCAGTGGCAGGGGTGCTAAACACTCTCTATCAGACCATTGCTCTTCATAAACATTACCCATAGAACAAGGAATAGGTCAGTTATGAAATTATCTTCCTAGGTAGGTCTATGAGGAGAAGGCAAAACAGGGGGAACAAGAGTACTGAGCAGTACTTGTGAATTAGAGGCTACAACATGTCCACTAGGACCAGGAATATCAACACTAGCATGGGAGGATCTCACCATAGAAGTGGAGCTATGAGGTATACCTTCTCGGTCTCTTTGGTGGGAATTGAAATCAGAGACATCCCTGGAACCAGCACTCTTGCTCCGTAATATTTCCCTAAGCGCCACAAGCATTTCATTCAACTTTCGATTTTGCTCTACATATCTCACCCCTTGTTCCACCTGGAGTTTGCTTGATAACCTCCAAATCCTTTCTGTTCCATTTCCTCCATACTTGCAAAAGGGGTATCCTCTTCTATCCTATTTTCTACTCGAGCCTGTTTAATCATGTTGCTCTGGAACTTACCTGATCTGAAGGACACTTCGGCTTAGGGATTTTATACAAGCTTCCAGCTCAAACCCTCACCTCTGTGTACCCAGATCAGTGGTTGAAATGGAAATTTTTGGGATTAACCGCGAACAACTAGTTCAGCCACCCAAATATGTCCTTTCTTCCACTAGCCCCTCGCCAAAATGTCTTGCAGAATGAGTTTGACTTAGGAATTTTACGGGAACAAAAGTTTCCCAACCATTATCTCCGTCAATCTCCTCGAAATTGTTCCTAAATCGAAGGCTTTGATACCAATTTGTCAGGACCTAAAGAAACTGACAAGGATTTCAGTCAAGAACAGAGTAATTTGAGATGAGATCGTAGAAGAAATAGGACAGAAATTGGAAGAACTGGAAAGGGGAAGTTCGGACTTGAATTTGATTATCAATTATGATAGATATTATGGTTTTTTTTTCCAGAAGTGCCATTATTTAGTTTGGATTTCACAGAATTGCCATTATAAAACACGAAATATGTGAATACGGTCATTTTGGCGACTCGGATTCACCTAAAAACAAAATACGCGAGGAATACGTGAATACGGTCTAACTCGTGGGACTAGCGTGTCAGAACAGAGTCGGAATGTAATTAAACCTTGGTATCTGGCCCGACCCAACCGGACCGCGCGCTAGACCCGACCCGAAATCCCTAGCCCCCCAAAAATACCCCACCCTAGGTGATTATAGGGTTCATCCATGGGCCATGGATGCTAGGGCTGATTCGATGGAAGGTGAATACGCTGCTGGCAGGATCAACTAGGGCGATGCGATGGGTCCGATGGCGCCACTCAATGTTGTTGAAGCTTTCTCCCCCTTTCAGCGCAGCGAGTAAGTCCCCCGAACACTTGCCTTTGCATGTGATTGCTTGATTTTGTTCGTCGGATTGCAATGTGTACGTGGATGGCACCCAAGTAGTATACACTTTGCAATTTGACGTTTGCATTTTTCCTTTTTCCAATTTGATTTAGGTTTCAAATTAGTATAGAGTTTAATGTGGAGGGCTATTTCACAAGAGAGCCCGACGGTAGAAGAATTTATACAAAGTCGAGAATAATCTACTAGGTTGTAAAAAATGATGGGGAGCTAACTATTGCCAATGCACATGCTGAGCTCTCCAAACACATAACCTGGGGATGTCATCAGGGCCAAAAATGTGGTTCTTTGATAGAAATTGTGGAGAAGATGAAATCATAAGTGATGACAACAAATTGAAATACTTTACTGACATGTATTGAGATGAGAGAAAGCCTAAGATCATGGTAGGGGTATTTGACAATCCTGGGAATGTGTCATCTGATCCTCAAGCTTCCAAAGTAGATGTATTATCTGATCTCCCTAGTTCATCAAAAGCACCCCCCGTCTGTAGATCCTTTTGAGAATATTGAGGAGTATGTGGGGGTGGATGATGAGCACATGTACATGGGAGGACAGGATGAAAATGTGGACACTTAGCAAGCACCAAATGAGGATGCTGGCCCTAGTGAGAATGTGATAGAGTTGGAAGCAGAGGCGGATGATGCAGACCCTTCAGAGATGATATTGGGCCATGACCCTCAGAACCCCTGCATTGAGAAAGGTGATCTATTCCCGGACATCAATATATTTAGAAAAGCAGTTAAGCACTTTGCAATTGTCAATGGGTTTGAGATTCAGACTTATAAGTTAGATGCCACACGTTTCATTGGTTACTGCAAGCACAAGGGCTGTAATTGGTGCATTCATGCTTCTAGACTGCAAGATGGGGTTACCATCATGGTATGCCCCTTTTCTATTTTTTATGTTTTACAATGTTCACATTCATGTGTTGAGCTGATGTCATGATTTCATTGGTCTTTCCTTCTGCTCCAGATAAAAACACTGAATGCAGTGCACAATTGCCCAACCACTAAAATGGTAGGGGTAAGATGGCTAGCCAGGATTGGGTTGCTGACAAGCTAAGGGACTAGTTGCATAAAGACCCTTCCAGAGCACCCAAGGATGTTGTCATGAAGCTTCAAGAGGACTACAAGATAAAGTTAGATTACTGCAAAACTTGGAGAGGTATGCAGATTGCCCTTGATAAGATTCATGGTAAATATGAGGAATCCTTTCAGCTTATGTTTAATTGGAAGAGTGAGATAGAACATAGGTGCCCTGGTTCAGTTGTGGAGGTAGACCTCAAGTGTTATGGCAGTAGAAGGTGCTTTCATAGATTGTTTGTGGCATTTAAACCATGCATTGATGGCTTTTTGGCTGGTTATAAAACTTACTTAGGTGTAGACTCTACCTTTTTGACTGGCAAGTACAAGGGTCAATTAGCCTCAGCCATTGCAGTAGATGGATATAACTGGTTGTACTATGTTGCATTTGGAATTTTTGACACTGAAACTGAGTCAAATTGAACATGGTTTTTCACACAGTTGCACAAAGCTATAGGTTTTCCACCTGGATTGGTCATAGGTAGTGATGCTTGCAAGGGTTTAGCTAAAGCTATTAGTTAGGTCTATCCAGAGGCAGAACACAGAGAGTGCATGATGCACTTGTACAACAACTTCATGAAGAAATTTCATGGTTCTGTCTACACAGACCACTTGTATCCAGGTGCTAGGTCTTACATAGAGTTCAGATTCATATGGCACATGCAACACATATTTTAGCACTCACCTGAAGCATTACACTATTTACAGCACATCACACTGGGATCTGGTATAGGTGTGTTTTTACAGAGGATAGCAAGGTTGACTATCTGACAAACAACATTTCTAAAAGTTTTAATAAACCGATCAAGCATCTTAAGGCCTTGAACTTGCATGAGTTGGTTGATAGACTTAGGCTGTTAATCATGGAAAAGTTTGCTCTTAGGAGGGCTGTAGGTAGGAATTTCTAAGGAGTAATCTTGCATTCTGTCATGAAGGAGTTGCATGATGCTAGCTAACAGTTGGGTGAACCTGTCATAAACAGGACAGATGATGATGAGGCAGAAGTTACCATGGCTGAGAGTGATCATGTGGGCAGTGTCAATAGAAGATGCGTTGTTAATCTAAAGGATAGGAAATACTCTTGTAGGCAATGGCAGCTATCTAGGAAGCCATGCAAGCATGCACTGGCATTTATTTGTTCCATGAGAGGTTCTAGTATTGAGTCATATGTGCATGAGTACTATAGTGTTGAGAAGTTCAGAGTTGCCTATACTGGTATCATACCTACCATGACCGACAAGTCTAAGTGGCCAAATGAGAACCTAGGCTTTGAGGTTCATCCTCCCAAGCAAAAGAAGGTTGCTGGTAAGCCAAAAAAACTGAGGCCAAGACCATTTCAAAAACCAACCAAAAGGAAGGTTAAGTGCAGGAGATGTGGGGCCTATGGACATTGGGCTGCCTCTGCAAATAGATGAGGATGAAGATGGTGCCTCTCAAGTGACACAAAGTCCTAAAAATGTTCCCAAGAGGTAATGCACTTTGTACTGCAAATTTCATGTGTTTAAGTGTCTAAGTTTTGACTGTTGTTTAACTGTTTAACTGTCCCAAAAGGTAATACACTATCTTCCTTGTCATGCTGTTTAACTGTGCACTGCAGGGTTGGTAGACCAAAGAAGGCTGTTGAAGGTCACCATGCCAGAAGTGGTGAGACCCAGGAGGCTGAACCAAAGAGGAGGAAGGCTGGCAGACTCAGGAAGCATCTAGTTGGAACTCAGCAAGAACACCCCCCCCCCTCTCAAGAACCATCTCGGCAAGGCACACCAAGCAAGATGGGGCCAAAGAAAAAACTTGCTAGTAGAAAGAAGAAAGCATCAGCTCCAGTTGCCACACCAAGTACTCCTACACCTAGCCAAGCATCATCCAACACAATCAAGGTGTCAAGAATTAGAGTCCACCAAAAAGGAAGGGGGTGATTGGTTAGCTAGCAAATGGCATTAGTACTATGTGATGATGCTTGGAGATGTCACATTTTGTGTAATATATATGATGACTTGTAATGGGTTGCTTATTTTGTGTGGTGGCATGCAAAACTATGAACTCACAAAATATGCAGCTATTATGTTTCATCAGGCCAATGTATGTCTGAATGAAACTCTGAAATGTCTGAAATGGCTATTGTGTTCAGTTATGAAACTCTGAAATGAGCAATTAATTGTGTATGTCTGAATCTCTGAAATGTCTAAAACTATGAAATGAGCAATTAATTGTGTATGTCTGAATCTTTGAAATGTCTGAAACTATGAATGAGCAATGAGTTGAAATGGGCTAGCTATACGGTCTGAATCTCTAAAATGCACATTTGTCTGTGAAATGAGCACTGAATTGTGTACTATGTGCTCATTGGTCTGAATTTGTCACTGAAATTGTTGTCCATTTGTCTGTTCATTTGGTTGAGATCAAATTGTTGTCCATTTTCTCTGTAAACAGATAGAATTATAACCAAATTGTTGTCCATTTGGTTAAGACCAATTTGCTATCCATTTTCCCTGTAAATAAACAAAATTATGACCAAATTGCTGTCCATTTCTTCTATTTAGTTTGGACATGTCTCACCATTATAGCACATTGCACAGAGACACATTGTAAACACATAGATACATTGTGACACATTGCACATTGTTCAACATTGCACGGATTTGGCCATAACACAGTAGTAACTTTTCATTCCAATTTCACAGAAAGTTATGTACAAACAGACATACACTAGGCCATAACTCACACATGTCTCACCATTACAGCCACTAAAATTGCAAACAAGCTACAAATTACACAGAAACCTACAAAGCAAATCTTTATTATGTTTGCTAAATCATCCTTGATCCCAAACAGCATGGCTATGACCTCAGCATGGCTATCAAATGTAGGGTTTTCTCCTTTTAACGGGCAAATGGAAATCGCTTGCATTGATCTCATCTGTTTCACGTACAGCTCGTAATCATCCTCCCACAAGAAGAAATTGCACGTCGAATCATGCTATCAAAACAAAACACATCGCACGGCATCAATCCAAGATGAAAAAATTGGCAAACCAAATGCAAAACCGCAAAATCCGAAGACTTACCCTCACATTGTTGTTGCACTTGTAAAAAAAATCCTCCTAGGATTCTGGGCACTCTTGCTCCGAAGATTGATCACGACAATTTTACACTTCGGGCAATCAACCAGTGGTAGGTCAAATCCACTCGCCTTTGAGGCAGACCTGAATCCTCCGGTGTTGGCGGTGGACCCATTCGACTCCATGCCAGCTCGAATCAACGCCGGGAAAGCTCCAATTGGGTGTGCAATCAAGAATCCTAGAATCGCAATTTGGGGATTTCTGGGGCCCTAGGGATTTGGGGATTTTTTGGGCGCACGCAATGCGGTTGGGTTGAGCCGACCAAGATGGGAAGGTTTCTACGCGTTCTAACCGCGTTATGGCAACCCGGTCCCACGAGCCAAACCGTATTTATGTATGGCATCGTGTATTTTCAATAGGTATATGCATCCGAGTCACCAAAATGGTAGTTTTGAAATGAAGATGACTTAGTAATGGCAGAAATAATATTTTGCGTTTTATAATGGCAATTCTGTGAAATCCAAACTAAATAATGGCACGTATGCAAAAAAAAACCCTAAATATTACATCAGAAATCCAAGCTTTTATAAAGTAAGCTGGAAAGTTTGCGGTAAAAGTAAACACCATTGGATGATCATGATCGAAAGGGTACTAGTGCATCTCGGCTGTCCAACTATGACCTCCTCCCTGCCTTCAGTTAAGTGACTCTGAATCCTGACACTCCCTAATCCATGATCATCCGATCTGTTGTTTATGTCCTGGGAGCCTTCGCTTTCTTCTGGGGACTCCATTCATCCTTCTGGTGGTGCTGCACGCAACGAGCTCCCACATATGCGACGGTCGCTTCATACAAGGCAGTCCCACACTGCCGTTTCGGAATCATTGCAATAATTGATCAAGGCAAACTAAATCAGCTATAAATTCAAAAAGCACTCATACACCACACCATCTAAGAACTTACCGGGGGTTATGCGTGGAAGAGAACAAGGGAAGTTTAGCCCTTGATTTCCCTTTCACTTTTCACCTTAAATGTTATCTCTATCCAAACAAGGAAATTCTAACACCATACTCCTAAATTTTCGTTTACTCCCCCTAATCACTCCAAGCGACGGAGCTCATGTGGGCATGCTATGTGGACGCGTTGTCGTCTGGGCCAAGGCTGCTGGATCTCATGCGGGTTTAGTCGCTGGTGACCGAAGGATGGCCAGTTCTGGATTGGCTGCTCAAGTCTAGCATAGTTGGGCCTAGGACGGTAGCTCTCGGCTTTAGCAGCGGCATTGTTCATCAGGGTGCGGTGCAGATGGACCATCTATGTCGTCGTTGGTTGCCAATGGTTTCAGCAGAGGCAGCGGCATACTTTCAACTAGCGTTGGCTCCAATGATGGCCGGACGGTGATCTATGGTGGCAAGCCCTGCAATGACAGCGAGTGGAAAATTTTATCCCTTTGTTCATTTGATTTTATGAGTGGCTTTGCAGTGAATTTTAAGTTATTGCACTAGGTTCCGACTAGTCAGTATTAATTGTTCTCAAGATTGATTGATTTAACAGTTTGCCCTCTTCCTCACTAAATCCTTTTGAATGATGTGAGATGATTTTAGAATTAGCACTATGGGATTGTTCTTATGAAACCAGAGTAAAATCTCATGAACGTTGATGATCATTTTCTACGTCAGGATGCTTAGAGCTACAACTATAAGTGTTACTCTAGTTGTTTTTTGCTTGCCTTGCGTGACAATTGGTTGTCATTTCGCTTTGGTTTTAAGCTTGTAATAAGCATTTGTAATGTATGCATACATCCCTATTTCTAATATGTTAGTTCCGATATCTAAAAAATTTCCTCCAACCAAATACATGGTGTATGATTGAAACAACTACTCATCACCACATCATACTAATGATCAGTTAACATGTACGGCGTCTCTTTTGGATTCTCATGGCATGCACACACTACTACAGAACATGTCATCAGTGCTGGTTTTAGACGGACAACTATGCCCTTCTAAACTGGCACAAAATCATAGGCACTGATGTGTCCAGTCATCTATGCTGGTTCTGTCCAAGGACAGGCACATATCTTGGACATATTTGTGTGGGGTCACTAGCGAGGACCGACATAGATTTGGGAGCCATATGATCCGGTGTGTTTGACGAACCGGCGCGGATATTTGTCCCATTTGTGCCTGGTCATGGATATAACCGACACAAATATGTTAATCATTTGTTCCTGTCCGTAGACATGACCAGCATAGGTGTGTAACTCATCTGTATCTATCTATGGTTATAACCGGCACAAATTTTTATTTCAAACCGGCACAGATGATGCTTTCATGTCACTACAATTTGATAAATGGTAACAATAATATAAATACATACAGGCATTTCAAATTACATACATAAAGGCATTCCAAATTAGTTCATGTACTGCTCATGTTAAATATTATAAGTTCATCAAAAATAGTAATCAATAAATAATAATGAGTGTACGTAAATGACAAATAAGTAGTTTGACTGTTTACAAAGAAACCAATGTACGGTTTGAGAAAGTAGAGGGAAACTAAGTTGTACATTTTTTTATGAAGGAATTCATGCAAATGCTGTGGACATCACTATTTTGACAGTCTGATATGGAAGAGTGGGTTGTTGCTACTTTTGTCGTGAAACTTGCCTTTCTTGTTCACAACCTAGTCGATGATGAAGGACGCAAGCTCTCCCTATAGGCCTATGATATGAGCGGGTAGCAGTTGTTCCTCCGGCATTTTCATGCCCTACAAGAAAAAATGTATTATGTCAATCCGATCATGGATCAATAACACATACAAATTAAATATGTGTTGAGGTGGCTACAAACCTCTATGTCTATGTCTAGAATTAGTGACATATGAGACGCATGAAGTTGCACACGTAAAACCCGCACAAATTAGATGTTCAAACCTCTCTCTCTCTCTCTCTCTATATATATATATATATATATATATATATATATGTGTGTGTGTGTGTGTGTGTGTGTGTGTGTGTTGTTGTTGTTGTTGTTGTTCATTGAAGTTCAAAGCACGCATACATGCACTTACCAAAAATTTGGTTCCCGAGTGATAGGGACTACTAAAAAGGTCTATAATTAGAGCAGCGGGTGCAGTACAACTTGAAATCCTTATTCAATAGAGTTACGATCTCATTGTATTCTTGTTTCAGCCATGTTACGCAAATGAAGGACAACCATCTTGCTCTTATGGAGATGAATGGCAATCAATGTCAAATATCAGAATATATACTTGTATTCAAGGAATATTAATTCTTTGATTATTAGTCACATGCACATACCCATAGATGTAGGGTAAAAGTATGATATCCTTGTCTTATAGTTTGAGGAACGTGTCCAAAACGTATTTCAAGACCCCATCTGATTGGGATCCTAAGATAGTTATCTTGTTAACTACATCAGATTCCATGAATCCCACATATGCCTCCTTGGATATTCTGAGATGAACAGTCTCCAGACTACACAAATATAAATTAGATATAAATGGAACTATATTAGCGGAACGTGATATATGCAATGACTTCTGGAGCATGTGCTTACAGTATCTAGCATATGAGAAATGCAATGTCGAGCGCGCCTTCATTGTACATCGAGTGCAAATCGTCGAACGTGATCAGGAAAATACCTCCTCCCTTATGGTGAAGATGCTCTTCTGGTGTCTAACAGTGAGCGACCTTGGTAATATATGATGGGCGGACAAGACCATGTACCACTTATGCAATCCTTGCATCTTGATCGTTAGACCTTTAAACCTAGCGTGATTGACGAACGGCTTCCCCATCACAAATTTCTTAGAAGTTAGGTCGGCATCATCCAATCTATGAATCTCATTGCCCTTGTTGTTTGCTATCATGACCTGCTCATATTCATCCTTTTCCTTGATTATCAGAGCTGCCCCCTTGGAAATGGTTTGAAAAAGGAAATCCCAGGAGATGATATGAGGTTATCACGTCTCTCTTCTGTTGTTCTCACACTGGCCCTCTTAGGAGACGAGTGTCGGAGGTTGACCAGACAAGTCAGCTCATCGTGGTGCAAGGCAATGTTACGCTTGGGTCGATGGATAAAACTATGCTCCGCAAGGGCTAGAGTGGAAACCTCACCATCCGATTCCATTTGCAGCACAATGTCTGCCCACTCTGGAACCACACCGTCCACCCGGACCTTTGCATAACCAGGAGCAATGGGGCAGTTGTGCAAAAGTGTTCCGTTCATGGATGGATAAGCCATGCCCGATGCAACCTTAACACAAGGTTCATGACAGATGCCATAAGATGGCATGTTGGCTCCGCAATGTCGCCCACAAGGTGGTGGCCTAAGTCTGGCTCTGGATGTAGCGCCAATGCACAGCTACTACGATGAAGTTCGGGGTTGCTGAAATGATTGTCAGTTGCTACTGACGGTGCGCAAGGTGCGCAACTGACATTCTTTGCATCTAGGTGATCGTCTAGAATATCTTCAAGAATCTCTATTACTTCCTTTCTGATGCGATCATGTTGATGTCTCTTCCGACACCTGTAATTGTCGTCATACTATTTGAATCCCTCCTTCCAGGGAATCTTATCCCTTGTTCCATGTGTTCCTTATTTCCAATGAGCTCCTTATTTCCAAGGGCTGCAGTTAGTTCGTCCTTCTCTTTGTCCGGATGGAATGTGCCTTGGGATGACTAGGCAGAGTACTCTTGCACTTTTCAAAAGACAGTTTCATCGCATTTGTTCTTAAAGGTGGTTGATCCATTAGGCGTGATTGTACTCCTCATTGCAAAAATATCTTGCAATGATCGGGAAGGCCGACAAATGGATTTATGCTTTCTTGCTATTTCTTCTCCCATTGAGCAACTTTGCCAATGTACCCATTTGGATCGAGTCTGTGTGGGTGAGTGGTTTTCATGGAAATTTCTTACTAGGTCTCTTCGTAGCCTCAGATGGTTGGACCTGCACGAACTCATCCTAGTATAGCTCCAATTCTGGGTGGTCACGGATAGCCGATAGATTTTCTCTGACATCTTGTTCAACTGGCCCTTCCAACCCTTCCATGATATTCCCATGGTATCCAATGTGTGGCAACACACCACAGCAAAGTTTTCTTTAGGTAACTCAAAGCTTTGTTACATCTCTATCACTAGATCTTCTTTCATCTTTGTTCGGTACTCTCTCTCTCTAGCAATGACTCTGCATGTTGTCTTGTATTTAGCCACATCTCTCTTTGGTTCAAGAGGGACCCTAGCACCATCAACCAGTGTTATGGAAAATCGTCCCTCGGGCTTTTTGTTTTTTCCTCATGGACAATAGTTGATGTTGCTGCGCTTATTGACACATAATTTAAAACATCAGACATGCATGAATCGCGCTATATCTCTCCGGAAGTGGGTCGAGCCGGCTAATCCATGGGTTAGCAGAAGGTGTCGCTATGTGTGACATCTGTGTCCTCCTCACCTAGGTTTAGGTAGATGCTCAAGCTAGGAGTCCTATCGACCTTCGGTGAATAAATTTGTGCTATGTGTTATGAGCAACCACAATGCAATATTGGCATGTAATTCATAATTATGCATTTTTTTTTTCGTATGTCATATTCAACACTAGCGACCTGGGGGCAATGCGAGGCAGCGGCAAGCTTAGGACACGAGCTTCTTAGGCCATTTGCATAAGACAACAAATTGTTAGAAAGTTATGCATCTCAATAATTACATCTTGTAATCATGCATCCCGTTAGCACTAAAATGTTATGTTTGTTTCATGATTACATCTAACAAAGTACATGTCAACAAGACACATGGAATCATATCATCACAGTGCATGAGGGATTGATATATTAATTCAAAGTTCAATAATTCACATAGCATTCCTACAACACATATGGTCATTGTTCACTACAATCCAGTTTGAAAGCTAAGCTCATACACATGAAACCATTCAGTACCTCAGCTATCACGCTTCAGTGGTTCTTTGGTGAACAGTCGCTATCGTATATGTGATACTCATCGTCCTCCTAATCCAAACCGGGCTTATGGATTTCCTCTTCTGCACCCCAGTAGCCAAGGACACAATCATTAGGGCTTACGTCTGATTCTAGCAGTAGTCTTCACTTTTTGATCTAGGCTGATCTTCAATTACCTCCCTAGTCTAGGATGGTTGCCACCTCGTCTACTTTAAGGAGTGCGGCGTTTAGAGTAGTAGCCGGGCAGCAACAGTCGGGGCTTAGATTGTCCTTCACTATTTTGCTAGAGTGTAGCAGCCACAATATCAATTTCAGCAAGAGTCCTAGCTAGCAGTTCCTTCAGCTCTTGTGGCTTGTTTTCCATCTATAAATCTAGATTTGTGAAGTCTTACAACTTCGTGGCTGTATAACAATTTTCACCATTTCAATTCAATATCCTTACTATTCACACACATATTCAGTTTAATTGCACCTAAAATCAGTTAAATCAGGGACAACGGTGGTGGGGAGATGTACCTAGGGCTGTGCCATTGTCTCGGTGCAGCGGCGACCATGGTGTTGGAAAAATAGGCATTATTTTAATTCCAGATTTGATTATTAAGCATATTATAGATATGATCAAAGACACCAGGTAACACAAGGATGAAAAATTAATCTACACTCAAGATTGGCACTTTGATCCTTTGACAATATCACATTTTGGAATTAATTCAAATCTGGACATTCGAGCAATGGTATCATAACCAATATAACATATATGGGAATGCCAAACATTAGACTCACAGTTATTGACTTGAGTAGCAACATTTAAATTTAAACAGGACTATAACACACTTAAGTTGAACAGCCCTCCACTCTCATATCCTTTTCCAATAAAGTTTCCAAACTTGGACATTACAACTTTATTAGACTCAGATACTAGCTTGTAACCATCTTGACATAACAAGGAACCACTAACAAGGTTCTTATTTATTGTTGGCTCGTGTTGCACGTTTCTCAAGCCGATGGTATTCCATGAATTTAGATTCAGTTCTACCATGCTAACACCACACATAGAAGCATGAGAGTTGTTCCCCATTAGGACAAAGGAAGCCCCTGCTGCCTGGTAAGAAGAAAATAGAGATACGTCAGAACATATGTGAACATTGACACCCGTATCAACCCACCAATTAGTGGATTGACATGCTGAAAATACAACATGAGAATTACCATACCCTC
Source organism: Olyra latifolia (assembly GCA_036346145.1). Lineage (NCBI taxonomy): Eukaryota > Viridiplantae > Streptophyta > Magnoliopsida > Poales > Poaceae > Olyra > Olyra latifolia. The sequence continues at coordinate 12,771,077 of CM070531.1, read as the reverse complement.
CTGAAGTAGTTCCCCCACTTATGGTCACGTTGGCATTTTTCTTGCCTTGCTCATTGGGCCTGTTCTTGCAGAAACGATAGTCTTTAGTCATGTGACCGTCTTTCCCGCACACATAACAGGTTATGTTGTTCATATCCTTTTTCTTAGATTTCTTCTTCTTAAAGCTAGTTGATTTATTCGGTTTGAAGCCCTTGTTTTTATTGCCATTCTTCTTCTCTACCACATTTGCATTGTTCTGCTCCTGAGAAGAATTACTCGGTGCAACTTGGCTTTGACTTTTTCTTCCACATCAAGAGAAGCGATGAGATACTCAACAGAGATATCTTCCCTCTTGTGTTTTAGTGTTGTGGTGAAATTCCTCCAAGATTGGGGAAGTTTAGCCACAATGCCCCCAGCCACAAATTTTGCAGGCAGCACACAGCCCAAGTGCGCAATCTCGTATAATTGTGTTTCAGCAATGGCTAGTGCTAGTGATGCCATGAAACTTGAGAGGTTCAATGGTTAGAACTTTCGTAGATGGCAGACTAGAGCCAAATTTTGGCTCATGTCTCTGGGTATGTGGTGGGTGATTTTCCCCCGAATACCCGCTTATGGATTAGGAGAATGCGCAGTTTGAGAATGTGAATAACACCGCATTGGACTGTTCTGACCATCTTGGCAGAGCAGTTGTATGATGTGTATATGAGTTACACATCTGACACTGAGTTATGGAAGGCTCTTGAACAAAAATATGCAGAAGCCTAGGCTGGTCGCTGGCTGTACATGCCCAAGCAACTATTTGACTTTACTATGGATGAGTCTATGTCAATTGTAGCACAAGCACATGACTTCTAGCTGCTAGTTAGCGAAATTGCGCATTTGGGTTATGCACTGCCTGCAAAATTTGTGGCTGCAGGCATTGTCGCTAAACTTCCCCAATCTTGGAGGAATTTCGCCACTGGACTGAAACACAAGAGGGAAGAGATCTTTGTTGAGGACTTCATTGCTGCTCTTGATGTGGAAGAAAAAGCCAGAGCCAAAGATTACACCGAGCATTTCTTCTCAGGAGTAGAACAATGCAAATGTGGTAGAGAAGAAGAATGGCAACAAAAACAAGGGTTTCAAACCAAATAAATCAACTAGCTTTAAGAAGAAGAAGTCTAAGAAAAAGGATGTGAAGAACATAACCAGTTATGTGTATGGGAAAGACGGTCACATAGCTAAAGACTGTCTTTTCTGCAAGAACAGGCCCAATGAGCAAGGCAAGAAAAATGCCAACGTGAACATAAGTGAGGAAACTACTTCAGGAGGGTATGGTAATTCTCCTGTTGTATTTTCAGCATGTCAATCCACTGATTGGTGGGTGATACAGGTGCCAATGTTCACGTATGTTCTAACATATCTCTATTTTCTTCTTACCATGCAGCAGGAGCTTCCTCCGTCCTAATGGGGAACGACTTGCATGCTTCTGTGCATGGTGTTGGCACGGTAGAACTAAAGCTAACTTCAAGGAAGACTGTTCGCTTTAGAAACGTGCAGCACATGCAACAATAAATAAGAACCTTGTTAGTGGTTCCCTTTTATGTCGAGATGGTTATAAGCTAGTATTTGAGTCTAATAAAGTTGTGATTTCCAAGTTTGGAAACTTTATTGGAAAAGCTTATGAGAGCAGAGGCCTGTTCCGCCTAAGTGTGTTAGGGTCCTATTTAAATTTAAATGTTGCTACTCAAGTCAATAATTATGAGTCCAATGTTTGGCATTCTCGTTTATGTCATATTGGTTATGACACCATTGCTCGAATGTCCAGATCTGAATTAATTCCAAAATGTGATATTGTCAAAGGATCAAAGTGTCAATCTTGAGTGCAGATCAATATTTCAATCATGTGTTGCCTGGTGTCTTCATTTCTGGAATATGCTTAATAATCAAATCTAGAATTAAAATATGCCTATTTTTCAAACAATCTAGAAACCTTATTGCCGCCGCCGTGCAGGTGCTTGCAGCGGCAACGGTTCGGAGATCCCGCTCTCCTTGCCTCCCGGTGCACGCCGAGAAGGAAGGCTAGCGAGAGGCGATGGCAGCACGAAGACTCAACACTCATCTCTTCTAAATCACGTGAGAGAGAAGTAAAACCGGCTGCTTGCTTGGACATCTCAATCGAGAGAGAAGTAAAACCGGTTGCTTGCTTGGACATCTCCAAGATTTATAGTCTTCACTGGTAATTACCCATTTAATTAACCGTTTCAAATTGAAACCGCAGCCATAAATTGCATTTAATTGGCCGTTTCAAAATCGGTAATAATGATGGTATTAATCAATGCACAAATGGAAGGAAACCGCAAAATTAAAAGGAGATTAAACGCACCAGGATTTAATCCATAGCACGGTGACCCGCGACATCGCAACTCACAAGTCACACGGGAAAATCACACAGAAATACACGGTAATTCGGGTAATATGCACACACGTGCATGCATTGCATGCGTGTGAATTTAGCCTTGCTCCTTCTCACCCTCTATGTGCCACATGATGAAGCATGGTGGGGCTCTCATTTTAAGTTTGTGTTCTCTCCTCCCAACTAGCAATATGGTACTAATCTTTCTTAGCTTTGGCATTTAGGAATGAATGGGCCTCTCACTTATATGGGCCCAATTCTAACACATGGAGCAGTAGAGACCTTAGGACGAAGGCGCCTCAGGAGAGCATTGATTTTGGGGCAGTGGCGGATCAGGGCAGCGTCCACTTCAGAGCGGTGGTCACTCGAGTGGTAGTGGTGACAACTACCTTGGGACGGTGGCGGCTCAGGACAGTGGCAACCTCGGGGCAGTGGCGGCTCGGGGTAGCGGTGATGGGGACCTCGGCGCGGTGGCACCTAGTTGCATCTAGGAGTCAGTGTTTTAAAGAGAGGTTGATATTTTAGCTGGACAGCTAGCTACCTATGTAGACATGTGATACACATTTTGTACTGGACTATGGTACGAACCGACACATGTAAGACATATCTGTACCAGACTATGGTGCGAACTGGCACATTTAAGACACATCTATGTCAAACAGTAGTAGGAAATTCAAGAAGTAAGTGTTCCTTCAGGTTTGACAGCCACAAAGTGACTTTGACCTGCCATCTCTTAAAGTGCACACCGACAGGCATCATTAAACCAAATTGCATGATATATGGTTTTTGGATTGTTGAAATAATCAGCACTTTTAGATTTACTTTAATCAAAAAATAATTCAGGAACAATAACTGATTCATTGGCATAAACATGCAACACGAGTATAACGTAGACATGTATGTACCAGATGCACACATATATCTCTCTAATATACTCATGCTCAGAAGTAATAGAATAATCAATAAGACAAAGTGCAGTATGTACCGATCTTCCTCGAAGGCAAAACCGGGAAGAGATGAAGATGATTCCGTCGAGACGATGTAGTAGCTGAAGCAGATTGCGTCGACGACGCAGAGGAAATAGATCGCGAGCAGTCATGCCGAGCGCTTGCCAAAAACCTTATTCATCCTCTCCTAGTGCAGGATGACAAGGACAACGGGTTCTGGGGACTTGCTCTCTCGATGACGGGTGCATGCCAGCGCAGTGGCACTTAGTAGTCGATCTGTGGTGGCGCAACAGATTGGAAGTGGCAAACCTTAGCATTTTTTTTTGTATTGCTCCCAGGCGGTGGCCGTATGGTTTACAAATGATAGATCGATGGTCGAACGTATCACAAGACGTGCCACGATCGGACTCGTATACAAGAGCGAGGAATAGAAATCCTACAATCAACTTTGCACTTTTGATGCCCTGTTTGACGATTCTGCTACGTCTTTAGAAAAGAAAAGGGAGAAGGACGGGGTCGCTAGTCAGAAAAGGTACAACTATCAATTCAAATTTTGAATTAATGAAATCCCCCCAAGTAGGATTTGAATCTACAACCAGTTAGTTAATAGCCGACTGCTCTACCACTTAGCTATAAAGGAAGAACAACAGACTTAAGGAAGCTGAACACCCTTAAATGGTAGGACCTTGGTAGGATTAGGCAAACTACAGTATGCAATCGCCTATTTGTACCGACCAACCAATGGAACATATCTCCATATCTCGTATGCAAAAAGAGGTCGCGCCTGTGCTGGGCCCAATTTCGGCAGACCATTCACACATGTGTCATGCGCCTAGCGAGGTGAACGCGTGCGCGTGTATTCTTCTCTTTCTCTCTCCCACACGGACTAGTGGGGCAGAGCACACTTTATTATTTAAGTTGGTGTCTCCACACCTCAACTAGCAATGTGGTACTAAAAAGTTCCCATATCCCTCTTCCATATGTGGGCCTTTGAGATTTTCAAAAATTTATTCTCAAATACATCAGCTAGGCCCAAATATTCTAACAGATATTTGTAAGATAGAGAATGCTCAGTGTGTAGTGAAGTAAAATCATATAATTGGGCTGGAAACAAATGGATGCCATCCCATGAATCACGATGTGTGTAAAACCCTGACAGTGCCGTTACAATCATGCCTACAAGAAACAATGATAAATGAAACTTCTCCATCTGATTAACCACCCGATGAATGTCAACATCTACGTGGTTTTATTGTATTTGTTATCTTCTTCCTCTCTCTCGCATCTTCACCTTCGATTAAGACGTTTCGGACACCTCAGTCTCCTCCAGCCACGATCACAAGAACTATTTTATCCTCAAATGCATATATCACTTAGGTAGTTTTGTATTCACTATGCATGCGACAAGGCCTGATTCTAGATCGACCCCCTCAGCAAATTAAAGCAATCGCCACTCGATCGAAACCTCCACTTGTTGCACGAACATAAGAAGCCGATCCACGATTTACATTGTCAAATCGAATCCTTCACATTCCTCCGTTAACCGATCGAGTGCGCATTATTTCTACATATATGATAGAAAATGAACGCTTGTATCAAGGACCATGGATTCTCGATTGCAATATACATATTATGGATCCAAAGGAATAATCCACAAATTATAAATTAATAATAGTGCACACTTTACATTACCTATAGAGAATGCAGAATATTGACTCACCCGTTCTAACTAAACCGATACATACGTATAGGTAAATATTACATGTTTTGGTGTAGTACCAACAGTGTTCCCCATCTAACCAGCTACATAGGCCACATGACACTGCGTGTCTCTATAATCCAGGGGAATTTGATGATTTACCACCCAAAGATGGTTGGGTTGATGATTTGCCACTAGGTCCACATGTCATTGAAATAGAAGGGTTCACATGTCATAGAAACGGGAGTGGTAAATTATCAATTACAATTCTTTAGAGTGGCAAATCATCAATTTTTTCTTGTAATCCAGCCCATAAGCAAACATAGAGATGGTAATCAGGCGGGTCGGGCATAGGTATCCATGTAGAAAAAACCGACTCATACCTGTACCCATATCCGCCCACAGGTATGGACTTATACCCATATCCATACCTATCGGATACCGATACCCGACGGCTACCTAATTACCTGCCCAGCCGACATTCACATGCACTTGAACATTCACATGCCCGATTACCCGCCCGTCCGCCCGTTCGGCCTCAGTTCTTGGAAGTTGCATTTCACCACAAAAACAATATTTCAGCACCAATTTCAACATTACAACCACATAATTCTAATCAGTAGCATCCAAAATAGCTTCTCAAACCTTAGTGCTTAGTTCTCACATGTTCATAGCAGCAAGAAACAATAGTTACAAGTTGTAAAAGTACACAACTAGTTCTTAAAAGTTGCACAAGTACACAATAAATAAATATTGTACAAATACACAACTAGTTTGTTCTTTGAAGTTGCACAAGTACACAACAAATAAATAGAACATAACCAGCAGAACAGAGCACATTTGTATCAAATCTCTTCATTTGGCATCATGGAGAATCCAAAAGAATGTTCCTACATGAAATGTAATTAGTTATAGCATTCACAAAAATAAGCGAAAAGAAAGATTAAGTTCTTAAATCTGACCACATCTTTTTCTTTAACGTCTTCAAGGCAAGTCCACAAACCCAAGAAGTCTTCTTTTCCTACAAGAAATGAGAGTAGAATGAAAGTAAAGCTTAAAGCAACATGCAACACAAATAAAGATGATTTATAAATACAAAATAGGAATAGAAATGAGAATGGTACCTTTTGATTGGGCACGAAGTCAATTTTATGCACACATGAAAACTTCCAAAGTTTTGGGAGTAAGACGACTTCAATGATCACTTAACACTCTTCCACTTGTGCTACAAGCAGATTCTAAAGCTACGATCGTAACCGGAATAGCAAATATGTCACGAGCTATCATCCTTATTGTAGGATAACATAACCCAGAAATTTTTCAATAACCCAAAAATTCAAACTTCTTTGCCTTGGGTATACGACCTTCATCCACAAAAAGATTAAGCTCAGATTTTCTTTTTTCCTTATCACTACGCATATCTTCGATCTCATCTTCCATAGCATAGAACAATTCGTCCGTGTATGTGGTACTGTTAGAAACACAAGATGATCATGTATGTTCTCCGCCACTAGTTGGAGGTTTATGACCTTTGCCATTGCTATACTCTTTCATCAACTCATTGATTAATTTTCTCACTTTTCAACCTCTATCATCAATAAAAATAGTGATGGCCATTAAACCATGGATATTGGTCCAATATTTATCAAATTTTACTATTGTCTTACTTGACATGGACTTGATTAATTCATTATCACATTCAAACCATTTGTTCATGTGTCCTTTGATTGCACATATCTTTAGAAAGTACACATCAGCGGTCACATATTGTGTTCCTAAAAATAATTTAGTAATTTCATAGAACAGCTTCAACCTATCATGAACTTTTCTAGCAAACTTCTATTCTTCCTCAATTGAGGCAAAAATGTAAGCTCTTTCACATTCAGCCAAAAAATGTAAGCTGTTTCACATTCAGCCAAACGGTCAAAAACCTCCTTGTAGCAAATTGTAACACTAAGCATGATATAAGTGGAGTTCCATCTAGTTTTGCAGTCAAGAGACAATTTTTTGTTGCTTGCAACATTTACTTAGGGAGGCAGCGACGCGGGAGGACAGAGGGCAGCGGCGCAGGCATGGGCTATGTGCCTGTGTCGCTGCGATAGGGAATTGGGGATTGGGAACTAGGGTTAGGGACTCAGAAAACTGGACTAGCAGTGTATGTATCGGGTATCGGGTATTTGGTCCTGGGTATGGGTTTTGTAAAACCATACTTATAAAATTTATACCCGCGGGTACAAAATTTTACGGTACCCATACTGTCGGTATAAAATTTCATAATATCCGTACCCAATGGGTAAATACCCGCGGGTATTTATCCATACCTGTACATATTGCTATCCCGAAGCAAACACAGCAATGATACACATGCCATTCTTAAACTATCATTACACATGATGCTTACTTCCTAATGATGGACATTATATCATATTCTCCCTTAAACTGCGGCGTGCGTGACGACGAGCCATGTGCTACGATCAGCCACACGGTTTTTTGGAAGCATCGGGGAGCTTTCGCTTGCGTGGGCTGGGTTGGCATCTACTAGCAGCAGGCAGCAGTGAAAAGGTCTATTTCACCCCCCCTAAACTATTAAGTAAATCTGGTTTCCCTCACTGAACACTGAAACCAGGCAAGCAAACAAACCAAACAAATTACCCTCCTAAAACTACCCTGGTTTTGGTGGAACTTGGCATCCTAGTCAGCAAGATTTTCTTGAAAATAAATTATAGAAATATATCTAATAAATAATAGAAAATCATAGGCAGCTTAAAAAAATAAAATAAAAAGATATAAAATTCAAAAAATGTGTAGAATCCAAATATGCAATAAAGGTATGATATTTGTGCATAAATTTATATGCAAAAATTTATATTTTGTGTTAGAGTATCTTTTATTGATCAAATAAATCAAGTATTTAGGAAAAATTAGTTTGGATTCTTAAATAATAAGAAAAATTATTTTAGCTTCTTGGAATAATGGAGAAATTAATAAATAGAAGGATGTTAGTTTGACCTTTGAATTTAAATTTGTACGAACTGAAATTCAAAGGTCAAACTAACATCCTTCTATCATTCCTAGTTTTCTACAAACTCAAATTCAAAGGTCAAACTAACATCCTTCTATTTTTCTTAATTTTCTCCAATTTTCCAACAAGCCAAACTGTGGGGACTCTCCTGAATTTGCATTCCAATCAATAGAGAAAATCAATATGCTTGTAGCATCCTAGTTGAAAATTAACATACGAACGGCATCATGGTGTATCTCACATGCTAATGCTCACTAGACACTAGACCATAAACAATAAACATGCACTCCATTAAAAAGAAGAGATTTATGCCAGTGACACTCTTTAAAATTCGTATTTCGGTGTATGCCATCCTGGTCCACTGTCATAAACACGGATGGTCCCACATGTCATAGACACAAACAAATTGGCATACGAATTGAGTGTCATACAGTTAATTTTTTCCATTAAAAAGAGGGCAACCAGAGGTACCCAGATATGTGACCTATGATAGCTCTCAAGATCAAGTATTATCACACACATATCCTTTGAATAATCGATATCACAACATATGCAACGATGGATATAAACTACATATGAACAAATATATGGACCGCTATCCATACCTCAACATATAGTTCAATTGTAATTCAATAGCAACGAAAAGAACATAAGTACATCAGAGTGCAGCGGAATAACATGAGAGTAACCACATGACAGCAAAAATAAGATAAATATAACAAAGAGCCAGCGTGGTTTGCCCCAAACCCTTGGGCAACCGATTGGAAACAAGAACATCACATTGGCCGCTAACGTCATCGAGATCCGCTCTATTTAATAACCAGGCAACAGCTTCACACCTGAAATTTACAGCAGCCGGGTTGAGTAAAGAAGGTACTCGCATATTATAGATAACAATATAGCATCAATATGATTGGCAATGAACAATGGAAGACTAAATGCTATTTTCAGTATAAACAAAGCATTGGTTAAGAAATAGACATACATATATTGAAATTGCATTTGAGTAAACATTTAAAAATATAATAGCATCATAAGTATCTCCATGTTCTCATCACCATGAATAAATTCCAAATTTGAATATACCACAAATTGAACTTCCTATCCATAGGGCTTCCTGCCCTTTTCATCAATAACAATAGACTCCTATCCATAGGGCTCCCTACCCTTTCATCAAAGCCACGAGTAATACTGTAATCGGAAATAAACCATAACCATCATACACAAACACCTCCTATTTGTTAAGATCAATGTTTTATCTTACAAGTACTCGTCCTTAACCCGGGACGCGGCTGTTCGAACAGTTTAAACTCTGCAGAGGTGTACGATTCTATCCACACGACATAGCAAGCTATGTTGAATCCTCTTAGATATATATGCTCGTCCTTTCAGTCACCCGAATGACTTTCACCCCTCCCCACAACCCTTCGTGTCAGAGGGAGACAACCGTTGCAATGGATTTATCCATAGCCCGCTGTTTGGCGCTCATGAACACACCACGGATGGCTTGCAAGCCAACCCACCCCCAAACACACGGCTAACCCTTTGGTACCCAACGGCTCTAGCATGCAGGTAGAATTGGCCAAGTGTCCCGATAAAACATGTGTGGTCATACATGTAGTTACATGAAGAGATGGCACCATATTCGGTTTTTAATCAATTCAAACGGAGCTACATTTTCGAGAGACCTTCCCCATGATCGTCCTATCACCCTTTCAAGTGTAGCTCAGTTTTCACACCTAATCCACATCACCAATATGTATTCATCAATCCAAACCGAATATTGAGTGTATCAACAATTGAATTGCAGCGACCAATAGACTAGTTCCATTGACTGCCTTCCCTCATTGACTCTAGGCATGGCTAAGAAAATCGTTGTACAAATAAATTTAATTACCCAACTTAATCTACCAAAGGAGAAGGAAGAAAACCTACATGGCATTCACTAGCTACATAGCACATATATACCTTCTATCCATCAACTATTATATACTTAAAAGCAACATGCAAGTAATTTTAAAATGCAACATAAGCAATTTGAGGAAAATGGATCAATATGCTCAAAGGAGAGGATTAGTAGTGCCTTTGATGTAAGTGGTACACATTGTCAATCTTAATATAACATTTACCGTCTTTCGGAGCTTCGGAACCTATTCATGAACATTGAATTCAAATAAGAACCACATAACTCCAAATACTTGTAAATGCTTAAACATGCATGTAATAATTTTGGTTGGTCTGTTTCTATGTGTTTTAAGTTAAGTAATTTCTCAATATAGGTCCATGTGTTTGATTTATAAATATTAGACAACACACTCTCCTATAGCAGTGTGACCATCATGCAAGAGAAGTTCACTACTCGTTCTATCCCCTTGTGTTCTAATTGGCAAGGCAAAGAAATGATTTACTCTAAGTGCACATGAGAGTTGCAAAGAAATAGGGAGGAGCTTACCACAACAAGGAAATCTTGCTTAGGGGTGGAAGCTCAAATTGGCAAAGATTAAACCAATGATTACAATAGCAACTCCAAGATGATCCATGCTACTCCTCTTTCTTCTTATTGTGATTTTTGTCTTCCTAGCCTTGTGGAGATGGTCCTCCTCCTCCACTCAACAAGGGTGCTTTACAACATCATATGACCACATGCATGTGGAAGGAAATGGCAAAAACCGAAGGAATTGGAATCAATGAACTGCTGTCCAAAACTGTGAGTTAGAGGGAAGGACTGGAGATGAAAACTTACGAAATACATGATCATGCAACACCCAATTTGATGGATGTGAAACTAGGTAGGTGGAGAATTTGAGCAACAATATGCATGATCTAGCTCCATTGTTCTTTGGTGGATTTGTGAGGGGACAAGTGAGGTGGTTGTTGTTCTTGAGCTGCAACTTGCTATCCTCTTTCTTCTTGCCTTGGAGATGGCCTTCTTATCCTTTTTCTCTAGCTTTAAAGATTGGTTTGCAAGCACTACTTCAGCTCTTGATCATTGAAAAGATTGCAAGAAAGAGAGGAAAAAAGGATTACCAATGTGTTGTCCAAAACAATGGGGAAAAGAGAAGAAAAGTACCAAGAACTTACTCAATTTTTTATCCATGCAAGAGTTGCCAGGAGGAATGAAAACCCCTTGAAATAGGGATCAATCCCTAGAACATGAACAAGCTCCCTTAGGTTGGGTTCTTTTTAGCTTATCTTATCTAGCTTATTTGACTTATCTCGTATCTTCGAGAAATTCGCGAGATAGTCTCGAGAGCCGGTTGGTCTTTGTGTTTAAGGTTTAGGGAGCTTTTAGACACGCCTACGACATAAAAAAACAAACTCAAAAATTAATAATAAAAAATAAGATAAGTCAAATAAGACATAAAATAAGTCAAATAAGCTGACTTATCTCAATTTTTATTTGACTTATCTCACTTTTTTATTAATTTTTTAGTCTATTTTTTTATCTTGTAGACGTATCTAAAAGCTCTCTAAACCCTAAACACAAAGGCCAACTGGCTCTCAAGCCTATCTTGGGAAATTCTCGAAGTTATGAGATAAGTCAAATAAGTTGGATAAGATGAGCTAAAAAGAACCCACCCTTAGAGTTCTTGGTGGGGATTTGGGGGAGAGAGTGAGAAGGGGTGCTACTATTTTTCAGCTTGAAGAAGAGAGGTGGGCTAAAAATTTGAGGGAGGAATGAGAGGAAGAAAGAGAGGAGGTGGGAGAGGGCTTAAATGGATGTCTCCCATCCTTCTCTTACATGTGCGGTCGGGCCCACATGTCATGGGGTGTAAAAGAGTGGGTGAGTTGGGTGAGTGAGAACTCCCAGGTAACAAATCAGCCCGAGATAAAGTCCTAGGTGCTAACCATCAACATATGCATTCGCGGACGAATTGACAGAGAAGAATTAGATATCATGGTCAATACACATGCTACCGTCAAGCATGTGTAATGTTGACCGTCCGCACAGGTATTGTTGAAAATTTGCAAGGGAATCTCTATTTTTCTCGGGTTTGATCTCTAGGTGCTTCCTGTCTGCGAATCAAGTGCGAATTATCCTCAAAACAATGGACAAACAAGACATAAGAACTCTGAGGCTTTCTAAGATTTTAGTGTTAATTTTAATCTTAATTACCTTGTTTTCGATGCATTGCATGAAACACATGATGCAAGATTTTTATAAATTCAAAATGCATATGAAAGAATGAGTATGATATGCAAGGTAACTAAAGTGTGGAGTTATGGGTTGGTACACAACACATAATGCAACACACCAAAATACACAAAACTCATAAACATAGGGCATGATATGCATATAAACTAAACACAATGGTTTTAGGTTTTTATCATGGAGAGGATATGTAGAGTGGATGAAAATGGATCGATAGGCTTCAAAGGGCATAAGATTGCAATGACTCACTCAAGTTAGACATGATGATCCGGCATGATTCCTCCTTAGCAACAAGAGAAAAGGGGACAATGGTGGTAGCAGCGTCACCACGATGAGATAGAAAGAGGTGACAGGGATGACCCTACACCTGCCCATAAGGATTTGGTCAGACTTGCTGGATTCGGTGCTATGATGAGGTGAACGGTTTAATCCAATTGTACTCGCATGAGTAGATAGACGATGGAGAGCTGAGGTGGCAAAGTGGATATGAAGGCATAATTCGGGGGCGCATGCCATTGTTAAGAGTATAGATAAATCAACCAAGATGTGAGTCTAAAAATGTCACCACAAGGTACCCTTATGTTGTCGAGAAGTAGAAAATACCTCTAACATGCCAAGGATGGGTACAACAAAGAACAAAAGAGGATTATAAGATGAACATTGAGAGAATACAATGATTCAGGGACTAGTCATAAGCAATTGTGATCCCTCCCACAACCGTAGAGAGTGACTGAACTTGACAAATAGATTGGTCATGACAAATAGAGGGACTAGTCATGACAAATCGATTGGTCACAAGCATAGAACATGTGACCTAGGTCATACTCCATATGTCACCAAGTATTGTCACAAGGACATGCCCAATGAAAAAATTAATAAAAGAATGGAGAGTTAGATGAAAGGAAAACCTTGCTATACGATGAAGTTAAGAGAGAATGATAGCTTGGCTCAAGGACCTTCTATGTGATAATTGAAGTGTACCCTAAATAACCGACATGAAGTAAGAGTTTAATTTGAGAGAAGTAATACAAGTAGCGAAGGACGGAAAAGGTTGCAATGTCAGCAAGACATGCAAGGGAGATGATGCGAGAGATATTCAATTTAGGTTTAAATTCTTCTGAAAAATATTTTCCCTAGCAAATGGGTTTCAAATCAGCTATAAACATTTTAAGGAGGTTAGTGTCTCTATCTAGCTTATATAAAATTTTAGTCTACCCGTTTTACCAACTTCAAGTTCTTATTCAAAATCCATTTCGTGCTACTGAAATAACAAGGTCCGGTAAATGTTTTTTTTTTGAAGACGCAAGAAATAGGGAGTTCAATATATTGAAAATACTTATATACATTAGAGAAATTTTAGAAGGTTACAGATCTACCCCTTTAAAAAGAATCTTGTCCCCGAGATTCTGGTAGGCTTAGGAAAAGACGAAAGAGGAGATGGTCTAAAGGTGACGGAGATGCTTGTAGCTGGTTGTCGGGTCTGTTTGTTTCAATGTTCACAACAACTTGGCTGTCTTGGTCAACGGCTAGCTTTGCACAATGCGCTTGATCCATGTATCATTAGAAATGGATGACACAGTGAATAATGGGGAAGTTGGAGTAGTTGTATGGAGAAGCAAAAAGAGGGAACAGATGCATAGCTAGCTCTCGCCTCTCGTATGTCTTTTGAGTTAACAGCCCTTCCTTCATGACGCGCATTCCTCCAACCAGGACCACGACGGATGGTCTTGTGGCATACTTCCTTATTGGTGGGTTTCTTTTTTTAAAAAAAAATTGAAGTGGTGAGACCGTGATATAGATAATAAGGAGATTGCAATAACCTTTCAAGTGCCAACAATTTTTTTTATCTTTATGAAATCCACCATTTAGTAAGAATGATTATTATGTCCTATTAATCACCTAATAACCTAAACTCCATCAATATTTATTACATCAACTAGGTATCTCCTTAATAACCCTCTATCACCATCAATACAAGACAATCTATTTCATTACCTAAAACCTCAAAGATAAAATATGATTATCTCATTAAGACTTAACATAGTTTCCACCAAGTATCACTAATTTCATTTTAATTCAAATCAAACTACTATTACGTTGTATCCACCAAGACAAGGAAATATATATAGAATAATCTCATATTTAATTAGCTTATATGGCTATATCAAATCAACCAACCATAATAGCTCTAGTAGTGAATATATCTACCTTAGGTTCCAAGGATTACTTATGTTTCCTATCCATTTACTACCAACTCCAAAACATCCTACTCTAGGATCATTGGTTACTAATCAATTATCTGAAAAATAAAAGGCACACGTCCAGTTTGACAATTTCTCTTGCTACAATTTAGGATGCTACCTCAGCCAAAAAAGTAATTTTCTATAATTTATTAGATTTTTCTATAATTTATTTTCTAGATTATCCTGCTGACTACATGCTACGTCAACCAAAATCGGGGTGGTTTTAGCTCATAATGGAAATTTGTCCTGTATGAAGAGTTCGAGAAGAGTTCGAGAGTTTGGTTGCCCGGTCTTGGAGTTCAATAAGGAAAACCGAACTTATCTAATAGGTAAGAGGCAAAATGGACTTTTTTCTAGGCAGTAGCTGGATTGAATTGCTGGGATCGACAACCAGCTCGATCCATGATGCAATCAGATCTTTTTTTAGGAAATGATGCAATCAGAATTGACTGGTGATGAATCAAATGTATATTTAGTCCCTTTGACTGTTAGATTAATGTCGGTGACATGAATAGGGACCACTTCTATTTTTGGATAATTATGGTCTGTTCGTGGATACAAGATGTTAACCTCAGCTTATTTGCTAATTTGCGAAAATTTAAACTTGGGAGCTTGTAGAAGAAGTTTGGAGAAACCCACCCACTTTGTTAAACTTGTTTTTGAGATCTTTGAGAAACGGCTTCGAGATTAAAAAAAAAAGCCTGTCAAGGCAAACCGTTTAGATTTTCTAAATGAAAATAAGCAAATCAACCCTAAAGAACAGTCCAAGTGTGAGAGCGGGTTGTTTCGACATGAGTTTTCATTGGTCAGAACGATGATTCATGAAATAATCACGAAATTTTCACTACACCAAGACAGGTCATATCTACCGGTACATCTGTACCGGGTTTCTGTTAGAACCGGCATAAGCAAGGTTACTAGTGTCGGTTCTTCAGTAGACATACGGCAAAAACTTTGATGTACTGGTTCTAATTACAAACCGGCACAGATAATTGATTATATATGCCAGTTCTGAATACCAACTAGCACAGATAGATCTGTGTCGGTTTGTATCATGGAGTGGAACATATAATCTGTATATGTGGCAGTTAGCAATGAGAACCAACACATATAAAGATTTTCTCGTGTGGTAGTCGAATCAGTGTGTCGCTTCATACCCATAAGTACTGGTTGGTAATTACAATTGGCACACATAACGGTTCGTCTCCCGAGGCATTTTATGGGTATTTTTTCCCATTCACACATCTTTATAATCTACATCGATCGCGCATCTCCCCCATTCCGATCTCTCCACCACTTCACCCATGATCTCCACCCACCTCTTCCACCACTCCGCCATGACCCAATGCCATTCCTCTCCCTTGTCGCTGTTGCCCTCTCCACTCGCCTCGCTGCCGCCCTCTTCCTAGGCCGCCTCGCCACCGCAGCTGAAGTCGCCATGGCTTGCACCCTGCGATGAGCCCACCGAGGAGGCCCGCAAGGAGGAGCCGGCGCCCCGCGCATGAAGAGCCCGGCAAGGAGGCCCACGGGGATGAGGAGTCAACGCCCAAGCGACTGCGGGCGACATCGCCGAATTTGACAGATCCAGAGAAGGAGGCCTAGGATGATGATGACAACTACAACGACGAGCCAGCTACCTCGGCCGTTTTGTCAGAGGAGGAGTACTGGCACCTCTCGTCATAAGAATTGGGCCATCTGTCCGACAACGGGGACACCTCCCCTCGCCTCCAGATAGCCCCATCCCTGTATTTGATCACCACGACGGCTCCTCCAACCCTAAGACAGCGGAAGATGGCGACGACAACGATGACGGCTGGATGTAGATAGGTAGCTATAGGGTACGTAGTAGTGTAGGCATAGGTAGCTAGCTAGCCTAGCTTGCACCGGTAGTGCTACTGGTGCTAGCTAGGCTAGCAATTTTTTAAAAAAATTAAAATATATCTGTGCAAGTTCAAGCAATAAAACCGTCCTAGAGAATGAGTCATTTGTGTCGGTTCGTAACCGGCACAGATGGCCAGCCACATTAGTACTTGTTGTATTGTGCCGGTTAAAAAAGGCACCGATTGTTTGTAGTATTTTTTTTAGAATCTGTAGTAGTGTTTGTTACCAGTAACAATGTGGTATCAGCTCAACTAGCTATAACTAAACAAAGGGAGATTCCATGATTTGCCGCTCTCAAATATGTGCATTCTAGTATTTGCCACTCTATGTGTCACCGCCAGTAATAAAATCCTGAAATGCACATCTTGTATTTGCCACTCTATGTGTCACTGCTAGTGGCAAAATCCTGAAATGCACATCTTTGGAGTGGCAAATCCTATATTATTTTCTAAATAAATATAGTATTCATCTAATTTATGATCTGTTCAATAGGATGTAATTTTGAAATGCAGAAATTTCGTAATAATTTTAAGGAAAAGAGAGCAATGTTTTTTTCATATACTCTGATGCGTTCCAGAAGGTGCGCGCATGGGGGGCAGGGCAGAGGATGGTGTCTGCTTGCCTCCGGACCCCGAGCTTTCATAGCCATCGGACTGAGTCCCGTGGGCACCGGACTGAGTCCAGTGGAACACAGAAGTGTGCTCTTGAGAGGGCCGAAGCAGCGAACGGTGTCCGTTCACCACCGGACCCTAGTGCTATATTGTCACTGGACTGAGTCCGGAGCTATAGCGGCTAGTTCCTGTGGGATTTCGAACTCCAACGGCTAGTTTTGGGCTCTTAGGCTATTTAAGATGGTTGGTGAGCTTCACTTGTGGGGTTTTGAGCATTCATTGAGCTAGCTAAGCCCATTCAATAGCTTTAGAAGAGGAGAACATCTACATTCCTTAAAAGTTCATTCATTCCGGTGATTCTCTAGCCTAGTCGTGTGTGCATCTTGAGAAGCTCTTGATTCGGCGTGATACTTGGGGCTTGTTACTCTTGGAGCAAGAGCTCCTAGATGGTCTCTTGGAGGAGAGTGGACCGAGTGATCTTCCGATGAGCTTGTGGAAGACCTTAGTGTTTGTACAAGGTTCTTCGAAGTCCACCTTATTAGAGCGGCGGAGGACTCTTCGAGTCGACAACCTAACTCATGGTAGAGTGTAGAAGGAGCTATACTTTTGGAAAGAGTGCTCTAACGAGGAGTAGAGGGAGACCTCGAACCTCGGTCTTGAGTCTCATTTTATTTCTCACATTTACTATTCCGCATTTAATTATCTTGTTGTGTTGCTTGTGGTTGTAGGCTCTAGCACTTCTTAGTTTGTTGATAAATATTGTGAGCTTAATTCAACCTTAATTGTAAGAAAATTTAAAATTGCCTATTCGCTCCCCTCTAGGCCATCGATTCTATTTCACCGACCACCCCGGCTATTTCATCGGAGGAGGAGTATTGGTACCTCTTGCCGTACCAATTGACCCGCCTATCCGACAACGGGGACACCTTCCCCTGGCCCCTAGATAGCCCCATCCCCGCGTTTGATCACCACGACGGCTCCTCTGACCCTAAGGCGGCGGAAGGTAGTGACAACGAAGATGACGGCTGGATGTAGATAGGTAGCTATAGGGCTTTTTAAAAAAATAAAATATACATGTGCCAGTTCAAGCTATAAACTGTCATAGAGAACGGCATAAATGGCCAGCCACATCAATGCCTATTGTATTGTACCAGTTAAAAAATCGACACTGGTGTTGTGTTATATAGTAGTTTTTTTTAGAACCTGTAGTAGCGTTTGTTACCAATAACAATGTGGTATCAGCTCGACTAGCTATAACTAAACAAATGGAGATTTCATGATTTACGGCTCTGAAATATGCACATTCTAGTATTTGCCACTCTATGTGTCACTGCCAGTGGCAAAATCCTGAAATGCACATCTTTGGAATGGCAAATCCTAAATTATTTTCTAAATAAATATAGTATTCATCTAATTTATGATCTGTTCAATAGGATGTAATTTGAAATGTAGACATTTCGTAGTAATTTCAAGGAAAAGAGAGCAATGTTTTTTTTTTCATATATTTGGATTGATGCCTAATTGATTGATTTGTCTTACGTAACAACAGAGACACCATGGACAACCTTGATGGCGCTACAGTGAACTTGTAAAAGCGCAAGTGTCCTCTTCATCTATCCACAGTTCAATTCTATACTATATTTCTGCGTTGATCAATCGTCCGGTCCTTGCAAGATTTGCCACTTCATGCTACAAGTTCTACTTCGATTGGACCAATGAAGGCGATCGATAATCTAGACACTTATCCATTCAAAACCTGGACACTTGGTCATTATGTTTCCCCTTCATTTTCGGAAGCTAAACTGGATAAGGGACGAATGTTTTACCGAATAAACAATTTTTAAGTACTATATATAGGCGCACACGTTTAACACAAACCATATTCACACGGTCACACTATCCACCAAAACCGTACTCCCATGTACACGTCGTGTATTTATTTATCGGAGAGATGCATGCATGGCCTTGCAGTTGCAGAGCAACTCCACGTGTCCCCCACTAAACATGTATGTGTGTGTGATGCTAGATTATGTGGATAACAATAACATAACATAACATTGTGTCTTGACCTTGAAACACTAATCAGATGAACACAGAGCATGGGTCTGGGTAGTGTTTCTTTCGGTGTTTGCGTTTGCGTTTGCTTATAAACTGAAAATTTGTTATTTTTGTACAAGTCAAACGTTTTAACGTTTGGTAGCTAATTTTTGTAGGTCTTACTATTTCTTCTCAAAGATCTCAAAACCATTTTTTCTATAATTTTTTGATCCCTCAGATGTCCTTATCGAGGAGGTACAAATTTTCAGCTTAAACGCAACCGCAACCGCAACCGCTGAAAGAAATACTACCCTAGTCTCTCCTGCTTATAGAAAGTACCTGTAACAGTACATCTATAGAAAGTACCTGTAACAGTACATCTCTTGGTCAACACTTTAGAGGATCTTATGGAGCTCGCTAAAATAGAGTTATTCTTTGGAGACACTTTAAGCTCCATGCTCCATAAGGTAGTGACAAGGTGTGATGTATGCACCCTTTTGTCTTTTTGGCATGACGGAGCTACGGCTACAAAATTTTGTGTACCCTATATGGCCATAAAAATTGAACTAGTAGGACAGGAAGTTTTTCTAGTTTATTATGCCACTATAAGTTTTCTTTAAAATAATGGAAGCATAACTTACAGCCTTTACACCCTTGTATTATGAAACTTACACCACTACACCTTAGTGTCAAAATGAATGGTATGTAAATGATGAAAAAAGGAAATATTTTTTCTAGAGTTAATTGGATAGATGTCATTGTATAGTTCTGAAATTAGAAAATGACACCGTAGAGTACGTATTTATAATATTACCATTGTTTTAAATTAAAGGAATGCCTACCATGTGGAACTTTCACATGTACACAGGCCATATATGAAACATGCTGCTTTTGCTCTTGCTCGGTCGCACTTAAACTCGGTCCTAGCCATACACCTTAAGTTGGCTGGACCAACCTTGCATCGCAGCCACTCCCTACCATTCGACCCCAACAAACCATAGATTGGAATCCCTTTCGGTATTGGCGATTTCCGGCGACGCATATGGCAGCGAAGTAGAAGACATGAGTAGACATGTATCCAATTAACCTTTTTTCCCCAAACCCCAAAGGAAGTTACTCCAAACCCGACTGAACGGTGACCACACAAAAACAGTTTATAGCGTTAGAGGTTTTGGGGGCAACTAGGGCTGTGTTTGGTTAGAGAGTAAGATGGGATGGGATGGCTCCGTCCCAGTTTTAAAGGATGGGATAGTTTATCCTGGGCCAAGAATGGGATGGCTCGTCAGGTTTTTAAGGATGACACACTGTCATCCTCATACGTCTCAAATGGGATGGGCTGCGTTCCACCATTTTTGTGGATGAGCTCGCAAAGATCTTGAGAATATTCTCTATGGAGCCATCCCATCTCCTCAGACCAACCAAACACATGAAAAAATAGGATGGGATAGCTCCATCCTTGCACATCACACCAACCAAACACACGCTAGGATAAACCAAACACACGCTAGGATAAGTGGTGAATCGGTTTGGCCTCGTAGGCTTTTTTTTGGAAGGATGCCTCTTGAATCTTGAATGATACTGTATGAAGAGCAAACTGATTCATGCCGGTGAAGGAGCAGCAAGCAACGGCGATGGATACGGATGGCGCTCCCGTTTGTTCGAGAGAGACGCAGGATGATTTCGTTCCAACGATTGCTTGTTTCTTCCTGACAAAAAACGGATTTTTCCGGTTTCCTCTTGATGTCTTTATCCCCTTCGATGCCTCGTGCCGCTCACAAAATCATCCGCGATTAATTGATTGATTTCCAAAAGGAAAGAAAAGGAGAGGTAATAATTAAGGTTTTTTTTTTTTTGAGAGGCTTCGCCGCCGCCGTCCTCAAGTAGACGACTCCAACGTCTCGCGGCCTCCTCCTCTCCCGTTTCTCCTCCCCTCGCCACCGTCTTCTTCCTCAATCCTCGCATCGCATCGCATCGTACCCGAGAATCCGAGCAATCCAATCGCACCTCTCTATCTCTCTCTCCTCAAGAATCCAAGAAAGCCCAAATCTTGTGGTCCGCCGCATCAAGAACCCGCAAGAATCTCCGGGAATCCCACGAAAGCTCAGTGCAAGGAAGAGTCTTGCCATGGACGCCGAGCCGCTGCTGCCAACCACCGCGCCGCCGGGCCTGCTCCACACGCTGCCGGAGCACTCCGCCGTCTCCAACTTCTCCCCGCCCCCCTCGCCCTGCCCTTCCCCGGCCTCATCCTACAAGGAGCGACTCATCTTCGGCCCCCACCACGCGCCGCCGCCGCCGCCGCCTCCCCGCCACCGCCGCCGCCGCCGGGCTGCCGCCACCGCGCCTCCGTCGATGACCCGTTCCGTGACCTCGACCTCCCGTCCTGCTCCTCCTCCACGACGCCCTCCCCCGCCTCCGACGAGGAAAACCCGCTGCCCAATCCGCCCTCCATCTTCGACTTCCTCGGCGGCCGCACCAACCTCCACCGCTCCCGCACCGCGCCCGCTATGGCGCCGCTCAATGCCGCGGCTCTCGCCGCCGCCGCCGAGGCCGACCACCGCAACCCGCCACCGCCCCCGCAGCGACCGGCCATCGTTCTGCACGCGTTCCTGTTCTTGCTCGCCTACCTCGCCCTGGGCGTCACCTTCTATGCCGTCGCGCCGACCAACTTCACCTCCTCTGCGGGGCCGACGCACCCTGTCGCCGACGCGCTCTACTTCTGTATCGTCACTCTCTGCACAATTGGCTACGGGGATATCACCCCGGCCACCCCCGCAGCCAAGCTCTTCTCCATCTCCTTTGTCCTCGTTGGCTTTGGCTTCGTCGACATCCTCCTCTCTGGCATGGTCTCCTATGTGCTCGACCTTCAGGAGCACCTCCTCATCGCTGCCCTCAAGAATCCCCGCTCAGCACGCAAGCACCGGCACAACTACATCTTTGACGTAAAAAAGGGCCGAATGCGCATTCGCATGAAGGTTGCTCTCGCGCTCGTTGTGGTGGCCAGCTGTGTGGGCGTCGGGGCTGCTGTGCTGAGGAAGGTAGAGAGCTTGGGGTGGCTCGATGCAGTGTACCTCGCTGTGATGTCGGTGACCACGGTCGGGTATGGGGACCGAGCATTCCGGACACTGCCTGGGCGGCTTTTTGCATCCGCCTGGCTCCTTGTGTCGACCCTGGCTGTGGCACGAGCATTCCTCTACCTGGCAGAGATGAGGATTGACAAGAGGCACCGTGCAATGGCCAACTGGGTGCTGTCGAGAGACATGACCGTGTCAGAGTTTCTTGCTGCAGATATCGACAACAATGGATATGTCACGTAAGTTTACAAGGCCTTGGCCCTTCTTTCTTTGCCTGCACTGACCACTATGTTTAGTGAATTATGTGCACAATTACTTCTTGTTTTGTGCTGAAGATCATTTAGAATTTAACATGGAAATGGCAGTTTACAAGTAGATCATCCTGCAAAGAGGCTTTACTTGGTATCAACATGCCAACATTAACCGACATGTGTGACAGTTGGAGATCAACACATTATGACATTCTTAAAAATATGAAGTAAATAGTCCCAACTCCCAACCCACAACCAACGGAATAACATTAACCTACGGATTTAACTCTAGTATATTTTAATGTAATGCAACTTTGTTGCAACAAACCTAAGGTGCAGCGCGAACCTAATTTATGGGAAGGAATAAGAGGCCACTGAATGGTAAGTAGTTCCTCCAATTGGAAATGATAACAGAACGCACAAGTCATTAGAAGGAATTCTAATAAACAAATATGATTTTGTTTCCCCTATGATGTAAAAAGAAAATTAGTGAACCTACAAATATCGACAAAGCAATAAGTATTGTTAACCAAGAGAAACAACTTATGATTAAGTGGTAAAGACAAGGTACATTTTTGTCAGGGAAGCCCCTGCTAATTTCAAGGCTTTTGATTCAGATGCTAAGTTATAATTTGCAGTTTGCCACCTGTTCAAAAAATTTGCAGTTTGCCACCTGTTCAAAAAATTTGCAGTTTGTCAGTTTCTCAAAGGAACTTTAGCATCTTAGTTATAGGCATTGAGTATGAAGGCTCATAATTTGCCCAAATGAGTTAATAATTTGCGCAATTGAGTTAATTTGCAAAAATGAGTTAATGTGTTGTGTCTTGCTGGCTTATTCGTCACATTTGGGAGTTTTAGATACTGGTGCTTATGATTTCTACATGAAATCACAACCCAGAAAGGCGGAAAAGAACTCAGCTTAATACTTAATATATGATTTTTTTTATTGTACTGCATTTGAAACTTACTAAAATACAATATCAGAAAAGGGGTGAAGAATTTGGTGTTTGAAGCCTAGTAACTGTTTTTTTGATATATCGCACAGTTATGAGAAACTGAAATATGTGATCTGAAAAGAAGTTCCTTTGAATATTGTGCATTGGTGCTAGACCTCTAGTGGAGCAAATGGTTGCAGATTGATTCATGCCATTTATGATAGTTGTGAACTGAGACCATACAAATTCCTCTGTTAACATATAAATGGAATGCAACTGAATTTTTCTTGTCTTGTTTTCTGCTGTTGCCTTAAGTATATTTCAGTGATGAGATATTGCCTAAATATAATATAGAATCATGACTTTCAAGGTAATCCCCAAAAATACTAGATTCTATTTATTTATGTTGTTGTGGGGTATTAACAACATTGGCTGGGATTCCAGTTACTGTAAGCATTAATTGAATGATGACTCCTATTGTGGAATTTCACTATGCATAAATTAATAATGCCTTTGTCATTGTTTTCAAAATATGAATGCTGAATTGAAAACATTTATGGGTTTTTGATTATGTAGTTGTTCTGTAATATACGTGCATTGATCAAACCATGGTGCAGAACTGTACATATTCTAATTGTTCATCTCCTGCCCTATATTTTAGGGTGGAAGAGTGAGCTGTGATAAGAACATTTAGCTTAATAAGGGTATACTAGACCAGCTGTAACACCTATTATTTTCTCTTGATTTGGTCTGACTGGTCTGTGTGGAAAATAACTGGACTATTTATTTATTTTTTTTGAAACAGAGGGATTACTTTATATTTTGGTTGACCTTTTTCATTTTTCGCCAATACATAAAGCTATTTCACCCAATCACTGCACTCTTCTTGAATATTGAGTTACTCACAATGATTTCTGCTCAGTTCTAATTAGTGTTATATTGGAAATTTGGACTAGTTGGTAGATTTGAGCTTTTCATGTGTGCTTCTATACACCCATAGTACATCCACTTGGTAATTTTGGTAATGTTTTAATGCATTTATTTATATATGCCATTCTTTCAGAGCCCACTGACGTTTCTTAGCTCCAGGTTGCTTCATTCATTTTTCTTTTATTAAATAAATGTTGATGTGAACCCATAAATTATTTTGAGTTCACAAATTATTTTGAGTGTAGAGATTGGTTATAGCAATTATCAACAGAAACTGAAGTGATGGTCTTTGGCATGTACTTTAAATTGTAGCCCTTAGCAAACTTGATATATGAATTAGGAATCACTTTTGCATCCATTGTTTCGTTGATTTGAGCCTTCTGTTGGAAAGTATCTGGGTTGGTCTTCTGCTTTATATGTTACATTGAATCCTAGAGATAAATTGACATACATGCATCAAAGTGATCTGTGTTTAGTACCACTTGGAAAGTTGAAGCCTTTTGGTTTGGCTGCACAAAAAAGGTGGAAACTGCACCCTTGTATATTAATGCAATATATATGCTGTGGTTCCAACATAGCATTTCAGAATGCAATAGCAAATCAGCATCATTTAGGACGTGATAGCTAAATAGCAGCCAATATAAGTGATATTTTCTTAAATTCATTGTGCCAGACTGGTTGGTACTCCTAAAATTGCATATTTTTGTGCCAGATTGATTGGTACTAAAATTGCATATTTCTGCCTGCATTTGATTGCAACTAAATTGGTGCAAATGCAAAAGACAATTTCTTGAAATGCTTGTGAAGTTATCAGTTAATCAGAAAGTTCGTCTTTCAATTGTGATATCTACCTCTCTAGTCTGTACTACTGCCGGCTTATTATGCAGGTGGATCCAAATACCAAACATAAACCCAACACGCAGAATATTTTACTTTGCTGCAATCTTTACCCATGTGGTAGCTATAAGCCTACAATATTGAAATTTTATGCACACTCAACATGCAGGTTATAAACAATTTTAGTTTTACCTAGTACCTATATCTGCTATTCGTCGTACACAGAATTGACCACATTGGTTGAGTGCTATGCTCCTATGTTAGGCATGAATTTTACAGTCTCACAATTCCTGAAAGATGATTTGTTTAGTTTCATTTGAAATACTGCTTGCTTGTTCATACTAGCTGCACTGTTTAATCCATATTTCGATCATTATTTTTGCTATTCAGGAAATCAGAATTCGTAGTTTACAAGCTCAAGGAGATGGGAAAGATTTCCGAGAAGGATATCATGATGATCTGTGACCAATTCCAAAGGCTGGATACAGGAAACTGTGGAAAGATTACGCTTTCAGATCTGCTTGAGAGTCATCACCTAATCACTGAGCCTAGGGATAAGAAAAAGGGGAAGAAATCATGATGGAATTCAGAAAAAAAAAATGTAGAGTAGTAAGAATTTTGGGATGTAAAAAAAATGCAAAACCAGCAAGGTTAAAACTAGGAGGCTTTCTGCTACACAAAATGTGACAAGCCAGGATTCGTGGAGGGTAGGGTAGCTTGAGAAAATTTATTATTGCTCTCCAGTTATGATTCTACCCTAGATGGGTAGAATCATTCCTGTGAATAGGAAGATGTAAATACAAAAAAATTATACGAACTGTTTATTAAGATTCTTTAAAAATATATGGCGGAGAATAGGTTATATTTTTAACCTCCTTTTGTCAATATTTATGGACAAAGCTGAGCACACTCGAGTTGCATGTAGAGTTGGCTAACGGGGCCGGGTTTGTTTCAGCCTGGTTACTTTGCGAACCAAGATGACGGGCAGGGTTTTGAGTCAAAGTTTTGTTCGAAGATAGAACCGAACGGTTGGCCCCTTTAGTGTTGGTTGGCCCGTTTCTAGAAAAATATTTAAAAAAATTTAGAAAAATTAAGGATATTTTAAAAATAGCAACAAAAAATCATGAAAATGATTAAAAATTTTAAAAATAGGAAAAATATTTGAATACACTGAAGTACTTTATTTATTACGGATATAGTACATGGCTCTTTGTTAAAAACTCTGTCAAGTAAAAACTCAAAGTTGATAAAACCTTTAAAAAAAAAGAATGCAGTCTAAAGCTCTAAAATGCTAACACAAATATTTCAAAAGCCTTCTTCATCAAGTTCTAGGCTTCTAAATGTAGCAATTCTTAATTGTGTTTCTTGGTGGCGAGGCTCTGGAGTCGTCTTTCTGCTAGCGCCCAGTTCTTCCTGCTCAATATGTCGCTATGGAGGGAAGTTCATCCATCCTCAAGTATTCTCCCTGCAAGACTGAAAGCAGACTTTGAGAAAACCATGGAAGCTGCAACAGTTAACACATCTCGTGCTACAATCGATAGCACTGGATATATTTCACTATGCTGCTGTCACCATGTGAGAATATTAAACCCCTCTTCCTGGAAGTCGACGGTGTCCTTCGCTAGGCACAAGGCAAGCTCACCAACAAATCCACGTGATGGTGCAAGTGCTGTATGAGGTTTCGTGCTCGAAGAAGTTGAATTGTCCTTACCAATGACAGACTTCGAAAAGGAAATCTTCCTGCCTGTCTGTTGAACTGCTGACGGCCTTCGTGGATGAACTTCTATATACTTTTCTTCATATTTTTTTATAAATCATTTAGTCTACTTCTAACTTGATGAAAATAATTAGAGTAATCTATACCAGTAGCAGCATCAAGTTGTGTTAGAACATTAGTTAGTCCTGAAAGTTTGGACTTAGGATCTAACAAAAAAAATATAAATATGAAAGTTCTTTATAATATTTTAGATATTTAGCTTTCACATTACTAACTGCATAAAATAAAATAACATCATTTTTAAATTTCTTCAAATGATTAGTGATATGATAAATGCATTGAATAACAGAATAAGACATAGGTTCATACACAGTAGAAGCGGTGAGAATGGATTCATAAAAAACCTCTAAAAATGAATTTAATGGGTATATACTTACCAAATCTGTGGAGTCAAAAGTGATATGCCATCACGAGTTTCATATTGTGTGTTAATAAAAACTTAAAAAAACTTGTCTGCATGGTAATACAAGCTAAAGCATAAGGTAAGTAGAATTTCACCTAACAGACATGTCTAGACCAAATTTTCTAGGATGTAAATGTGAGGCACAAGAATAGTTCTTTCATATAGCAATTTTTACATTAGAGCTATTTAAAAATAAGATGGCATCCCAAATAGTTTGAATGTAAGGTTGCAATATTTTTAAGCCAATTTTAACAATTATATTAATAATATGGCATGCACAATGTTGATGCATTAATAAAGAATCAGTATATGTAGCTAGCAGAGGTGTCAAAATGTTTATAGCACTAGTATTAGCTGATGCATTATCTAAGGTAATAGAAAAAATCATATCTATTATTTCAAATTTCTGAACAACATTCATAATAATATTAACTATATTCTCACCTAGATGATTAACATCTATAAGTCTTAGAGCAATTATTTTTTCTCTATTCCCAATTTTGGTTAACATAATGAGTAACAACACTTAAATAATCTTCCCTAACCCTACCAGTCGAGATGTTCGAAAATGTGCAAGTTTTAAACCGTTCTTTTAATATTGACTTGGTGTTATATAATTTTTTCAAATATCTAGTTATATGACGACAAACACTAGTAAATTCTAAGATCATGAGCAATTTTAATATATTCCTGAAAAGTAGGAGATTCGTCAAATCCTAACGGTAAATCTTCGGAAACAATTAGACGACACAAAGCCTCTCTAGCTACTTCGGGATTATAGTCCCAATTACTTACGGTATCGTCAGGGTTGTAGTTCAACTGTTGTTGTCTCATTTGAATGCCTTTCCTCTTCTATCACTACCGATAATTTATGTCGATAAATTTTACATCTAGCTCCATACTTCGTTTTCCCCCGTTGACATGTTAATTCAACTCGTCGAAGTCCTCCCACACCTCCAATCAGTTTACTCGGGCCCGCTTCAATCCGACGGTATCGGAGCCCGAAGCACAGGTTGAACTGGAAGATCTATAGGGTACTTCCTCGGTTCCTTGTGTTGAACTGGAAGCATTGTTTGGTCATCTGAATATGGCAAACTATGATCAATCGGTTCATAGTCGTTTGGTCTTAAACTGAACTGGCTAAGATGAAAATCATCGTACGGAGAATTTCCATCGGCCATTTCGAATAGCTGCAACTACAAAACAATTGAACAAATAAATTAGAGAATGAAAATACAACAAAAAATATTGTGGTGATATAACCATACAAACCTCACAATACCGAATCTGGAAATTGGAAATATTTTTTTTTGCAAAATATTTCAAACTTTGTCCAAATTCAAAAAGAATAAATAATTTGTAGATCACAATCCAGAGAAGGGAATGGGGTTGGAAGTGTGGCTGGATGGGGAGGGATGCATGCCTAATTATAGGAAAAAAAATATGAGATTTTTTTTTCTATTTTTAATAGATTTTTCGAAACTCCAAACGGTCAAAAAAGGTTATATTCATCCAAGCGGTTAAAAACGGCTATATTTTCGAACGAACCAAACGAGCCAAGCCGGCACATCCGGCCTATCGGCGCCCGTCGCGTGGTACAGTCGGCTAGGCGTGAGCGCGGGCGCTGCGTGGTGGTGCGGAGCGGCCGACGCTCACGCGGGGATTTCGAAATTCGAACTACTACAGTGAACCAGGCCGGTCCGGTTCGCGTAGTAACAAACCAGGGCGCTACTATACGAACCAAACCATACCGGCCTGACGTGCTGAGGGTTAGACCCAAGCACGGTTCACCGAATCGAACTAGACCGGCCCGGTTCATTGACCAAACCGGGCCGGGCCGGTTCGTCCGTACCAGGTCGCCCGGTTCGGTTTGCAGAGCTCAGCCTGTTCCAGCTCTGGTTGCATGAAAATGATATCAGATGTGGACCCTATGGTCCATATAATTCAGGTTGGTTGGTGAGACAGGAAAGGATCAACGGCCCCCTTTTGTCAACATGTCCACATTACATTCCTGTCATTTTGCTTATGATTTGATGGCGACATGTTGTAACTTACGGTTGCAAGGCAATATCAGCCGCTGTCATGAAATTTATATTTATTTGGCAGTGATTTAGGAAGATCTGACCATTTCATTTTCTCTTTTGATTCTCTTCTCATTTTTTTTAAGCGAAAGTTTTGATTCTCTTCCGAAGATCACTTCCGTTCAGCTCTGCATAAGTGCGACCACATTTTGTTGCATCTGCTCCACGCTATACAGCTGTAAGAAATTGAAAAACTTAGAAATTTAAGCAGAGAACATCTGCCAGTATTTCAGGACTTTGCTTGTCATTTTTGCATAACCAATGCCAATTTGTCCTGCTGTATATAAAAAAATTGTGTTTCTGGATATCATAAGATGCGGGGCATCATTAATATAAGTACAATTCCTGCAATATCGGATCATGGCTTTAATCAAGAACCTCAAGAGTCTCTGTTGCTATGATTTGTGGCCCTCTTTCTTTTTAGCTTATAATCAGAAGCTGGATATTTATTTTTTTTACAAACCAAACGTTTTAGTATTTTATAATAGTTTTTTGAGGATCTTAATGCTTCTTCCGAAAGCTCTCAAAACTAATTTTTAATATTTTTTTTGCCCCTTAGCCTATAACTTTTCAAATTATAGTCAATGCAGTTTTTCAGCCCAAAGAAAGTATGACATGGAACAGCCACAAGGATACACCAAGTGAGCGAAAAAGAGCAGCACGCATCAACTACAGAGAATCCATCCTATCGAATTTCGCCAGCGAAGAAACAATCATCACAAGGGCAGCTTCGGGCTCTCAAGAACTGCATGATTGCACTACTCTTTGTCCTTGAAGCGGTCAGCATCAAGGTGCAGCTGATGGCAGGGCCTTCTTCTCCTTCGGCTGCGGCTCTGAAAAAACAAGAACAGAAACAGAATCGAATACTCAGCAACCTGCTACTCCAAATTCAGAATTTTAGCCCTAACAATTTGAAGGGGAAAAAAACAAGAACAGAAACAGAATCGCATGATCAGCAACAATCTGCAGTGAGAAACAATGGAATGATTGGTTGGTTGGTTGGTTGATTACTTGAGATGAGGGCCTTGGGGCGGTCCTTGAAGAGGATCTTGTGCCGGATGACGCCGATCACCTCCAGCTCCACCTCCTCCACGGCCGCCACCGGCTCGAGCTCACCGGCATTCGCCTTCTTCTTCTTCCTCAGCACCAGCAGGGGCTTCTTCAGCGTCACCTTCGTCCCGGAGAGCTCATGGTACCCCACGGTGAAGGTGTACCCAGCCTGGTAAAATCACATCACAGCAATGCCATCTCCAAATCACATGCCAAGAAAAGAAGAGCAGAAGTGGCAGCATTCTTGGGATGAAAATTCCTGGGCTGCTGAGTTGCCTTGGAGGACGGGAAGGCGGCGGAGCAGAGGCGGCCAATGTGGAGGCCCTGGATGCGGCCGGAGAAGGAGAGCTGCGGCTGCACCACGCCTTGCAGCTCCACGACGGCCCACTCCGGGCACGACGTCTCGCCGCAGCCGCACTTCACCCGGATCTGCATCGCCCTCAGCGGCCCGCCGCCTCTTGCTTCTCCGAGCTGTATCCCGCTGGATTGGCGAGTGGTAATCTGGTAAGCAAAAAAATGGATGCGAAGGGGACGGAGAAAGATGAGATTTTTATACATTTTGGCGCCAAAGGTGGGGTATCGAGACGCTTTCCCGCCCTTTTTTCATACTGTGTGTTTTGTTCGCGCCAAAACCACAGAGAATAAGGAATCGACCCCATGATGTCATTCCCTTCAGCGGAATCTGATCAGCAGGTGGTCTCTTTTTTTTCAGATTTCTCATGACTACGAAGAAAGGTGATGTCCATGGATGCTTGGGCTCCCACTCTTTTGACTGGCATGACATTCCAGCATCACCACAACAGATGTGACATGGCTGCAGCAATCATACAGAAATTAATTGCAGAATGAATCAGCTCAACACTGCAGGATATCTTCAGCTAATGCTCTTGCTTCCGATCATCAAACCCGTCATAGCATTATAATCCAAATAAATTTCATGTTAACACTCCGGTCAACTCAGGATTACTCGAAGAACAGAAGTTGACAACATAGTAGGTAGCAAGCTAACAGTGCCCAATCAAACATCTCAACTGATCTGCTAATTAACTTACACGTCACAAAGCTACAAACTTAAATAGCTGGCATGTATATCGTGTAAACGATCACCTGAACACCTACAACTTTGTCTACCAACAGCATCTCCCTTGGGACGGCAACATTTTACAGTGAGCCACAGCCGTGGATCCAGATCACACACTGCATCCTGAAAAAGCTAGCAAAGATGCAGTGAGGATGGAAGCACCGAGCCTAATGGCCTGAGTATGACATTGAACATTGTTGGAACTCTGGCCCTGAGCTCGACTCAAAGATATGGTGTGGAAGGGCAAAGTCAGCCTCTGAGAATTCAGTGTCATTGCCTCGCAGTCTCTTTGCTGCCCTCTCATGCTTTGGACTAACGGTAGGAGAACCAGGTTGGCAATTGGAATCAGGGGTCAATGGTTCACGGAGGGGGAGAGAATCATCATGACAGGGGCTCTTGGTAGCTTCGGTTTGGCTTCCATTGGCCCTATTGGAAGGTACACCTTGAGTTAGAGATTCAGATGCAGGGGCAGGTGTTGAAGGGTCAGTCCTCTCGGAGTCAGGGAATTGATCACTTGAAACTGTGACAGAAGCACCTGCAGCAGGCGTTTCGGATTTTCCGCCGCTGAGACGCTGCTGCTCTTCTATGATCTTCTTGAGGTACTTGCCCTGTGCTTCAATTCGCAACTGCAGCTGCCTTTGTACCTGAAGAAAATGTTTATCAGACCATCATCCCATTGATGTCTTGAATAGCATTATTGGTTCACTTCTATGTAAACATACAACATATACATCTAAGTAATATGTCAGTATTAACCTACCAATTTTTTGGAAATATCAATGACATAAATGAAAACAAAAACACGGTATGGAATGGAGACTCGCAGCCATTGCTACAAGCATGAAGCTCATTAACATCAAGAACAACCTGGTTTCAGTGTTTGGCCTACTAAGATGACTTCACTACCATTTTTTGTGGTCCATAGACGCAGCATAGACCACAACAGTGGGAAAGTATAGAGACAACAAAAAAATAAACGAGTAAACGTTGGATTCTATCTGTTTTAAACATTGTGGGAAAAAAAATACTGCCACATGTAAATGCCTTCACAAACATTCACTAACAAGTGGGGCTCAGTAGCATCAGTCAACCATGGGGCCTGTTCTATAGTGGATATTTCATTAAAACTTTACAAATATTTGCATGCAAACCAATTTCCTTATATTTAGACTAAATGTTAATGGCCTCAGGTATGTCCCCAGAACTCTTCTCCTTATCCTTTTCTTTTCTTTCTTTTTTTTCAGAGCAGCCCCAGATCACCACTTAATAGCAGTAGGAAAAGAACATTCTGACAGAGTTGCTACAGCTGAAATAGAAAAGCTACAAGATAACAATTTGATTTTAAATGGAACCTCCACAAATACTTACTTCTAATTGTTCATGCAGCCGTTTTTGGACCTCCATCTGCAGCCTGAGGGCTTCAGATATCTGCAATCCACTGTCAACAAAAGAGCTCAATGATCAAGGTTCCAAGAAAAATGAAGAGAGGAGATATCTCAACATTTTTTGCTTTTCTAGCATCTAGCATTTATGTTCTGCAGGATATTCAAGGACCAAAAAAACAGTGAATAGAAGTTATAATCCAATTGACATAAAATGCAATCATCGCTTTCATTTTGCAGAATTAATTCATCAGTCTAAATAAGAGTTATTTCAGTTGCAGCCAATTCTGGCTGGATATTTTTAACTAAAATCACTGTGTAATATTTGCCTAACAGTAACAGCATGCAAACAATGAAGGTAGTAAAGTCAAGAGATAGTTGATTATGCTAGATGAATTTTCTTAGTAAGTGGTCAAATATTGCGTACTTTGTCACAATTTCACCTCATACAATGCCAGTAATAATTTACAAAAAAAAAATTGAGTGATAAGGGCAAGAAGTAACAAGGCTAACGTATACATACGAGGATCCCTCAAGTCCTGCCAGCAAATCCCCTGGCTCTTTGTTATCAGCCTTGTTACCTACATGAGATACAAATTAGGAAAATTAGGAAGAACCGAGAAAATATTAGAGAAATTCATATATGAAGATGACAATGTTCACCTACCATCAGTTGAAGAGTCAGGAATGTACTTTGCTAGCCTGTATTTCTAGAAACAGGAACAAGGTAATTAAAGAAGATAAACGTGAGAGTAACTAAAAAAGTGTTAAAAGGGTAAGTCACACTTAAACAATGTACCTGCAAGTGACTTTTCACATGGTATATTGTCAATCCTGATACACCCATAATTCTCAGAACTCCTTTAGGAGTTGCTCCTGTCGCATTTGAGGAATTCAGGTTTTTTTTTAGAATAGAAATTCAGGTATTAGCACAAGCAGAAATTACAAGTCTATGTAATAAGTACAATAGTATGTAAAGCTTCAAGGACCATAAGTAAATAGATCAGTACATCATAACATGTTATCAATATGTTTCACCTTTCATTTGACATTATAACTCCTGCCAAAACTAAGTTACTAATCGCTTGCTGCACCCCTAGTGATTGATGTGAAAAAAAATCCTCTTCTGCGCGATTGGAGGCCTCAAATGTGAGTTCTCATTCTACTTTAAGGGAGGGTTCTCATTTGATACAGAATCATCTAAAAGCATATTAGGTTGGTAGGATTTACATCTCATCCATTTTTCTTGAGTCTTGAGAACAAAAGTTTGTGGACATTCATAAATATTAAAATTCTGAATCATCTATGTCTTCTCTCTTTTTTTTCCAAGCTTATGTGATGCAGTTCTTCAAAATTTGGGAAATCATCATCGTACTCACAAAACATGTTTTGAGTTGCGTAACATCATAAGTGCACCTTACAGCCATTTTTTTAAAAAGAGCATGAACTCATACTCTCAAACTACACAAAAGAAAATTCATTAAAAAGTGATGCGAAAGTATATATCCTTTATTTAAAAACATTAACAACTTTCGTGAAGTGCTTATGCAGGAAGGCCTTCCTCTATATGTTTAATAAAATTAAATCAAAGAACAAATGAAGATGCATTTGCAGTATGAATACATACTATCAGGACCACCAAGTTGAGTAACAGCCTCGACAAATCGTTCATGCAGTTCATTTGTCCACCGTAAGCGTTGCCTTGCAGCCAAGTTAGGATTGCCGTTTGCTCCATTATTTGGGCCCATATCATTGCCACCTAATTCCATTTGCTGCTGGCGAGTGACTGAGTTGCTACGGATTGGGCCAACACTAGATTCCAGTTTTGGTTGATACACTGCTCATCATCTGAAAAACAAATAACAAGAATAACCAAATATTACATATTTTGCGATTGGGATAATATCAACTTACACTGTTACAGAGGTCGCAAACAATCATTTTCATACAACATATAAAAAGTATATAACTAGTTTGTGCAAAAGTGCAACAATTTCCACCTATATTCTGAGGCAGTTCAACAGACCAAGATTTATTCATGTTATGCACTTCTTACTAGTCAACTATTCATATACTTCTTAGTCCAACTATTCATGTACTTTAAGTACTCAACAGTCGACACTTTATTGAGACACTGTGGATAGAATTTAGAGAGAGAGGACTTGGGAGGACAACTCCCATGAAGAACCCATGTAGTTCAAGGAATAATTGTCACATGTTAACTAAAAAGATAACGATCAATATAGTAGACAGGTGCAGTGATATAGACTAGAAACAGAAGTCATTTATTATAAGACCAAATGATAGATGTTATTCTATCATTCTACCACAAAAGCTAGCATGCACAACAATTTCTGTTTCATCAGGCATCACCGTTCATATCTCCATCCTGCCATTCACAAACTGTGTTGGTTGGGTCTTGGGTGGTAGCTCCACCAAATTTACTCATCCTCAAAAAGGGTGGTAGGAAAGTTTGCAAAGCAGCTCTATTTTAACAGATAATGAAACCCAGCATGCTGTTATGAGCAGGGGCGGACGGCCCAGTATGGCATGGTGTGGCCCATGCCACACCAAGCTGGCCAGGACAACCGGCCCAACAGCTCACTAGCTCAGCCTGTAATCAATCGTGGCCCGCTCAGCTGCTCGCCTATTCGTCTCCCGACCTGACGTCTCGGGCTCTCAGCCGTCGGGCCGTGCCGTGTGGAGCGTGGTGCATCCCCCGCGCTAACTTCACCCGTGTCGCGGCTGTAACACCCCAACCCCTCCAAGGCTCGGAATGCTACGAACACCCTAAAACTACAAAATTTCGGTAGAACCCCCTAAAATTCGGATATCCACTCAGCAGACAGAAGCAATATAAACACATATCTCACAATAACATTTAACCCTCCCCCCCCCCCAGGCTACCCCTTGGCTCCACCTCAGCGGAGACCCCATCACAACCACCACTTACCTCGCTTACCTTCAGCGTGAACAGAGTCCGTATGACTTTCGGCCAAATCACTTTACAAAAACATAGTAAGAACAGAATTCAACACATCCTATATTCTAATCTATTATCAACCGAGTCAAATTATAAAAGTGTTGAAATTAAACTACGTAGACCTAACTACGAGGTAGTTGTTTAGTGTTCTAGTGTCAATGTGAAGGACTACTCCCACCCATGCATGTCGCCATCAACGGTCACTTAAAAACCAAAGACAAGTAAAAGTGAGTCCACGACTCAACAAGTATATAATAAACAAGGAAGACGATAAGATAACCATTATACACATAACATAACATATCATAACTGTCACTTTACTGCCTTACTATCTGTCACCGTTAAAGATTAATGCAATGCAGTATGCGTCTGTTTACTATAAGCTCATACCGGTATAGCTAGAGCGTCACCCGTCGGTGCACTCTTGCCTGTCCTGAATCAGGCGGGGACCAATTCCTCCACTCTCGTAGAATGTCTACTCTCGTAGGACTTTGTTATGTGCACGATCTGAGCACGCAACGAGGATAGATCGCCCTTATAGCGTGGGCGAATCGAGTCATTATCGAAGCTAAGCGCCTAGGTCGTTAATCAGCCACGCTTTATGAGATCTGATCTCGAACTAATTCATTACTTGGATGATTAATAGAGGATACATGAGGTCCCTTTTATAGAGATGATTGACTTGCACACTAAGAAAACATAGATCTGATTTAATCAAATCCTCTAAAGATAGATAACAAATTGGAGAAATAACAATCAAAAGATAATGACTCGGATAACGACATGGGCCCATGTGCTACAGTACCACGGGTACTGTTCAACGTCTCTACAGTACCACGGTACTGTTCATGAGATGGGCCAGCCCATGACATTACTTCCCCCCAAATCAACCTTGTCCTCAAGGTTGAAGTTCGGGAAACCCATCTGATCTGATCTCGTGCACGCAGATCGAGGAGGTTGTCGCCTTGGCCATAGGTCGCCGCGCTTGGCCGCCTTCCACTGTCTCCGTGTGTGCCCGAAGTGGACGAACACGGACGAAAGTTTGCACCGCTCCATCTTCATGGGCAATGCGCCCGATCTTCGATGAAAAAGGCCACGAGGTTGGAGATGTGATCTTTGATGAACACCATGGCCGAAGGATCGTTGGCTCTGATACCAAATTGTTACGTGCACGATCTGAGCACGCAACGAGGATAGATACGGCCCTTAACGTGGGCGAATCGAGCTGTTATCGAAGCTAGCGCCTAGGCTGTTAATCGGAGCCACCGTCTATGAGATCTGATCTCGAACTAATTCATTACTTGAATGATTAATAAAGGATACATGAGGTCTCTTTTATAGAGATGATTGACTTGCACACTAAGAAAACTTAGATCTGATCTAATCAAATCCTCTAAAGATAGATAACAAATTAGAGAAATAACAATCAAAAGATAATGACTCGGATAACGACATGGGCCCATGTGCCACGGTATCACGGTACTGTTCACGTCTCTACGGTACCGCGGTACTGTTCATGACATGGGCCCGCCCATGACTTAGGGCTCACGGGTCTGATTATATAGCTTTCTCACCGACCTAGCCTAAGGTACTCCGGACTAGTTATATGATTATTCTCCAACCCGGCCCATGCACATGAATGCAAATGATGCAACTAGAGCACTTACCATTTTGACGTCCGATAAGAGCAGGGCACGTTTGCAAGCATCATTCACAAGTGGAATGCTTAACCCCACATAACATTAACCATGCAGGAAACAAACAATTTCAGTCACGCTCTTTTAATTAAAAATGTACTTGCATATCATCAATCACAAATTCATTATGAAAATAACCATGCAACACGTCACACTTAAATAACATATACTTGCCTTTGTATCCGCGGGAGCTAGTAGGATAAATGGTTGACGCCGAACCCGCGGCTCCTCCTATAGAAGATGACACAACTCAATTCAACGCTTCCAAACAACACAATAAACGAGCCATGTCGCACATACAAGCATTCCTTGACCCTCACCACCCTAATCACCTTTCTATAATTAACGGAACATAGGAAATTAACAATTTCGATTTTCTTGACAGCAATACTAAAACAGCTATATCTCCCAAACCGCTTATCCGTTTCTCGCGTTCTTGAACTCAAAAGAAAGATAAAATTGATACGCACCATTTCTGTAACAGGGCCAAGTGCCAAATCATGACCTAACTAGGTTGAAACCTCCGCCAAACCTGCTGCATACAACATGTACCTACGAAAACTTCCATTTCAATCTCTAATCTTCACTAATCAACGAAATTCATCATCTAAATAGAGGGAATTCCAAAAGAACACATCTAATTTCCATGAATCAAACGTCAATTGTGAGGAATTTAGACAAAGACACAAACCCTCATGTCAACCACTTCTCATACCTTCTTCTTCTTCCTTCCTTCTCTTCCTCTTCTCCCTTTCCTTCCTTCTCTTCCTGCTCAGGTCCTCTGCTCCTTCCTCCCTTCCCTCCCTCCGTGCGCAGCAGGGCAGACAAGGGCAGCGGCAGCCCCGGCGGCGGCCGGCCGAGCGGCGGCGACGGCTAGGGCGGCGGCTGCGCACTAGCAGGAGGACGGCGGCGAGCGCGAGGTGGCTGGCGGCGAGGCGACCAGCGGCGACGGCGAGGCTAGGCGGCTGCGGGAGGACGGCGGCGGCTGAGGCGCTAGCCCCCCTGGCTGCCCGTTAAATAGAAAGGCCCCCGGGCCGGGTTGGGCCGAGCCGGGCCGTCACAGCGGCCCCGGCGCCCCACGCCCACGATCAGCCCGATCATTTCGTGCCGCCGCCGCATGGCGGGAGACGGTGCCGCGCGGTAACGGGTTCCCCACAAGGCACAAGCACATCGCCATGCTTGCAGCGGTAGTGGTCGCTGTCTTGCTGCTGCTATTAGCCCATCACTGCATGCAAATCCATGCGCGTATCAATCCAAAAACTTCTTCAATCTGCTGCCTCTATTGTCTATTGTTACGGAATCGTGTGTTTTACTCGAATTTCTCAGATTAATTTAGACCAATTATCTTTGTTTTCTGTGAGGATTTATCTTGGTTAATCTGCAACAGCTAGCTCATCTGCTTCCTTAACCCGGTTAACTTTTCATTATCCTGCTGCTAAGGCTTGGATCTCTCGAGACACTCTATTGTAACATACCATAATTTTTATAAATTTTGCATAAAAATTTTTTTACGCAAATATTTGATCATCTCATCTAAATATCTTTTAGAACCTCTCCAGACCATCCATTATTTTTCTCTTAAAGAAAAGAAGACTATTCTAGTTTTCTAGCGTGCAAAATCCCATGAAATAATAATTTAAATTCTATATTTAAGTTCTCATTCTTCTGAATTTAAAGAATCCAGTCTCATATTTTTTCTGACCTTTTAATAATTTCATACAAATTCCTAAAGCTTATATCATTTTTTGGAAATAATGTTCGGATTTTATAAAATTCTTTCCCTTCCTGGAATATTGGGAATACGTTTTCCCTTTCAGGAATACGCCTTCGGCGTAGCACCCGAAAACCCAACTTGGGCCTAAGGCCCAAAGCCAAATGGCCCAGCTCAGCCCACCGAGCTTTAAGTGACAATGGACGGACGAAATTGAACCACGTCGACACAAGGAAAATCCAACAACACATGACATGCTCCTAGCCATACCGCTTTGGTATCTAATCCTAGCCGTCCAAAGATGATCCAACGGACCAGAAGCAGCCACGTCGCTTCCTCAACCCCAGCCCACAGGACCCGTCGTCCCCGACACCAACGCCACCGTCTCTGCCGCTGTTTTCGCCGAAAAATCCAAAAACCGCCGCTGAAGCTCGCCACTTCCCCTGAATCCAGCCTCTCCAGACTCCTCCCGACTCCGCAAAGCTTATCCGCCACCTCATCGGCTCAATCCAGCCACGTAGCGCGGCGAATCATGCTCGGACACGCCGCCAACGCCGCCGCCACCATTTTTCATGATTCCGTGCCCGCCAAGCCCTCCCTTGCCTATAAAAGGCCACCCTCGGCCTCGAAATACTAAGACACTCCGCTGATGGCTCCCAGTGGAGGAAGGTCGATAGAACATTTCTGGACTTTGCAGAGGAGGTAAGGAACATAAGGCTTGGCTTGAGTCGGATGGGATGAATCCTTTCCGCGAGATGAGCAGCAGTCATAGCACCGCCTATGACTATATGTATCTACAACCTTCCTCCATGACTATGCATGAAGCGGAAGTACATTATGATGACGTTGCTTATCCAAGGCATTAATGTATACCTTAAACCATTGGTTGAAGATTTACTAACAATGTGGAACGATGGTGTACAGGTAAGGGATGAGTACAAATAAGAACACTTCACCCTACGCGTCATGTTATTCATAACCATCAACGACTGGTCTATACTTGGTAACCTAGCAGGCCTAACTATCAAATAATATAAAGCTTGCATCCAGTGCTTAAATAATACTGACAACATCTACCAGAAAAACTATCGGAATGTTGTGTACATAGAGCCACAGTAGGTTTCTTCTTACGAATCACCCGTTACGAAAGAAAGATAAGAATTTTAACGGAAAACCAGACCATCGTATTAAGCCTGCGCATCGTAATGGGACACGAGTATTCACTATGGTAAAGGATCTTAAAGTAGTTTTTGGAAAAGGTGCTGATAGCAAACTTGTCCCGAGTGAAGAAGACAAGGCACCCATGTGAAAGAAGAAGTCAATTTTTTGCGACTTACCTTGTTAGAAAGTCTTAGAACTCCGTCACTCAATTGACTTCATGCATGTAGTGAAGAATGTTTACGTTAACCTGCTAGACTTCCTAGATATGTACGGCAAATTGAATGGTACACTTCAAACACGAAATGACCTGAAATAATTGGAACTAAGGAACGAGCTACATCCGGAAAAGAGATAGAAAAGGACAACATTACCTACATCCTGCCAGCTACACTCTAAGCAAGGAAGAGGAAAAAAGCATGATCCAATGCTTGAACAGTATTAAAGTCTCGTCCATATACTCCTCGAATATAAAGAGACTCATAAACACGAAAGAGAAAAAAATCGTATTCCTGAAATCCCATGATTGTCACGTGTTGATGACACGGTTGCTTCCAGTTACAGTGAAAGGTATTCTACCGGAAAGGGTACTAGGGACGATCATAAACTTGTGTTCATTCTTCAATGTGGTATCACAGAAGGTCATGGATCTAGATGAACTAGCTAATTTGCAGGATGGCATCGTCCAAAGCGTGGTGAGCCGTGAGATGATCTTCCCTCTATCCTTCTTTGATATTATGGTACATCTCATGGTTCACATTGTGAAAGAGATAGATATTCTCGGACCCATATTCCTGCACAATATGTTTCCTTTCGAGAGGTATATGAGTGTCCTAAAGAAGTATGTTCGTAACCAATCTCGTCCAGAAAGCTGAATTGCCCAGGGTGCTAGGACAGAGGAGGTGGTTGAGTTTTGTGACAATTACATTAACGATCTGAATTCGATTGGCGTTCATATATCATGCCATGAGGGAAGGCTATGAGAAAAAGGAATACTAGGAAGAAAAGCAATCATCAGCAATGATCTTGTTTCATTTAAGTAAACACATTACACGGTATTGCGACAATCAGCTGTATTGGCTCCATATGTCGATGAGCACAAGAGAATTCTACGCTCTCAATACACTGGCAGGCCAGAGGATTGGATCACACGGCAGCACATGGATTTTTTCGGTGGTTGGTTACAAAAGCGCATGATGGGTAAGAAGGCTAACGATGAACAGTTAAAACGCTTGGCTCAGGGACCATTTAGTACAATATTTACATTCCAAGGGTATGATATAAACGGGTACATATTTTATATGAGAGCCTAGGATAACAAGAGCACCAACCAAAACAACGGTGTTCGTATAGATACCATAGACAACAATAGAAAAAAGGACACCTATTATGATTTCATAGATGAGATCTAGAAGCTCAACTATGGACCTTTGAAGGTTCCTCTATTTCGATGCCAATAGGTCAAACTGACAGCGAGCGGCGTGATGATCGATAAGTATGGTATGACAACCATGGACCTCACACAAATCGGATATAGGGACGAACCATTCGTGCCCGCGAATGATGTGACGCGGATCTTCTATGTAATGGACATGCCTAGCAAACCAAAGAAGTGGAAGGACAAATCTACCAAAAGCAAGAACCAGAAGGACAATTCTACTAGTAGCAACAAATAGAAGGACAAGTGTACCGATCAGTTAAAGCGCCACGTGGTTCTTTTAGGTAAAAGAAGGGTTGTCGGAGTTGAGAACGTCATAGATGAATGTAAGGAATAGGATGCCCTAGAGGGGGGTTGAATAGGGCTAATAAAAAATTTGCTTTCTAATTCTAAGTTTTAATCTTGTGTTCAAACCCTAAAACATGCGGAAGCGAAATACTAATATTTGAATACAAGTGGCCAGCCTAGGTGATGGCAATCTTAATTATGGTGAGAGTAATCAAAATAAGCACCCTAGAATAAAGATCATCTAAGTTGAGATATGCAATCCTAGAGTGACAAGTAAGTAATTTAATTCTAAGTATGTAAATACAAGCTATTAAATTGCTCACAAAATAAACCTAGCATAAGTAAACACAATGGTAAAACAATGCATAAGGGAGACAAAAGATACCACAAGTGACACAAGGACTTTTTCCCATGGTTCAGAGCCGCACGCCTATGTCCACGTTGAGGCAAGTTCTTGCTCCTTACAAGAACCGGCTCCCTCTTGAGCCTATCACCTCATCTCCACTAATGGTTGCTAGTTTCTCCCCTCCGGAGGTGGCAAGCACCAACGCCATACACAAGATTCGCCCAGGCCTTCTCACAAGCTTCTTGAGAAGATCACCGACGCATAACGCCTTCCACGTCGTCTAGGTGCTTGCAAGCACCAAGAGTAACAAGCCCGAACCTTTTGATCACACCGGATCAAAACTCAAAAGTGATGCACGAAGACACACTTAGTCACTCACTAATGCCCTAGAGCTCACTCAATCTCTCCCAAGATGAGGAACTCCCAATCTCACACTCTTTGACACCCCTTCACACCTAGGAACTCATCCAAGGTCCAAAAAGGCTCTAAAACATGACCTAAAACCCTCTATATATAGGCCCCAAACCAAGAACTAGCCGTTAGGCACGAAAACTAGCCGTTACGGGCTCACCGGACTCAGTTCGGTGGCTACAGAACACTCACGTTCACTTCTAGACTCCACCAGACTCCGTCTGGCCAAAAAACATGCACAAAACAGCTCCACCTCACAGTAAAACAGCTATATCTCCTAGCTCGGGTGTCAAAATTAGGTGATCTTGGACTCTACGGAAAGCTAAGAACGAGGGCTATCC
The DNA here is from genome assembly GCA_036346145.1 of Olyra latifolia. NCBI lineage: Eukaryota > Viridiplantae > Streptophyta > Magnoliopsida > Poales > Poaceae > Olyra > Olyra latifolia. Next base: position 12,727,939 of record CM070531.1, on the reverse strand, counting down.
ATCCCACAAGGTCTCATCATCTCACACCCAAAGAATAGGTGCAGAAAATATAAGGAAGTTGAACCAACCCTAAAACTCCCCCTTTCCAACACCACCGACGCTTCTCTCCCTCGCTACACACCTCCTACACCCTTAACACCTTACTTAGGCTCATCCTAGGGTTAAGGAAACCTAAAGTACATCATTTGAGAGCTAGAAACCAATCCGATCAAATTGATCTGGACCTCTCTTGATAGTACAGCGACTATCCTACCAACTCGGTCTTCCAACCAATCACCGAGACCAATAAAAGACTAGAAAGCATCCTTAGCCCTACACTAGCCATACCTTGGCCTTGAGCACCATCTTGAAGCTTGATGTCCCACATCAATACCTTCAAGTTCACTTTAACGCTCCATGCATCACCCCTTGATGCATTGTGCATAGTGACCTTTACCATATGATTGATGACGGCTTTGTCTTGTCAACCTCAACTTGATCACCTCATGAGACTCTCCCGTCTTATCGATTTTGACTTGATCATCCTCCCCGATGGTCATCTCATCAAATCAATCTTAACTAAGTACTCAACTCTTGGTGACACCCTTGTCTTGTTGACTTCGACTTGACCATCATCCATTAATTCCTTCTCATTCACTTGACGACTTTCTCCTAATTGCGATGACGTCCTTGCTTCATCAACCTTGACTCAATCCCAAAGCTTGATGACATCATGTTCATGTTGACCTCAACTCGATCATCCTTTCTGATGATCGTCCTGTCCTATTGGTCTCAACCTTGTCATCAACTCTTGGCGATTTTCTCGTCTTGTTGGTTTCGACTTGGCCATCATCTCATCACACTCATTTGTCGTCATTCACCTCCATAGGACCTAATCCTCTTCACATCTCCACATGAAAGGCATTAGTCCCGAAAGCTCAATAGATATGAATAGATTTAAGGTCAACTAAGTTTTAAGCTCAACAAGTGTTCAACAATAAAGCTCAAATATAAATGAAACACTTGAAATATGATAGGTCTCTACTAAATGCATTAAGATGAAGATTTATTTGATCTATATGCACTAGAGAGATAATTGCTCAAAAGATAATTAAATAATTCATGGTAATTAATTAATTTCATGAACATAACTTCACTTAAAGATGCACATGAAAATATATTCAAGAGTTACACATGTACAATGCATATTTTAAAGTTAGACTGATGTTGTGATTCAATTTAAATTGAAAGTGAATGTGAGAATAGACATGAAGAGCATATATGCACATAGCTATTTAAGCATGGTAAAGTCTATTAATAAATCAATTGAATAATGGCAATATGATCATATATCTATATGTGCAAGCAATCAATCCATATGTCGAGCTCACAAGATAATTATGTACAAATAAATATGAGATGGAGCAATGTGCATAAATATAATCATAGATTCGGAGCTCAACATACACTTGAACATGAGGAATACAACAATAAATATGAGTGGGATACCGAGTTGCATACCTCAATTTGTAATCCATCCTATTTGCATATATGAGACTAAGGAAGAGTAACAATCAAGTGTTAGGCCCTGTTCTTTTTGGCTTATCTAATCTGACTTATCTGTCTTATCTCCAACTTCGAGAATTTCCCGAGGTGGCCTCGAGAGTCGGATGGCCATGAAATTTAGGATTTAGGGAGATTTTAGACTCGCCTACGAGATAAAAATAAAACAGATTAAAAAAGTAATAAAAAAGTTAGATGAGTCAATATTAGTCAGATAAGTCATGAAAATTTTGTGACTTATCGGACTAATATTGACTCATCTGACTTTTTTTTATTACTTTTAAATTCGTTTTATTTTTATCCCGTAGGCGAGTCTAAAAGCTCCCTAAATTCTAAATTCATGGCCATCCGGCTCTCGAGGCCACCTCAGGAAATTCTCGAAGTTGAAGATAAGACAGATAAGTCAGAGCTCATAAGCCCAAAAGAACACCCCCTTAGTCTCAATGAGATAATTAATACAAGACGTACCTTACTAGGATGGATAGCTTGTCCACTTGACATAATTGTTCCTCTATTAGAATAAGACTAAAGTAGAGCTTAGCATCAAACTAGTAAGTCCCATAAAAAAATTAATCACATATTAGAGGTTTGTCATTGGTAAGCACTAAATCAAGCATTAAACCATATTTGCCATTTATAATATTTATTATCAACTATGTTTGTCATTAAATCAAGCATTAAATATGTTTGATATTCAACAATAATTGTCATTAGAGATGTTTGTCATTAATCTCCAAAATTATAAGGGCCACTTAAACTTACAATGAAGAAGAGTATAATCAATTCGACGAGCTGCCTCCTTTCGCGGTGCCGATCGACATAAGTGTCCTAGATGATATTGAGGAAGCTCTCTATGTACGCCGTGATCATAATGAGGGAACACTTGTTAAAACAAAGTATGTAAACTGTTCAAACGTACCGTATTGTTGGTATATGTGTATGACCTATGAATATGTTTTCATATTTTTATTTTATTTGTATGGGCTCCCAACATTACAAAATCATCTAAAATAATTTTCACTCTTGAAGTTTATAAAAAGATAAAATAAATTAACGGAATATTTGAATTTTACACATTTTTTGAATTTGGTGATATTTTTATTTTATTTTTATGGGCTCCCAACTTATTTTCGGCCCACGGCTTTGTCCCTTCCCCGGCCGGCCTACTTGGCCTTTCCCGGCCCAAGGCCTATGGCCCAGCCCAAGGCCTATGGCCCATGCGCTGCTGTGGGGCCTGTCCTTTTGCCCACCACACGATCTGCACTAGTCCTTAGATCAGTATACCAGTGCACACCTTTCACATAGCCGGAATCATTTCATACAAGCGGATGTCTTATAATTACACAAATACCTGTATTAGGCCCAAGGGGCTATTAAGTATTACAAACGGCACATTGGCCCAAATAGTCAGAAAGTCCAAAAGATCAGAGTACGTAAGACCCAAAATATCCAAAAGGGTCTCATGCCGGCTATGCCTAAGCACTCGACTGAAGAGACGCCCTATGCCTCACCCTAATCGTCAGCATAGACTTGATCTTCATCTTCATGGCAGGCATACTGATCCTGCTCATATTCCCCATCTAAAAGAGAATATGAATGCGAGGTCAGTATCATCCAAACACTGGCGAGCTAACACCCAACATGATGCAAGTTTTAGTGATAGGGGTTCGAAAGGAAAGCTTGGGGGTTTATTTATTTGCAGAAAGCAAGTTTTATAAACCATAGTCTATGACTTAGCAACTTTTAACCCAAAGTTCTATTAACCATTATTTTCATTATTGTAATCCACAACTCACAGTCCACCTTCCACATTCCACAATCCACACCATCCTAGAACCTACTGCACACACCCGCCATCATATTCCCGGTGTGGCGTACCCGTTGTGGATCTTACGCTAGCGCAGTGCCCGTTCTTCTCTAACCGGGTTGCCACGCCCGCACTAGAGTGACAGCTCCCTGTCACGTAAGACCTAGATTATACCACGGATGATGACATGATCCTGTCTTCACCTTAAGCATGGCAGCAGACAGGGTACGCCCGCAGGCCGTACTAATCCTGAATCCCCATTACTTGCACTACCGCGCGATGGCCATGCGTTGTGTTAATAGAAACCAAATCCCGCAGGCATTTGGTCAGCCCGCTGCGTGCCTCACTGCACGCCCGTCCGGTCCTCTCTAGGAGTCACATCTGACCGGCCAGTCCACACACACATTCACAAATACTTCCTTCTCCCGCTATCGTTCCTCCATGTGCCCTGCACACGATGTGGCGGAACCACCCTTGGTGGCAGCAATTGGCAGCTACGCGTGTTGCCCCGCGCTCCTCTCTGAAGGATCGGGATGTCGCCTAGAGGGGGGGTGAATAGGCGTAATTAAATTTATCACTAAATTGATTGCAGTGGAAATAAAAGGTTCGGACTGTCCGAAATACAGCTCGGACTGTCCGAGTACTTCGGATAGTCCGAAAGTATATTCGGATAGTCCGAAGATATGAGTAAGGAAATATGCAAAAGTAAATCTGGGCTCCTAGGAGATGTTTCTGCACCAAAGAGTGTTAGTGAGCCCTGAGTACCTGTGAATGAAGTATGGTCAACAATATCTTCTTTTCAAACGAGATCACCACTTCAAACACCAAGATTTGAATTTGAACACAAGAGTGAAGGTGAAATCCAAGAGATGAAGACGGAGAACCGAAGATTTTATCGAAGTTCGGATCCTTGAGGATCCTCGTCTCCGTTGAGGAGGCACAAAGCCCGGGTCTCTTTCAACCCTAATCCTCTCGGTGTTGCACCAAGCACTCACCGACTTCACTATCTTGAATCCTTTCCTTGCTGAGGTGGATTCAACCTTCACAAACTTCCGGAGGCTCACCACACGAAGCTTGGGAGCTCACCGGCGACTCCTATCCGTCTAGGAGTCCTCAACCTCCAAGAGTAATAGATCGGCGAGAAATCCGCGAGAGGATGAAACCCGGTGCTCAGGATGGATCTAAGCAAGCTCAAGCTCTCCAAATCTCACTTCTTTTCTCTCTCTAGAAGATCCAATCAACAAGCTCTAAGGAGAGAGAAAAGCTAGGGCTCAAGGAGTAAATGAGGAGAAGTAAATGCTCTGAGTGTGTTGTTGTTGTTAGGTGAGAGTGAAGAGAGGTATATATATGAGCCCTCGAAACTAGCCGTTTTGACTCAGGTCCGAATAAGTTCGGATAGTCCGAGTAAAAACTCGGATACTCCGAATAGTGTAAAACCACAGAGACAGAGAGACCCAGCTCGGATACTCCGAGTTTATTCTTCGGATAGTCCGAACCTTCGGATACTCCGAGCGGTTCGGATACTCCGAGTGTAATCTCGGATAGTCCGAATAATTACAACCCAGCAGACAGAGAGGTCACCGGATAGTCAGAATAATTTTCTTCGGATACTCGAGTGACTTGGACATTCCGAGTGAAAAACTCGGATACTCGAATGGGACTTAGCCTCAAAGACCAATTTCTTCTGGGAAGACAGAGGGTTCAGCTCGGACGGTCAGAGTAATTACTCGGATACTCAGAGTGACTAAAGGTGATTTGAGTCTGGATTTTGGATTTGGTGACAAGGGTTTAAGAAATTTGTAAATTGCTAACTAATTTCCATCATGAGCACCTAGAATATCCAAACTCTATTTCCCGTCAAATCCCTCTTAATAGTACGGCTATCCTTAGACCCAAAATTTAAATAAATTACAAGTCATAAGTCTAGGTACCATCTTTTGCTTCATTCAAATTTAGGGTTCGTCAAAGCCCATAACTTCACTGTGGAGGACTAAGATCTGAAGATAACACTTAGAAATCTCATTAGTTCTTTAATCGTTTTGTCATTAACCTCCAAAACATATAGGGGGCCTAGATGCACTTTCACTCTCAGCATTGGGTCTATGAACTTATAGCCCTCTTCACTTCACACCAGTAGCCAAGCTACTCCACCTTAACCACAAGCCGGGCCACGTCCGCTTTCCCAATCACAATCAAACACACATACTCTGGCATGCCAGGCCCAATTTCCAGTTTCCAGGTTCATTATGTAATCATGTTCGGTGAATGTCGGTTCACTGTTTCGAGGCCAATTAAGCCTAAAGATTATTAATTGGACCTGAGCATTGTCTAAGCAAATTTTTAACCAAGACTTAATAGTCTAAAATTATTTTATTCAACCTAACAGGCTAACAAGGGTGATCATCAAGGCAATCATTAATAAAGTCCAATGACAGATGATTATATCAAGGCATTATCATTAAGGTAGAATAATAACAAGTGATAACAAGGAATGATATATCATGATTAAGCAAACAGGTTTAATTACTTAAAAGCATGCAGTTTAATACTGTAAATAAAATATTTTAACAAATTGGAATTCAATATGATCTATTAGAATGTTAACTCGCACTAGGGAAAGTTCAGACTCTCCCTAATAAAAGTAAACACCTAATAGGAAGGTTGTTAACTCGCTCCAGGGAAAGCTGAGACTCTCCCTAATAAGAGTAAACAGCCTATAGGAGAAGTATTAACTCGCACTAGGGAAAGCTGACTCTCCCTAGTAAAAGTGAACACCTTTAAGGTTTAAGATGTTAACTCTCTTTGGTCTTGTGCATAGTGGGGGTCTTCCTGCTGATCTTCGAAATGTCCCCCGGGCTCCTTGCCGTCTATTAATGGAACGAAGTCGAAGAAAAATTATAAAACACCAGTATGCAATAAGAGGCATGATGCATGAAATGCTCTCGATGTCTAGCGATTGGCATCTGACATTAGGTCTTAACCTAGTTTTCAAGGAAGTTCCATGATCCTACTACGGTATAGTAGTTTACGGAAGATAACGGTAGGGAACGTTGTGAAGATGATATGCGATAATGCATAATGCTACCCTTAATAGTTTACCCTTAGATTTTGTAATTTAGATGTATAAGGTAAAAATTAATTTTGTTTAAAGTATTTCCTTCATCAACTCATCTTATCATTTTCTTTAACCTACTACATTAGGGGTTTAAGTGTGTGGAAGATATAATCATAGGTTTTATATATATATATATATATATATATATATAACCATGAGATTGCATATTTTGAGACCTAGTTAAAATAAAAAAAAACTTTACTATCATGAATTGCTATGAAATAATTACTTAGGACAGGTACAAAATTGTAACTAGATCATAAATTAACTAATAAACCATAGTTATTAATTAGGCCAATTATCAATTAACATATGATTGGGAGTCATACTATAGACTTTATATTTTTCCTAGGTCTAGAGAGTTGTTACATGCTATCCATGATTTTCTTAGATTTTTATTAGGTGTTAAACTATTTTTAGATAACAGAAAACCATTTTTGTTCTTATTAATAGTCTAAATGCAAACAAAAGAAATTAATCTGAGATAAATATTTTGTTACTGTTTAGGGTAATATTTTTATTAAATCCAGAATAAGGTCTTGTATTTACCCTAAATTTTCTAGAATTTTTAAAGAAGTCTAGCTATTTATAATAAATCATTCATATTTATAGTATTTGTTTTATTTACTAAATTTAGGAAAATTCTATAAACAGTAATGGGCCGGCCCATTCATGGTTCAGCCCGAAAGAGACACGCCAAAGGCGTATTTCTCGGAGACGCCAAAGGCGACTCAACGCGCGCACATGACACGGCACAGTCACACAGCACGAATCTTGGCGTTTGATCGGACGGCGCTGGACCATCGTCTTCCTCGGCTAGCCCTAGGGCGGTGCTGCAGCCAAGCTCCAGCGTCGAAGCAGCGGCGCAACGTTACACCTCTGAGCGGCTTTATGATCACTAAGAGAACCTAGTAACTAGACTTAGGACGTGCTGTCGCCAATCTGCCGGAGGCGGTCCAAAGTTGCCGGCGCATCGCGCGGGGCAACGGCGAGCTACGGGATTCAAAAATCGATGGCGGACCCGAACGATACTAAGGCTAAAACTCAAACTAGAGCTTCTAGGGATAAGTAGGGTTCTTACCGAGCAAGTGATTACGGCGGAGGCGGCACGGATTGGGCTGGCGACGTGGGAGCCGGAGTTGCTCAGAACAGGGCGTCGATGCGGGCCAAATCCGATGGCGGACTTGTAAAATTGGTTGAGGGGAGACGTTAGGTAGGTTCTTGCGAAGCTCGAGCTGAAAGGAATTTGAGAAAGACTCATCGAGGAGGGAGAAATCGAAAAGGGGGTGATTCGGGTCTCGGAGAGCCGACGGAGAAGAAATCTTCGATTCTGGGAGCGAGAATGGTTCTGGGGCTGATTGCTTGGAGGATGAAGGAGGTTGGGGTCCCAGTAGGCTCTAGAAGCAAGCACAGGGAGCAGGGTCGTCGGAGATGGACGAATTTGGGAATTTGAGCACGGCGGCAGTGGAGGTCGGAAAAAGGAGGAAAACGGCGAAAGCCTCAGGGGGAATTTATAGGCCCAGTGGAGGCTTGGGAAGCAAGGGAGGGCGATGGAGAGCGCGAGAGAGAGGTGGCCAGGCGCATAGGAACCGAGATGGCAGGCGGTGCGGCAGCGGTGAGCTAGCGGAGCAGCAATGGTGAGGTTTAGCATGCACGCCAGCGCGTCGCGGTAATTGGGCGACATCATTGCCTGGAGGCAGCGTGGGGTACAGGTAGCGACAAGACGTCGGGCAGCAAGGGTCGGCGGCGGCGAATGCTTGGTTGGCGGTGCGGCGTGCGGCGGGGCAGCCACAGGCTGGCCTTGGCGAGGCAGACGAGGCGCCGGATTGATGAGCCATCTCGCTGCAGCCCAGATCTAGTGTGGCGGAGAGGGGCGGCCTACGGACCGTCGGTCCGAACTGTGCGCACGGCGGGCGGGCCCGCGGGCAGAGGCAGAGTTGCGCGTGAGGGGAGCCGAGGAAACGTTGAGCCGAAGGGCGAGCCGGGTGAGCAAGCCAGGCGGGAGGGCGAGCCAGGGAAGCACGGCGGCTCAGGTCAGAGGAAAAGAGGCTAGGCCAAGGGCCTAGCCGGGTCGGCGAGGGCCGGGTTGGGTCCAAAATGGCTTGGGCCCGGCCCCAAGGACCGATTTTTGCCCTAAGAATCAATTGGGGAAAAAGATTTTTAGTTTAATTTGAGAAGGATAACTTTTGGGATAATTTGAGATGGTTTGAACTTAAAATTTGGGCTTACACAAACAATTTGCTGCAAAATTTCAAATTAGCTAATTTCTTGTGAATTCTTTTAAATGTCCTAAGGAGGTGTTAATTAAATTTAAGTTTTATCTCACCCTAACATGTAGAGCTGGCCAAATGGGCCGATACAATCGGGCCGAAGCAGGTGGCGGCCAAGATTATTCATCGAGGCAAGGCCGGCCCGTTTAAGTTCATAATGTAACGGCCTAGGGTTCGGTTCACATCAGTAGCACATTTATTTAATTAAATATATTCATTTCTATATATATTTCCTTATAATGTGTAATGTATTTATTCAATTTATAGTGCATATGTGTGAAATATAGTGGTTTTTCTTAATTTATTTATATATTTTTAATTAAAATAAACCAGCCCATATAAAACCAAGCCGGCCCGGTTCGGTTCGGTTCATTGTGCAAACCGAACCTAGGCCTAGACCCGACCCTTGGTTGGCTGGGTCTTGTCAAGATAGTAATAAGACCCAAACCTGGCAGTCTTGCTTCAGCCGTTGGCCACCTCTACTAACATGTAGCCCAAAATGAGTTAGTATGCCTGAATGTGTACATGTATATAAGTATATGTGTAAGAATGGACTTTAATAAATAAATTTTCTGATTTCTAGTCAAAACAGGGCAAATTACAGGCCTAACTTACAAGGTTTTTACTGTATTACCAAAAGTCCCAAATTGGGGTGTTACAGCCGCTAAGGTTTCCAGGCGGCGGGGGGCCGGCTTGGCGGCGCAAGATCTTGGCAGCGGCACATGGCGGCGAGGTCGGCATGCGGCGGTAGGGCGGTGTAGCGACGCATCAGCGGCGGCGATGGCCGCTTTGGCGGCGGTTAAGGTGGCGGCGGTGGCGCGCCGACGGCGGCGGACCGAGCGGCGCGCGATCGCCGATCGCCGGCAATGGCGGCGGCGCTTTGGGCGCAGCGACATCAGCGGCGAGGCGAAGCCGCTTCGAGCGGCGAGGCGAAGCCGCTTCGAGCGGCTCGGGGACGTACCGATAGTGGCGTCGCTGCTTCGTGCGCGGGTGCTGGTGGCGGCGCAACGAGCGCGGCGTGCGGGGAGCTGGAACGGGCTAGCTCAGCGCCATAGGAGAGTGCAATAGCGTTTTCACCTGTTTGTCTGGCAGCTAAGCTTGGCAGTGAGCTGGATCTGGATCCTCTGCTAAGGCAAAGTTCGTCTTTATTTTACCTTGTTCATTTATCTTTCCATTAATAATCCACAGAGATGTATAAAGATGAGACTATTAATTATGTATAAAGCTGGGTCTATGAATAATAGAGATAAAGGCAAACTTTGTCTTAACTCACAAAGACAGGAGATACGAATTCCAGTGAACTACAGGTGTGGCATGATTTTGCTAAAAGAACAGGTGTGACATGATTGATTTGTTCATAGTTAGGTGGTGTTTGATTTTTAGCCACAGCAAACATTATTTGTTACGATAAATGTTTGGTTGGTAGGAGAAAATAAATTTTTCTAAGCCCCATTTCGTCATCTTCTTACTCCAACGTGTCCAAAGATTTATGGTAACAATTGGGATCGAGACAAAATGGAAACAGGCCAAATTTCATCCACTCTGCAGCCTGCTACAACAAAATTAGAACCAGCATGGAAGAAGATAAAAAATCCCATTCTGCGCTACCAACCAAACGGACCATCTTCCCTAGGTCAGCGATGTAATTAACTCTACTAGTAACATACCTATCTCTACTACTTAAAAGTGGTCTGTGATGAGTGATGATGAGTGGTGGTCTATTTTACTGGACCATTCTACCATTCGTCCTTGCATTAACTACACATATACCCAGCCCTAGTACCTCCCTCGTTTATTCAAAATTTGAAATCACCATCGGTGGAGAGGCAATATTTTGAAATCATTCTCGAAATGGGTATTTACTTCGTTTTCTCTACTATTTAAAAGTGGCTTATGGTGAGTGATGATGAGTGGTGGTCTATTTTTACTAGACCATTCTACCCTTCGTCCTTGCATTAACTACACATATACCCAGCCCCACTACCTCCCTCGTTTATTCAAAATTTGAAATCATCATCGGTGGAGAGGCAATATTTTGAAATCATTCTCGAAATGGGTATTTACTTCGTTTTGATTCAATATTTTAAAAATGTAAAAATATAATAAAAACCATATAAGTCAAGAAAATTGGATAAAACAAAAAGACAATATTTAATTGCTTAAAAAAACATAATACTTCGTAACTAGCGAAATTACTACACAGTTGACATTGTATATGATAGATTCTAATATTTTTTTACTATTTATATTTTCGTAGCAACGCACGGGCATTCAGCTAGTTAGTATATAAGTGTTCTCTAACGTTGAAATTATCTGCTACTGAAACTAATCTTTGATGACTTTAAATAGTGATTTCGAAAAGTTGAAACTGATAATTTAAAGCCAAATTTTAGAATGTTTAATTTGTGGCTTTAAGGTTTTCAAGAAATGGCGCCAAAAAATCAAAGCGTTCAAAAATATAATCAAATAATTTAAACAAAAAATTTCAGTAAAATTTAAACTTTGGCAACTCTAAATAGTGACTTTAAAAGTCTAGACTAATTATTTGAAGCTGGATTTGTTGATTTGAGAATGTTTATCATGTGCCTTCAAGACTTTTGGGAAACAGCGCCAAACAATCAAAATATTTAAAAAGAATCAGATAATTTAAATAAAGAATTGGTCAAAAACAAGCATACACCTCATTTAATAGGATAGTTTTGAGTTCGTAACGATGTAGACAACTTTATTAGTGGATCCACTTCTGACTGTTTATGCGGTTTATTGATATGTTGATGGATAAGCATGATGTCATGGTATAGATTGTCTTATCAGAAAAAAGATGCAGTTTTATGCTTCAATTTTTGGGCTACGGGTATTATTAGGCACCAATACTTTTGAATTGCTCGATTATCTGTGTGCTCCTAGAGAGTTTGTTTATGCATGATTGCTCTAATAAACTCGAAATTTGATGAAAACCCTATCATATAGACATTGGGCCAATTTGGTTCACATAATTACCCTTGTTGCATGGCAGCCTCTATTTTGCTGGCAGAGTCTTGTAGCCGAGTCATGCTTTCTAACTTGCCCTTTTTTAAAACTTTTTGCTTGATCCAGAAAGGGCATGCATAATGGTTAACTCTTGCCTCTAGTAATATGCAATATTATCTAGAGGTAGCCTTGAGACAGCCTTGTATATAACATACAATGAGTTGTCTTTGTAGCTATCTTCACGTGTCTCCATGAACTAAATAGTCTTATTTTCTCGTTATATAGTTATGATGTTAGGTTCTCTAATAGAGTCAACATTTCACATAAGATGTCTTCATTCTCCCTCCTGTTTCTCTCTCTTCCATATCAAATAGCATACTTTGAAGATGACAGTTGACATGTACCATTTATAATGACCTAACCTCACCCATCTATATCTTCTAAAGAAAAAATTACTATCTGCAACTAGTTCAGACAAAAGGCTCGGGCTCTTTTTAACAAAAGTAGAATTGCGACTTGTTTGAATTAAATCTCATTCAAATATAACAAGGGAAAATCACTAAACAGATGAGGGTTTAATTGATCCAACCCGAATTTGGGAAAACATTCTGCAGACACACAGCTATAAATCTTCTTACGAAATAAGGTAGGAATTCAGAAGACGACGACGAGAAAACTTAAATCTGCAAACATTTCGATTTTACAAACGACATTAGGCTATACTCGAGTGATAATGTAAACAAAAACTTCAATTGCCCAAGCCGACCCAACAAGATCAAGTTTTTAGCTGTTTTTTTATGAACAACTCAGGTGAATGAATGTAGATGCAATTGAGGGCATCCATGAACCTGGGCTTGATGAACCATCCATATTCATGATTTGGCGATTTCATCAGGTGCAGATGGAATTTCCTACGCAAGCAAGGCAGCGAATGCACGGGTACATCCGATTTACAGGAGACTGTCCACGTGGCAAGTCTTGATTTTTATAAACGCCTAAAAATCCAGAGCTTAATCCACATTTAAAGATTTAAATTAAATGTGGTTCATCTAAAACGGTTGCATACTGGTGTTTTAACACAGTGGTAACCGGTAAGTGAGAGCGGTATATTTGCAAGCTGACGAAGAAAGAGTGCTATATGATCATATGGGAGCAATTTCTGTATTTCTAAATTGTAGTGAATTCCCTACGATTATGCTGACCAGAATTCAAGTGAGTGTCTCGATCATAGTTAATGTTTTTCCTTTTCATTCAAACGAGCTCTGCAAATGCATTGACGGAGATAAATGGTTTTGTACAGATAAAAAGGTACAGACGGGGTCGGTCAGTCCGTCCCAGCTGGCTATCCAAGCAAGACATTCTACGTTAATTCTTTTCTTTTCTCCAGGGTAAAAGAGAGAAAGGTATCCATAACAATGGTCATTAGGTGTCCCTAATCTTGCCTCCTTGTGGAAGGAAGCTAATCTGTTTCTCTAGGCTGTTTTTGGCATGGTTACTTGATGCGCTGTCAGGTGTAATCTGGAAAGTAACTATGTTTAGCTTATTAAGATCTGGAGTCAATCTGATGGTTAATTAGCAAGTTTAGCATTTAGAACAGTAAGGGTCCCATTTAGAATACTGGGATTTCGTAAGAGCCTTGAGGGAATTGTGTTGCTTTCTCTAAAAAAAATTGTGAAACACTTGTGTTTCAAGCCTCTTTACCCTAGTGCTAGCTCATAAGTCATAACGGTCAGAACTGAAAATTGGCAGAGGGGTGATCTCAGGGAGAAGAATTTGGAATTAGTCATGCAAATTTGTTAGTACTTTATGTATATCCGGTGCAATTAGAGCATGTTCTGTGCAGTAACTAAATTATTTGATTATCGTTTTGAATTCTTCGACTTTTTGTAACCGTTTCTAAAAAAATCTAAAAGTCACAAATAAACATTCTCATCGGCTTCGATTATTAGTTTCGGATTTTCAAAACCACTATTCAGCTTCAACAGATAATCAATATTTTGATACGCTCTCCTTGTTGGAACAATCACATGTGATGCAGGCTCAGCAGATTGCTTGCAAGAGAGAGGCCTCGATTTCATCTTTTAAGATGAGGTCTCCTCCTGGCTCTCAATGCACTAGGTAGTTTCGTTGTTGTAAACGAGCTGGTCGTTGTCGACAATAACCCAGGGATAGAGTATTTGCGGTTTGGAGGTTTCCATTGCGGGAATCTTTAGAGCGATGCCCGGAATATTCCCTTCGGCGTTGTCCTTGGACTGGTCACTTTTGTGAGGGAGCAATGGGCGTTAGGGCACAAAACAAAGGTATGCTTGGGACTAAGGTGAAGATCACGACGAACCTCCCTTCATGGTTGCTCGTACCAAAAATTATCTGTCAACTAAACACACGTGGGCTTAGGACTTATATCCCCGTCAGCACCGGAAACAGGTTTCAGAGCGTTCTAGCCGATTTGATCCTGCAATCGGCAAGAAAAGACATAATCTTTTAACTAACTGATTAGATCTATATTGTAGGAGGGTTGCAACACTAAGAAACAAGTCCAAACGAAGTGAAAGATAAAGAAACTATCGGTTTAGATTAGATCTAAACCAATAGACTCAAAAAGTAACCAATCTACTACTAAGCCGATAAAACCACCAAAGTAGCAGAGCAATGGGGTAAATAGAGCTAGATCAACAAGTTATTTTAGCCAATAGAATGAGGGCAAATAGACTGTCGACTAAATTATAAAGCTAAACTAACCGATAAAATAAGGGTAGACAGACTATTGCCAACGAATGTGTTGGTGATAGAACGAGGGTGAAATCTAACGCTTAATCGAAACAGCAATGTGTAATAATATCGGCTAAGATAGTATTTCGATAAACCAAAAAAACGATACAAGCCCGTAGATAGAACCGAATCAAAACAGTACATACCTGCAAACAACTCCTAGAGTGTATCTTCAAGTCGATCGAGAAGGCGATGCGCAACAAGTCGATCGAAGACAGAATACGGTGAAACTGTGCTAAACTAAACTAAAGTCGACAAAAAGTGAAGGGCATATAAAAAGTAAATTTGATCGATAGGTGGTCATCCCCTTACACGCCTAGGGACTATATATTTATACAGGCTCTGATAGACATCAACTAGGGCTTAACTTCGTACACGGTACGGTCTCAACTCCATTATCTTCCTATTTATCTGTTATTTTATCTAATACTCATACAATCCGATACAAACTCTATCTACTATGGCCGATCCGACCCTTGCTATATCCAATCTGGCCCAATTCTAACCAATTTTAGTACTTTTAAAACTGATTTGTTTCTCCAAATTTTGATGTCAACGACGATTCATGGATGTCATTTGTCAAACGTCTGCAGTCGGAATATGTCACTTCGCCAGCTAGCAAGACAGCCGTAGATTAAAATTAAAAAAGTTCTAGGTTATAATCTAAGAAGTTCTAGGCTTTAGTTAGAGGGTTTGGAGTTGCAAAAAAATTATAAAAAATTGATTTTGACTTTTGAGAGCTTTAAAAAGTAATTACAATGCGTCAAAGCGCCTAACTTATAAAAGGAATAAATATTCAGCTAGATTATTATAATAAGCCAGAAAGAACAAGAAAATAATACATGGCAAAATGCTCGTAGCATCGACATTTTACCTAAATCGGCTCATAATGGACTGCTGGTCCATCCGACCCATTAGCATATTTAGCCCTGTTTTTTTGGTTTATCTACTTATTTTGCTTAATCCCCATTTTCAAAATACAAATGATTTGGTTTTTTGAGTCCAATTTTTTTTTATGTCGAAGCCCGTCTCAAAGCTCTACAAAGCTAATCAAAACGAAATAACCTGACTCTTGAGACCAACTCACAGAGCTCTAGAAATTTAAGAGATAAACTGATAAGTTGCTGCAAATAAGCTAAAAAGAATACCCTGGTGCTTATTCTATTAAATAGAGTCAAGAGATCTAGTTACACACGCTCAAGATATAACAAGAAATTAGAGACAAAATGACGTCAGGAAATGAATCTTTCATATATTTTTTTTAGTGCTAGTTGAAAATGCCACCATTTTCTATTTACTAGGGCATATTTGCCAACAAAATATTTTCATAGTTTCGAGACAAAACCATAATTTCTAAAATTACCATGGTTTTCAAAACCATGAGGTTTTTGAATGATCAAAAAATGCTCCATCCCAAAACTATGGTTTAGTAGAAACCATGGTATTTTTGAAGCATTTAAAACTTCACTTCTAGCTAAAATTTTCATAGTTTGGCTCTTACTAGCTCTTGTGTTTAATCAATTTTACCATCCTAAAAACCATGTATACAAATAGAAGATAGTTCCAATAAATAATAGAGTTTAGTGAAGTTTAATAAAACTATAATTTTCATATGTACATAATTGTAAACTCTAGTATTACAAAACCATTGTTTCTCAAAACCATGTATCCAGACAAGGTCCAACACATATTATGGATGAAATTAGTCGAACCTTTTCGCCGGCCAAAACCGCATATGCTGCTAACAGAGGGAGTATTTTATATGGCAATGCTGATGGTGTTGCAGTTCTTGCTCTTCAAATTTTATGCAAACAAATGTTATTTACAAAGGGAAGCGGCTGATCATACCAATCAGCATTCAAGGTGCAAATAATGTTTTTTGTAAAAAAAAAAAGATGGTGACGTAGTCTATAGCAACCCTTAACAATTTCAATTTCAGTAACTCAAAATTTTGTGTTTTGTCTAAAATAGCCAAATAATTTTGTAGTCTATGGTTTAGATCTCAAGATTTAGAAATAAGGTGGATTTTTAGGAAAATCAGCTTGTTATTCAATTATTAGGTGGTATTACAGATTACTTTGTTTGGATTTGAAAGGATGAGATAAACCATAGCGTGCTAACAAGTAGCGATATGGATGAGGATATGAAAAACTGGTTTTCAGGAAAACACGAGCCGACTTCTTTTTTCTGGAAACCACAAAATACCGTGTTTATGGAAAACTGGGTTTTCTTATCCTCACTATTTCCAAACAATGATAAAACAAAGGTTTGTAGATTGTTGATGATCTTCGTTGGTGTTGATGATAAAACTGTGTTTTCTTATCCTCACTATTAGTTGTAAAAAAAAAATTAGCGAAACTCTAGATACAAACCCACCCTAAGAATATAGTTCAATTCTCTGGTGCAAACATTGATAGCAGTTGTTTGTAGATTGTTGATGATCTTCATTGGTGTGAAAGATCTATGCTCAATAGATCAAGGTGATCTATTTGCCTTCTTGACGATTTTCAACCTAGGCAGATCTAAGGAAACAAAATAGAAGAAACAGATCAAATCTAACGCTATTTGATGTGTTCTGAAGCAGATGAGGTAATAAACTTTCGTAGTTACATGTGCAGAATGCAGACATGAAATATTTTGCATGAAGAAATTTGTACAAAAGGATAGAAACTGATCTTCAGACTGTGCTAAAAGTATATATGATAAAGATGTTAGAACCAGAATCCCATGATAACCATATGATATATCAATAAAGGCACTTGATTTCGCGCATTACGCATTTCATATAAACATAGGTTGATTTTGATTTCGATAAGACGAGAGAGTACCTTGCTACTTGACATACACCAGGAAGAGAACAAGTCAGCCACAACAAGATTGGTAGACCATTTCGCTCATCATTTTCTTGAATTTGACATGACTACCACGGGCGAGGAAGCGGGTGTCGCATCCAAATTTTGTCAACGACACAGCTCAACAAGACCTGCGTTTGAGCTCAGGTGATTTCTGGAGGAGCAGTTGGCCTTCCATGCCTGAGGGAGAAGGTTTGCCTCCTGGGCTGTGCAAATTGATCGAGCCAACAGAGAGCTGGTGGAAGATGGAGGAGCTCAATGTGTCGGTTGGTGTACCGCAGATGACTCCACCAGAGGATAGCTCCGGGAGATCATGGTCGGAGATGCTGAAGCCACTCGACGCAAACTGCTCAGAGACAATCTTGCATGCCTTCTCTAGGAGAGTGTCGATGTACTTATGGTACGCTTCCATTCTGATCTGCACATGCTTCTGGACCTGGTCATGGGAAAGAAAACCAGTCAAGTACCGTGTTCATTCCTAATCTTTGCATAAAATCTAAAAATGGGAAAGCCTTGCGTTAAGCTATTTCAAGTTGCAAATTTTGACATGTTAAAGGGCAACTGTAGCAATGGTTACAAACAGGCGCATTCCAAAGGACCCGCTACTCACAATGTTTCAGAGAAGACCAGCCACTTCATTTGTCATTTGTTTTATGGTCTGCAGTTTTATTTTTAGGAAGAAATCATTTCATGAAGACACCTTCAACCAAAAAACCACATATTGTGGTGTTTTAAAATGTTGGATGCACACTCCCACCAGAAAGAATCGACTCTTCTCACTTTCTATTAGTGGGGGCATGGTCCTCTCTCAACTAAAACCCAGATGCCCATAAAAAAAACTAAAACGCAGATGAAGCATATTCATTTTAAGATGAGCAAGCGAATCCAGTACAAAACAGCCAGGCAACCCAAGCCTACCTAGGATTTCATATCCTTCACAGACTAGCAATAAACTCCAGTCCAAGGTTAATATATAAATTAATCCAGTCCAAGTTTAATGTATAAATTAAACAGATGAGTCAAATTTATTTCAGCAAATACTAAAGAGGGTGAACACTATTGGGGACTAAACCCAAGAACATGATAAAACAGGCCAACATAGTTACCTCCACTTGTTCATGCAGTCTTCGTTGCACTTCCATCTGTGCTCTCAGTGCCTCATTGACCTCTTGACTTCTGCAGCAAAGTAATTGTATTTAACTCTCTTTCAGATAGCACAATCAACATAAATATTGTAAAGCTACCCATGTTCTGCCAAAATAGAAGGGAAAACTTATGTGCTGGACTAGAAGCAATTCATGATGCTTACTCTTTCACATCTTGAGTAGAAACTCTAGGAGAGACACTCATTCCTCCTTGAGCATCTAGAAGATAAGATGCTGCAATATGGGGCAAGGCAAACCCAGAACATGGGTCACAAATTAGTACATGAGCCAATAAAACTATTTCCAGTGATATTTCAAGTCAGACAATCAGATACCCATCCTAGTTTGAATTTATTTACAAATTTATTGCAGAACATACAATACATAGTACAATTTCCCATGAGATATGCACAGGCTCGTGAGATCACATGAGGTAATCATAAAGCTTTGGTTTCACTTCAATGAAAACAGATGTATGTGAAACATTCCATAAAAAGAATGTTAAGTGTATAACTGCAGCAGAAAAGTTCAAGACAAGAATTATGCCAAAAATAGCTTAACTCAGTTTGAAAACATTTCCATGTTAACACAGCGACATTATACCACAATGTGAGATAATGTAAATAAAACTATATTTACTACAGCCAATCAAGCAAGATCATGTTTAATGTCTTCTTTCCCCTTCATTGCATGCATGTAGATCACAGTAAATGCAACTGAAACCCTCCATACCATGAACCTTGATGTGCTTATCCATGTTCATATTGTGGGGATTATATCAGGTGCTGAACTGCAGACTGAATTTTATACTCAAGACAACAAATACGACTCTCATTCCCCCCCTTCTGGCCAAAGCCAATTATGTCTATCCTGTGTCTGCATGCCCAACTGGATTAGCAGAGACATGCACACATGGCAAATATTGATTCACTCAAATACATAGTAATAATACGATTTTGTTTTGCCACGATCCTCATTCAGATTTTTCTATAGTTATGTGAAAATTGTGGGGTGGGGGCCACCTTCCCACAGATTCTCTCTCCTTCCCATAATTCCCATACCCCAGTAATGTCGAAAATAGCACTACACCCATTACCCATAACACCACTACCACTCAGAATCCCACACCATTCAGTCCTGGCACATAACTCATCATCTCTGAACCCTCCCATAACCACCCACATCACGTGCACGCTCTTCCTCTCCCAGTAGACTGTTTACCTGGAACAGACATGAATGGTAAGCAAAGTAGCAAACAAAGTGCATAACCCAGTTAGCCTACATTGCCATCTTTATGCCCTATAACTTACAGCAAAACCAAGCGATTTCCCAGAAAACCAAGCCTAGCGATTTTCCCATCTCGAGAGCAAACCAAATGATTTCCCAGTGAAACCGAACGATTTCCCGGAGAAACTAAATGATTTTTCGAGAACCCTAGCGATATCCTTTTTTCCGCCCACTCTGTTCGATTTAAATTTCAAAAAATAAAAATTTCGTTGAATTTTAATGGGGATCACAGGAAATCAAAAATCGGGCTTGAGCGGGATTTGGGACCAGAACGGGATTTGACACCCTGCTTGCAACATGCATCCAACTGGGGTCAAATTGATCGGTGATCATCAAGAAATTACATACATCAGAAGGCACATCACTTAGTAGCAGTGACTTCAGAATGAACTTCCTCAAAGTAAAAGGATTTGGATATGTTGCAGCAAGACTTGGAGCTTTACTTTAAGTAAACAGTGAGATCCGCTAATTGTTTACTATAACTTACCATCTTTAGATTGCTCTGATGTCTCTTTGCCAGATTGTTTCCCCAATCTGTATTTCTGGTCATAAGAACAAAAGAGAACTTAAAATTAGTTGTATTCCGGACATTGTAAGAACACGAGTATGTGGACATACCTGAAGATGACTCTTCAGGTGGAACAGCGTGAGCCCCTTCACACCCATTGTTCTCAAGATAGTTTTTGGTGTTGCTTCTGCAATAATAAGCACGCAATTAACTATATTAATATATATATATACATATATACACACACACATTATATACACACACACACGGACGAGCTATTCTACACCTAGGTGTAGCAGCTCCTATTCTACGCGTCGGTCGGACCTGGAGCCGATCCCAGCCAAGCAAGCGTTGATTAAATCACCTGCCTTAATTTTCGGATCTGATAACAGAAATAACCATTCTAAAGACCAGAACTAACCATTCCGAAAACAGAAGAAACAATAGAAACTTGCCATTTGCATGCAGCTCGAAAATCTCGAGAGAAAACACACCAATGGGTGTGAACGTATTAATTGGTCGATTTTCGAATCTTTTATTCCGTTTTTTGATCGTAACTTTCGATTGCGACCTCAAATCGACGAATGATTTTCACCATTGGATTACTTACGTTTTTACAAACAAAACAAGACCACTCTTGCCATATAAAAAATATATTTTTTGCGCGGAGTTCCTAACCATCGTGTGCTAGGTTTCTAACCATCGGTGCTGGGTTCCTAACCATCGTACGCTACATTCTAACGATCGTGCACCGAACTTCTAACCATCGTGTGCTGGCTTTATAACCATCGTGCATCAACACATCTAACCATCACATGCTGATTTTATAACCATCATGTCTCGTATTTATAATCATTGTATCATAACCATAATATGCTATTTTCCCATCGCAAATCAATCTAATATAATACTATGGTTGCATGAACTCAAACAAGATCCCAACCAGTATGACAAAATTTGACAAGAAACAGCAACGCAAGGTCTCTTCTCATCGCATGGAATTACGACGGCGTGCGGTGGTGCACATCCTCGGGCCTCCTACACGCCGGCGCATGTATCTAATGAAATCAGCAATGATCCCGTAGCGAGCACATGCATCTAATCAAAGAACACATGCAATCTAGTAAAGAACACGAGCCACATGCATCTAATCAAGAGCACATGCAACATAATCAAGAACATGAGCCGAGGAGCAGGTTTTCCCGTGCCCCTCCGCCGGCCGCTTCTGCGCCTGACCCCCACGCCGGGGAGCAACTTGCCCACACCGGACGCGCAGAAGCCACACGTCCCAGGGAGAAGCTTGCCGGCAGTAGGCACGAACCGGATCGGAGTCTTTTCCTCTGGATCTACTTCCGTGCACCGGTCGTCGAGAGGACGTGGGCGCGCAGCCGGCGGCAGACGGCGTCGTGGTGTGGTCCTGGCGGTGGAGATCCAGCCGGCAGCTCCTGGTTCGACAGCGCCCTGGTGACCCGCGTCTCCGTCTTCGGCGCCTTCCCGTTCAGAGCTGGATCTGGATCTGGCAAGAGAGAATGAGAGAGGAGAGAGAACACAAAGGAAGATATATATCCGGACGTGATTATGCGGCCACTAATTACGGAACAGTTATTAGGAAAGTTTTGATCCGGTTCAACCAGGCCTAACGATCGGTGCGCGCGGTGGAGCCAATCGATCGAGGCATAGAGTAAGCTATGCTACGCCTAGGCATAGTATAGTACCTAGTATGCAGTATACTAGTGGACTTTCGTGATAGTTCAAGGGTGTAAATGGACTTACTCCGTTTGACAAATTGACAGTCACAATCAACAGGCTCACTTATAACTTACAAATAAGCAAGAACAATTACCATATATTATGAAACAAAATATACATGCTCCATTTCGTTAACTATTTGATAAGCATATATTTTTAAGTGGTAATATACAAAGTCAACAGCAAGAAAATAATTACAACGTACATGTAATATCTGGCTGAAATTTAAGTGGTTAATAAAAAAAGTCAGTATTAAGAACCAAAGGGTAAAAAGGAACAGGAAAAGAAAACAAGAAAAATGCCATTGACAAACATAATAATAACAATTTGTAACCAATCCCAAAACTAGGCAGTTAAGTTAACTAAATTCAAATGGATAAATAGAATTAAACCACAAAGGATGAATGAAATGTTGACTATACTGGTTTAAATCAATTAACAGTCACTGAACCAAAGAAATCTTACTGATACCACAGTCCACCCAAACCAAATCTCCTAGCTAAACCACGCTGCCAGAACAGCATTGTTTTATATTAACTATACCATGAACAAAGCATCTTGCCATCTAAAAACCATATTCTACTCCTGAAAGGGCAATATTTTGCTCAGACAAAGCTATACCAAAGAAACAAATCTATTCACGAGAAACCTATAGAACAACATCATCTTTTAACAACTGTGTCATGTATTACAAAGAATTAATTTGCCACAGAATAATGACAGTATACTTTTGTAGGGCAACGTTTCAATTCAATCAGATCAAGCTTATACCAAGAAATACAAAATTTCACTGCAACCATTTGCAATCTTTCAGATGAGTCTGTGCTCTAGCCAAATGTTCCTTGTAAGCATGTATAACAAATATATAAATCCATTATCATAAATTGAGAAGAGCCATCCAAAAACACATTTTTCCAACATTGTGCTCATATCCAGGCTCAAATACAGCAAATAAACACTGCAACAACATCTGATTACAATGGATGTGCATAAACATACTCCTTCTATCCACAGGTATGGCGAGCCAAGCTCACATAAACAAACCAGTACCTAAAAGGAAGGCACCACCTTTCTGTAACCACCCACAGATAATTTCCAATGCCAGCAATTAATTTCCAAATCCACCCTGCCAGGCACATAAACTGCCATCAATATTCAAAGCGTCAAGATGGGCCACAATATTTCTTCGCAACCAGCATCCAGAACTGCATGATATGTTCAAATTCTGAGTTGATGCAAGCAACAAACGTCACCATATCTCAAGCAAGGAAAATCACAATCATTTCCAGTTTCACACTTCAAAACAATTAATTCACCATAATTTACCAAATCACCTCCCAAATCACAGGACAGACGAACTGAAATCATGACTATAACTCCTAAAGATCATCAATATATAGCATCAAATTGCTCCATTTCGCCTGCCGGTCCTTACATCCACCAGAAATGAACCTGCAAGTGTACGGAAACTTCTTTCCTTTTTTCAACTAAACGCAGTCACTTCAAACCTCATCAACCCATATGAAATTTCAGATGCACTCCACCCAATTCTAACACCAAATGCATCAATAATTTTCTCTGGATAGAAAAATAAAAAACTCTGGTCCTAAAGCTTCCATTTTATTGAAATCCAAGATCAAGTAAACATCCCATTTCACCCTTCCACCAAAATCACCACGAAAAGCATCAAACTTCACTAAGAAAGGAAAGGCCACAACCTTCCAGAAAACGGCAGAAATCAACCACTTGGCACATAGCCCTCTCAAGACACACCTCCTCCCACTCCAAAGCAAGCAATCACCACTTTCCCCTAGAAATCTGCCAGGCATACATCAATACCAAACAAGAAAGCGCTAAATCCTCTTTCCTAAGCGCAAATGCACGACGCTCTCGGCTCTTCTTACAACAGCATGGCGCATTTCACAGTTCTGCAAATGAGAACTACCCAAACATGATGGACAAAAGATCGAAACTTTCCTAATATTTCAGCACAAGCATCCCGAATCCCGCTCAAATCATAGCTCCTGAATCAGCAGGAGCCTCACATGCCGGTCGAATCCGACCTCGCAAGAAGCAAAGCACAGGACCGCAAGCCATACCAACCAAGAAATCCACCAACAAACATCCACACATTGCCCTCCAATGGCCACAGTACACCCGAACCGGAGAGAATCAAGCATCGAGATTGGATAAAATGGGGGAGAGAGGAGGAAGGGCGCGGAGCATCTCACTCTCGGGCCCGCCGAGCTGGGCGACGGCGTCGACGAAGCGCTCGTGGAGGTCGGCCGTCCATCGCAGCCGGGGCTTGGGGTCTGCCGTCAGCACCAGGCTCGGCCCGCCGCCCGCGCCGGCGGCGCCGGAGCGCGGCGCGTCGCCGGGCGCCGAGCCGTCCGGGCGGTGGTGGATCAAGCCAGGGGAACATGTCCTCCGCCCCGGCCGCCGCCTCCTCCTCTCCAGCCAAGAAACGGAGAGGGAGGAAGACCTTCTCCTTCGTCTCCAAAAGCGAAGGATCCAACGAAAAGCTCCTCGCCTTTCTCTCTCTAGGTTCTTGCTTCTCTTCTGCTGCTGCTTTCTAGTGGCAGTGATTTCCCTCCCCTCTCTTCTCTCTCTCTTGTTCCGTTGCTTGTGATTTCTGAAGGCCGACTGCCATAAATAATGCTTGTTAGCGCAGAGCAATGTCATTGTCTACTGTTTATAGAATATTACATCCAACTTACTTCCGGTGTTGAATATCTTGTTAGCCACAAAAGCCATCATTTTTAAGATGAAAGAACAGCTAAAATATGATTCCTTAACTTGCCCATTTAATTGTAGTCTTATGGAAATACCACCCCTACTCATTTAACCGAAGAAAATTGGATTCTTGGGGTTGAGGAGTGGGCAGTGGGCACTGCACAATGATTGGTGCATGGAAATTTCAGCTTGACACCTCTCTCTATATCTATTGTGTGTTTGGTGAGAGCAACTTGGCAATTGGATTTAGATAATTGTTTTTCATTTTCTTTTAAAAAAAGCTAGTGGATGGAAGCTCATGTGAGGGCTGAACAGACTGCTCACTGGCTCTTCTCCATTTGTTTAACCTTCTTTTTTTCCTTTTTATAATACAAAATCGTCGCTTACACTGGCTTTGCAGTTTGCACATGCTCATATCTGCATCCTGGCGTCATCTATGTTTGCATACGTAGGAATCGAGAAAATATGTTACCATTCCATTGCTAACTAGCTCGAGCAATTATCTTCAGAACTGACATGAGCATAAAAATAGTCCGTGCATGTAATCAATTGTGGAAATAGTATCTGTAGGGCAAAAATGTTACTATTCCACTGCCACTTCAATCGAATGGTCCCTTGTTTTATTAACTTTGGAGTTTCTTTAGGGCAAAGCTGATCAAGCGGTGATATCCAAAACAAGCAATGGAACTTGGAAGACATTAAAATTGTTTATAGTAAAAACCAAGATAAGTTCAAGGTAATTAACATGGTGTGCACATGCACAAGCATGAGATTTTGGGTTCACTTGGGATTGTTCTCTTTAACTTATCTTATTTTCTTATTTGCTTATAAACTAAATTTTAAGAGCTTTTCGAGATGGATTGGAAAGTCTAGTCACTTTTGTTTAACTTATTTATGAGAGTTCGGAGACGTAGTTTCAAGATAGAAAAAAAAAACTTCAAAATCCAAAGTGCTTCAAATTTCAATTCAGAAATAAATAGATAAGATAAGTAAATAAGCTGAAAAGAATAATCCTTCACATGATATAGTTGCGGAACGAGGAGCCCAAGTGCGACCTACGATTTAGTCGGTAATCATTGTTGTCCTATGGAGCCTGTGGAATGAGCGCAACCATCTCCTCTTCGAGATTTAGCGATCGGTATCTGACCACCAATGTTCGAGATGAGCTCTGCAACTGGTCGGAGCATGCCGGCGCAAAGCCCCTTCACCGCTTTTTGCTTTCTTCGTAATCTTCTAATTTCTTCTCTTCCTGGTTTAGTTTCCCTTTCTCTTCTCTTCTCTTTTCTTTTCTTCATGTATTCTTGTATAGTCTACTTCACTTCCCAGGCCTTCCCTTTCGAAAAAAAAGATTTTGGGTTCACACCCCTACCCGCACAAGGTAAAACAACGTTATTAGAAAATGGTCACCAATAACAACAAATTAAGTACATATTAGTTTTTGTTTAATGTGTCAAACTGTTAGAAATTTAACGTCATGCAAGATCTAGACAACACCATAGACATAATGTTTGGTAATACAGTTCAGCACGACTGCCTACATCTACGGCGGAGTATGATTACGGACACTTCTTCCCAAAAAAAAGCACATCGGACCCTGCACGCCTTGCGCTATAGATAAGTCATTATGGGAAACGTTCATACGACACAAATATTGGGGGTTCTACCAATGCACAACTATTCAAGATTCAGTACAACTGAGATATAGCATCATCCTGCAACATTAATTTATATAAAAAAAAGCACATTTACAGCGAAATTAGGGTCTGTTGGCTGAATTTTACAAACTCTATCTTATAGACTTCTTATTTATTTATTTATATTACAACCAAAAGGTTCAGGCTACTACCATAGGCAAGACTGAGGGTATGAATGACCTAAGTGTTACATCCTTCCTCCACATTATTCCTTTTTATATTCGCTATCCAGATTTTTTTTCTGACAAGTCTTAACCTAGGGTTGCCCGTTGAATGGACAGGCAGCATGAAAGACGGGTGAGTATATAAATACTCGCAGGCCATATGTAAAAATCACTATCAACTAACATGCACTGGATTCACCAAAGGAAAGGATAACTATTCAACCTAGCAGTAACCCACCTACTTGATTACTAGTTTCATCATGTCCTAATTTCGTATTGTAGTTCCATCTTAAGTGTACCCTTAACCCATAAGTGTCAGAAATGTAAATTGTGACAAAAAAGTAATACGTGACAGGAATATAGATAATGCATGATAGACAGATAAACAATGAAGGTAAGAGAAAAATCTACTTATGCCCCGATATCTAGGATCACTCATTAACACTGCTTCGTGAAAGCACGGTCCATCGATGTTTTGTTTGTTTCAATTCTGCAGAACCTGACCAACTTTACCCAAATGATGCCACCACGTGAACAGTGCCATGACACGGGACTGCTCAGTGACTACACATCTCCTACAGAAACATCGTGATAACAGTATAGGGCACATCTAAGTCCAATTTCTCCGTCATTTGGATAGCGTAATTGTGTTATGTTATAGTGGCAAAAGAGTAGTATCCTTATACGATTGGGGCAACAACTTCACAACAAAATCCCATCTAAGGGCACTTTTCATCAATTTCACGATATTGTTTCTCACCATCTAATATATGGGCACTTTTCATCAATTTCACGATATTGTTTCTCACATGAGAACTCTCATTATATATCTCGTAATAGCCTGTCACATGCCAGCACCTTTCCCCTTCTCTGCCCTTAGCAAGAGATACCACTTCATAATCTGGTCATATACCGGTATCCAACATCACTCACGAATGCTTATAAACATAGATAATTATGGCATTGTATTCGACAAAGTAAACAACCACCTATCTTGCATTTGCAAGGATGAGTCTAATAAGCTCTCCTAGTTGAAGCCAAATTTTGATTCTTGGTTAAATTTAATTGATTCTCCTAGAACTAACCTTAGTTGACATTTTAATATTATTACTTACCTTGTCAAGGTGACTATGGCTCTAACTTATAGGATGGTCGTGGTTTATGTGGGGTTATACTATATATAAACCAGTCATATTAAATACAGATGCCTAGCATTCTAGTGAATGGGATCAACATGATCAGGGGACATATGACTTGACTTTTGGTCAGGTCTTCCCTAAGTGTTGTCTTGGCACCGGTTCTTTTTGGGTTGTCTCTTTTTCCTTCTATTTTTGCTACGACGGCTTTTCCTAAAACTTTGGCTCCTTCTTCTGTCTCGATTGTTTTCCTTGATGATCCTTCTTTTCTAACCGCTATTTCAAATTATGCAAAGATTCAAATACATACCAGCATGTCCTGTTATGCAATTAAAAATTATTCCCCTATATTTATATCCCCTCTCCTCCTTACTTAATAAAATATAATTTTATAAATAGTTAGTAGGTTTTGGATTTTAGGAGATTCAAGGATATACATATTCTATTAGGTTCTATATGTCAAATTTTATAGTAAAATGTTTTACTTCTTTGATATATATATATATATATATACATGTACATTTGGATAATCTATATTTCATGAATAAAAATTTGGTTTTATGGGCTTTTGGTAATGCATTTTATTAATTTACTATGCATTTGAAAATATTCTACAATGCATACCTTGAATTTGTTATTAAGATTTTATAATCTAAATACTTCTTTTTTATATAACCTTTCATTTGTTTTAATGCCCTAAATGCTTTAATTCATGGTCTACATGTTATGATGTTATGTCATGCAATTAAAATTCATATTTAAGTATATTTTATTATTCTAAACATTTTCAACTTGGACATTGTTCACAAAACCGACCTAAAGCAGGATGAACCAGACTTAAAAAGGAAAAACCAAAAAAATCGGACTGGTTCACTATAGCTCCGTGTTCTTCCTCTATTCTTCTTCTCTAGTGACCCTTCATCGATGTATTCCAGACTAATAGGGCATCATTGAAGATGAGGTTTGATCCTACAAGGGTTCCTAGCTTCAAGGCGTAGGACGTATTCCTCGGATTCATGATCAATCACGCTGGCTGGCAGCAAGCTCGGAGCGGAGCTAGGCGGCGGTCGCACATGGATCAGGCGCAATGTGGGCCCCCAATTTTCTAGGGACCTCCGTACATCTGCGCTAGCACCGTTCGAGTTACAAAATACTGGAACCATCTCATACAAGCACGTTTAATTATACATTCATAAAGGTTCAAATACATAGTGGCTCAAGTTTGTAGGGCCGAGTCGGCCAAATATTACAATACCAAAATTGAGCTCTTTTATCAGAGTTCGAAAATACGAAAACGAAGATAAATTTGGGTTCCAAGGGCTATGCCATCCACCCGACAGGCAAGCGACCGCCTAACACCCTTCCTGAGCATGGGCTCCGAGAGCTTCCTCGTCATCATAGCAGTTGTAGGGATCCTTTTCTTCTCCATCT
Organism: Olyra latifolia; assembly: GCA_036346145.1. NCBI lineage: Eukaryota > Viridiplantae > Streptophyta > Magnoliopsida > Poales > Poaceae > Olyra > Olyra latifolia. The sequence goes on along the minus strand of CM070531.1, from coordinate 12,698,767 downwards.
TGACCTAAAAGAGTGAGTGGGTACGAAGGTGAGCGCGCAATCAAACCGCGCTCGCGAGCCAAAACCCCGCCTAATGCACATAGTGGTACAGGCCATATGATGAGGCTAGGGTTTATTTTATTTGCATAAATGCCAAAGTTATAATCATAGTGGTGAAAGCCTAAGACTTAGCCAGGTTAACAAATCAAAGACGTACTGGGCTATATATGCCGAAATTATTCATAACTGGGGCTTATCTCAACATCAAAAACTCGGCTATCCCAGCGATTCCAAAATGCTCACAGCATGCAATTTTATAAACATCCATCTCGGAATCATCCTTCACGGATAGATATTTCCACGGTATTATCCATCACAAACAATATAGTTTCCATCATAGAAAGACATGCCCTTCGCGACATCATGTCGAAAACATGATTTCACAACACACCAAAATATGCCCATCACGGTACACAAAACAATCTCCATCACGGAAAGACATGCCCTTCGTGGCGTCATGTCGAAAACATGATCTCACACCACACCAAAATATGCCCATCGCAGTACACAAACCCTTCCCGATATCGAATCCCAAATTCAGGAAAATGATTTATCCAAATACACTTCGCACTCGGGCAATAAGGGACACCCAAGTGCATAAGTTTTCACCGTGTTAACGACGTGTACGTTGATAGTCCGGAATTGCGAGCAATCCATCATCCTATATCCGTATCCGTAGATAACAGGGGTTCAACCCATTCAAATCTAGATTTAGCCATTGCTAAGCATTCGCCAAAGACTCACTAGTCCAAGAGTTGTTAATCGATTTCTTAGGTTAACAAGTGACAGGGTAGGAAATCATGTCAAAGATAAGGGTTGTGCTAAATAACACATATAACAATTTGGGTTCTATCTAGACCAGCTCTATCAGCTCTGTATTTAACAACATATTAATAATAAAGGAACATAGAGCATGCAAGTTCATAATTTAAATCAACATAAATTTTAAGTAACAACTAGGTTAGAAGAATGATTCTAGAGATATTGGCTCGCCTGGGCCGTGTGTGTTGAGATCCTGATCTTCAAACTGTCCTTCTGGGTCTTTCGGGTCTATCGAGAACAAATCAAAATAGCACAAAGGCATTAAGAAATATGCTAGAACATGATGCATGTTATGTAATCGCATCTAATTGCGTGGGAACTATTTGTATCAAGCTATTCGAACAATATATATAATTGTATTATCCTACTTATCGAGGAAGTTCCATGAACTTCTTGATAAACGTGCTAAGGATGTCTTGTATGTGGGTATGCGTATGTATGACATGGATGAAATCTACCCATAATATCTCTAATAAATGGGAAAATGACATTCACCAATATAGTACAAGCAACTAAGCATGACAGAGATATAAATATATTTTATATGGAAAATATTTAATACAAATAACCCTATAGTCATTTATAAGCTAACCTAGCCCATTCAAATATTTTTGAGAAATAATAAATGGGCATGTGAGCAAATGTTAATTTTCCTAAGATATAGACACTTTAGAATGTTTCCAGAAGAATTTTCATATTTATTGGAGGTCATCTAGTATTTTTAATAAAGGGAAAACCTTTACTGGATTTTCTGTATAAAAGAAATAGCTAGAAAAGAACTATTAATATTTTACAGAGAAATATATTAGTTGAATATGCAAAATAATATTTTTCCTAGGTCTCAAAAGTGTTCTAATATTTTACATAATTTTTCCATGATTTTACAAAGTCACTAACCATTTTTAATAAATCAAAACCATTTTCTGTTATTAAATGAAATGGAAAACACTGAATAAAACGTTTTACGCAGCAGTGGGCCGAAAACCCCTCACTGGGCGGCCCAACTCGAGGTCCGGCCCATGGGAGCTCAGCTCCAACACGAGGGCGCTTTCCAGAGCGGAAAGCGTAAAGGCAGAAATGCGCTGCAACTTAAACATACATGTGGGACCTAGGGGTCCACATGTTAGCTTCTTAACGCTGTGCTGCGGGAGAAAAGTTTTATTTAAATCCCAAGGGCCCCACATGACAGTCTGAGGGAGGGAGAGAGTGTGCACGCACACAGCTACTCCGGCCGACACTCCGACGAGCGTTCGGCGTCGTCTCCGCGGTGCTACGGGGCACGAAGGTGCACACCGTTGGTTCCTACGGGTGCACGGACACTAGACCTAGGATGTCCTCACGCGGTTTCGCCGGCGGTGAACCGAGGCAGCGGCGCCGTGAGCTAGGGCGACGGGGAGCTGCGGCGAGCAACGGCGCCGGCGTTCCACGAGGTTTTAAGCTAGGGCAAGCTGCCTTAGAGCTTCTAGGGGATAAATAAAGGGTTACCTCAGGGTTGGTTGCGCCCGGGGAGGACCGGGATTAGCCGGCGACGCGGAGCTAGGCAGAGCCGAAACAGAGGGCACGACGCGCGGGAGCTCCGAGGTGAGCTGCGTCGATTCCGTCCCGGCGAAGGTAGGGGGATGGTGTAGGGGTGCTGCAGGCCGAAGGGGATGTCCGGGGGTGCTGCCGTCGGTGAGAAATCGAGAAGGGGGCGGTGGTGGCCGGCGGCGGCAATGTAGTTCTCCTGCGAGCCACAGGGGATTAAAGTCCGATTAGATTGGAGGAGAGCAGTAGGGGGAAGAGGGGAAGAGATGGAGGGGGTTACCGGGGCTCGGGGTGCACCGGAAAGGGCTCGCGGCGGTGACGGTGCTCGGGTAGGGTGAGGCAGTGGAATGAGGGAGGAAGGGGAGGGCTCGGGTTAGCTTTATAGGCGCGGGGAGGACAGGAGGATTGAATGCTCGCGCGACTGCGACGCCGGTCGTTGTCCTTGCGCGGATTCTAGGGGCAGAGGACAGTCCTCGCCACTGCCCGTCCAATGGGAGGACGCGGTGGCTCCGGGATTTCGCGGGGAAGGATGGTGCTGACCTCGGCCTCGGCATGGCGCCAGTGCTGGTGACGTCAGGGTGGTCGGCGGCTAGGACAAGGTGGGGGCATCGGGTTAGTGAGCTAGGAGTAGAGCACGGGTAGAGACAGAGCAGGAGCAGGGGAGCAACGCAGTGAGGAGCCAGGAGAGGGAGGCTCGGGCTGGGCCTTGCTGGGCCATGGCCGGGAGAAGGGAGAAGGGAGAAGAAGGTGGGGCAAGCCCACTGGAGAGAAATCCGGGAGAGAGGGAAAAATCCAGTAAGATTGAGCCCAAAAACAGGGAAGAGCGGGAGGGAGAATAGGGAATTTTTGGGCTGAGGGCAAAATGGTCATTTCACAGGGATGATTCAGATTCAAATTTGAATCCAAACTATGGATAGAAAGGATTGTTGGTCAAATCAATGGCAAGGAAAGAAGGAAGAAAATGGTATTTAGGGTCCAGGGGCAGATTGGTAAATTCACTAGGCCAATTCAAAATTTAAGTATAAATGAAATTTGGAATTTCAAAGGAAATGGATTCAAGGAGGGTTTGAAAATTGGCTTCCCAAAGCTCATAGTGTTGATTAACACTATTCACCATGCTGAAATCACTATTCATGGTATGAAAATACCATTTTCCAAATATTTTGATATATATATTCACAATATAAATATAGTCCAAGCATTTTGGATAAATATAATCACAATATAAATATTTTCCCAGTAATATGTTGAAAATCAAAGTTTGGGTGAACCTATTTCTTATGATGTGAAAATATGGTTGTATCAAAATAATATTTACACACATATATATGTGTATTCGTTTCATGGAGTCAAAATAATGTATTTTAGATATAATTCTTCCAAAATATTAAAAGCTTTATTAATATTTTTAAAATTTTCAAGAATTTTGTAAATCCCCAAAAATGGGATGTTACACGCCACGACAAGTTTCTCGGCGAGTATGTGCCAAGGCTGTGATCATGGAGGTGACAGGAGGCTAGAGGTAGACATGGCATGGCTTGAGGCCTTTCACAGCAGTTGTTGCTTGACGGAGTCATAGAACAGGGAAAAAGGGGCGGCATACTCCGGTGGCTTTGCAGATAAATTGATGGGTTAGACAGCACCTAGGGAACATGGGGAGCACATTAGTGCCTTGGATTTGCTTAGAGCGGGGTTGTCCTGGTCATGTTATGCAGCCAAGGCTCGGGTGGAGCTCGACCATGGCGCGATGGCGCTTCAAAATGTTCAGGGTCGACTTCATGGGCTTGCGAGCATCCTAGGAGCATGAGCAAGCTGCTGGTGGCGTTGGTTTTCATCAGGAAGGTCTACAACGTGCTAGCCGTGTGAGCTTTGGAGCTTAGGGCGGCGACGGCTTGAGCCAAAATTGACTTGACGAGATGGTCGAGGGCAGTTCAATGGTACTCCAGGAGGTTTTGCATGCACAAACTCCAAGATTTAATGATCAATTGCGATGAATTTCGAAGAATGCAAGATTTCGGTCGAAAAGGGAAAAAAGTAGGAATTGGGGCTCACCGGCAACGTTCTAGTGACGGTAGCAGCTTGGCAAGGACCAACAGATGATGGCAACCATGTTGGGAGCAAGAAGCACGACCGTTGCAACACGATTTAGCCCTAGCAGCTTGTACCATGGAGGTGGCTTGCTTGGATGAGGATGGCAACGACGATGCTGGGTCAGAGCAGCAGCCACACAAAGCTTTGCATGGCCTCGATCTCGCTCTCGCGACAGCGTGCACGCGCGCCTGTGCGTTGGATCACGGAGTTGTGATTTAGGCTTGGGGAGGCGGCCAGGAGGAGGCGACATCGAAGGCATATATTCCCGAAATATGTAATTTCTTTTAATGATTTGTAATTTGTTTATTTTATGTAGTTTTAAATCATTCTTAATGCCTTTTATTAGTTCAAAATGGTAAAATCATCATATAAATATAATAAAAATATCCTTGGTCTCAGAAAATATCTTTGATTTTTAATTACTAAATGTTCTAAATCTTTAAATATTCATTATGGCTTGAGGAAAATATGAGATAATTCCTATGTACCTTTAAACATGAATCGATTATGGTTATGTGATTAAATCTTGTTTTTATCCTATATTTTATGACATTTCTTCTTGAGGCTTTTTAAATGCAATATAATTACTAACAACTTATACATTTCTTAAAGATTTCAAAATAGGAGAATTATTCTTCACAAGCCTGGTTTTTATTTACCTATGTCTAGTTGCCATACAAATAAGGTTTATAACTACTTGATCTTCTGGTTTTTGGAAACTAATAGCATGATTGGTTGGCTGTATCCCGCTTGGCCAGGCTCGAGGGATACATGCTTCCTATGTTTGGTTGACTGATTGCGTGGCTCAGCTTAGCTGGGCTAATGCATTTGTGCTCAAGGAGCCTGGCCCACGGAAGACATAAAAATTGGTTGTATGAGCGGAGCTAGGTTCATACGACCAATTTCCTCCCCCAATTCCCTTCCCCTTCCCAAGCTGTTACTAAACAGACTATAAAGGATTTAAGTGAACTCTCTATATGGTTCGTTCGACTTATATATCAGTGTATATTGATTAGCGTTACTATCTTAATAGTGATCCACATATAACTTATGGCGTTACCTTCATTTAGGGTCTAGAAACTAAAGACATGTGAAATACCGAACCAGGCGACCAGAGGGGGTGAATGGGAGCTTTGAAGAATTTCTTCGAACCGGTGCTCCTCGAATCCACCCGTCCCTTCAAGAACAAGAATACTCAACAACTATACGTACCCCTAGTTCCACAGGTAAGGAACCATGCTGAAATGAGGGAAATTTCAAACCATATTCCTGGCTATTGAGTGCTCAAACAAAAGAAAATTTGTGCAAGGGTTGTTGAGGCATAAGACAAAACAACCTAACACCAAAAGCAATTTTAGAAAGCAAATAGGAATATTCCAGCAGAAATTGATTCCGATCACAGGAGTGGTTGCTGGCTTTCTTGGGCTCCAAAATTATGGGAATTTTTATCCCTATTCCTTGATGAGTTGTGCAGCCACCAGCCAAGTTTTAGATCAAAACTCCTCACAGAAAAAAGAAAAAATCATGAAACAAGAACTGTCTGGAACTCGCGCACAAAAAGTTTAGGGCTCAATATTCACCTCATAGCTCCCAAACGAAGAATCCAGATGACTCCAAAATTTTTCAATGTATAGATATGGAAGTCACGGACCTTTTTCCATCAGAATTACTCAAAAAGGATTTTTCTAGATTTTTCTAAAAATCATACACGAACAGCTGCACAAGTAAAACCGTCCTGCCTTCAAGAACAAGAAAGACAAGAACTTGATCTCTTGTTTATGACAGGTTGCCAAAAGTCTCAAATCATGTGTGCAACCTCAAAACATCATAGATTAGCAGGATGTGGAAGAAGATGAGGCAAATAAACAGGTTGCAACAAAAAGAACCAAAGAAAAGAGATCAAACACAAGAACTAGATAAGAACGAGGATATGATATGAGGAACTAGTTTATATTTCTTGAGAGGGTTTGTTCACAGCCATACCTAGGTGGGCAAAAGCTCACAAAAGAGCATAATACAATTCACAAAACCTCAGCTCAAGACTTGGTGGAAGTAGCCCCTCCACCCCTCCTTATATAGGGCAACCGGGTGAACCTCTACTCTTAGGGCGTGTTTGGTTGGGTGGCTGCCGCTGAGCCTGGCTCGGGCGAGCCACCCACCAAGCGTTTGGTTGGCTGAATGATCTCCAGAGCCAGGCTCCTCATGCATATTCTTGTACTAGCTCGGCTCTGCATGAAGCGGCGGTGGTCATTTTTTCAGAGCAGACCATGACAAGACGCTGGCGCTGTCGTGTGACGAATAACAACAAGGACTAACCAGGTTTCTACATGAACTTTTTAACCTTTCAAAAAAAATTTAAAATTCAAACGACATCCAAATTCAATGAAACAAAAAAAAATGGAACCGTGTGTTCAAGTACAAGGTATTGAAAAAAATTTAGATTTTTTGAATTTTTATTTTTATTTTTGAATTTATTGATTTTCTAGTATTTGTTTTTTGAATTTTTTTTGTTTTTGAATTTATTTTTGTTTTAGTATTTTTAAATTTTTAAAATTTTTACTTTTGAATTTATTTTCTTTTTTTTCATTTTCCTCTTTTGAATTTGTCCATCCCACTCCCCTCCTAGTGCAGCCAACCAAACAACATCTCTGCGTAGCCTGTTCAATCTCATACAACCAACCAAACAACATTCCCTTGCATCACCTCAGCCTGGCTCTATCCAGCCTGGCTGAGCTCATACAGCCTGGCTGAGCTCATACGGCAACCAAACAGTCCATTAATTGCTTCCTTGACTTCCATGTAGCCTCACCAAAGGGTAGGATTCACCCACTCAACCAGCCACTTATATGGGCCTAAACCACTCACACACAGTCCAACATGGGCCAAACATGCCATACATGGGTTTCACACAAAACCCAATCAACCCGATGCAACGGGCCTTCATCTGCCGGACTTGACTGCTCCGTTCTCGTGCCTTCGGGCCTCCAACCCGAACAGGAATCTTTGAGCCACCTCAAGTCCTTCTCCATGGCGTCCTTATGAGCCACAAGCTTGAGCCCATTTGTCCCGCGACATCATCACCGTTCTGGATCTCGATCCACCCGATCTAGTCCTAGTACCATCAGTGACCACGGTTGCCTCCGAGCCTACGCCCACAAGGACCAAACCATTTTTCACAAGTAAAAATATTTTCTTACCTTTTTTCTGCATGTTAGTCCAATTTCATCATCAATTCAAACATATGTGACTACATGACCACGTTCCAACTCGAACTGAAACCGAAACCTTTCAAATCGGTGCTTTCCTCAGCACAACAGAACAAAGATGAAAATTTTAAAATACTTCCCTTGCTCAAATAAAAAACTCATAACACAAAAAAGATGGGTCTCAAAATTCTCTACAAAATCTGTATATAACATTTTTCCACCCAACCTCGAAAAAACCCTCAAAAGTGCAAAATACTATGTCCTAGCACAAATGGCCGAACCGGCTCAAATTAATCTCAAAAGAAAACTTCTCAACCAAATTAATTCAAGTCACATATACTCATCACAACATGAAGACCTCCACATGGTCTCGCAATCTCCCCCTTGATGAGTATATTGACAAATATTAAAAGGCATGAAAGAAGGTTTGTTTTAAGACGATAAAGCAAGTCAAATTTGCAAAATCATACTTGGACCAAAGGAAAGAACAATTGGTCAACATGTCCAAGTAGACTCAAGTTTTCACAAAATGATTCATTTATAATTAAAAATACCTTTTCAAAAATACTCTCCCCTTTTTGGCAATATAGGCATCAAGACAGTGTCAAATACATGAAATGCAACTTAAGGGGCTTTGTAAATTAGGCAAATGAACATTAGGCATGAAATGCACTTAGCTAGCTAAATAGCACCCTAAGCCCACTAGTTCATATTGAAATAGTTAAATGATATCCATGCTAGGTAGCAAAAGTTAAAGAAATACGATTTTGCATGATATAACAAGAAACCTTGTATTTGAGAAATCTCAAAACTAGAATATGTGCAAATGCAAATATTCATATGGGCATGCAAGAATTCAACTTTTGCAACACATTGGGAGATCTAAAGACACATGTAAAGACCTTCATGCTCACCTATTGATACTATTTTTATTCTTTTCTTTGTTTTATAGCAAACTCAGATTTTCAAGTGTGATCCCTAGCAAAGCACATCCCTGACTAGGGGCCATCGACAAAGGCCTTCTAGGTCACTCTCCTCCTCATGTTTGTTTGTATTCTTTTCTTTTAAAAAAAAATTTCTTTCCACAGACATTTTTAATATTTTTATATTTCCATATACAAGAGCACTCTGAAAGTCAAAACATGAGCAACAAGTTCGATCCCATATTGTAACAAGGATTCGAGGTAGACCAAAGGAATTTCAAAACATGCACAAGAATCTAGTTAAAAGACTAGGAAATATCCTTAATCCTACACTAGCCATACCTTAACCTTGAGCACCATCCTACATCAACGCCTTCAAGTCCACTTGAACGCTCCATACATCACCCCTTGATGCATTATGCATGATGACCTTTACCACACGATTGATGACGTCTTCGTCTTGTCATCCTCGACTTGATCACCTCATGAGACTCTCCCATTCTTTCGATTTTGACTTGATCATCCTCCCCGACGATCATCCCGCCAAATCAACCTTAACTTAGTACTCAACTCTTAGTGACACCTCCGTCTTGTCGACCTTGACTTGACCATCATCATTCAACACACCTTGGTCATCACACACACTCCCGGGACCTAATTCTCTTCACACCACTCATGAAAGACATTACTCCCAAAAGCTCAATGGAAGATAGATTGGTTAAACGCTCAAAAATGTTTAAGCACAACAAGTGTTCAACAATAAAGCTCAAATATAAATGGAACACTGTAACATTCCAAATTTTGAACTTTCAAATTTTTTTTTGTAAAAATAGCTCCTTGAAAATTTTTCCATAAATTATCTTAAATTTCAATTTCTAATAAAAGATTTGGTATGATTTTCTAAAACTTGATAACCATTTTTGTGGAAGTCAAGTTCTCTAATTAATAAAATTTATTTTTTGTAAGAGTTATTTGAACCTTAAAGGTTTTATTCATATTTTCAATGATTTTCTTAAAGCTATTTCCTATTAATGGACTTATTTGATTTTTCAAATAAATCATATGAGAAAAACAAAACCATAAAGATTTCCATGGTCATTTATCTTGTGTAAAATATTTTCTAGAGTTTTTGTAATTTATAAAATCAATTTATTTGTTGTTTTTATCTATTGGAGCTTTCAAATTATTTTATGTAATCAAAATAAATATACAAATTTGGCAAAACTAATTTTCTTGTGTCCTCTATGTTCCGAAATATTTTCTGGAATTTTTAGGGATTTTCAGAATCCATTTGATATTTAAAGTATGCTATTTTGGTTCTCTAACATTTTCTGAAAATAATAAATTAATTAATTTTAAAAATCTTTTGAGCTTTATCTCTCCAGCTGGCCCACTACCCTTTCTCCCCCTCGGCGTAGCCGAACCAGCCTACCTCCCCTATATATACCCTCCTCTCCTCCTCCTCTACAACCCTAGCCATCACGCCGCTTTTCCCATGCGCCGTGCCTCTCCTACTCCTGTGCCGCGCCGTCCTCGTCCTGGTTCCCGCCGCACCACCACCGCACTGTGGCCTCCCTATTGCTATCCAGCGCCGCCCCTGCCCCTCCCTGCCACAACGCCGCCCCTGCACCACCACGCCGCGCCGCCATCCTCCTTCCACAGCCGTGCCGCCGTTGCCACGCGCGCCGTCTACCCTTGCGCGCCGCCCTCCTGCAGTGTCTCCTCTCCCTGCGCGTCACCCCTGCCCTCCTGCTGCAGTAGTGCCGTGCCTATTGTTGCCGCCGTCTTGTAGTGCCACGCTACCTTGCTGCCGTTGCGTGCCGCCTTGCACCACCGCCGCACCACCTCTATCACTGCACCACCCTGCCTCCCGCGCATCCCCTACACGCCTTGCCCTAGGCCGCTGCCCTTGGACGCCGCTACACGTGGTCAACACTTGACCACCACTTCACAGCGCATTCCTCGCTTCTCTAAATATCCAGTGTAAAATCCATTCACGTTACTTCGATCTACTCATCATCATCTAGTTTTTCACTGAAGGGTTCTACCGCTGGATCAATCTACAGTGAGTTTTATGTCTCTTAAGTTTGCATCTTTCCTAGTAGATCGTTTCTTCTCCGGGTATGATCTATCCGTGAAGCCTTCGAAAACGGATTCGTATGATCTTTCTCTGCACCGTGCTCACCATGTTTCATATCCAGGTCGGCCAGAAAGTTGCTATCATTGCACCCTTGCCGGTTAGCATCGCGTTCCTCGTTGACATGGTGAGATTTTGGTAAATCCTTTCACGTCACTTTGTGCTATGCATTTCATCTATCATCATGCCAAATTTCATAATTTTTCACAGCCCGAGCTAGTGGGTACGAATTTTGCAAGATCGTTGTCCTATAAGCTTTCATGGCTGTTTCCGGAACCTTCTGTTCATATTTTGCACCCAACTAAATTTTTCTAGAGATATACTCATCATGCTCTACCTTCTAGACATACTTTTTTTTATGATCTATAGCTTCGTGTCGTGACCTAATATTTAGGTCATGCCCTCTAAGCCCCTGCTGTGCCACCGGCCACTGTGCCATTCTGAGAAATCCGACCGCGTCGTTGTGTCCATATGGTCGTTTCTATTTTATTTTGATACTTTGCAAGCCTTGAAATATATTATTTGTGCCCTTGCCATGCGATAAATTTTTTTTTACCCAAAAAATTGCAAATATGCAAATACCTATGATTTTGGAACAAATGCGGAAATGCCCTACCGCCGCGACACCACACCGCGGCACCAGACCGCGGCAAAGCCAATGCCGCGCCACCACACCGCGGCATTGGCTAGGCCACGCCACCACACCGTGGCATTGCCTTTGCCGCGCCACCACAGTGCGGCAATAGGGTTGCCGCACTCCCACGCCGCGGCAATACCTAAAAAAATATATTATGTATTACATATTATGTATGTAGTAACTATTATGTATTATATAACTATTATGTATATATATATATATATGTATATGTGTATATTATATTATGGTATTATGTAATATGTTATCAATATATAATAGTTATAACAAGTATAACACATGTTATATGAACTAAATATGATCAATATATATGACACGGTATTTGGTCTATTTAATCTTTAAAAAATAATATGGAAATATTGCATAAGTTTCATTGAGTGTTTTATATTAATAATTATTTGGAAAATGAAATAAATAGCTAGAGGAATAAAGCGCCTCTCTTGAGGGAAATTTTATTATTACGGTTACAAGAAAGTTCCTCTTGAGTACAACGGGATATTTTCCCTTCTGCGGTAGCATCGAGTCCAGCCTCCGCTGCTGACGTGTCCTCTCGCTTTCTCTCCTCTCGGCCTCTCGGGCCTCAGCTGACTGACGTTTAGCGTCCTCTTGTCGCTTCTGGTACTCCTCCTGCGAACGCTTGCGCTTCTCCTCTTGCTCCTCCTCATATTGGCGCTGCCTGAACCACTGCCTCTTCCGACGGACCTCACGCTCGATGTGTTTCTTGTCTGCCTCCGATTGCTCCGTGTCTAGCCACTGCCAGAAATTGCATAGAGGTGGGGAGACTATTTGTTCAACATAAGTCAGAACAGATCACATGTGCCATATAGGTAGATATAATCATGCAGGATAGGGTGAGCAAGTACCTTTGGACGGTCGCCAAAGGCAACCTTGGGTGGATCGTACTCGTAGTTTGCACACATGAAGAACCTCCTTCCGTAAGTATATGAGAAATCTTCGTCGGATTGAACAAACTTGCAAAGGTCACCGCAGAAGCACATTGGAACATTGACCCCTTCTGGCACGGTGCTGTTAAACTTGCTTCGCGGACGGGGCTCAGAGCCGGAGGCTGCCATTGCTTGTTACAATGAGATTTGTGGAGTGTATGGGACGGAGTAATATGTGAGTTTGAGAGGAAAGTTGCAGCGTAGAAGACTCGGAGGCAGGAGGGAAATAAATAGCGAAGTTTGTTTGGTCCATGGAACCGCACGCATCCCTCCCGCAATTATTGATGTGACCGGTGTCAGGCGGGTACTGTTGATCAGCAGTGCCCGCAATTATTGATGTGACCGGTGTCAGGCGAGTGCTGTTCATCAGCAGTGCCCCGCAATTATTGATGTGACCGGTGTCAGGCGGGTACTGTTGGTCAGCAATGCCCCGCAATTATTGATGTGACTGGTGTCAGACGGGTGCTGTTCATCAGTAGTGCCCCGCAATTATTGTGACCGGTGTCAGGCAGTACTGTTGGTCAGCAGTGCCGCGCAATTATTGGTGTGACTGGGCGGTGGAAAGCGATCAGCTCGAATGCACTGTACTACAGTGAATACACTGCAGTACCGATGAAATGAACGGGCCGAATTGATATAGGAAGATGTAGGGCATTGGTAGCATGTGTTTAATTAGTAAACGATGTCTGTAAGGATAATGAACAACTTATTAATCCAATTCGTTAAGTACTTCTCGGCCTATATAATGGGAGGCAGAGTTGGCGTCCCTCTCACTCCCACCCTCACTCTCACTCTGACTCTATGTGTGTAAACTTCCTACTAGGGTTGGCTTCATAGGAGGGAGGCGAGTAGAGATAGATATACCACATTGCACATATGGCTTCACGACCCACACCGAACGGTTGGATCCGACAAGCCTGGTGGACATCAAATGGTCCTGGATCTCAAGCCCGTCCACCAAGCGACGACCTGCCTATTTGGACGAGAGCTAGTTATAACACAGAGCCAACAATGATAAGAGACCCAAACTTCTACAGGGGATGGCCACGTTGTGCGCATGGAGTGGACACAGTTATACAAACTTTTGACCAGGTTGTCGAAGGATGGGTGGCCGGCGTTTCTCTGGCACAGCGTGCCGGCTGTGAGTAACCAACCCGACAACGGCCAAGGGTTTAATACATTTTCCATCTCACGTTTTTCTCATTTCCAAATGTAGACCGATGACTGCGGCTTCAACAAATGGATGGACGACCCCTTCCCAATGGCCGCGTTTAGTTACATCGAACATCTGCACGCAAGAATCTTCTGGCTTGAGGAGCGAGTTGACTTTGCTACTCGCTTGAACAACGTGTATACCCGTGTGGAATCGTTCCATAGATGGCACTAAACCTAGCGTCCCTACTACAATAGGGGTTTATTTCATGTAATTTGCATGAAGTTTCGGTCTACATGGATTACTATCATGTAATGCGTTTCATATTTTCAATGTCACCGGAGCACCATCTTCCTTTCGTTCATATCATGTGTACCATAATGTCAAAGCCTTGAGCGGTCCAGAGCCATTGGTTTCACGGCGTTGTGCGGATGCCCTCACGGATACATCCCTAATTATAGCCATCGTGGTGGATAGATGGACGAGGCAGGTATGAAATAGTGGAGTTCACGGACTGCTCGTGGTGCCTCAGCAGGCGATGATGGGAGGGAATAAAATAGTGGAGTTCACGGGCAGCCCGTGGTGCCTCAGAAGGAGTTGACAGCGATGGGAACAGAAATTGAGAGACAGTAGACTACCTATTGGCCTACAAGATAAAGAAGAAAAGAACATGAAGTGCCTAATTCGCCCAGCCAGGCCGCATTCCAAGGCGGTAATGCCGGGCAGCCCTCATACATGTATGGCCACCTAAGGGTTTGCGTAGGGTGGCGGGGCCCTCATACCTCATGATGCCATGCATTATGCCCTCGACGATGGCTACTAAAGGGAGGGGTCGCAATCCTTTAATCATCCAGTTGTACACTTCTGCGAGGTTAGTCATCATTACCCCAAACCTTGCACCACCCTCGTCATGCAGCAATGACCATTTCTCTCGTGGTTCTGACTCAATACAGTGTGAGAAACACCTTATGTTCCTTCCGGATCGACGAACCAAGGCAGGGGAATCTACCTCCCATTAGCGGAGGAAGAGGTTCTATCGGCTCTGTTGTGCTTCCTCCGCTGCGTGCTCATCTGTCAGTCTGTTGCTCTTCGTGAGGTCATCGAGCACCTTCCATATTGCATCGAACTTACTCGCTGGTTACGCTTGCACGACACTTGAACAAGTCCATAGTTTTCTTATTTTTAAACTGCCTGTGAAAATTTGCAGCTAGGTGGCGAATGCACCACCTACTTCGCATGTCCGGCCAGTGGAAAGGGTGCTCAGAGTCTTCCTGCATTGTCTTTATGGCTTTGCATAGTCCTGCATATCGGTCATAGATTAGGCACATATCAGGCCGGTCCTCCACAACTCCGCACTTCAGCTGTGTTAGGAACCATAGCCAACTCTCGTAGTTCTCATTTTCCACAAATGCAAAGGCGATAGGGAGCAGCTGATCATTTCTATCCAGGCTAACTGCCGTCATAATTGTTCCCTGGTTCTTTCCAGTCAGAAATGTCCCATCCACACATAACACAGGCCTACAATGTTTTAGACCCTCGACACACACACCGAACGCAAAAAACGCCCGGTTCAAAACCCTATAACCTTCTAGGTTCACCGACGGCGAGTCTTGCACAGCGACATAGGTCCCCGGGTTTCTCTCCTTGAGAAGTTGCAGCACACGCGGGAGGTTGTCATATGAGGCTTCGAAAGACCCGAATCTCATCTCCAGTGCCTTCTGTTTCGCTCTCCATGCTTTTCCATAATCTATTTCATACTTAAACCGTTGCTGCACTGTCAATATTATATACTGAACAGTCATGTCCTTCTTCTCAACAATCTCTCTGAATAGTTTGTTTGCTATGAAAGTGGAAGTGAGATTGGGATGCTTCGCCAAGGTATTTGTTAGCACACATGTGTGGGGTTCAATGCTCGAAACTGTCCACTTCATAGCAAACCTAGACTTGCTGCCATGTATACGGAACATGCAGTCCTCTCTCTCACACCTGACTGTATATCTGGATTTATCTGACTTTTCCACCCTGAATGGTCGCTGCATTGTCATGGACCAGACCTTAACTGCATTTTGCAAAGCAGCCTTATCAGCATACATCTGCTTTGCCCGGACTTCATCTACGCCGTATATGCATGACGAGCCATGACTATCATCCACTACAAGTTCGCTAGACTCTCCTCTATTCCATTCTTCTGGGATGACGATACCCTCTTCATGTTCATCGTCACTGGAACTGTCATCTGCATGCTCTTCCTCCTCCATTGCCCTTTCATCGTCATGCTCCATGGCTTCCACGATATCCTCGTTAATCTCTCCAGCATCCGCAAAAAAAATTCCACCCACCCCTTCATCCTGTTGTACATCTTCGACATCCTCATTCCTCCCGGTGACAACTTGCGGCTCTTCATTAACCGCAGCACTGCATTGTCCAAATTCTTCATCATTTCCCTGTCCAGCACTTGTTTCCCTAACCCGGGCTTGCACAAAGATAACTGCATAACAGTTACGACGACTGCATCCACCAATAAATCTGGACAGACCCATCTATGTGTTCAAATTAATCAACTGGAATTTAGGAACTTCTACACTTTTGCTCCATAGAGCCTGAATCCACACTTCATGTTCCTGTACGTTCCACCCGAACATATTGTACATCCATAAGTAAAGAACGCACACGAACATATTGCACATCCATAAGTAAAGTTCCTCAACTTGCAAATTTTCTGGATCGGGATGTCTAATTATTGTGCTCCTAAATTCGGTAAGATCTATCCCATTAGGCCCTTCTCTTATGTTACCATCACCATAATATACAGCAAACCAAAACTCTGCCATAGCTGCAATATAAAAGGAACCGTTCATTAATCCTATCAAAATCCTTTATGCCATGTGAAAAATACATGCTATCAGCGAATCATCCTTATTCGCTAACAAACGTAGCACTAAACCCTAACTACAATCCCAAAATATTTTTCACTGCCAATGCTAGCACTTAACCCTAAATACAATCCCTCAATTTTTTCCCTAATCAAACTGAGACTTAAATGTATGCACAAAATATTAACCCTAATCTTCGTGTATTTTTAACTATCAACATATTTTTCATTAACGAACCTAACACTAAACTCTAATATATCAAACAAACAACTAAACCCTAATATATCAAACAAATAACTAAACCCTAATATAACTAAACAAATAACTAAACCCTAATATATCAAACAAATAACTAAACCCTAATATATCAAACAAATAACTAAACCCTAATATATCAAATAAAATATAAACTAAACCCTAACCGGCTTTACATCTATACATATTACATAAAAAATTTGCTATCCTACCATGTTTTAACAATAAAATAAACTAAATCATAATATATCAAATAATAAACTAAACCTAATATATCAAATAAAATAAAAATATAACTCACCAAATATGTGCTTTTTTCCTCCTCTCCCCTCCCCTCCCCTCCTCTCTTCTCCCTCTCCCTCTCCCTCTCCCGGCGCGCGCTCTCCTCCTTCTTTGTTCTGCTCACTCGCGCGGTAGGAAGTGAGGCCCGTGGGGCCTCACGCACGCGGCAGTTAATATATATGGCCAAAGCCGCAGCACCGTACTGCGGCAAAGCTATTGCCGCAGTGTGGTACAGCGGCAATAGCATTGCCGCAGTACGGTAACGCGGCAATGCTATTGCCGCTGTACCGCAACGCTGCAACAGCTTTGCCGCGTTATGGGGCCGTGGTAATAGCATTTCCGCGTTATGGCGGCGCGGCGGAGGGGTATTTCTGCATTTCCCTTAAAAAAGATGGGCATTTTCTTATTTGCGCATTTTTTTGGGTAAAATTTTTTTTTTCTTGCCATGCTTAGCCATTTTTCCCCCAAAGTGTACCGTACAGTTCAGGGTTACAATATTGACCGCAGTACTATATAGGCTAGTCATGATGCCTTACTATTGCATATTCAACCCCTATAATATGTCATTGTCTAACCAATTGTGCCAATGTTACCTACTTGTTAACCTCCTTTGCTAGGACGGTTCTCTATGACATGAACAGTTGCATCGTCATGTTATTCTGATAATTTTTTTGTCCTTAATTCCAAATTTAGGTTATTCCTTTATTATATAACCTATACACTTTGCCATGTTGTTAATCCTACTTAATAGGGTTAATCACTTTTTTGCTATTAATCGTTTATGCCATGAGATATGGAAACCCTAATCCAGTCTCCGTCTATGACTTTAATTCACTTGCGTCCAGTTTATGATATGAGAGCTCATATGTCATTAACGTCCTATTCCTCTATTTCAGATCATTGTCACTCTACCTAGTTTATTAATTAACCAAATATCAAGGAATATTCTCTTGTTATTCTTGGTCCTATCATTTGTCGATCCATCTTATTTGTCAAACTTCTATTGATCCCTGGCTGTGACACACACCAGTACCGGTTGGTACAACCGGGAGTGAAACCTAAGGGCACCACTCCCGATTGGCCTAAACCAGTTCCAAAACCGGTTCTAAAGGCCCTTACCAACCAGTATTGATGTGCAGTTCTCTAGTAGTGTCCAGTTCATGAGTATAAATAGAGAACCCCTCTAAACATTGCAGTTGCACAATCGCATTCATCTTCACGCTTTGAACTCTTCGCACGCTAAATTATGACAGTAAATACTTCTCGGAAGCCAGCAAATACCTTAAAATTAACATTCACAAGACTGAACTCATGCTCTTATTTTCTCTTATTTGCCGTTGTGCAAGCCTACTAAGATTTTGTAAGATATATGAATCATGACAAATGGATCTGCACCATCAAGTTAAAAGGAGTCCTGCTTGCAAATTGCAACATGATTGACTCAAAACACATGCCGACAGCTATGAAGGCCCTGCTTCTTGTTTTCAAGGGATTTTATCATTAGTTTTGCATGCTCAAAACGCGCATATGTACATACCTCCAGCTTAAATATGCCCAAATTGTTGATGTTTGGTGTTTGGGCTATGCAAACCCATTTCTGGACCAGGAATAGAAACAAAACGTCGTCCTGGTCAATGCAATTCTGCCATACAATTTTTTTGTTTGATAAAAAAAACATATGTGGCCATGCGGGTAATAGCATGCCTCAGATTACCAACTTGAACTCTTATTATTATATTCTAAGGCAACCAAGTACACCCATTGATACAAGTACTTACAGTAGTGCAAGTTACTACTTACTACGATGCCAATTTGTACTATATATGACAAATTGTAGGGACAGGCCGGTCGTTATCCAAAATGAATATGACAAGGTCATGGGGGATTTGACGAACAAAGAATTGTAGGAGGTACATATTGGAATATCAAAATGTAGCATTCACTTCAGGAGGGTTTTAACAATGGTTTCAACATTGAGCTTCTTGAGGTCAGTGTAGGACTGACCACAGCCAACGAACATGACTGGAGCTCTAGATGTGTAAACCATGGAAAGTGCCGCTCCAACCTACATGTTTTACGAAATTTTCATCAAAACGATCTAAAAGAAATGTTATAGTAATTTATCAAGTATAGATTTTGTACTAAGTCATACCTTGTCATCAATGATGTCAAACTTAGTGAGCAGGATACCATCTATCAATCTAGCAATAGGAAGAGTGGAAAGGTCGGCTAATTTCTGTCAATAACACAAAATTGTTAAATATAGTTAGTAAAGGAACACAACTTTCATATTGCCACTGAAATAGGCATCATTATGACATCCGTTCTTAAAAAAGTATTACCTGGTTAAATTTAGTGAGCTGGTCAGCAGCATCGTTTCCAACTAATGCTTCCCCAACAAATAATATTAGGTCTGGGTTGTTGAGGTTGATGAGCTTGGAGAGTGCTCTCATGAGTGGCTCATTGTCCTAGCAATGTCCATTCACCAGAAAGGGTATTCCAGAGCAGAGAGTTAGGGCAAGATCATTACAAGGACGTAGAAAGATACTTGAGTAGATTTCAGTTATGCCACTCAACCAACCTGCATGCGTCCAGCAGTGTCAACAAGAACAACATCTGATTTATTTCGAGTGGCTTCCTGAATGGCTTCCTTTGTTACAACTGCTGGATCTTTTTCATATCCCTTCTAAAATATAGGTATCTGTACACAGTATTTTCATATGAATATCCAAGTGTAAATTGTGTATATGGCACACAAAACACAGACACACATAGTACAACTCAACGAAACAGAATGTAGAGCAAAAGTGAAGCCAAGTAGCTAAACCCTTGGAGTATTTGTGATACCATAAGAAAGCGGTTAGGGAGATACTTTTTTGGTGTGTTGGGTGGGGGGCGCATCAGGAGGCCACTAGATAGGTACAACAAAAAAACTACATGGAAGATGTATTATTCCCATGAGGTTATATTTACATAGGAGACACAAACTAAAGAAATAGAAACTAAATCCACAGAAGGGAACTAAGAGTTTCAGCATGTAAATAACACATTACATTGCTTCAGTGGAATGAAATCATTAGTTCCCTAGAAGCAAACAAACCAAACATAACACAAACTACTATTACGTGACTACCCTTATATGATTAGAAAGTTTACCCTAATTCAAACAAATCCAATGACACAAAAGAATTCTTATGTCAGTAGCAAGAAAAACTGAATGCCTATGATTGTTGTGTTATTTAAGAGCAGCTAAGTAACTACTTGAAGCCTGCGAGCATAAGTGCGCAGCTACTCAACAGCACCAGATCTAAAAGTGTCACATGCTGCCAGCATTACACTGAGGTTATGCTGAACAAGCCAGTAAGCAACCTGTGAAGTTGTAAGATCAGATGAAGTGAGCAAGTTTCCAAACTACTACGTTTTCATGGACAGCGTGTGAAAAGATATGAATACCTTTGCAAGATTGGTCGATTTGCCAACTCCATTCACTCCAATAAAAACAATGACATAGGGCTTCCCACGCTCCTTGGCAGCGTGTACATCCCTCAATATGTCAATTGATCTCCTTGGAGTTAAAATGCGTACAAGAGCCTCTTCCATAGCTCTCTGCAGTAGTGACCATCAAATATCACGTATTAGGAAGCTAATTGGATGTGTGCATGAAGACAAAATGCGCATAAAAATTGGACAGGGGTGTCCGAGGAACCTGAGCAGTAGATGATATTCTTGAAAAAGATACAAGCTTTTTGCCCTCAAGGCTAGCCACTACTGATTGACAAAGCTTTTCTGCTATTTCTTCAGCCTGCATGAAGATGGCTAGTCGTCTTTACCCAAATAGATAAACAGTCCAAAAGAAGAGTCGATCCAGTAAGCTTATCAAATTTAAAAAGGGTAATTTGAAGAAATACATACCACGTTCTTTGTCATCAGCCTCTCTTTAAGAGCTTTGAGTGCAGGTTGCAGATCCGATTTCTGAAGCACACTGTTTCCTGCAATACTGGGCACAAGAAAAAAACAAAGTATTTCTATTAAGTGAAATGTTTGTAGATTGAAAAAAATGCAAGATGCAAGATCTTATAAGAAACAAAACCCTCCAATTTCATTACGTGCCTGGTGACATGGGAAAAGGTCAAAAAAATGAGAGGCATAACAGATTGCATGCAGAAAATGAGTAGCCACCACCACAAACATCTATCACTGTATTATGGTTTATAAACTTAAGTTGTCATTCTATGCATCCTTTTTCCTAGGTTTTAATTTAGAATACTACAATAATAAACAGTGCAAGAATAACACAAAAAATTCATTAAAAAGTGGTTTTACTTTTACAGCTGTATTAGGTGTGCATGGACCAAGTAAGTAGACTTTAGGTGGGCAGGCGCCATGACAATACTTCCCCAATACAGTCAGCAAGAGTTCGGCTTAGCTACCATATATGGGTAAATACAGACGGTTTGAAATATACTACGTTGCTATACCCCAGTCGATTGTCTGTGGGCATATGGATTGGCTACGTTGAAGACATTCCGTTTTTCCGCTTGTCGGCGTATTTTGGCCGGCAGATATGTGTCTGGGTGTGATATCGCGGTTCTGCAAGGGGGTGTGCGCAGCTTGATCGGCCCTTCCCTTCCCGCCACGAATGAACCAAGCAAGAACGCAGATGAACGCCAGTGGGTTTACCCAGATTCGGGCCCCCGGTGAGGGTAACAGCCCTAGCCCTGCCTGCGCTCTTGTTGCTAAATGTGTGAGTGCATGGAGACTGAATCCAGATCCCATCCCCCATCCTAGTGCTCCCCCTCCCATAAACCTTGGAGCCATACGGGAGAGCACGGTATGGGCAATTACACAGTACAACAGATGCAACTTGCTACTGGAGCCATCTTCCTACCTACTCTTCTACGCACTCCGCCACGTGTCGTCGCTTGCGTCTCCGGCTAGGACAACTCGGATGGGACTGGTCAGAGCACGCGCCTGCCCCGCGTGCCCATCCTCCTTGCCTCGGGCAGAGCCTTACTGCGGCTCTGCGTCACAGACATGTCTCAGCGGGGCAGGTAATCATCTCCTTTTGCAGGCAAGCCGTCTGCTCAACTGTGCCCGATCATTCGAATTGAATGCCTTCGATATGGTGCAGAGCCAGAAGAGTCATCGAGGGGAAGCCCCCCGCCTCGTTCCTCCGTACAGCCGTCTGACCTCCGGGGCCCAGGCGATCTCTCCAAGCGGTCCCGGATGCTGCTTGCCCAGCTGCCCTCCATGCGCCCAACTTCCTAGAACACACGGGGCTAGGGCCTGCTCGCCCGCCTGCTCCCCGCGTGCCATGTGTCCTACAACGCGCGGGACCGGGGCTTGCTCGCCTGTCTGCTCCCCGCGTGCCATGTGTCCTACGATGCGCGCGACCGGGCCTGCTCGCCAGCGCGCCACGTGTCCCTAGTAGGCTTTCACTTTCGTCTGACGTGGTCTTCTTCTGCTCAGGCCCCACCCGGCAGCGGTGGAGAGAATACCCCTGGTCGTCGTACACCGACACCGCTGCAGTTTGTTGAAGAATTTAGCCTCTAAAGGCAACTTATAAATGTAAGTTTTGATCATAACATCACTACTCTCATATTTAATTGTATTTCTTATTTCTGTAACATCTCCATTTTTCAAAAATCTAAAATGCATGAACATGGCATATAGTTTGAGGCATCTCAATAAGAAAATCATCAAAAATTAAAAGGCATTTTTGAAAACTGTGCATGTTACTAAAATTTTAATTTTCCTAAACACCTAATTAAGAGTTTAACTTTTAAAATATCTAAATTCCAAATGTTTAAATACTAAAACCTAGCTTAGCAATTATTTAATTAATAAATCCATTGTAAGTTAGAACAACAGTAAAACCCCAAAATTAAATTAAGTAGAATTTAAAAATATCAAATTAAGTAATTATTTAGGAAGGTGTTAATTTCTCTACCTAGCTCTTACCCATTTTCTCATTTTCCTCACTCTATGACAAGTAGGCCCCACCTGTCACCCTCGCCTTCCCAATTGGGACTTTCCCAAAATGGCCCTACCCCTTTTGGCATTTCCCCTTTTACCCCCCCCTCACTGCTTCTCTCTCGGTCTCTCCTCCCCACTCACCTCACGGTCTCTTTCTCCATTCCCCCCCAGAAGAGCCCCCTCTGGCCGATCCCCGCCGCCACCCTCCTTCCTTCACCCCCTCGACCCCATTTTAGCCTTGCCGCCCCCGCCATGCCGCCGCCGTCGCCGAGTCCACCAGAGCTCATGGGAACCACTCCGCTTCCACGCGCCGCCGAGTCCGTCCCTAGGTGAACCTCCTCCCTCTCGGCTTTTTCCCTTTCCTTAAGACCGTAGGAACTCCCTCCTACCGACGGTCCCGCCTCTCCCTCGCCGGAGTTGGCCGACGGTGTGTCCTCCCCTCCGTCCGACCCCGGCCATGCCGCCGCGCCACCTCGGCCGGCCTCGCTCCCCGCCGTCGCCTCTCGGGCCTCTCTCACACCCACGGTGCTCACCGACCCCACCACCCGTCCCTCATCGCGGCGGCGGGATCACCGTGTACTGCCGCCTCCCGCCGCCCCTCACGCCGCCGACCTCGCCGCCGGCGTTCCCCCTCGCCGCCGACCCCACCCCCGGGTCCCACTTCCTCCCCTCATCCCTTTCCCCCTCTCTCGACGGAGCGCCACCACCGCCGCCGGAATCGCCGTCGCCCGAGCCGCCTCCGCCACGCCCTCGCTCTGAAGTCGCTGACAGCGGCCCCCTTGTCGGTAGCACCGGCTCGACGGCCGACGGCCGTCGATTCCTCGCCGCCGCTTCAGACGCTCATGCGTCAATTTGGCCGCCGTCGCGTCGTCGGCGCGACGCGCGCGCGTGCAGACGCTGTGTACCTCGTGGCTATACGCAATGATCGGGCCGCCACGTGTCCTAAGTCTTGGTGCCTTGCCACGCCACAGCCCGAGCAGCTGGTCGCCGACGCCTCCGCTCTGGTGGGCCGAGCCGAAACAAGCCCGTCCGTTTTTCCTCTCCTTTTTCCAATTGAATTTTAGATAGAAAAACTTGTAAATTTCATATCTTTTAAAATATGAATCCAAAATTAATGAAACAAATTTCTAAAAACTTCAAAAAATAGGAGGTTTAATTTAAAAATATTACTTATATACTTTAATGCATGTTAGTACATGATTTAGTTTTATAAAGGTGAAAGCATATATCAATTAACCTTAATTAATTTTGATAGATAAAAATAAATTGATAATTTCTGAAATTTGTTAAATATAATAAAATAAACATTTATTTAAGGAATTAGTTTATTTTCTATATTTCCCAATTAAAAAGAAATATTTGCTACATATGTGTATTAGCTAAATTTCATGTGGAATAAGAATTTCCAAAATTTATAAAAAGGAGTAAAATAGAATTTACACAAATTTCAATTTAAAGTACCACCATCATGTCTATGCATATCCATTTGCATGTATAATTTTATTTTATTTTATTTGTTATTTTTAAATATGTGTTATTTGCCATCGTTAGATCTGACCGGATCCATGCCCAGAGCTAAAGCTCACGAAGGGCAGGAGTACGACCACAGTCAAGGCAAGTCACTGTTGACATCTCCCCTAATTTCCTTTGACCATATCAATGCCCAGTTTTACAAATGCCTTGTTAGAAGTTTATTAAATGTGCATGGCTATGTTGATTAATCACTATCGTATTAGTAGGAAATTTAGTTAAGAACCTAACACACTTTAATTATGTCATTAATCCTAATGTTTGATAACCTTAGGATAGTTAATCAATGATTACTTGTCACCCCTTGGTTAGTTTAATTAACCTTGCTTAGTCATGCTACTAGTTGCACTAGGTGATTACCACATGATGAATAAATTACCCCAATTTAATATCTGTTTTAATTCAAAGTATCTCCCTGTTTGTAAAGTGCTTGTTTGATTAGCAGTAGCAGGGTGCTACTGTGGAAAAAATGTTAGTGTCAGGTGGCGGGCATGTCACCTGGGGGTTTTCTGGAAATGTTTATAAAACTTGATTGGGGTGGACGGATTGATTGGCTGGTGCAGTAATCACGAGAATCAGGTCCAGTGTGGGAACCACCCCAGTCCTTAAGGACCGATACCTTGTGGTTATCAAAACTAAGTACAACAGTGCAACCATGAGTGCTTGTATGGGCAAACCCTGGCTGAGTACCTTTCGAACTCTTGGTTTGGACATCCCGTGTGGTGGAGTAGGTACGAAGAATCCGTCGACCCTACCAGGCTCAAGAGGGGGCTTCAACCAACTGGAGATACCAGCGCTGCGGTGGAAACCTTAGAGGGGATGCCAGCCAAGAGCTAGACTGTTAAAGGCTTTGTCGTGATGACCTTCGATGGGAAGGAATCATGTCTCATGGGTAAAGCGTGCGACCTCTGCAGAGCGAAAAACTTTCTAGAAAGCCGTGCCCACAGTCAAGGGCGGACGACGGTGGGTTGATCACAATAGTAGTTTTCTCTCCTCTCTTTCTCAGTGTTTTAAAGTTGAAAACCGGCAGGTGCCGTGTTTTGGTTTTGGGAGCCTACGGTGGTTAGCCGTGAGGAGATGACTTCGGTGGTCTAGCCGACGTGTGGTATTATGCATACGGTGGTTAGCCGTCGAGAGTTGTTGGTCCTTCGGTGGATTAGCCGTAAGGAAAATGCTTTTGGTAAAACCACGATTTGTATCGTGAGCCAGCCTTTGGACATGAGCCGGCTGGGGCCGGACGATTTAAATGTTTTATTAATAAATTTGATTACTTCACTCTTTCCTAAAATGCTTAAAAAATTTTAGGCAAACTATTTCAAAACTTGCTTTCCGCAAATGAGCCCTACCTTTCCCTTGTCTATACCATGCATATGCATATGTCAATTGACTTGCGAGTATTTTCACCAATACTCACCCTCGCGCTTTGCCGCGGGGCTACGCATTCCGACGCGCAGGTTCAGAGTACCAGTGTGACCCCGAAGGTGGAGATCCTGAAGTCTACGCCTTCACCGACGAAGTCCAGAATGGAGAGTATACCGACGCCTAGGGCTACGTTCCTCCAGCTTTGCCTGTGGGATTGTTGCTTTTCCACTTTTGAAGTTTCAGTTGTATCATAAAAGACTTCCGCTTTTGTAAGGCCTTCGTGCCAAACTATGTAACCACGCCACAAGGCGCACTCTGATATAAATTTATGTAAATTAATCGTCACGGTTGTGATCCAAGTTCTGTTGTCTATGCGTGCTAGCTACTGATCCAGGGACTAGCACAGGTAAAGCATAGGTGGGACCTTCTCTCCGCCAGGGGGGTCTCGACAATTTCATAGTAAATTATTTGTGATATGGATATGATACTCTACGTATGGCGTCGCTGTGTGCACTAGCGTGATCCGGGACTAATGCATTTACACAGAGGGTTTCGAATTGTAAATTCGGGTCCCGACAAGGACCTTCCTTTAAGTGCAGGAGTGAGGAAATTGATGCATGCATATAGCGAGAAGCCTGGGCTTTCTAGACCTCAACATGAATTTTATTTAAATTGTGCATTGCCTAAACCATATGAAATCACAAATCCACATATAAAAATTTGGTCTATGCGAACCGAACCATATGAAAAATCTCGAGTTAGAATACTTTTGATCCATCCAAATTGCCCAAACCATAACCTGTTTGATTAGCGGATTGCCACGCGGGGATGGGTGGACGAAGTGAGGAGGATGATTAGGAGAATCAGATCCTACGGCCTAGATTAAATGAATGAGTATGAGGAATGTATCCTAGGGCCAAGATTGTCCGGCGGCAGACTCACCACTACCACCACCACCCCCGCGAACTGGTGGTTTTAAGTAGTAGAGATATCCAGCAAGCCTCTCACCAACGCACAGTCAGTTCATTCCATCTCCTCACTGGGTTCATACTGCATGAATGGAAGTAATTGGATGTACCAGCAGGTGAGACTGTTGATCAATGCATGATTCGTAGGTCAGGATCGCTACAGGGGAGGCTCTATTCTTTTTGACAATGCATCAATTGAAACCCATAAATAAAACCTACAGCTCTATGTTCCACTGCTCCAATTTACTGCCTCATATGGTCTAGTTTGCAAGATGCTCCTCCTAAATATATTGCACTCACTGTGTAAAAAACCAGAAATCGATTTGAACAGGTTCTTACCCATCTTGCGTGCGTATACTGGACCAAAGCCTCCTACAGAAGTGCACTCATTGAATTATTGTGGAACAAACAAACCCATGAACACCCCAGTAAGAATTTTTTTCAGAAGCTATTGAGGTGGCAAAACTGAAGGAACCCAACCCCTGCCATTCCTATTTGTACAGAAGCAATGCATTGTTTTTATCATAATTCAACAATCATGAAAAATAGATGCATTGCTTAAAAGTTGCTTAGAACTACATTGGGCCTGGAATTGATGCAAGAACAGCTCCAAATTCCCCTACAAAGGTAGCACAAAACTACTACCATCAGAATAGTACATGGCCATGTCAGAAGGACAAGAGCATATTCAACAAATGATGGAAATATGAGTGTTGTAGGGGCAGCCAACCCATCTCTGGGAGAGGTGGATGTTCACAAAGATGTTGTGAGGATTCTTCGCGTAAAGTGTTAACCGAAGGGGAGCATGAGGAAGTTTATCTAAGATGAGCTTCCAGTCCGATCGTGGATGGAAGGCGTGGACATACGCGAAGAGTAAACATACGCGAAGAGTAAAATATTCTGAGTATATCTCAAGTATGGAGGGTCCTCAAAATTTCCGTCAAAGGGGTGGAGAAGGATGCCTGGACGAGGAATTCACAAAGACTCTTCGGGAAGACCGAGAATGATCTTTCACAAGTCAGGTCAAAAGACGAAGACTTCTCGACAGCCTCTGACAAGAACGAATCGGATCAAATCAAATCAACAACTTTGTCAGAGTTTGCCCCCCGAGGGCATGTTAGGGAATAGGATAACGTGGATTGTAAGAAAACAATTGTAGCCATTGATCGTGGGATCGACGATCCAGAGTTCAGGGTAATCTGGGTATTCCCTCATGGGTCAGGGTACTTTGGGTATTTCTCATGCTTGTAAACCCTGGCCCTAAAGTTGTATAAATAGATAAGCTCATGAATGAAAGAGGGCAAGCATTCTGATCATACACATTAGCTTGGTTTATTCATCGAAGCGCTCGCTCTCTCACCACCCTTTCTCGGCGTCCTCTCCATTACCGGGAGGGCGCCGATTCTCACCGTCGGCGGATTTTCCGACGACAGTTGGCGCCGTCCGTGGGGAGAGACGGGCGATTGCGGTGATGGCTAGACCCAGGAGGAGTGTCGCAGCTGCTGGAGGCGAGCCACCGGAGTCGGGGCACGGTGGAGCGTACGCAGGACAAGAGCGCCAAATCCATGGCGAGCAAGACATCACTGGCGAGTCGATGGAGGGAGCGGCCCAAAGGGCGGTCGCTACTGCGCCAACGACTGAACGTCGGCGGGAGGGCGCGCCGGCGCAAGGACCAGGCAGAAACACTCTGGGATCTCCCGGCATCAACTTGCAGAACTGGAGAAACCAGGGCCAAGATGCCTCGGCCGTGGGAGGGGGGAGATTCGACGAGCCTGGACCCAGTGGAGTCGCTCAAGGAGGGATGCAGCAAAACCCACCCACCCATCCCATGCAGGAGCATCAACACGAAGACCCTACAATTGTTGGAACTATCCTGCGAGACAGGAGAAGGCTGCTGGAGGAACAAATCGACTTGCTCCGAAGAGAGCTTGTGACAATGCAACCTCAACAACATTACGCACCCCGGAGGATACCATACCTAGAAGAGGACCAGGAGCAACATCAGCGAAATGCAATGGTAGCACAGCCAAAGAAGGCTGCTGAAGGGCCTTTGAGCGCATACCTTCGGGGCAAAAAATGGCCCGAAGGATTCAAGATGCCAAGTGTGTTCAAATTCTCAGGAGAAACAGATACGAACGAATTCCTGGATGTATATGGTACAGCAGTTGAAGCAGCAGGAGGAGATGATGACATAAAGGCAAAGAGTCTGCTGTTAACCCTGAAGGGCACTGCACTATCTTGGTACACTTCATTGCCGCAAGGGTCAATACATTCATGGAACCAACTCAAAGATGCCTTCGCTAACAATTTTCAAGGAAATTACATCCAAAGAATGGTAGAAGGGGACCTCTTCGCCTTGGAACAAGGCAAGAAGGAAAGCACGAGAGATTACTATAAAAGATTTGCTGCTGTGCGGTGCCAGATAAGAGATGTTTCTGACTCTTCGGTAATCAATGCATTCCGAAGAGGTCTTCAACCTGGACCCCTTCTACACAAGCTAACTCAAGACCCCCCGCAGTCAGCCGCGCTTCTTTACGATGAAGTTGAAGGATATGCAAAGGGTGAGAGGAAAATTTGAGGAGACAAGGCCAGCTCAATACAAACAAAGACCGTGATAACCACAAAGAGAGCAACTCAGAGAAGAACAAAAAACATCACAATTCTAACAAGAGAATAAGCAACATCGAACCCAAGTGGTTTGAGGAGCGAAGATCCAGTGACAACAATGGAAGAGGGGACCATCCTCGAAGGGATTACAATCCCCGAAGGGAGGAGTACAACAATCGAAGAGATAACACGAGAAGGGATGATCGAAGAAATGACAATTACCAAAGGGAAAATTATCAAAGGAATGACAGGTTTCGAGGAGGCAACCAGGAAACTAATGAAAAGAAGTACTGTGCGGTGCATGGGGAAAATTATTCCCATATAACCGAGGATTGTAGAGACGTCAAGACGCAACGCGAAAACTACCAAAACCAGAAAAGACAAAGAAGGCAAGACCAGCGTCCGAGAAATCAATACCGCAGGTCCCCCGAGAGGGTTCATAATGTCGAAGAGCCAAACCGAAGAGTCATCCACGTCATCACCGGAGGCTCTTTGTTGAATCTCCCATCAAACAGGAAAAGAAAAGAATTCATCCACGAAGTATCGCACGTTTCAGTGACAAGCAAACCAGCTCCAGCTCCGCCGATAACATTCGATACAACTGACGCCAAGGGCGTGAAGTTTCCACATCCGGACCCCTTCGTGGTCACAGCCGAGATTGCTGAATATGACGTCCAAAGGACGCTGGTTGATGGAGGAAGTTCAGCGGACATCATCTTTTTAAGTGCGTTCAAACAGCTCAATATTCCTGAAGATAGGCTAACACCATCAAACATGCCATTAATTGGATTTGGAGGGGAACCTGTGGCTGCCGTCGGTCAAATAACTTTACCTGTCACTTTTCGCGAAGGCAAGAGAAAGGCGACAAAAAGTATCTGCTTTGATGTCGTTGATATGGAGTACCGCTATAATGCTATCTTCGGGAGAGAAATTATTAATGCCTTCGGGGTAATCATACATCACAACTATCTCTGCATGAAAATGCCAGCCGAAGGGGGCGTCGTTACTGTCCGAGGATGCCAACAATCGGCAAGGAAGAATGAGCTCCAGGGCATACCAAAACTTAAGCCAATCCAGACTACCGAGAGGATTGATTCCCAATACAGGCCGAAGGGTTATAAGCCCTGTGTCGGGCCGTAAAGTTTAAACAAAGAAGATTCAGCTATTCCCGGAAAATGCAGAGAAAACAGTGTCTATTGGAACTGCCCTCTCCAAAGATGAAGAAGAAAAAGTCGTCAACTTGCTTTGGCAAAATAGTGACATCTTCTCTTGGGCGCCAGGGGAATCTAAGGGAGTTCCCAGAGAAACAATAGAACATTCGCTGAATGTGAAGACAGATGCCAAACCAATCAAACAAAAACTTAGGAA
This sequence comes from Olyra latifolia, assembly GCA_036346145.1. NCBI lineage: Eukaryota > Viridiplantae > Streptophyta > Magnoliopsida > Poales > Poaceae > Olyra > Olyra latifolia. The sequence goes on along the minus strand of CM070531.1, from coordinate 12,668,052 downwards.
GATGGGGCTTGACAGACAAGAAGCAGCAAAGGAGGAAGTGGACAAATTGCGTCAAGCTCAAGTTATCCGGGAAGTGGCATACCCGGAGTGGCTCGCAAATGTGGTGATGGTAAAAAAGTCAAATGGCACCTAGAGACTGTGTGTGGACTTCACAAATCTTAACAAGGTGTGCCCGAAGGATGATTTTCCCTTGCCAAGAATCGACCAGCTGGTTGATGCAACGGCGGGGTGCAAACTAATGAGTTTCTTGGACGCCTTCTCAGGCTATCATCAAGTGTATATGAGAAGGGAATATGAAGAGAAGACAGCGTTCATTACGCCTTTCGGCACATATTGTTTCCGAAGAATGCCCTTCGGACTAAGGAATGCAGGTGCAACGTTCGCAAGACTCATTGCGAAGGTACTGGCAAAACAGATGGGAAGAAACGTGGAAGCTTATGTCGATGACATTGTAGTCAAGAGCAAGAAGAGAAGGGATCACTGCGAAGACATCCAAGAAACCTTCGCTAGCTTGAGAGCTGAAGGTATAAAATTAAATCCGACAAAATGTGCCTTCGCGGTAGAAACGGGGAAGTTGTTGGGATTCCTTGTATCGCACCGAGGGATAGAAGCTAACAAAGAAAAGATAGATGCAATCCAATGCATGAAGGATCCAGAAAACAAAAAAAAAGCACAAAGCCTTCTGGGAAAGCTGGCAGCCCTAGGGAGATTTCTCCCGAAGGCGGCAGAGAAACACAAACACTTCTTCAACACAATTAAAGGAACAGCACCCTTCGAGTGGGGACCACAATGCAAAGACGCCTTCGCGAAGCTGAAGGATCATCTTCAACAATTACCAAGACTCGCCAGCCTGAAGGGAGCACCACATTTAACGATGTATCTAGCGGCAAGCCACTTTACTGACAGCGCAGTCCTCGTCAAGGATGAAACCGAAGAAGGACAAATGCCGGTATACTATGTATCGGAATCATTGCAAAGGGCAAGGAGAAATTATATTGAGCTAGAAAAAATAGCTTATGCACTACTTATGGCATCAAGAAAATTACGGCACTACTTTCAAGAGTTCAAGATAAAGGTCCTTACAGCATACCCTCTCAAATCTATCTTCGAGAACAAAGATGCCACAACAAGAATAGCAAAATGGGCCGCTGAACTAGCACCCTTCGACATCACCTTTGAGCCGAGGACAGCCATAAAAACTCAGGACTGGCCGACTTCATCTCTGAATGGTCAGCTGAAGTTCCGGGAGATGGACAAGCACTAACTCCCTTGTGGAGCATTAAATCCGATGGTTCATTCACAGCAGAAGGAGCTGGAGCTTCGGCGATTGTAACTGACCCCGAAGGACATAGTATAGAGTATTCCCTGAGGCTAAATTTCAAAACAACAAACAACGCGGCAGAGTACGAAGGACTTCTGTTGGGTCTTCGGAAAGCGAGATCTCTCGGCGCAAAAAGAGTAATCATCTACACTGACTCAAAGCTAGTAGAAGGACATATCACAAAAGATTTTCAAGTTAAAGATGCCGAAATGGCAAAGTATCTGGAAGCGGTAAGAACAATGGAGAAGCATTTTGTGGGAATATCTGTGAAAACAATATCAAGAGGGGAAAATATGAGAGCAGACGAGCTGGCCAAAGCAGCGGCATACTTCACAAAAATACCTTAGGGGGTGTTTTATGAAGCGATATCTCGAGCGTCTATATGTCCCGAAGTGCAGCTTATAGCAAGATCCCTAGAAGAGGATTGGCGATCAATCATCGTAAAATACCTTCGTGATGGTGAATTACCCGAAGATAGCAAGAAAGCTTACACAACGAAACAACGGGCAAGGACATACACAATGATGGATGGCCTCCTATACAAATCGGGAATCGGTACGCCGTGGATGAGATGTGTTTTCATAGAGAAAGGGAAGGATGCGCTGGCAGAAACACACGCTGGAGTCTGTGGTTCGCATCAAAGCCCAAGAGCTCTAGCAGCGAAGGTGTTGCGCATGGGAATATACTGGCCAACGGCTAACAGTGACGCGGAGGAGTTTGTAAAAAGATGCCGAGGATGTCAATGGATGACAAACCAGCCGAAGGCCCCGCCAACAGACTTGCAACCCTCAGCCCCGGTGTGGCCCTTCGCAAGGTGAGGAATTGATATTGTGGGAGAGCTCAAGGCGGCCTCGGGAGGTTTCAAATGGATTATTGTTGCAGTTGACTATTTCACCAAATGGGTTGAAGCAGAACCATTGACGAATATTTCAGCTGCGAAAGCTCAACATTTCTTTTGGAAAAATGTGGTATGTAGATTTGGCATACCTCAAGAGATAGTGGCTGATAATGGCTCACAGTTTATCTCATCAAGATTCAAGTTATTTTGCGAAGACCTCGGCATCAAGATATGCTATGCCTCGGTGGGACATCCACAAGCAAATGGCGCGGTAGAACGAGCAAATCAGAATATCATGAAATCACTAAAGAAAAGATTAGTAGATGAATCAAAAGGAAAATGGCCAGAAGAGTTAGAGAAGACACTTTGGTCAATTCGTACAACACCCACGAGACCAACGGGGTATTCCCTCTTCAGACTAGTGTATGGCGAAGAGGCGGTAACACCCGCTGAAATCCAGGCCAAGACCCTTCGAGTCATAACAGGTGGAGCCAACATTACTGAGCAACCACCAATCTATACCGTTGAGGAAGACAGGCTCAAGGCAAAGCAAGCCTTAGAAAAGTATAATGAGTTAATGAGCAAAACCTACAACAAGCGGGTGAGACCACGGGAGATCCAGGAAGGGGACATGGTCCTTCGAAGAATGCCACAACGGCCATCCAAACTAGAACCTATTTGGGACGGACCATTCATCGTCTACAGACAGACAAGACAAGGGTCATTCCATCTCTCTAACCTTGACGGCTCTCCGGTTCCAAACACTTGGAACGCGAAGAGTCTGATCAAATATTACCCATAAGAATGTAAAAGAGATGAGTACTCTTTTCTCCGACTCGGTTTTTTCCCTACCGGGTTTTACGAGCGGAGTTTTTAACGAGGCTCATGCGCAAACAACCGGCTGCGACCGGAAAAATCCTTCGGGAATGTAACCTCCACAATGTAACTTCAAATGAAATGAAGAAGAAACATTCCCGTACAGATATTTCACACTAATCAAGGGGCTGGCGCGAGGCCAAGAGCGCTCCCGCCCAGCACCCGAATCATATCCTTCGCGGGCTACGAGCCTTCGCGAAGGTATACGCGCTAAAGCGCCTTAGCGCGCAAGGCCAAGAGCACTTGCGCCAAGCACCGAATCATATCCTAGACTCTGAGCTGCTGAAGGTATACGCGCCAAAGCGCCAAGGGGCTGGCGCAAGGCCAAGAGCACTCGCGCCAAGCACCCGAATCATATCCTTCGCGGGCTACGAGCCTTCGCGAAGGTATAATGCGCCAAAGCGCCAAGGGGCTGGCGCAAGGCCAAGAGCACTCGCGCCAGGCACCGAATCGTTTCTTGGCAGACTCTGAGCCTTCGCGAAGGTATAATGCGCCAAAGCGCCAAGGGGCTGGCGCAAGGCCAAGAGCACTCGCGCCAGGCACCCGAATCGTATCCTTCGCGGGCCACGAGCCTTCGCAAGGGAATAATGAGCTAAATCGTAAGGGGCTGGCACGAGGCCAAAAGCACTCGCGCCAGGCACCCAAATCGTATCCTTCGTAGGCCACAGGCCTTCATGAATGCTAACTGCGTTAACGGTATTTACAAAGCATACAGTGCGATAGAGCGAACAAGCAATAAGTGAAGACTAAATGAAAGCAAAACATCATATAGATAAACGTGTTCACTTACAAAATAGGATAACTTAGGACAAAAGGTTATGTATTACATCGGAAAAAACTACAAAAAAAAAGAAGAGGGACTGCAACTACGCAACTCTACTGGTCTCTTGCCCTTAGGATCTGAAGAATCTTTGGGAGCTTGAGGATTAGGAGCTGTTGGAAGATCTCCGCTTGACGCTTCAGGGCCGGCGGTCCTCGGTAAAGGAGTTGAAGATGTCTGCTTCCTCGCATGCGCCATGAAAGCGCGGCAGTAAGCTGGCCCCCCAGCTCGCCAGAAATTAACAAGAAAGTCTCGTACAACTTGGCGGGAACCACGGTCGAACGAGCTGGCATTGAAAGTCGAAGGGTAGGGCACACTTGAAAAGGGGTTACCTAAAAAATGTGTGCACCCAACACCCTTTAACTCGGCCAGAAGCTGAAACAGAGCTGACCGCTGATCGATCCATAACGCAAAGACCCTTCGACGAAGGTCCCGATGGCTTCCTTCAAATATTTGACTGCCAACGCCGGATTCTTCGGGGGGGGGCACTTACAGTTACAGTCCCGAGTTTGGTAATATCCTTAGCAAAAGCTTGACTCAGAAAAAGCAGTTCCGCTTGCAATGTTTCCAACTGTTGTTTGATCTTCGCGCCAGAAGTGCGAAGAGCCCCAAGTTCCACAGCTCCATTCCTTACTTCGTCGCGCAGGCCATTGCATTCCTTGCGCGACGATTCCAACTCAGCCTGTTGAGCCTCGAACTCGATGCGAAGTACAGCCAGAGCCTCCTCGGCGGTTTTGGTGCGTTGCTCTGTTTGTTCCTTCTCGGACCTGAGAAGAGTCACCAGCTCTTTCTCCTTCGCACTGACTTCCCGAAGGGTGTGGTTCTCTCGGTCGAGGGTAGCCACGCGACCCTCGAGAGCAACACACTTCTCCGAGAGATCCACTATTTGTGCCGCTGCAGCACGATTCCAAACCAAACTCTGAAAAAGAGAATACAAATATAAGTAACACGAAGACTTTAAAACAAAACATAATGAATAAAAAAAATATATATTACCGAGGCGAGGCTCAACTCGACGTTACGCATGTTCACCAGCAAATGGAACGCCTCGCAACGATCGAGGACTGACGAAGGCATCCCCCCGAGGATCGAGTCCAAATGTTCATCACGGAGGATGGCGGTGGGCTCAACAAAGAAATCCCCGGAGGTAGGGGCGGCACTGGGCAAGGTGGTAGCTCGAGAAGCTCCACCCTCTATAGTTGTCGCAGCTGCCGAAGAAGTGGCGCCTAGCACAGGAGCAGCGCCAGGCGCACAGAGGGTAGAGGACGAAGGCCCCACCTCGGCAACAGTAGTTGCCACCAAGGCCAAGATAGCGTTGGTATCGCCATCAGCAGCCCCGAGGATAGGCGCCGAGGGTGGCTCTTCGTTAACTCCCTCTAAAGAAAAGAAAATTATAAGAAGCTTATTAAAAAAAAAGGATCTAAGGATCGGTGATTAACCTTCAGTGGGAGGAGAATCGGCCAACCAAAACTCCGTGTCAACAACGAAGCCGGCGGTATAGTCCTCGGCCTCTGCTTGGATATCCAAGGAGGCCCTATCAGGAGTTGCGGGGCCTCGACCCGAAGGAAGAGACCCAGCTCCAAGACTATCTTGTAGCTCGTTGGAGCCATGCTCGGGGATCTATGGGTCCCGAGGGGGTTTTGCTCACCAGGACGTCTAGGGGATCATCTCCCCCACTGGCGGCGCTTTGCGCGTCCGGTGAAGTGTGATCGTCTTCGACAAGGTGGCCCTCCTCTTCAACCTCTTCTTCATCCCCTTCCTCGTCCTCAACGCTTGCAGCTGAATTCGAAGAACAGTCAAAAAAAAAAGGGGGCGAATCAAAGGTGTATGGAGGTAAGAAAAATACTCACCACGGGGACGCTTAGATGGGCCTGCGGTGGTCCCCTCGGCCGTTTTTCTTTTCCCAGCCCTCTTCGGCTCGGGCTCTGTCCAGGGGGTAACTACCCCAAGGATGCGGTTGACGCGGCTATCCACCCTAGCTTCGCGAGCCCGCGCGACTTCTTCTGAGCGCAAGGGCCCGAACATCCCTTCAGCCCTCTCCGCGGCCGTTTCCAACCTCCGAGGCCGGTGGTCCTTGTCGCGTAAGGAGAGGTGGTCGCCCCGTCATCCACAATCACTCGTCTCTCCCAGGAGCGCATCAGCGGCCCCACCTTGGCAGTATAAAACTCCTCGGCAAGAGAACGCATTGAGAAGCGTTTGCTGATCCTCTGGAGTAGCAATCTCTGCGCCTCTTCGGAACCGTTGAGCTTTTCTACCGGGAACTTGATACAGTCGGCTGCTCCTGGGGTATACGTCAGAGAAGAATCAGCTTCATCAACCTTCTGGTAAAACCGAGCAGTTTCAGCTTAGCCCTTGTGCCGTCCACTTCTTCTTCGTAGCTAGTGACGGAAAATCTGCGAGGTGTGCCGCTTACCACGGTTCAGACATCCGAAGGGCTGCCATGGTCTTCCTCGCCACCGCCTTCATGAATGAAACCAAAAACTCGGTATTTGGGTTGCGCTCCATGGCTCGCAACGCCCATTCAAACACAAAGAAGCAGCCACGGCGTTTGGGGAGAGGTGTACGAGCTGCGCCTTATACAGCTCGAGGACTTCCCCGACCAAGCTAGTGCAGGGAATCCGAAGACCCGCTTGCACCTGCGAGTGGAAGACGACGGCCTCGTCGGCATTTGGCTAAGGAGTTGTCTCTTGCCCCGGCAATCTGAAGTCTTCGTCATCAGCGAAGGAGCCGTCCGACACCTTCGACAGCATATCTGAGGTCATCCTAGACGACCCCACCTCCCAAGAAAGCCGCGCGAGGTCTGCCGGGCTTAGAATTCTCTTCGGCGCCATGGGAGATGAAGGAAACTGCACAAAAAGTTGAAAATACTACTATTCAAACAAAGCGGAGATCGGAATATGAATGAACGGGCAAATGACGCAAAGTTCTTGCCGGCCAAATTCGTCAACGAACTCACCAAACATCCAAAACAAATGTACCCAAAAGCGACCAAAAAGGCGGGTGAGGAACATACCTGCGAAAGTAATCGGCGATGAAGAACGACGGCGAACTACCAGCGATGATCTACTGGCGGCAGGAGCACGGAAGCGAAAAGCAGGCAGACGGCGGCCGGAGGAGGGTGCAAGGGCGAGAGCGTTGGCGGCGGCGGATGAAATGTGCAAGAACTAAAGGAACCGGCGGCGGAGGACGGAGCGCACAGAGGCAAGGAAATCGGAACGGCGGGTGTGAAGAAAGCAAGTGGGGAAGAAGAATAGTAACATGGAGCCTTATATAGAAACCACCATCACACGGATGAGCACCACGTGTCCACATCAACGGTGGTGATGCGCCACTGAGAAGCCGAACGGGCGCAGATGAAAAAATATATATAGAGAGAAAATCCCAACGGGCGCCTACAGATATGATGACGCGTGTGATCATTAACGGACAGGATCAACGCACGGACTTCGAAAACACTGACAACGTCAGAACGTCTAGTCCAAGTCACATCAATCGGCGAAGATACCAACGAAGATAGAAAAGAAACAACATCTTCGGGAACACCACCTCGGCGTGGAGAAGGGGGGGTCTGGATATTCCAGCCAGACACCACGGCGAGGTGGCGACGTGACCGTAAGGGGCTTCTGTTGTAGGGGCAGCCAACCCATCTCTGGGAGAGGTGGATGTTCATAAAGAAGTTGTGAGGATTCTTCGCGTAAAGTGTTAACCGAAGGGGAGCATGAGGAAGTTTATCCAAGATGAACTTCCAGTCAGATCGTGGATGGAAGGCGTGGACATACGCGAAGAGTAAACATACGCGAAGAGTAAAGTATTCTGAGTATATATCAAGTATGGAGGGTCCTCAGAATTTCCGTCAAAGGGGTGGAGAAGGATGCCTGGACGAGGAATTCACAAAGACTCTTCGGGAAGACCGAGAATGATCTTTGACAAGTCAGGTCAGAAGACGAAGACTTCTCGACAGCCTCTGACAAGAACGAATCGGATCAAATCAAATCAACAACGTTGTCAGAGTTTGCCCCCCGAGGGCATGTTAAGGAATAGAATAACGTGGATTGTAAGAAAACAATTGTAGCCATTGATCGTGGGATCGACGATCCAGAGTTCAGGGTAATCTGGGTATTCCCTCATGGGTCAGGGTATTTTGGGTATTTCTCATGCTTGTAAACCCTGGCCCTAAAGTTGTATAAATAGATAAGCTCATAAATGAAAGAGGGCAAGCATTCTGATCATACACATTAGCACTGGTTTATTCACTGAGCGCTCTGCTCTCTCACCACCCCTTTCTCGGCGTCCTCTCCATTATCGGGGAGGGGCGCCAGTTCTCACCGTCGGTGGATTTTCCGACGACAATGAGCAAGATGGAAATATGCTGATTAAGAAAAAAACTAATTTTCACGCATACATTGAACCTAATCTATCCCTGAAATATTCGGAGACAATTGCGAGAACAGTTTTGATTTTTCACACCATTGTCATTTGTCAAGCAAATGGTGGGATACAAATACAACTTAAGATTGTGGCACAGAATTAATTTAATTTTGTTCACAACCGGAAAGGTGCATTTTTTAGCCACTGTGTAACGTTCTAACATACGAAAGCACACTGATTTCAACAAAAATCATTCGAAGCATATTAAGGATATGAAATGTAGTGCGGATGAAGAATCAAAAACTGAAACAAAATAAATCAGAGAAGGGGTACACTGACCAAGCCTTCTCGAAGGAAGCCCAGTGGCCGAGGCTGTAGACGGGGGTGTATTCGGGGTTGAAGATGCCGAAGTGCCTCTCGGTGCGACGAGGTTTTTGCTCTCGACCTATCTTCAAGAGGTGGCTTCACAAAAACGGCATTATGAATATGGGCTTCACAAAAACGCCATTATGAATATGGGCTTCACAAAAACGCTACCCTCAACATGTGGTTTTCGCAGGCAAGCCATTATAGAGGCTTTTGACCCGAGCCTAGACATTTTTGCCCCTGGAGACTTTATCAAGTGAAGTAGTGATTCTAGAATAACGAGTTTCATCAGACCAGCTCCAGGAACGAAGTGGCCAGGCCGATCTCCAATGTACTTACTGCTCCAAAGTCCCAACTCCACTACCTATCCAGGCCCACCAACACCGCAGCCAAGATCCAAATCTTGCGCAGCTCAGATCTAAGCTACAGACCTAGCACGCCGGCGAGGCGGCAGCAGAACAAGAGGGCATCCTGATGTACGCCGGGTAGGGAGATGAGACGGGTGTGAGCAGAGCAGAGCAGAGGCGGAGCTGCTGCCCGAGACCCACCTGCGCGGACGCCGGAGGCGCCGGCCTTCTTGAGCCCCTTCTTCTTGACGATGAAGCCGGCGCCAATGAAGAGGCTGGAGGAGAGCGCCAGCAGCAGCCCCTTGATGTTGTCCGCCGACATCCCCGTGTAGGACACCACCCAGCTCCCCAGCCGCGCCCCGCCGCCGCCCATGATGGCACCTCGCCGCCACGACCCCCTAGCTCCCCTCCCTCCGCCTCCCCTTACGGCGACCGCGCGCGGCCGTTTCCTGCGGGCCAGGCTCGCGCGAGCGCGGCTCCGCGCGGTGCAGCAACCAATCACGCCATTGGAGTTAGAGTCCAGTTTGGGAAGCAGCAGGCGGGCCGGGTGAGCAGCGCGGCTCAAGTGGAGGCTGAGGCGATGTTTATTTTGTTATATATTTGGACTTAGATTAAAAGGCAAGCGATCGAGCGTGAGAGGATTAGCATGTGAATAGTTTAGATTCAATTCGTTTTATGCCGTTTAGATCGAAGTACACAAGATCGATGCTAAGAACGCACGCATATATACATGGAAGGATGATGGCCGATTATATCATATGTTAGCCAACGGCAAACTTAATTCCCGATTAATTAGTCGACGGCATTAGCAAGAGCCAGATCGATTTCAGCAAGGTTCTCACGTTGAGATTAAATCGAAAGAAGTCCAGATCGGCTACGAGCAAATATGGAATGAGTTTAGCCTGGAAGCATCGCACAAAGAGATCAAACACATTACGTGAAGATCAAGGCTGGCAGGAAGAGTCCACGTCGGTTGATTTCGAGTCGGTTTGTTGCATACTAGAATTGATCGCGCATCTGTGCGCACGACCCGGTTGTTCCAATGGCTATGAATTGTGTTGTTTAGTTAAAAAATAAAATAAGTTGAACAAAAAAAACTGAAGTTTTAATTGGCATGATTAGATCATTAATGAAATAGAGCAAATATTTTCGTACAGAGTTGATTTATATACACTAACAGAGAAGAAAGTCAATTGTTGGAAGCTCGTTATAGTAGGTAATCATATAAAATTAAGTTATCACTATCTATTGCACAGGAAATGTAATTAAGTAAGGTTCCGCTTGGAAATCCTCAATAGCAAGATAGATTATAACAGATAGACGGAATATAATCAAAATGTTTATTATATATAAACACGGAGATGCAATACTTCACTGAAATAACAATAGTGCTGAATATGAAGTATATGCATACCTAATGAGGTAAACCAATAGTAATGAAGCATACAGTTCTTGGAAGTGGCAAATCCTCAATCATTTCTTCTTGGAACAGTCCGAAGGAATTACACATGACTGTCTTCAGGAGAAAAAAAAATCATTGTTCCTTGAGCAAAATATAAAATAGCCCAAATGTGCAATGAAACTTGAATTGTTAACGAATCTTGAGCAAAAGGATCTAGTTCAGCTCTAGCGAACAGTCAGAGGTTTACCATGCCATCCAGCGTAAAATTCTAAATGTTTGCCATTTCTGTAAATAGTCACAGGTTTGGCATGCTATGGCATTCATTGTGTGATATTCTTTATAGCAGGTCTTGTGCAAGATAGTGCCCAGTTTAAAGCCTTTAATGTTAGCCGTTGTTTTGTCTATCATTCGATCAAGTTTTATATAGCATAATCCGTATTGAAATTTTGTGCGCCCTAAATGTATAACTGAAAGGAGAAGTTGAGTTAGAAGTTGTGCATAGAAACTGGGGCAATGTTTGTAAGGGCCAATCCTAACGATCACTGTTGCTGGCAAGTGAGAAAGGCATGTTCGTGCAGTAATAACACTGTGGTGTGGCTATAAATTGCACATGCCTTTCTTTTTTCCACATGGATAAACAGAGATTGTACAGTGCAAAAAATATGAAAAGGCTAAGCTGTTTTCTATATCAGGTTTATTAAAAGACTATGGTTAAAAGGACTTCATTGTAGCAATAAGATTCAGGTCTATAATATGGCCTGCATATTCCATTTTCACCAGATTCATTTCGATGAACAAACTGTAGGAGAACAGAGGCAGGAAAATGTCTGTTTTTAACTGGAAGAAGAGGTCCAATCGAGGTCTGTACACAGAAACTGGGGCAACCAATTCGTAATCCAAACCAAAAGGTGGATTGTTAAGCGAAAACAGAAACTGAACCATCATCCATGAAGGTTGTTTTTGCTGCCATTGCTGGCCCGTGTCAAAAAACTATGAAGGTTGTTTTTCTTTTGATTACTATCCTGTCCTTAGGTTATTTTTCTTTTTATCACTATTCTGTCCTTAGGGAAAAAAAGAAAGAGAAGAGAAGGATGCAGGTCATATTGAATTCATTGTGGAACTACAGGCTATAAGGGCAAACTGTTCTACATATCAGCTTTATTGAAAGATCATGGTTAGAAGAAGAACTGCAAGACCATGATTAAAAGAAAGAAGCATTTGTTGTTAGCAATGAGACTGAGGCCTGTAATTTGTCCTGTATATTGCATTTTTAGCAGTCTCATTTGAATCAACATACTGTAGAAGAACAGAGACAGGAAAATGTAGGCTTATAGCTGGGAGGAGAGATTGAATTAAGATCAGTAAACAGGAATTGGGACAGCATCTGTATAGGCTGTTTTTGATGACATCATACTCCTATTTCATAAAAAAAGGAGCTATGCCATATAGGAATGAATGAACAACAGGTTATAAAATACAGCAGGTATTGTGTCAGGTACATTGAGAGATTATGGATTCTGTTAGCTATTTATTTTGGATAATAGAAAAGGCAATATAGAAATAGGAACATATGAACACCATAAATCTTTAGAGAACACAAAATACAGAACATAGAGTTGCAATGTGACATGAAAAAACTTGGAACAGCAGTGACCAATAGCAAGGACCGTGAACAAAAAAGGGAGACATGTAGTAATGCTGTTAATAACATAGATAATATTGAAAAGTGGAATGAATCTCTGTGCTAATCTTGCAATATCAAAAGTAACATGAGCAACTGGCTGCTTTAGTACTCTCTACACAGAAGCACTGAGCCAACTTACAACATAGAGCAGAATTCTGCTTTTGCTCCAACAGCTCGCGTGTTGCCTCACAAAAGATGTTTGATGAGTAAAACGGAACTTTAAACGATCTGTGAAAGTTAAATATGGTATCAAATTGCAAAACAACAGAATGAAATATATCCAACCAGCTTGAGGGGAAAAACCAAAATATATCTGTTAGTATGAACTATGAATTCTACCTCTAGCAGAACATCAAGGATAGACATTTCAGAACATTTCTCATTTACCAGCAATAATAGTATAGAAGTCTGCATTCTATAAAATATAAAATAGCCCAAATGTGTAATAACGAATCTTGAGTAAAAGGATGAGTTTTTACTTTGCAATGCAGCACCTCTCGGTGACCACCTGGGTACAGGAGCACGAACTCCCCGGCAGCCAGCAGCTTGTGGGCACGGACTGACATTTGAATGTCGGAATTCAACTTTAGCAAGGCTTACACCGAACAAAATGGCTAGTAGAAAGTCACATGTTATCACAGAGAAAAGAGAATTTGTAGATAGGTTACTACAATCAATTGTCGAACCTACAGGTAAGCATGGGGGTTGGCACTAAGCTCTGATATGCTAGAACATCATCAAGAAGGTGCGACGTGGAGGAAGGCAGGAGAAACCTGGGCGGCACCGTCGGCAACCAGCGACGGGGAGGGAGGAGGCCGATGCGAGGGCGATGAGGCGGAGACGGGGAGGACGGCGGGGAGGTGGAGACGGGAAGGACGGCGGGGAGGTGGAGACGGGGAGAAGGGGTGGAGCACCGCGCGAGGTACCTGGGCAGTGTTAGGTTTCCCCTCTGATCTCACCAGCGATGAACACACACGAACACAAAATGGACACACAGTGTTTTTGTGCTGCGACAAAACCTGGGCGGCGCCATCGGCGACCGGGAAGGAGGAGGCCGACGTGAGGGCGGTGAGGCGGATACGGGCGGAGAAGAGGCTAAGACGGGGAGGACGGCGGGGAGGTGGAGACGGGGCGAAGGGGCAGAGCACCGCGTGAGGTAGCAGATCGGGCGTGGTAGGGTTTGAGGATGGGGAGGCAGGCGGAGATGGGGAGACGGAGACGGGAGCGGACGATGGCGGCGGCGGCCGTCGACGGGAGGGGAGCTGGGAGGAGGCGAAGTCGGAGAGGAGACGGACACAGGGAGGAGGGGTGAAGCAGTTGGGCCGCGCAGCGCGCTATGGTTGGGAGCAGGCGGAAGGAGTGCGGATTGCGAATGAAAAATGAGAAGGGGCTAAAAGCAAAGGTGACATAGCAGGTCCGTTGGATCGGCGGATTGAATGGTCGTCAAGAACCGAGGACACGAACGTAAAATGAAAAAGCCGGGGGGCCTTTTTGCATTCGCAATCCGTTTGTGGGGGCTGGGTAGCGAGCCGATGGACGGATCGAGGCCGACGAAGAGATCGGACGGCCGGAATTTTTCGGGCGATGTGGATGCCCTGAGAGGGCAGGACTGCTTCCCCCTATAGGAGATAGTATAGTAATCCGTTTCTGGGGGCTGGGTAGCGAGCCGACGGACGGATCGAGGCCGACGAAGAGATCGGACGGCCGGAATTTTCCGGGCGATGTGGATGCCCTGAGAGGGCAGGACTCTTCCCCCTATAGGAGATAGTATAGTATAATATAATATAACGCATCTTTTGACACAAGAAAAGCGTGTACTATATAGATACATGTTTGATCAACCCACAAATTAATTAATTATGGAGACGCAAACTAGTAGAACTTAATTCTGATAACCACCAGAGAAAGACACCAAACTAGAAAGAATTTGCAAAGGCAAAAACCTAATACCTTATTTGGTCTGTTTGGTTTGACCCCTAAGCCGATTAGGAGAACAGTATATATATCCAAATTCAAGTCACCGGAGTGTAATATTATAAATTAGTGGAGTTGAATACAGATAATCGAGTTACTAGTAGTATGGTATTAGCAAATGTAGAACACGTGTGTTACCTTTGAAACATCGAGGAGAACCATCCTTCATTTCTTTGGCCAGGTGGAGCATTTTTCTCTGTGGCACCCTCCTCTTGCTCCCTAGCATTGCTGCTGACAGCTTCATCTTTATCCATCATGCTTTCCCCTGGGTTGACGGCCCCCAGGTCAATCACCGGATCCCCTCTCCCATCAGCTGGGTCTGAGAAATCCAGCTTCTTGTTGGTGGTTGGTACATCATCCCAAATCCTCATTTGCTTAAATTTCTTGTTTGGTTCAACTTTGGGTGCCTTCTTCATACCAGCATCATTCTTCTTCCCTTCCTTGATGCGCAACTTGTGTAACTCAAGCACATCGAAGGCCCGACCATTGGGATTGGGGTCTCCACTCTCCGTGCCTTCTACAACAACAGCACGGGCATGAGAATTGTCGTCCTTGAAACCATTCTCCTGCCCCTTGAAGCTGCTGTTTGGCTTCCCAGATCCACCATTGTGGTCGTCCTTCCCAGACCCGCCCTTTCGGTTAGCAATCGGCGCTGGACGAGATGCAACGTTTGGTTTAGTGATCTTCATCTCCTCGGCCCGCGCTTGGGCCTCCAGATGGAGCTGGCGGAATAACTAGGTGAATTCAGGGTGGTAGGAGGTGCGCTTCGGATGATAAATCTTGGAGAAGAACTTGCGGACGGCAGTGAGGAGATCGTCGACGTAGAGGAGATGGAGGATGCGTTGGTAGACGGCGACGAAGACAAGGCCGAGGTCGTTGTGCAAGTTCCACTTGAGGGCGTAGTTGTCGCTGGAGAAGGTGGCGTCCGCGGAGCAGTCCTCGAGGAGGCAGGAGCGGATGACCTTCAGGGCGCCGCCGCCGAGGGCGCGGCACGAGGACCAGAGGATGAGGCCGCTGCACGGGTTCGCCAAATCGGGGGTTGCAATTGGTATGCGGGGTGGCTCATATATATCCTGTGTCGCGTGCGTGGTAGTGGTGGACTCTCTCCCTTTCTCGGTGTGGAAAAAATATTCGGTTGCTACACCACTAATAGCAGAACCAACTACAATCCCGCCTCGGAGAGGACCGAAACCATCTTAAAAAAATCCCGAGCACCCATGTCCGTTTGGCACTTTTTTTTGAAGGGGAACATGTATGCTATAGTAGCACAATTTCAAAAAAATTCTACCGCGAGCACCTACTACGTCATGCATGTAGGAGATCACGGATCGCTATCCATGACACGCAGTCGCAGCGAAAGGAGAGTCGAAGTAGCTGAGTCCGACGTCGCACGCACGCGTCGAGGTACATGAATTAGTCGTTTACGTCAAGTCGAACGTCTACTCCCTGCCGATCACCACCGCAGCAACGTCGTATATACTGTCGTAGAGAAAGTAGTCGATCTCGCCAACCTTCTCTTCCTTGTCACCAATCAGCGTCACAGCAACCGCAGCAGTGTGTTGATGCAAAAGGCGGATCGTTCACTCCAACTCACGCAGGCTTAGGAAATAGGATTCCCGTCAGCACCGGGAGCTAGGTCCAAGGCGTGCTAGCCGATTTAATCCTGCAATTGGTAAGAGGATTCAATTAGCTTTTACTTAGCTGATTAGATCCACAATATGTTGAATCTGCAACACATGGAAACAGATTCGAGCGAAGTGATGAACAACAAAACTATCGGTTTAGATTAGATCCAAACCAACGATTTCAAGGGTAAACAGTCTACCACTTAGCCGATAAAATCAACTAGGCAGCAGAAAGAGGGTAAACAAACTATTAACAAATAGCAAGCTATAACCCGATAGAACGAGGGGTGAGGTGAACTAACAATTCCTTCTGTCGTGTATCCTCGATTGATGCGGCCTCAGATGCTTCAATTGTAGATTTGAGTATTGAGCGAAAGGTTACACCTACAAGATAGGTTACGTATTACAGGCCAATCCTACTCTACTAGTACCAATAGGCGACATAGGGAGAAAAGCACTACACCTAGAAATAGGAATCAACAAGAAAAAACTTTGTTAGAAATTGGCCCTTTCTGATCGGTATCGGTAGGGAAGAATGGTTCGGATAACAAACAGACCATCGAGGTTTGTACTTTGGATACCCTATAACCATCAAAGGTCGTTGAAGTGGCTAATTCCTCTAAATAGGAGGCGTTGAGAACAAAGAAATTCTTGCGACTATCGTTTTCCTCTAGCATTAATAGAATTCCTTAGTGTTAAGAAAAACCTCTTCTGGGAAGGTTGGCTAGAGATTTCTTGGAAAAATACCAGCCCTTTCGGTCCATAATGAGATGGGACTAATTCTATTTTTATTCTTTAGATTATTTAAGCTTAGTACTATGTACGAGAAGGGAGGAAGGAGGAGCAGTATGAGATGAAAACCTCATGTACGGTTTTGGAGCGGAGATTTTTGAATAGAACGAGCAATCGTAACGGATGTTGGCTCAATCCGAAGGAAATTATGCGGAAGCTTTGCAGAATTATTATGAAGCTACGCGACTAGAAATTGATCCCTATGATCGAAGTTATATACTCTCTAACATAGGCCTTATACACACAAGCAATGGAGAGCATACAAAGGCTTTGGAATATTATTTCCGGGCACTAGAACGAAACCCCTTCTTACCGCAAGCTTTTAATAATATGGTCGTGATCTGTCATTACGTGCGGCTATCTCCACTATAGAAAGAATAAAAAAAATAAAGGATAAAATTTTATAGTATTTACTAGAAAAAGGGCTTTCTACATAGGGATCGTCAAAACAACGATTTTGCCCTATCAGCTGTAGGAAAAAAGGACACTTCACGAGAATCCAAATAGGAAGAAAGTATAGCCTATGCTACTACTCTACGGATAAAGTTATGGATAAAGTTCCTAAATTGATAGGAAAAGCACCGTAAAGATCCATTAGTGAGCGACTGGGTCAATACAACTAAAAAAAACTGCTTACTTATCCCATGATATGGGGCAAAATTTAGGAATCCGCTTATGTAATAGAGCCGATCCACTAAGGAATTAAGCAGCGGTGTAGTATCAGATCCCAAAGATAGTAAGTTCTTTTTTCTTTCTTATGGGAAAAAAGTATTTTTCAAGGATTCTATATAAATTTCATATATGAAACCGAGATAGTTACCTTTCGAAAATTGAGCGAAGGCTATAAGTCTATCTATGCTTCATTCTTCTGAAGGTGGGATAAAAGATCAAACTGATTATTGATCCAAATTAGGGTTTGAAACTTAGGTAATTAACTTATTCTGCTTAACCCAAGAAGAAATTGGATCGATTTTTGAGAAATAGAATCCAGTTAAGATTAAGATAGGGAAATTAAGATAGCAATTTCGAGCCGTATGAGGTAGGAAACTCTCAAGCACGGTTCTAGGGAAGGAACCGCCTATTCGACCGAGGAGAACAGGCCATTCTCTGAGGTGATTCGGAAATTGCGGAAGCTTGGCTTGATATCTGCGATCGGATGGCTCAAAACAAGTTTCTCTGCTTTCGTCTTGGCGGATAAGTCCATCGAGTTGGATCAAGACAGATTCTCGTCTTGGTCTTTGTTCACTAGCGACATTACGACTTGTGCCCGAATCAAGATGTACCCACTGCATCAAATAGGAGGATTGTCACTACACCAAAGCCTCGACTCGGTGGTGTTAGGAAGTGAACTACCTCCTGAAGATATAAGTAAGGATGCCTTAGGAAAGTTCTAACTTGAATATCGAATTTAGGTAGATATATTCCTAGCGCCTAAGAGTTGAGAACTTCTCACGTTCAATCTAAAGGATATATAGGTGCACTAAATCATGAGGGCCATTGCTTATACGCTCGCTCAAGACAAGTAGCTGTAGAAAAAGCACTCCGCTCAAGTACATCTGAACCCTTGAATAAATAAGAATTGAGAAGTATGAAATGTGGGCATCATAACAAAAAAAAAAAAAGACCGAACCAGTAAGACTAATGTCTACTTATTTATACCTTTGAGAGGTCCACTTAGACTATTATGATTTTCTCTTTAGCTCGTAGGTTATATAAGATTCAATTCAATCTAACATGCGGATTTGGACTACCTTCGGCTACTACAAGATATTTAGAAACCTAAGAAGTTGAGCCTACTTTACGCACTTAAGGCTGCAGCAGATGATGAAGAAATGGGCGGTAGATGATAATTAGAAAGGGCGCCTTGGCATTTCGTGGGGAGTCGATTGATCCAATCACGACGAATGATGTAAACCCTCTTTTGCGCCTAACTTGACTCTGAATCCCCACTATGAGAGCTGATCCGGTGGCTAGTTAAACTCTTGAATGGAATTCTGGCCGTCTTTCCGACTCAATGTATTGCCCTTTGGGACAAGGATCTGACGAGAAAGTGTGAGAGGGACACCAAACATAGGTGCGTACCATTGCCCCAATCCAATGGACTATGTCATACTGAGGAGGAACCTATGGAGGTTGGGGATGAAAGAAAGCTGGTTTTATACGCTTCCTTGAGCTACCAAACTCTTTAAATCGGTGTGGGTCAAGTTCCTCATTATTGCTTGACTTCCCTTTGGGGCACGAAAAGATGGAGTAGGACTTAAGTAAGGGAGAGGACAACCCCTGTTTTCGCTTACCTTCAAGCAGTGAGTGCTATTCCCATTCCTTACTTTGATCCGACCACTGTTCCCGACCAGGTTTGCTTGCTCACTAGAAGAGTCAAGCGAGAGCAGCTAGTTTAGAAGGAATAGGACACCGGGGCTATATTCGGCCTCACTTGTCGGAGACTGAACTACCGCCGCTTACTTGCCGATCAAGGAGGTCATTTCCACTAAGCATAGAAGGAAGAAGATTGAAAAACTAACAAACAAATTGTCTTCAGCCCTACTTACTTACTTATAGGCTGACTTGGCCCAGAAACAAGGTTCTATTAGGCTTGTTGGGCTGCTGCTCTTTGAAAGACGAGGTCTAGTGGAAGAGGCGGGTCGGGCAAGTTGAGTACTCAGATTCGGCGCTTGCTTGACATCTCTCTTAGAATCTGAAACCTGACATGACCATTGATTCCGCCTCCATTGCTGGAAAGGATAACGATGGATCTTTAGCTAGCTCATAGGCAGAGGAAAGGTATAGTCTCGTTAACAGATAAGGAAAAGTGGATCCGCTACCAAATCGTTGTGGAGCCGTGTTCTCGGGTAAATACTGGTTTGAGGGTTCTAGGGATGGGTTCTATGTTGCTGCCCATTCATTTCCTATTAATAAGGAGATATGTAAAGCCAGTCATTCTATTAAAGAGAACTTCCAGTGGCTGATTGGAGATGGTAATTAGGTGCGATTGTTATAAGACCCAAGGCTCGGTGGGACTGCATTGAATAGAAGGCCTATTCCTATGAACATGTCAGAGCTGTTGGAAGGTTTGTCTCTCTCCCACTATCTCATTCCTAATAGGGATTGGCATCTTAGTTTAATAGCTTTTTCTCCTGATGAGGCGAGATATTTCAGCTGTACCAATTCCTAGAAGCATCTGTTACGATACTTTGACATGGGGTCTTCATTCACTCGACGATTAGGATGAAGGAAGTATCTGAGGAGGTCTGCCTGCCATTTAATGAGGAAGGTGGTCTGGTCTAATTAATATTTAAAATTCTAAAAGGGTATGGGATATTGACTAGAAATAGTGCCAAGCTAGCGTAGTTACCCCGATGAAGAACCGCCGTTCCTTTCATATGCTAACTTTGCCGATGCCCTTCCTTAGCAACTACGGGTCTTGGCATAAGGGAGTGCATTCATGTGATATGATATTGGTCTAGTTTAGGCAGCTTTAAGTTATCTTTCTCTCGCTCATTGATTCATTGGCTATCGAGATAAAATGAATCTGGACGATCCCACAACCTCTTCTTGTAATGCCTCTGGAATTGTTGCTTACTCCCTTCTTGAGTAGACTAGAAGGAAGAGTTTTGGGCTTAAGGCATAATTTCTCTATAGCGGCTACCCTTGCTATGTCATCCGATCTTTGTTCAAAGCGGCTCTTACTATAGACCCGGCTATCTCCGAGTTGAAATCGAACCCAGCCCCAGGTTTCCGTCCATCAATCGAGCTCAAGACAACCGCAATACTTAAATCGCTCAAAAGCCACCTTAGAGCGGACACAGCCATTAGAAGAAGAAACTGAAACTCGATGGAGTACCTAAACCAGAGATCCTCGACAAAGAAACTCTCGATTCGAGGAGCGGAATACAACTCCATGATAGAACACAGACCGGTAAGAGAAAAGGCGGAAATCAATTATGTTTTCTTTAGAACAAATCAGCACATCTTTGCAGTTGAGTAGAAGCGGTAGTTTGAGAAAAGTTTCTTTTGAAGTGGATACCAGTTCATCCATCAAATATTCTGCTTTATCATGAGGCGAAGTTTCATAGCTAGCGAGACTAAAAGCAAAGAGCACAGTGCTAGAGCCAACAGGCATTAAGGAAAAGAGTGCTATAAGAGCTAAAGCACAGTCTTGAAGGAATGCATTTTTTATCCTCGGCTAAAACTTGTTTGAATGATCTCACATGGTCTCACTTTCTTAGTCCGGTAGGAATGGTTCTCCTTCCATAGTCTTATTCTAGTTCAACCGGAAGAACTCCCTATACCATAGTCTTCCTAAGTTGGTGTTCTAATGATTGGATTTCCAATAGGTAATTTACAGATGCAGTTTAATCTCCGGTATATATAGGATGATGTCCCGTCGAGAAGTGATCGAAGCATCGGTGAAATGAATCTACTCTCCGTACTAGCTGTTCACGTACTCTCGGGGCACCAATGATGGAGTGATCAACGTTCTTCCTCGGCGCCTCTTTCCGGGCTTGGTCCGAAGAGTTCTGTTGTAAAATTGGGGCTTTAGCGGCCAGCAGGATCTACGGGAGAAGAAGGGTCTCGGCCACAAGTGGAATTCCTCAATGAGGTAGTCATGTTGCTAGTGGTAACCCATAAGAAGAAAGAGATGGATAAAGGAAGACTTAATTAGTGATTTTTTATCGATTATGATATTACCTCCCTTTGTCGCAATAGAAATCGAGAATGGAGGTGACTTCGCTACACTTGCTTATATAAAGCAATTCCAACTCTCGGCCTTAGTACTACTGACTTTGCACCGATTCCATTTCTTTTCAAGCATCCCTTCTCGAGACGTCTTCTTCCTTGCCTAGCTCCTATAGACAGGTTCATGGCGGCTAATCTGCTGCTAGCATGTTGAATAAACAAAAGGAGATTCCTACATCCTTCTTCTCGTCCGCCTCAAATGCGGTTAGGGATTGAATCCTTTAAGCGGAGTGATCATGCTTGTGAAAGAAAGCACTTTTCTCGATTTCGCACGAAGAAAGATCCGAATTCAATTCACCTTTTGCATTTGTCTTTCTCGATGGAGATTTTCTACGATCGATCCTGCAGCTTATCGTAGTTTGGTTGGTGGTCTGAAGTATCCTACAATTACTCGTCCAGATATTGCTTATCTTTGTCTATAAGGTTTCACAGTTTATGCATGCACCAACTGAAACTCATTGGACGGTGTCAAGCGTATCCTACTGTATCTCAAAGGCACTCTTACTCATGGACTTCGCTTTGCACATCCTCTACTCTTTCCCTTGAGGCCTTTAGTGATGCTGATTGAAATGGCGGTCGAAAGCAGGATATTTTATTGGGACCCAATCTTCTTTCTGGAGCTCTAAGAAGCAACCAACAGTAGCTAAGTCCAAGACAGAGGCTGAATAAAGGGCTCTTGCCATGGCTACTGGCTGAACTTCGTGGATCCAATCTCTATTGCGCGAGCTATACCTTCCTCTTATCACTCCACCCATTCGATGGAGCTAAATACCTTGCCGCTATTCCTCTCTTTCACGCCCGCACTAAACACATTGAGATTGACTTATGTTCGGGAGCAGCGTGACTAATAAGCAACTGCTGTGTGCGCTTTTATTTCGAACATGATCCATTGGTCGATGGCCTTACCAAACCGCTCCGCTCTCCTCGGGTTTCTCTGCAGCGAACCAAGCTCACAGTTCTTCCTTCCACACCGAGCTTGAGGGGAAAGCAACTCACGGATGGCGAACATCTCTATTCGGATGGTGCAAATGAATACCTCTTTCTCACGGGTTGAGCCTCTTTCGCTGAAGAAAACTCTCGGAGCGAAGCGTCTGGTGGCGAATCAAAAATGTCCGAGCTCGGGAATGAAGATAGAGCGAGTCTGTCGGCCGGAGGAAGCGAGTCCTGTTAAGTACGGACTTGGGGAAGAGTGGTGGAGCTACTATTGGTTGGTCGGAGAGGCGAAGAAAACATGACTCGGTGGGCGTAAAAGAGCAAAACCTTAACGATGTGTGGCGTTAGCGAAGTCTGTCCTATCTTTCTATCTAGCTGGTACCAACAAGTCTGTTCTAGCCGAACTCTTTCTCGGGGACAGGATGGCTAAAATTCTTCTTTCCTTTGCTGAATCAGAATAGCCGACTCGTGTAAATGCTTTTACCAGCTCCAAGGCGATGACTAGTAGATCCGGGTACCTAGAAAGCGAACTAATGTTCCCATGGTCATGATTGTTGACTAAACCGCCCTTTCTCGATTCCCTTGCCGACTTTGAGCGAACTCATGCTTGAATGAGAACAAGCGATTTTGCGACTTTGGTCCATGAATTCTAAGATCATGAGCTGCGGATATTGGGACATATGAGAGAATCTCTTTAACAACCGATTATCGACATCTCTCATAGCTTATAGAAAGAGCGGAAATACTACAACCGATATTGCGACATCTAATCCAAGCAGTATCGCGACAACCCTATTCTTTCTTTGGGCTTGGCTTAGTGGTCAAGACTTGTTTCCTATGGGGCATAGTTTAACTACATCTATCCCAATAAGATGTCTATCGAATCGTTGCAATTGATGTTCGATATCGAAGAAGGAAGAGCACACAAACCGGAGTTGCTCCTTAAGAAGAGAAGCAAATAAAAAGAGTTAACGTATTTGAAATCAAGTACATATTTTTGTGTCAATTATTTAGAGGCGAGACTCTTCCCATACCGTAAAAACATTGGACCAAAATCAGTATGGATTGTCTTTACGGCCTTCCTCAATCGGGTGGTCAAGATGTTATCATGGTTTGAGTAGACAGATTAAGCAAATAGAGCCATTTCATACCTTTATCGCACCCATTTATTGCTCCCGATGTTGCCCGATTGTTCTTAGACCACATTGAGTGTAGACTCTGAAAAACTGTCTTTTTGCGGTTAGATCTCCATTAAGTAGAACGAAGTTTAGGAACCGAGCGGACGTTTGCTATCGAATCTTGTCACCAAGAGCTTAAAAAGCATCTTTAGAACAACTTCTACTCCTTGGGCGTAACTATCACCGAAAGGCCTATTCAAGCTACCGATACTACCCAACATAAATGCTTATGTGGGCCTTGGATAACTCAAACACCTATTAAACCTACTCAGGTACTTATTCACAAACCATGTCAAGCTACCTTGCAAGTCCTATTCCCGCTATCCGTGGGTGGGGAATATCCAACTACTACTTATCTTTCTAGTAGCCCTTGCACAAATGTCTATCAGCTATTCCCATGCCTATCCTTTAAAAAGCGTATCTTGACTAAGCGCTTATCAGCTATTTCTAACTACCAACTACTACTTGCTTCACTCGCCTATCTAGCTCTATCGACATACGAATATACCGGTGTATACCTAGCGTTCTCGTTCAAAGGTCGTCCCATGCTTCTTTCTAGACTTTTCGCCTCAACGTTACGCATCCGTCCTATCCCGTGTCACTAACCCTAGCCCTATCCAACCGACGCCTTGTGACTCTTCCTCAAAAGTCTATTCCCTGTAGCTATCCCATATATCTTGGCAACAACTACTATCCGTGAATAAAGCCGTGTTTAGTTACGCTTGGCGCCCTCCTTTTTCGGTTATTACGCTAAACAAAAACTCGGATTGCTTATTCCTATTAGTAGCGACTTACCCAAGCACATACACCTATTGGAGCACCTTTAGAGGAATAAAATAATAGGAAAGTTAACTTTTGGTTCATAATCTGGAGTAAAAGGATTCGAACCTTTGCATGCCGGTACCAAAAACCGATGCCTTACCACTTGGCTATACTCCAAGCGGGGAAGGCTCAAGAAAACGAGCTGGGATATAGATTTTTCAGAAGGAAGAGTTAGTTACCCTCGGTCTTCCTTCTTTCCCGGAATCAAGGAAGTAGTAGCGGACAGTCCTTTATTTCCCCTTTAGACCAACTACAACAAGCTCGCTCCTTAGGTCAGCTCTCTGCTCTACCTATTTGTTTGCAATGCCTTGCTTATCAAAATAGGCCTTTCGTAACCTGACCTTACGCTGAAAAACTGCACTTGTTGGCTCGCGTCCACTGAAACTTATGAAAAAGAAATGTTATTCTATCGATATCTTCAAGAGTTCCCTAACCCCCGATTGAGAGTGCTATGATGGGCTATTGAAGTTCGTCCCTGCTGACACGGTGGGCGGTG
Source organism: Olyra latifolia (assembly GCA_036346145.1). NCBI lineage: Eukaryota > Viridiplantae > Streptophyta > Magnoliopsida > Poales > Poaceae > Olyra > Olyra latifolia. Next base: position 12,643,473 of record CM070531.1, on the reverse strand, counting down.
CAAATCCTTTAATTAATGAAGTTCATACGACACTCCCATTATTGGCTTCCTTCCTCGGGACCGCTCGAGGCGAAAGGCGAGCATGGAATGATCGTGGGGCATCCTTCCTAGGTGGAAAAGACGTGTGTGACTAAGAGGAGAAATCCATTTTCAAATGGCGGCGAAAGAAAGGAATCACGAAATAGAAGAAAAAGTTCACTGTGGCTTGGCAAATGTGGAGAATAGCCATCCATCTTTCATCAATGAAACTGTTCGTATGGGTAGCAAATACACATATCGAAGAGCCAACCCGAAAGCACTTGCTTCAAAGAAGAAGCGATTACCAAGAAATTCCTGTTTCAAGTCGGTATATCTCGATAGAACCAATTACCAATAGCAATTGAGGCTTCAAGGAAGATTGGATAGAAGCTCATACTCGACTTCAACAACAGGTTTGGCCAAATCCTGCTCCTGTCCTTGAACTAGGTCCGGAAATAGAGCTTGGGGAGAAGTCTTGTAACTTACTTCCCATAAATCTTCCTTGTAGGTGGCTAGCTGTGATAACTTTCACGAGTCGAAAACAGATAAATCAACCTTGCGCTTCCTGTCGGACACAAGGCGAGGTACTGAAAAAGCTAAAACTCCTTGTCTTCAACTATGAACTTACATCTATCGATAACACGGGCTTCTTAGGTCAATCACATCCCGAGGAACTTATAATGGCTACTCTAAAGACTTTTCCTTATTTTCACTAAGCCAAAACCAGGTCTTTCTAGAAATGGTTCTCCACTTTCCAAAGAACGCCCGGCTTGTGGAAAGACGGATTCTTCTTGCTGTAAGTTATTTCAATCATCATTTTGCCCCACATTCTCTCTTTACCTGTACTACGTGAAGATACTCTATGTTATGTTAATTAGATTCATATCTTTGTTGGTTACGTGAGGGCAGTCCTTACTATCCTAGCAGCGGTTCCTTTTCATATCCGCTTTGAAGCAACTACACTCGCTCGTTAGCCTGTCTGATTTCATTAACTATTTATTAGGTGTCGGTGGTGATCGACCGGTGATGCGATCCTTATTCGATCTAACTCGCAAGGGTAAGGAATTGCTCGGCCTCCGAAGGATAGTGTGAATGTCATGGATGCCTTTCTTCCGAGTGCAGTGCGTACCCATGAGGCCCAACAAGTTCACACCGAAGAACTGATACCCAAACTACCGCACAAGACACTTAGAACTCTTGAGGTGGCTCTTGGATTGGAGGAATTGGAAATGATAAGCGGAATTTGTCTCGTATATAATGTGCGTCTTTGTCGGGCTGTACACTTCCGATGTCATTCCCTCTTTTCATGCCTTCCTCGGCTCTGGGTACAAGGAAAGAGCCACTCCTACTATTCTTTGTTTAGTTGGTAGAACCAACACAAACCTCATGTTTTCTAGCCAGAGTAGAAACCTCAAGAGCGCACGAGCAAATGTTAGCTTAACACACCAGTGCCAAAGGAATCTTCCCTCAGCCACACATCTTTTTGATGGAATTCAGTAACCTAGTAGGAAATGGAATTCCTGCCCCATTCGGATAGCGGATGTTCGCAGGATGAGAAAGTCAAAGACCCCAAGCGTATCTTCTTTATCTCTTTGTCAAGACCAAATGGTGATGCAACCAAGGAAAAGGGCGTTGCAACTGATTTCAAAGACTTTCCGATGTAGTCGCGTAGCTATTGCTTCATTCGAGAAAGCATACGGATGTTTCTTACTTCTATGTTACGATTGAGCTGAATCGGGTTGTTATGGATCAATGCTAAAGCCATCCTTGAGAACACAATCCCTAGCAATCAATTCTACTTAGTTCAGTTATTCAGCTTTTCAAAGGACTCACCTACATTCTATCCGCAACATACTTGGTATCCATATCTTTAGTTGGGAATATCCGATTTGTCTCGGTAGCGAAGAATATCCGAAGCAGCCTTATCCGATCCAAGTCTTATCCATATCTGCTTGTACCGCTCCATTTTGCAAAAGTCAGCCCAATACAATAAATATCTATCATGATTTGTGCAATTCAGCCTCAACGTCCATAGAAAAAAGTGAAATAAAAAGCGTCCATGAGCGCCTCGATTGGAGCAATGTTTCCTCAATGAAATCCAATTTGTGCTTGAGATGTGCAATAATGTCTCAAGAACGCTTCAATCGGCTTCTAACCATCGATAGGTGGATAACTTCCACCAGAGTGTTGCTGCAACTCACACCGAGGGACAGGGGGTGTCGGTTCAGACTTCCTATTTCCAAAGGTACAATATAAACAGTCTCCCATCATCGAATGTGTTGAATGGCAGAAAGAGGGGTGAAACCTAACTTTCGGTTGAAACGACGATGCACAACAATATCAACCAAGAAATTTTTTGACCAAAAGTCGATGCAAGCTGGTAGATCGAACTTAATCGAGACAGTACTTACTTGCAAAAACTCTCGGGTTGTATTTCGAAACCGATTAAAAGGCGATGCGTAATAAGTCGATCGAAATCTAAATATGAAGACTACTCTAAACTAGGCCTAATGCGATGAAGGTACAGAACAGGAATAAGTAGATGTATTTGATTGATGTGTCGATGCTTTACACGCCCTCTAGGGTAGACTATTTATATATACTCTCGACCCATCTATAGTAGGACTCCTTAACTCGTATCCGACTAAAACTCATCTTTATCTTCTATATTTAACAAACTCTCCTATTATACTAACTCCAATCAGACTCGAATCAGGTTTCCTTGTTTTGTCCCGAATGCCTCTTCTTATACCCTTAGCCGACTCTCGCCAAATCTAGTCCTCCTTCCTTATTCGGCCGATCTGGGTTATTGCAACTCTGTTCAGCTTGTCTCTCCTATCATTCAAGCCCATTGACCTTCGCCAATTTTTGGTGTCAACACATGCCACCCAATTTACGATATAATATTTATGTCCCAAAATTATCGTCCTCACGTCATTTTGATGGCATCGTTAGCCAAAGATCCATCATGACGGGCCATCTTTCACCGACCCCACACCCGCACGACTTTCATTAACTTTGTAACCGTGCACACGAAATCGTTTTAGCATCGTCGCGTGGCAGCGTCTCTTCGCCTTCCCAATTTTGTCTCCTCCTACAGTATTCATTTCGACTTCCATAGTTTGAGGGACGGAGTATTTGAAAAGGGATTTCACAATGGCTTACCCTAGAGAGAGTATTTGAAAAGGGGATAAAATGGTGTGCTCCCGGTTGGCGGCGATGACACAGTTTTACTGACGACCAGGGGGCTCTGGGTTCGATTCCTTGGGCAGGGAGCAATGTGGGAGTGTTGTGAAGCTGATGCGCGCACGAGCTAGAGGCGAGGGGCTCTAGATTGAATTGGTGTTGTGAGAGTGAATGAGTGAGGGAGTGGCTCTGGTTTGGCGCAGCGGTTTTGAGCTTGGTCGAGACGTGCTTTAGGTCCAGCGGTCACGAGGGGGGCACAGGCGGTCACCAAGAAGCTCCATTGCTAATAGGCGGGTATGGGCGGTGGCTTGACCGGGTTTCGGTTTGAACCGACCCGGGCGGCTGATCGCACGTGGTAGCATGTAGAGCTCCGGTCAAGGGCGCTGTGACTCGGTGCCATTGAAACCCTTAAAAAATTTATAAAATTCATAAAAATCTAAAAGTTCCTAAAATCCTAAATCTCATCCATTCCTCTCTCTCTTTGTCTACTCGTCTCGGTCCCATCCGACCTTCCTCTTGACTACCTCCTTGCCCCTGTTCTCCTGCATTCTTGGGTTTCTTTATGAACTTTAGGAATTCTCAATATTTTTATGACTTTATAATTCTTTATTTTTTTCCAAATGTTAGCTTTTTTGAGCTTTTTATGAATTTTATAAATTTTTAAAGGTTTTATTTACGGATTTTAGGATTTTTAAAACAAATTTTTAGGTTTTTTTAGACTTTTTAAGTTTTTTTTTATAAATATTGAATTTGAATTCAATTTTTTATGGATTTAGGATGGCACGTGGGCATTTGTGACCACATGTTATACTAACTAGGCATCCCATATCATCAAATCACCCTCTCCATACCACTTTGGACCTAATTGAAACAATAATACAACTTTGTGTATCTAAATATTTTGTTTTGGAAGTTTTGAACCTAAGCAAAAACGCAGGATAGCTTTAAGGACCTGTAATGCAATTTATATTTACTCTATTTTGCTAAAGTAGGGACATGGAGGTATTTGAACTCTAAATGACCTACATATCCTTGCCTACCCACTAAAGTAGGGGCGCAAGAGTCTTTTGACTCGTGACCCAGAGATGAAAGACCTCAATCATAATAAAGCAGGGAGAGGGAGGGACTTTGTGGAGGACCGATTTTTAATACATAATACTGACAATTGGTCTCCTCTAATATTATAAATGTTGATCCAGAATCAGTATATCAACATTGCCATGTTATTTAACTATAATCAATGTGCAATTACAATACCAAAATTATGGTATTATACAGACCACTTTATATTTTGTGAGTTTAGAAAATATCTAGTATTCTAAGCCGAAGAATTCCATATCCTCTGCTGAAAAATCAAAGTCGGGAACTGTAGTGGAATAGGGATTTGTTCATTTGAATGAATAGTTCCCACATAAAGGGTAAGTACGTCAACAGTATTTGCAGGTTTTCATAGGAAATAAATATTAGCTATATGCAAAATGTTTCAAAGAAGGGTAGGGCAATAGTTCAACTGGCATAATATCAAATATTTCAAGACTTAACTTCAGTATTATAAAGATGTTTTATAAAGCATTTTAAATGAGTTTGTAAATTGCTATCTACTTTCTCTATCCTTAATTCATGTGAAAACTGTTATCTTTTTCTAAAATTCTTGGATTTATTTGAATAGAAGAGGTATCACCCAGTTTGACATAACTTCATATACCTAAAGTAGGGTGTAACAGCCCAAATTTGTATTTTATTTTGGAAAAAGAGAAAACACTCCTGTGATGCTTGTATGATTTAATGACAACTTCCTTTAAAAGCAAATTTTGGTTAAAATCAATTTTTGGACATTTGAAATTTTATAAGATAAGAATTTGCTAATTAACTTGAATAAGTTGTTGGAAACTTTAATTTAGGTCCTGATTATGGATATCTAAAATGTATCTATGTATAGGCTAAGTTAATTTTAGTGATTTTAATTATCACTCTAAATCCCCTAGGTGTGTGTATATATACATACATATATGCACACACAAACACATATATGATACATATATATATATAAATACATGATAAATCACATTAAAAATCCTACAAAAAATTCTAGAAACTAATTTAGACCCTAAGTGACAGCTTGACTTGAGTGTTGACTAATTGGACTCCTGGTGGGACCTACTTGGCAGTCCCTTCTTATCTCTGCTCTTGCAAGCATTCTGCCGAGCAACTGAGTTGCACAGCTCGGCTCACTCCTCACCAGCGCTCCTAGAATGCCTCTGCTCGAAATCTCCTCTAGAGATCCTCCCCTTGGCTTCTTGCGCGTGTCGCATTGGCCTTGTGGACCCCACGCCTGCGCCGACGTGACCTCGCTGCCAATGCACTTCGCCGCCGCCTGACATGGCGTGCCGACCAGCCGCCCTGTCGGCCATGCGTGCTCTACCCTTTCCAGGCACCGCCCGGGTTGCTCAATCCTAGTCACTGCCTCGTGCTCAAGTACGCCGGGTTGTTGTGTCCTTGACCGGAGCTCTACACGCGACCGCGCGATCAGCCGCCCCGGGGCAATTCAGCCATGGCAGCAAATCATGTCACCGCCCAAGCTCGCCAATCGGCGACAGCCCTCCCCAATGACCGCCTGTGCACCCGCGTGACCGTTGTGAAGGGAATGTGCCCTAGAGGCAATCATACGATGATTGTATAACGTCTTTGTACATGTACTTATGATAACATTGCTTATCAGTTCCATGAATTTATATCACGACTTTGATCATCAAATACGATTTGGTTGTGAGACACATTGTCATTGTGATATTGTTCTAAACGATCCTTGGTCCATATCATTACGAGGAGCGGTAATGATTTGATCAGCACATATATTGATTGATGGTACTGTTTCACATACTATAGATATGGAGATATCAAATCAATAATATAAACACATGTTAGAGAACATGGGTGGTTGGAAAGACCTACTCCGAGACGCTGCTGAGATTGTTATCCACAAAGTGCCATCAGCGTGTAGTCTCGAGTGGTATATCTATATGGTCCTTAGACCTGAGATCATCATGGAGACCCAGCTTGTGGAGTTGTATGCTTTGGTATTATCAAACACTACACCGTAACAGGGTAGTCATAAAGATAACTACTGGGTATGCTGTGAAGCATGGCGTAGGGATGTGATTGATCAGGATGGAATTTGCCTCTCCTCGATAACGGGAGAGATATCTCTGGGCCCCTCGGTGTGGATGGATAAGGACAGCGCACGGCCGTGCTGATATGATTAAAGAGTTAATCATGATATTTATATCCATCACATTGACGAGTGAATGGTCGAGATATCACAAGGGTGGCACATATCTCGCCTTGAGCTTGACTGATATCGTGTGGCAGAATGATCGGTATGTTGAGTGTATCAGGGTTCAACCGATGAGATCATTCTGTGTATTCGGGGTCAATATGTAATGCTAGGTGCCGCTATTGATCTGTGGACTGGAAAGGAACTTTCCGGATTCATGACCAACTTGCACATGAACCTAACGGGTCACACACTTAACGGGTTGGAACACATCTAATGTATTTGATCTATTAGAAGAAAAGGGTTTGCACGCGGATATGATTCACATAGGAATTGGAGTCTTAGTGGGCCTCGACTTGAGCCCTTCAGCACGTCCATAAAAGGGGAGGCCTGGGGCTGCGCAGTGTAGATAGATGAGCTCTCACCAAGGCCTAGCCGCCGCGCTCCTCCCGCTCGTCCGAAACCCTAGCCGCGTGGTGAGGTGCTAGCACACCCCGCACGGCGTTCCTGCTCGGTACGTGTAGATACCGGTAGAGGCGCTGCCTTCCACAAACGTGTTGTTCGGTTGGATCTACGCCGAGCACTCGGCGACCAGTCCGACCACTTGGTGACCAATCCGACCACTCAATGACTACTCGGCGACCACTCGAACCAGTCGGCGAGCACCCCGAGCACTTGGTGACCAGTCGGTGAGCAGCCCGGGCACTTGGCGACTAGTCGGCGAGCATGACGCATGCTACTCGGATCTGATTGGGACGTGTACGACTACTTCCACGACGCGTGCGCATCTGCTTCCGCTGCATCGGCGCGTCAAGGGTAATGATCTGTGATCCCCTATTTGCATGTGATCTTGGGTGTTTGCGGTAGAAAATTTTCGTTTTATGCTAGCGTAGCCTACCCGTTTCCCAACACGTTGGTCCATAAGCTTGACTGACCTAAGCTCAAAACTGGTCGTGCCGAGCCTACCCACTCTCTCACACTCACTTCTTTGTCACCAGATCAATCTAGAGCTCCTCGCTTCTAGCTCGTGCGTGCATTAGCTTCGCCACACCCCCGCCTTGCTCCCTGCCCAAGGAATCGAACCCAGAGCTCCCCTGGTCGCCGGTGAAGCTGTGTCATCACCGCCGGCCGGGAGCACACGTTTTATCCCCTTTCCAATTTCTCCCTCCAGGGTAAGCCATTGTGAAATTCATCACCCCATGAGCTTCTCCTGATCATCCTCTACCTTTTCCTTCTCACAGATTCCCGTGGGTGGCTAGTGGTTGCTCTAGCACCGTGAACATGTTGCCGCTCCTGTTTTGGCCTCCTCATCGCCAGTTTTTCTCACGCTTTCCACGGTCCAGCCAAGAGCTCGGTGAGCATCCTCAAGCCCTCCTCATGCTTATTCACGTCTTCGCTTAGTTTATAGGGCACGAAAGGGCCTTAGATGGTTGCTCCCGTGGGTGCTCTCTGCCACCGCTCGGCTCGCCACCATTTCAGGCCATCGCTGGCGAGTATCGTGACGACACGTTCTTGGGCTACTCGCGTAGAACCCGTAGTGCCCATGATCGTCCCCTATAGTGCCCTGTAGCGCCACCGGTAGACTGCCGTGAGATGGCCGGTTTCATGACATCATTCCGCCTCTCCGGTCGGGGGTAGAAGACAAAGTCCCGACTGTCGGATCTTTGCTAAGATGCGTGCGTAAAACCGTTTAAGTTTAAATTGCGCGCGAGAGAGGTAATGCGTCGCTGACATGTGGGTGGTTAAGTGGAAGCGCTCCACCTCACTGGCGCCTTCGCTCGCGAGTTATGCCATTTAGGTTTACGCCTTCTGCGTGGCTGGCTCAGCCGGCGAGATAGCGGACTGGCCCATCACTGTTCATATGATTTTCCTGAATTTAGCAAATATAACAAATACAATAAATAGAAATGATTTATTAAAAATAGCTAGACTTCTTCAATAATACTAGAAATTTTATGGTTAATACTAGAGCTTATTCTGGATTTAATAAAAATGCTACCATGAATAGTAATAGATGATTAATCTCTGATTAATTTCATTGGTTGCATTTAGAGTATTAATCCATGTAGAAAATGGACAGAAATGATTTTCTGTTAATCAAAAATAGATTAACACTTAATAAAAATCTAAGAAAATCATGGATTCTGTATCATAACTCTCTGAACCTAGGAAAAAATATGAACTCTATGGTATGACTCCTAATCACACATTAGCTTATAAATGGCCTAATTAATATCTATGATTACTTAGTTATTTTAAGACCTAATTATCCTAAGTTAATGTATCTGTTCAATATGTGATTTCACCACCCCTTTAGGACAGTAAAGGTTTTATTTTACTAGTCTCATAATAACCAACCTCATGATTAGGTACACACACACACACACATATATATAATACACACACACATTATATGATAATATCTCCCATCCACACTTAACCTTCTATTATGGTAGGATAAAAATGACAAGATAAGTTGATGAAGGAAATAATTCTGACCAAAAATGATTGTTAAATATTCTTGCACTTGTTGAATACCTTAAAAGTAATAAATCCTATTTTCTCCTATCAGGCAGATTAGGGTAGAAAATACACTTATATATATGTGTATGTATATATATGTATATAGATATATGTGTATATTCATGTGCATCATCTCATGAGCACCCCCACTACCATTACATTAGAAATTGTTGCTTCATAGAAGGATCATGGAACTTCCTTGTCATACACCTTATATATTTAAATGTGGGAAATATAGACGACCGATTGCGAGCGGTTACGATTGCATCTCATGCATCAAGCTTTTCTTCGCTGCATTGTGTTTATGGTGAAATGTTGATTCTCCGATTAGACGTAGAGGATCCGGAGGGGCATTTCGAGGACTCCGCACCAAACCAGGACTTCGATCTCCAGGGCCAAGGTGAGCTAACGTCTTTCCTATAGGATGTTTACTTTTACTAGGGAGAGTCTAAACTTTCCCTAGAGCGGGTTAACATTCAATAGTTCATATTGAATCCTAGATTTATAAAATATCTTATTTACAGTATTAAATTGCATGCTTTTTAAGTATTTATACCTATTTGCTTAATCATAATACATCATGCCATGTTATTATTTGTTATTGTTTTTACCATGATGATATTGCCTTGATATAATCATCTGTTATTTGACCTTACTATTGATCGCCTTGAAGATCACCTTGTTAGCCGGGTTAGGTTAAATAAATGATTTAGACCTTTAAGTCTTGGTTAAAAACTTACTTAAACATTGCTCAGGTCCAATTATTAATTTTAGGCTTAGTCGTCTCGGAACGGTGAACCGATATTCATGGGACATGATCACAAAATAAATATGGTTAACTGAAATTTGGGCATGGCATGCCAGTGTGTGTAAAATTGGATATGGTTGTGTTTCAATGCGGACTGGGTCCGGCATTGGGTAAGAGAAGGAGTAGCTGGGCTACATGAATTAAGGAGCTAATCGCCCACATACATAGTGCATGGAAGAGGAGTGCGGCGAGATCTGCGTAATGCCGAGCGCTGCCCAGGAGGGTTCCACCACATCGTGTGACTCACACGAAGGGTGTGATTTAGCCGAAGAAGGATGTGCATAAGGGTAAGGCCCTTCGTGGACTGGCTGGGCTGAATAAAAAATTCTCCTAGATGGGTGCATCAGGGATGCACAGTGTGACGTCACTGACCATTGTGGATGATTCCTAACACCACAACATGCCGGCTATCGCGCGGTAGTGCAAGTATTGGGATTCCGGGGTAGTTACGACCTGCGGGAGTACCTGTCTGCTGCCATGCTTGAGGTGAAGACAGTTTCATGTCGTCATCCGAGAGATGATCTAAGTCCATTCTTACAGAGAGCCGTGAGTCTAGCATGGGTCGGCAACCCAGCTAGGACGAGACCAGGTACTTTGCTAGGGGATGTGATCCACAACGGGTGCGCCACACCTGGAAGATGATGGCGGAGTGGGAGGAGATCATTTGGCAGAGTGCATGGAAACTGCCATGGGGTTGGAAATGAGAATTGAAATGGAATTATGATGAATAATCAACTTGATGTAGAAATTTGGTTAAAACCGCTAAGTCATAGGCTTTGATTTCTAAAACTGGCTTTTCTGCAAATAAACAAACCCAGCCTTTCCTTTGAAGCCTCTATCACTAAATGCATTAGGTTGGGTGTTGACTCGCCAGTGTTTGGATGACACTGACCTCGCATACTTACATACTTTTAGACATGGAGGACCCTGGTGAAGAAGACGCCTATGACTGCCATGAGGAAGAAGATCCTCAATTTTAGGACCAGGAATAGTGGAGAAGTTAGGGTTTAGTTGGTTCCACCAGCCATGTGTTGTTACATAGCTACTAGTGTGATTTTGTTGTTTCTGCTTAAAAACTCTGGTGATCGCATCTTTTGAAAGACTTCTGCTTTACTCTGATGGAGACTTGATTGTAACTAAGGCTTAAATGCCATTTACCACTATTGCGATCTGGCGATCGCCATTATGTAATATTTGAATGGTCGATGTATGAAATGATCCAGCTATGTAACTGTGCACTAGCCTACTGATCCAGGGCCTAGTGCATGTCCGACCGTTCCTTGGAAGGTAAGCCGAGGATGGCTGCGACATAGGGTCCATTAATGATTTTATTATCAGCTCTACAGAACCTGTCCAGCTTTACCCATAAAATGGTCGATAATACGGATAGGCGGTATTTATGTCATTCCTATTCAATGTAGTCCATGTTTTGCAATGTTTCGCACAAGACGCAAATGCAACACCTCAGCTCCCACTGAGCCCAAGATGCTACTAAGTCTCTAAATTCTACGAAATTTCGGCAGCACCTCCCCTAAAAATTGGACATCCACTCAGCAGACAAAAAAAACATTTTTGGGTGAATACTATCCTACCTTGCCCATGCAATTACCTATCTGGTAATTCATTCCTATGCTTTTTAATTTTTCTGTTTTCTGTTTATCACATTGTCTATCCAAAAGACAAGATGAATACTATCCTACCTATTGAAATAACCATATATCTAGATTTTCATATACTAGGGTATGGTCAAGTTTAATCATTTTTGGGTGGGCTTTTGGTTGTGAGGTTTGGACTATCTATTCTACATAAAATGTTAAATATAATAATTCAAATAAAGGATAATTTACAATTAAATAACTAGAAAATAATGCGATAAATATATAATAAATGAAACTGGGAAATCAATATGCATCAAAAGATAGAAAACCTGCCTTCTTCGGTAGTCGGGTCGAGCTTAAAAGTATTTTCCGGATATTCTTGTTCAAAGAATTCGGAGGCGATCAGTTCATTGTCAATACGTCGCAAATATGGAAAAAAAGAAAAGAATTCCAATAAATATTCAAATAAAAATTGGAGAAGCATTATGCATGAAAATGCATAAAAAGGGTTCGATGAATAGGTGATGGGTTGTACTATTTTCTAGGAACTTTGAAAATATTTTCAACTGGATAAGGGTGGGGATGTTTCGGGCATTTACTCCGGGCAACATGAAGCTAATACTGGTGTACGTCTGAATTTAAATGTGGACCGACAAATTTCCAGAGATCGGGGTTGACCACAAAAATTGCCGGAGTTCCGAGATAGAATTTGTTAAGATATAGGGGTGTAAAATTGAAAATACATTTTTATAAAATTATTGGGTGCTATGATATATTTATAGCATTTCTCAAAATTTTATAAATTTATTAAAAAATTTTAAATGCTTTTATATATAAGAAAGTGAGAAAAAGGAATTTATTTGGATTATTTTATTATGGAAATGTGGGATATTATATTTTTATGAAATTCTATACTTTGTTTTAGAATTTTGGGAATTTTTTTAGAATTTTTGGAAAGGTTTGGTTATTTGAAATAAAATTCAAAAGCTCAAATGGTACAAGAAATTGGAAAGGAAATTTTAATTTCACTGGGCTACATTGTTGGGCTAGGCCCAGTTACTTGCGCCGATGGCTGACAAGTGGGACCCAACATGCAGTTGGGGAGAGAGCACGCGTGGGCGGGACAGGAGGGACTGATAAATGGGACCAGGTGATCAGTGAGGGAAGGGGGAAATGGGGCTGACGGAGGGGGACGACGGCGTCGGTGATAGGTCGCTGACGATGAGCAATTGACAACAAAAACGTGAAATTGGGAGGGTGAGGATACCTGGGGAGGTCTTAGCGAGGCTCGGGGTGGCTAGAGGTGGTCAGGCGTCGAGGTTAGGGCGATGACACTTGTGGGTTGCAGCGATGAGGGTGCTCCGGTGATCACCGGTGCTCGGGAATGGCTTCATGGGCTTCGTGGCATTGAGTGGAGGTTTTTTGATATTAGGACCATGGTTGGGGAAGGAGTTGAATTACGGTGAGGGAGTTTGCCGGAGTTGGGGAAGAAACGGGATACAACGGCAATATGGTGGAGTAGGGGAGGAATGGAGGGGTGGGGAAGGTGGCTTGGGTCATAGCGGCGTCGGGAGGGCCCTTTTATAGGCCAAGGATGTATTGGCGGGCATGGCATTGCGAACTCACGGCAGCGGCGGTGGCGCAACGCAGTGGCGAGCTATTGGTGAGCCGCTCTGGAGAGATAGGGACGGTGAGGTGGTGGATGAGATCGGCGACGTGGAGTGCTATCCTAGGTGGTGAAACCGGAGCAGAGGATGGACGGTCCTATACCACAGCACATAATTAGCTTCGGACGCAAGTCGGTAATAATACAAAATTCCCGACGCACAAACCATCGGCATAAATGGGCGACGAACTATCAATCGGAAATGAAGCTATTTGGATCTACTAGTCGGTCGGCAATAATAGGTACTTCTAGGGACAAATAGTAAGTCAGGAAAAAAATACTTTTCCCATCCTGTGATCTGTTGGCAAGTCACTGCCAACGCATTGTCCGTCGGTAATTACCAGGTAGGTGGATTAAAAAGATTGATCAGAGGCGTGCGCGCACAGAAGGGAAAAATTGGGGAAGGTAAAAATTTCCCTCAGCCCTCGCTCCTCTCATTAAAAAAGATTTCAGCTCTCCTCTCAGTCCTCTCTCTCTGTGGCCGCCCCTATCCCGTAGAAGCGCACTGCTCTCCTTCTCCCTCACCAATCACCACTCTCTGGCGCCTCCCCTTCCCTGACAAGGGCACCGGCCCAACCAGCCCCAAGCCGGCCCCTCCCTCCACTCCCCCAGCGCTGCTCTTCCTCTCCTTCTCCCTCACCTCTCTCTCCCCATGGCGCCTCCCCTTCCCTGACAAGGGCACCGGCCCAACCAGCCCCAAGCCTCCCCTCCCTCCACTCTTCCTCTGCTGGAGTTTCTTGGCCAGGAAAGGGGAGGAAGGAAAGGGGAGGAAGAAAGAAGGAGAAGGAAGGAAAGGGGAAAGGAGGAGAGACCGATCAGCACAAGGAGGAGGGAAGAAGAGATGGAAGAGAAGAAGAAGAGGAGGAGAAAGAAGGGGAGGAGCTAGGGTTTCACCTAATCTTTGGGGAAACTGAAAATTAAGGTAACCTCCTGTGATTTGCCCATTTATTTGGCGACTTAGGTGTGTATTTGGGCAGGGGAATTGCAAACCCTAAGTTGGATTTTAGGTTTGGTGTTAGGGGATGTATGTAGTACGTTGTTTCTTAATTTTGAGTAACTTATTCTAATAATTGGAGCTAGGTCCTGTTGAATAAAAGCTGCATCTTGTTTCCAGCTTTCCAACGCATCTGAGAACGTGTAAATCGGCCTAACGGTTTGGGAGATATGTTTATTTTCGTACTGCTGTCCAGATTGGGTCGTGACGGGTACATTGTTCCTTAATTTCGAGTGGTTTCCCTTAAGAATTGGAGCTAGGTCCTGTTGAACAAAAGCTGCATCTTATTTCCGGCTTTCCAATAGATCCAAGAACACGCAAATATGACTAACAGTTTGGGAGATATGTTCATTTTCGTACTGTTGTCTAGATTAGGTCGCGATGGGTACGTTGTTCCTTAATTTCGAGTGGTTTCCCTTAAGAAGTCGAGCTAGGTCCTGTTGAACAAAAGCTGCGTCTTGTTTCGAGCTTTCCAAAACATCTGAGAATGCGTAAATCGGACTAATGGTTTGGGAGATATGTTCATTTTTGTACTGGATTCAAAACAAAATGTCCGCTATGAACGTGAAACCTACTGGATGCTAAAACTTGATCTTTTTAGCCTTCTTGTCAATATACTTCATCAAAACTCAACAGTATTCATAATGTATATGGTGTAGTAATCTTTTGTAGCCTAGAAAGATTAGAAAATAAATGATAAAGACTTGCTTTGCCTTATGCGTGGTGGTAACGTCATCATTAGTAAAGGAATACTTCCCCTTCTCATCAAGATGCCATGCCAAGAAGCCATCTATGTTTTCCTTTAAAGGAATACTTTTTATTCACTTAGCCTTTTCCGCACTATATGTGCTATCAATTAACCTATCATTCCATTTTGCAAATTTTGGCTCAATAAGTTCATAAACTTTAGTAAAGGGAGACTACCCTCTATTAGACGATATGTACTTAGAACCATCCATTGACAACCAAGGTCCATCCCGAATTTGATTCCTCTACCTCTAATAAATGCTTTTTCGATTTTCTCGCTTTTCTATTTTATTCCTTAGTGCATGTTCCCTGTCTAGCCTTGCTTGTGATACTGCTTGAAGTGTACAAATTTCAATATGTCGTTTCACTATTGACTCTTTACCTTTGCTAATAGTGAGTCAATACATAATTATGCAGTGTAGGTGATTGTCTACTTAATTTATATAGCTTACGTCATTGTTAGTGAAGGTGCAACATGGATAAAAGATGGATGGATAAGCCTAGGTACATAACTATTTTATTTCTTTATTGGGAGTTTATAGTTGCAATTTTTTAGCAAACCTAACATGTTGTATTTCTACCGTGTTTAGGCACACCAAGGTCTATATAGATGGGGTACACCAATTTATAGACTATGCATTTCGTAATTCAACAGACGGAAACAGAATACTATGCCCTTGTAGAAAGTGTGTCAACTCTTTGTGGAAAGAGGCAAGTGAAGTCTTGAGTGCACTTAATATGTGAGGGATTTCAAGAAGGGTATACAAGGTGGACTTATCATGGAGAGGCAGCCTCCTCTTTTGAGAGTACTCATGATTGTGATGAGATGGAGTGTACGGATAATTTGGGTGAAGATGACATTTCAAATTTGCTTAAAGACCTAGCGGGTGGTTTAGATGACGGAGGAGATTTTGAGGCCGATGGTGGTTTGGAGTAGTCCAATGAGGAATTAGAAGCTTTTCAAAAACTAGCAGATGATAACGGCGTAGAGCTATACCCGGGGTGTAAGAACTTCTCTAAGTTGCGTTTCCTAGTTAGACTTCTTCACCTAAAATTGCTTGGAGGATGGACTGATAAAAGTCTTGATCAGTTGCTAGATTTACTTAAAGAAGTTTTTCCTGATGGATCAGCATTGCCTAAAAATTACAATGAAGCTAAGAAAACAGTTAAATGCCTAGGACTTGGGTATGTCAAAATTCATGCATGTGAAAATGATTGCATTCTCTTTAGGAAGAACCATGCTAATGACGACTCATGTCCAACATGTGGTGTAACAGCCTAGCTGTTAAACTTCGTATAGCTATGCATATCATTAGCATGTTCATTCATTTTTATGTTGTTTACAAAAATTTTGCATTCAACCACCATGCTCTATGGTGGGAACATTAGGCTTTTAACTTTAAACCCTTTGGCCAAGCCACTAGAGTAGTGAGACCGAGCCCAACGGGCATGTTCCTTAAATGCCCGAGCTAGATGTAGCTTGCCCGAGTAAGGTAGAGTTTACCCGAACTCTATCAAGTAAGGTAGCGACTGTGTCGGACTTCACCGAGCTCTACCCGAGCTTGGTTGCTACCCAATCCAAGCTGATTATAACTTGCCTGAGCTAGAAGATGTCCGGAGGAAGCTACCCGAGCTATAGACGGTTGAACCGAGCAATAGAAGACCCGACCGGGCAAGAAGAAGCTCGAGTAAGCTCGTACCTATTCAAACAACCCAGCCACCACATCTATTCTTTATTCCTTTTGCCCTCCCGTGATGTCACGAATCTTCCATCCATTGGCTGACTTGTACGGTGCTAGGCAGTATCAGCCGAATCTTCCATCCACTGGCTGACTTGGGCGGTGCTGCAGGCAACCTAGACCCTCAGCTTTTCTTACCCGGTATCTTACCTGCAGACTCTCTATTATAGGTGGGACCTGGACCCACTTATCAATGGAAGAGTATACCTCTATTTAAACCCCTCTCCACCCACTTCAACCAGCCTCACTCTCATTCTTCCCACGTCCAAGTTACGATAAAGAACAAGAACGAAGAAGTGTTCCTCATCTCCACCTCCACCATTTTCAAATCTCCACCCAAACCACCAAGAATCCATATAGGGTGTTATATATCGTTGGAAAGCTGAAATTGTTGGCTATCCATTCCACTCCATGGTAAGCACATACACAAAGGTTTGCTATGGATTTCTCTTCCTTTTCTCTTTACTGTTCAATTTTGGAACAGCAAAGACTGATTTTGTTTTCTGCCCATCTATGCCCTCTTTCTTCAAATCCAGGCCATGGAATGAGCAGGAGTAACATCTACACTTCCTAAGCTTCAAGTGCATCCAACTTCCGTGCACGTTCACAAGGATTTGGGTGAGTTCTTGCTGCCTATCTTTATCTACTTTACTGTTTTGGACAGCAGTGAGGTTCTTCGCAGTTTTCTCATCTTGCATGTCATTTTCCCTCACACGCAAGCTTGGAGATGGCCAAAAGGAGTTCATGCGTGAGCTAAGGAACGTCTAGGAGCAGATCCATGCTGCTGGAGTTGAAGGGACCTCAAGGAACAAGCTGAAGAGTAGCTGAACCGCGTTCTGGACAGATTACCGTCCACCACTTCGATCTCCTCATCTTTGGGCTCTCTATTGTTAAGCGAGGCCTTCCTTCCTAGGTGAAAACCCAATACTCCCTCCCACTTCTGTTTTTCACCATTTAGCATTCATGGCTAAGCTGTTCTTTGGTGGAAACCGAAAGTATTAGAACCCCAGATCTGAAAACAGTCTGTTTCAGCCTTTCTTTGAACAGCAGACTAGTAAATAAATTCTATAAAAACAACCGTAGCTCAGATGAAAAAGTATTCTACATGAAACTTGTGCGCCAGGAAATTTCCTACAACTTTCATGTTAAGCCCGAGATTAGCTGAGCTTATTAGAACCCCCAAAATTGGCTCGTACTAAGCAACATACAAGCTAAGTGACTTTCCCGAGTTAGAGCTAGTTGAGCCCGACCTTGTCCATGTCCTAGCCAACCACGCTATGCCATATCCGACCTTGTAAACCCAGTCTTTACTAAGACAATGTCCTTCCCGAGCTAGGAGGCTCCCGAGCTAGTATTGCACCCAAACTTCAAATGGCTCTATCTCACTCATCCGAACTCGGATTTGGGTGATTCTTTCTGCAAAATTTGCATTAGATCATGAACTTACTGAATCTCTAAAAATATTTGATGTTACTATTTTTTTGGTATTTTATTTGAATTTTATTTGATGTTCTTACTACCGAACATTAGGAGCTGACGTTCCGGAAGAGCCCGGACTTGATCCAGAAGCTCTCCCCGACTACGACCAGCAACAAGGCACTTATACTCCCCTCATTTGACTCACCATATTGATTCTCTATTTACATGCATTGATTTAATTATATCCTACCACTTGTTGCATGCTAATTTTGAGTATGTTACTTGTTGGGTAAAAAGTAGTTATGTCCTACTTAGTGGTTAGTACCTTATTAGGCTTGACATCTTTATTTCTTTGTAGCCTGAGCAGGTACTATTATTTATGTTGTGTCACGAATGCTTAGCAATGCTTAGAGTCCACGAGGTAAAGCGATCAGTGGAGTAGTCCATTGGTCGTGTGATTCAATTATTGATGTACTTAATGTTCGGTTTGGATTGATGAGTATTTGAATTACGTGTGAGAGCTAAGTTGGACTCGAACGGGTGGTAGAGGATGATGGGAGGACGAATCCCGGACATGTAGCCCCTTTTGGGTAATTAAGGACCGAACATCGGGTACCTTCCTCTCAAGTACTATACGTACGACCACACGTGTTTTATGGGGACACTTGGCTAACTTCCTGTGCATGCTTGAGCCCTTGGGTACCAGCGGGGCAATGTGTTTGTGGGTGGGGTGGCAGGGCGGACCATCCGTGGGGCGTCTTGTGCTTGGGTGTGATGGCTTTGGACAAATCCAATGCAACGGTTAACTCCCTCCTGCACTCATGGAGTGGGGACTGGATAAAGTTAACTCGGGTGACCCAATAGACTGGCATGTACATCTAGGAGGCTTCGGCATGGCTTGCTGTGTCGTGTGGGTAAAGTCGTACACCTCTGCAGAGCGTTAAACTGTTCGAACAGCCGCGTCCCGGATTAAGGACGAATCTTGAGTTGGTTAAGCTGCCATTTGTTAGCACTTGGTTACTGGTTTTGGTTATATGGTTTGGTTATGTGTTCATTTCCGAGCACTGGGTTGCTCGTGGTGTCACTGGTCGGATAGAGACCAGGGGACGGATAGAGTCCCGGGTATGTTTTGATATGGCCGGATAGAGGCTATGGACGGATGGAGTCCAATGGATTGATGATGGTGATGATATATATTGATGAGATGATGATATTATTGCTAGTCACATTGATTTAAAATGTTTTATTCAAATGCCATTTACAATCTACTTATGTTTACGTCTTGCAAATGCACTTTATGCTGAAAATGTCATGCTAACCTTCCATTGGATACATTATTCATGAATGAGGATATACATTACCTCCTAGTCTTTGAGTACCATCTGTACTTATACAAGTTGCTATTATTTCAGGTGATTATGACCCCACGCTTGAGTATTACCATCAAGCGGGTTGCAATGCCGCTAGCGAAAGCGGAGTTCTAAACTTCCATCGGTTGCCCTTGGGTTATGAGGCATACCTTCTTGGCCCTTTTGGTTTTAGTATGATTAAGTCTTCATTGTTTTCTTATTGAACATCTTATGTTTTTTTGCCATAAACTCTGAATTATGTTAAACTTATTGTATGGACAGCAGTCCATACCCTGTTGTAATATAAGTTTGTGTCCCTTACCGTTTGTGTTGTGTCATCGATCCACATGAGGGTATGTGTGTGATGGTAGCTGATCTTGGGAGCCATCACAGAATGCATATCCGGTACCCAGTTTCACTTTCGTTTCAATAGAGTTGGCTCACATAAGTTGTTGCTACCCGGTTTGGGAGTCGACCTACCCGGCTTGCTCTCAGGCAGCCCGTAAGTTGATTTTGACCATAGGGGCAACAAGTGGGTGATTTCTCTATTAAGCCGAGTGTGAAAAAGGGGGTGCCACATGTGCGAAGTCAAGGTGGAAATCAGAAAAGAAAAATAAAGATGGCAAACGTGTACATAAAGTTCCATGTAAAGTTCTTCACTATTTTTCAATAAAAACAAGGTTTCAAAGGCTATTTGCATCCTCTAAAACTGCTGTGGACATGAGATGGCATGATGAAGAGCGCAAGAAAGACGGTTTACTTAGGCATCCAGTTGATTCTCCTCTTTGGAAGGATTTTGACCATAAACATCCTGAGTTTGCTTCGGACAACCGCAACATTAGACTTGGGTTGGCTACGGATGGTTTTAATCCCTTTAGGTCCATGAATGTCAGCTATAGCATTTGGCCTGTTATATTGATTCCATATAACTTTCCACCTTGGGTGTGTATGAAGCAAACAAATTTTATTCTATCATTATTAATTCCTGGCCGAAAAGCTCCCGGTAGTGATTTTGATGTCTATCTTGATCCACTAATTGATGATATGGTAGATTTGTTTGTTACTGGTGTGAGAACTTATGATGCATCAAAACAAGAGTACTTTCAACTGCGTGCTGCCATATTATGGACCATTTCTGATTACCCAGGTCTAGGCTATGTCGCCAGATGCACTACGTCCGGTAAAATAGCGTGCATTGAATGCCACTCATATACATGCTCTCTACGGTTAAAACAATGTAGAAAGACCTGCTATATGGGACACCGTAGCTTCTTGGAAAAAGACCATAATTTTAGGTATGATGCTGATTTATTTGATGGTAAAATTGAGCTTGGGTCTGCGCCTAGACCACTCTCAGGGGAGGAGATTTTAATGCAGACAGAGAATATGCATACAAGTTTCGGGAAAGGTGTGTCGGTAAAGAAAGCAACCAAAAAGCCAAAGCGCAAGGAGGGTGAGCCTGTGGTCATATGGAAAAGGAAGTCTATTTTATTTGAGCTGCCATATTGGAAGGACTTATTGTTGCGACATAATTTAGATGCCATGCATATAGAGAAGAATGTGTGTGATAACATCACTAACACACTTTTGGGCATTGATGGGAAGTCTAAGGATAATTTGAATGCTCGTTTGGATCTTCAGTCTCTATACATTGGAAGAGATCTTCATCTTGTTGAGGCAATAGATGATCTTTTTTGTACCTCCTGCACCATACACCATGGATACATCAGAGAAGAAGTTATTTTGTCAAGTACTCGCAGGAGTCAAGTTTCCTGAGAGTTATGCATCTGATATACGTCAGAACGTGCATGTTAATGAGAAAAAGATAGTTGGGCTAAATAGCCATGGCAACCATATTTTTATGCAAGATTTACTTCCACTTTGTGTGAGAAGGATACTACCAGAGAAAGTTAGTGCAGCATTGATTTGTATAAGCAATTTTTTCAAGAAAATATATTCACCAGTAATTCATCCAAGCGATATGGATACACTAGAATCAGAAATAGCAGAAACTTTGAGCCTTCTAGAGACTATATTCCTTCCATCTTTTTTTGATCTCATGGTACACTTGATGGTACATCTTCCTGCCCAAGCAAGAGTTGCGGGTCCAATACATTTCCGAAATATGTACCCTGTGGCGAGGTATTTGATGAGGTTGAAGGGCTTTGTCCGCGCTAGATGTCATCCAGAGGGATCGATTGCAGAAGGTAATGCAGATGTGGACAGGGGTCCGAGCTAATGCAACTTTCCTCTTGTGGAATTACATATTTTTGTCTCATATCTATATTGTATTTACATTCAGATTGAGACTGTCTTCATCCTATGATTAGGAACTCACCTAGAGCAAGAAATAATTGAATTGTTCCTTCTGTAATTTCAGCAATCCTATAGTACATGCATGCATGAACACCCTTACTAGCTAGTTGCCAAATTGATTTTTACTTGCCAACATGCTGACTGCAACCTTCTAGCTGGCTAGTGTTAATTTGTATTGATCTACATATCTTTCGATACCAATAAATGTTCTTTCTACAGGTAAAAATGGAAGGGCATAGCTCAACAATTCTTACACCTTCAATTCATGTGTGGACTCCATACTTCTCTCTATTGTATGGATAAAGCTTCGATGCCAGATATATAAATGGTCTTTGGGTTATATACATGCTTCTGCAAACTATTACCTTTTGGGGATCAGTTATACGTTGGTGTTATTGTGAACTAACTTTTGGTGTTACATGTGCATATTATTATGTCTCGGTTGGATGATATGCCAATATTTTGGACAATTTTAATTATTGTAGTAGAGCAAGGGTGTTACTTTGAATGCTTCAATTACTCTGTCATGTCTCGGTTGGATGAATTATCATGTCATGTATCACTTGGATGAATTATATATATGCTCTTAATTAGAGTGCTTTGATTAAGTACTTTGATTATCTTGTGTCATGTCTTATGAATGCTTGAATTAGAGATATCTACTGAACATTTACTATATCATGTCACATATTATATGAAATCCTAAGTAGAACAATATTTACTAACAATTTTTTTTAAAACCTATTACATTTTTTTAACTGAGCTTGACAATAGCAACGAACAGTGCATCGGCAATATTTCACATTACCGACACCATGTCCATCGGGAAAAACTTGTCCGTCGGCAAAGATCTAAATCAGGCTGCAAAGAAAAGTCCGTCGGTAAAAATTTGTCCATCGGCAAAAATACTGCAATGCAAACGGATTGTACGTCGGGAATAAAAAGTCCGTCGGTAAAAACTTTTGCCGACTGGACTTTAGCCGACACTCGTTATCCGTCGGTAGAACTTTTTAAAGACGGACTGTACGTCGCTATATGGGGTCTTTACCGACGCACAGTCAGACGCCAATAATATGCCATGGTATAGCGCGGCTGCGGGAAAGGATTCTGGTGGGCGATGGCGGTGCTGGTGGGTTGAACAGGGGCGGCGCGGCGAGGGAAAGACGAAACAACGGCGGCCGTTGGATTTATAGCAAAACTGTGGGCGCTGTTGGATTTTGATAAAGAGGCTGATATATGGGATCCACCAGTCAGTGGGAAAGAGGCTGGAGGCGGGATTGGGAAGATGTCTTCCCTTAATGGAAAGCGTATTCCGGAATTTCCAGAAACGGAAAGATTTGAATTTAAATGAGAAATGATTTTTTAGAAATTGAATAGGGTTTTAGAAATTCATAGGAAATTATAGGAAGCTCAGAAAAATATGAAATAAATTTCTAAAAGTCAAGACAAATAAGGAGAATCCAAATTTAGAATAAAATTAGTTATTTTATGGAATGAATATCTTTGGAAAAATAAAGGAAAGGTATTTTTTTAGGGAATAAATAGGGATTGGGTTTGGAAAATTCCCAAAAAATTAAGGAATATTTGGAAGGACTTAAATATGACTTTTTGTGGAAATTTTTCATGCTAAAAATAGAAAGAAATTTAGGTATGTCACAGACTTTTCATCTCTCAAGGTGGTTACAACTTGTCCTCCTTGGGAGGGATCCAATGATGCTTGTCCTAACAGCTATGTAGGCCCTATATCACTCCATGTTCCCCTAAGCTAACCTGATCACCAAGTTAATTCTTCTGCTTCGAACTTGTATCTTCGAGGTGGCTTCACACGGTCATCAATCTATGCTTGTCTCAATTGGATCTCCTAGTTTATGTCTTGACCGAAGCCCCAGAATCACTTCGTTGGGTCCTTTTGGCGAAGGTCTCGCGAAGTTTCCAAATTGCTTTGAAAGTGTCTTCTAAGAGCTTGTTTCTTTCGGCGGTTGCGGTTGCGTTTGCTTATAAGCTGAAAATTTATAGCTCCTCGATAAAGACATCCGATGAATCAAAAAATTATAGAAAAATGGTTTTGAGAGCTTTGAGAAGAAATTGTAAGACCTACAAAAATTGGCTAGCAAACGTCAAAGCGTTTGGCTTGTACGAAAATAACAAATTTTCAGCTTATAAGCAAACGCAAACACAAACACTGAAAGAAACAGACCCTAAGTAAAGGTCCCATGAAGCTCTAGAAACTGCTTCAATTATCATGTCGCATGGTATCACCCCTACAACAATCTTGTAAATTTCATTCTAGATTGCAATATTGATCTTAAAAAAGGAAACATTCTAACTTCAAATAAACATCACAATTATACTAGCAGTTTGGAATTTGGAATGGGCTTGATCAAATTCTAATATGTTGGATTTTTTCCCAAAAAAAGCCAAAGTGCCAAACAAGTAGTGTTCAAGAGTTCGCTTGGCAGATTTGTAGCGGTCGGGCACCGCCAAACGTTAAGGCTGCAATTGTGATTCTCAACATTTTTACCCTCGACGGTCGAGGATAATATAAGTAATATAATTTTTATATATTGTGTATAAAAATTGTTTTCTAGTTATTTTCAAGACAACAATACTAAACTAGAGTATTAAACTTTCAAGTAATTAAGTAACAATTGTGTTAGTGACTTGGTGTACCTTAATTTGGGGCGAATCTTCCAATCTTGTACACCAAAATGGTTGAATATCCAAGCCCCATTGTCACATACTCACATGTAAACAAAACAAACAGAACATATATTACAAATAGGGAAAGATTTGTTCCATAAAATATAATGTAGTGATTAGAAATTTTTATCAGTGAGAGCGAGGTTATTAGGCATCATCGTCGCAGCGGAGGCAACAACTAACTTCGGGGGACCCATGGAGAAGGTTGTGGCCGGTCGTCAGAGGAGGCCGGTTATCGGAGAGGAGGAGGACTAAGGATGAGAACCGAAGGAGGAGCATTGGAGGAGACAGAGATACAGAGGAGAGGAGCTCTTACCACGGTCCGGCTAGGTCTCCTGCATGATCTGGTGCGCGACTGTCGACTCGGTCTCCTACGTGGCTGCCGGCGCTGTCACTTGCTTGGCGGCGACATAGCTCCCCCATAGGTGTGACAATTGCCCAATCCCTAGCTGTGTAGTGTGCGGTGCTTTATTAATGATCCTCTCGGGCCTCCCAACCGGCCGGCCCACCTCAAGATGTGAGGCCGTGAAGTCTTCGCCAGCCCCACTAAGGCCCGCTAAGACCCACAATTGTGGCCCAAACAATAAATAGGCCAAAATGGCCTTAATTTGTGGCACAAAGGTTGCACCATATCGAACACTGCAAACAAGATCGAAAAGAAAATTACAGTAATATAGACAAGCTATTTTGGCCCTGTTTGATTGAGCTGAAAATCTGTAGTAGATTATAATCTAAAAGTTGAGAGCTCTCGAAAAGAGGCCCGGAGAGGTTAAAAGATATATTGAAAAATATTTTTGGATCTTTGAGAAGAACCGTAAAAGCTCCAAAAAATAACCATAAAGTGTTATAGTGCATGACTCATAAAAAATTGATATATTTCAAGCAGTAGATTTTAATGTGATTTTAAGCTGGAAAAATGGCCAACCTTTAAAAAAAGAGATAATTTAACTTTTGCCACGGTAAAGAATGCCATTATAATATTTGTCACTCTCCATGTCAATGACATGTGAGTCATGAGGCTACATGTCATTGTCTCACAAGTGGCAAATATTAAATTGTCACCTTTGAGAGTGGCAAATATTAGAATGGAAATACTTCCTTCCGGGAGTCCGACAAGCTACGAACGCATCCGTTTGGCCTGGCCCACCACCGCGCGGTTTAGCCTAGCCCACGACCACGGTGAAGGTGATTTATTCCAAGAACATGCACATTGAACGCACGTGTGTTGTTTCAACAGGACAAACCCTTATTTGGTTCTATCCTGTTGGTCCTGTTTCATCACCGGCGAAACATTTTTGTTTTCCCTATTGAACATGTGTTTTGCCCTACTGAAATATTTGGTTCTGCCTACTGAAACAACCTTCAATAACCGTTAAAACATTTTTTTTAATTTGTTTTGCTCTATTGAAACATGTGTTTTACCCTACTGAAACATCCTTTCATCACCGTCAAAACATTTTATTTTTTCTTTATTGAATATGTGTTTTGCCCTACTATAATATGTGTTTTGCCCTACTGATTCATTTAGTTCTGCCTACGGAAACATCCTTTAATAACCATCAAAATTTATGTTTTTTTCTCCATTGCAACATGTGTTTTACCCCATTAAAAAATTTAGTTCTACCTACAAAAACATCCTTTAATAAACGACGAAACATTTTTTTTATCTATTGAAACATGTGTTTTTCCTATCGAAACATTTGGCTATGCTTGCTGAAACATCTTTAATACCTGTCAAAACATTTCTATTTTCTCTACTGAAATATTTGTTTTGCCCTTCAAAAACATTTTGTTCTGCCTATTGAAACACTCTTTTAATACCTGTCGAAACATTTCTATTTCAAAACATTTCATTCTGCATGTTGAAACATTTGTTTACAAACATCCAGGTTTTTTTTTCCGTGTGTTTTCCTCTATTGAAACATATATTTTGCCCTTCTAAATTATTTGATTCTAAAAAATAATTATTTGATTCTATTGAAACGTCCATATTAGAATGCCCCTAAAAAAAAAGATAAAACACCGGGGAAATTAAGGCTGTGAGCAAAGGCCAAAGGTTTGCTGTTTCCGTCCATCTCTCTAACCAGAAAGGCGAAACCCTAACCTCCCCGCCGGCGAAAACCCTAGCCGACGGTGCTCCGCTGCAGCCACAAACAAAATGGTACTCTCCCTTCAACCCCTGTCTCGTAGAGGCCGTTGTTGATGGGAGTGCGGTTTGCCCTGACGAATCGCGATCGGTTCCTGCAGATGGGTAGAGGCCGCGGCCGCGGAGGCGGGGGACGGGGGAGGTCCAGCGGCTTGAGGGGCGACGGCTTGCTTCGTTTCCCTGCACGAGACGAGCCGCCGCCGCGGAAGTCCTCGGGGTGGGGCGTGGCGCCGCCGTCGCGGCACCTGTGGGTGGGTAGCCTGGGCCCTGCCGTCACGGCGTCCGACCTGTCAGAACTGTTCCTCCGGTACGGCGAGGTGGAGGATATCTCCTGCGAGCCCTGTCGGAGCTTCGCGTTCGTGAGCTTCATGCGGGAGGAGGACGCCGTCGCAGCCCTGCGGGAGCTACAGGGGGCCCGGCTGCGCGGGGCGCCCATTAGGATCGAGTTTTCCAAGGGGGTTAGTGTCAGAACATCCTCCTGCCTCGATCACGATTTTAATTTGCTTTCTTCCAATTGCTCATATGCTTTGTCTCGAAAGTAATCAAGTATCACTAGTGCAATATACTTCTCTCACCATATCCGCAACCATGAAGTTTCAAAGAATCATAGCTATGTTTGAGAGCAAAATGGTGAGTTAATAATTAACGGAATCCGCGGATTGGAGGAATTGCAGTAAATCCCACACGTGCAATTTGCCAAGCAAAGTTTAGGATCCACAGGTTTACTCTGAATAAACAATCAGATCAAAACAGACTCAACCATCTAATGTGCACGGACAATGAACTATAAGACATAAGTTCTCCCTGCTCCTAAGGTCGGATGATCCAGAACCTCACTATTGTTCATCTATGTGCAAGTCGCAGCCTTACTAATGTAGGGTTTGTATATACAAAGAGGATAATCAGACATCAGGTTTCATTGACACAAAATATTTCACACCCACTATGTTGTCAGCAAACACCAAAACAGTCAAATGTCTATGCTGGAAAAGAGTTAACTTCTCAGATTAAATATATTTAGTATTATTATGACATGGGTCACCTGGTCATCCTACTGGGAATCAACAATTTTGATTCTCAATCACAGCTTATCTGTCTGACTGTGGTGAGCATGTTACATTGTTACAATCTATAGTTCAGTTATAATAATGGGATTGAGTATTAATAGCTTCCATCGGACATAACAGTAGAACCTCCAAAAGGCAGTCTTAGATGATCAGATGTAGTATGTCATCATGGCCTGAGAAATCTTCTTTTCAACTGAAGACCACAAACATTAGTCTGATGTTTCACATGTAGTACATTTCCTAATGCTGAACAATCTTTTAAGGCATCATCAGGGAAAATGTACTGCATGAGAAAATGGGCATGGGTAAAAAAGTA
The DNA here is from genome assembly GCA_036346145.1 of Olyra latifolia. Classification (NCBI taxonomy): domain Eukaryota; kingdom Viridiplantae; phylum Streptophyta; class Magnoliopsida; order Poales; family Poaceae; genus Olyra; species Olyra latifolia. The sequence goes on along the minus strand of CM070531.1, from coordinate 12,615,607 downwards.
AGAGAATATGCATTGCCTATGAGACTTCAGAGAAGGTTTTCAGCATGTGCAATGCATCAAGTCCGTACAAAATTTCCTGGGCACTCGGTACCCTTTCTCAACACTTGGCACAGTCAAGTTTACATATATTCGTCTCTTTGCAGTATGAATCATGCCAAAGACATCAATCTGCAGTTCATGATTAAGTTAAATGCAACTCACATTCTCCTATTAAGATATAACCTTCTTTTACGTGGTTAAGTATGGAATGCATGTTAAAACTTTAATGGTATGATACATTTTACCAGCAGAGTGGCCCTCTTCTCTAAATTACTGCAGGCATTCATTAATAACTATTACTCTATATGAAGTGTAATTTCTTGAAAGGTACAATATGACCTTGTGCCTTTGGTTGCCTTTTACACTCTTAACATGTACAGATTCACCTGAATGATTGTTTTAATGTAATCACTAGAAGAGTGTAGCTTCATATGTCGACTTGTGATTCCAACCTCTAGAACCTTGTATGTAATTTACAACTGATTTGTTGCGGTTAACTACCTTCACCCCATCCCACACAAACAGATACAACTTACTGGGATTGAATTTAGAAAAGAATCGGCAACAGCTGAATAGCCTCATTGAAACCATATGCATGTTATTACTTGACATAAAATAACAGAACGAGGCTGAGTGAAATGATGTTAAAATGCTCAATGCCTAGATTGAACTGGAGGGTAATGTTGTGCTTAATTTTATTTTATTTATCACATTAACTTTCACACCCTTTATGTGACAGTATATGCCAGCAATTGTCTTTGCCATTGCTTGTGCCTTATTACTTCCTACAAAAACATGTTTTGGGATATATGCAGTCAAACTTTTGGAACTTTGGCTATTGATATCTCTTTAGATTGAAATACATGAAAATCATGTGTAGATTTGTCTCGAGAAGTACTTTCTGGACATTATAATTTTATCAAGGTTCAAGAAATACTAATCGCTAGTCGGTCAGCGAGCTAGGTACTAGGGATTAATCGGAACTAATCGGTGCCCACAATCTTAAAGCCCATAGGCTTAAAGCTCACTTCACTGATTAATATCCGATTAAATGGTAGTCGGCATGCACCCGATGCGGTTTGGATAAATATATTGCAATAGTAAATAGTGGTCAAAGTTACAATTTGGGATCATATTGACTCCAAAATGGTATGTTTATGTATGATGTATCTTTCCTGGTAAAAGCAGGATAATACTAAGAGTGCTTCATTTTGTGTATGCCCTGATAAGGAACACATATTTATCTCTAGTATCTTTTTTGTGGATGGACTACTTCCCTTTCATGAATGCACATAGGATACAGAAAGCAGTTTTTGGAGTTAATCGCAGACTGTTGTGCTAACAATTAATAAACAAATCAGGCTTCTTGGCTAGTCGAATGTGATGATATAAACAACTCTATCTGGCATGAAGTTACCATTCCGCCTTCGCACCTTATGCCATACCGACCCAAAGGTTCAGCTCAGATGATGGAAGTGTATGCCAACTCATTTAGCGTCAATGTCGGACTGTCTTGAACTGGTTTTATTCTAGCTTCATCCAAGTTCCTAGTTAAAAACTTGTCATTCAAGATAAGTTGCTAACCTAAAAGTGCTGTGAAGAAGGTCCTGTTTACGTTATAAGAATTATTATAGAATTTTGAAATAGTCACAACTGATATTCACAGTAAACAGAAGTAACAAAAGTCCATAACACCATCCTTGTGGTTTATGATGATCACATGAAGACTGACCAGCACTTTAGTCGATACTAACTCTTTCTTTCATCTATGTTAAAAAGCCATGATGGTGGTTCTATATAGTTGCTTGACTGATGATCATCTTTCAAGCTGCATGTGGTGCAGCTAGTCTTTTTATCAATGACGGCTCACAAAACTCTTTCTTTCATATATGTTAAAAAGCCATGATTGTGGTTCTATGTAGTTGCTTGACTGATGATCATCTTTCAAGCTGCATGTAGTGCAGCTAGTCTTTTTATTAATCACAGCTCACAAGATTTAAATAATGAGATACGTCAGGTACACCATACTATTTTTATGTTCTAAAGCTATAAAGCTATTATGGACATAGGTACTTTGTATTGCAGTTTTCATGATGAGGTCTTGTATGGAAGATCTTTAATCAAAGAATTTTTTTTGAGCCTAAGCATCACGTATTAACTGACATTTACATCATTGACTAATCATGGAGCCAATCACTGTTCTAAAATTTGGCTTATTAACAGGTTCAAAAAATTTGGCTTATTTAGGCCTAGAACAGGTGCCCCCCTGCCTTCAGGGTACTGACATATTTAGCTAGTAAGCACTATATCCAGTCAGATTGGCTGTGTAATCACAAAAAGATGGGTGGCAATTGAATAGCAGGATGTACATAATGTTTTCATTTACATCGCTGTAGTGGCTCACTTTCAGGACATGGTAAGTGGTAACCACCCAGTCATGCTGGAAGACATGATGATAAATGTTCCCTTCTGCAAACTAACTACAGGGAGATTGTTAGCTTAATTCTTTTGAAAACAAAAGAGTCTCTATTGACTCTAGGATGTAGGCCAATATTGTAAATTTGTCCTGATGCACTTCATCAGGTTCACTGCTTCAGCTCTTTTGACCAGCTAGCTATCGATGGATCGGTTTATTTGTTTCAAAGCGGTGCAGGATTGTATATGTTGCCAAATACGAGATATGGGTAGCACGATACAGATGTGGCAATACAATATTTCCCCAAAATCACTAATACATGCATTGAAAAATAACGAAAAAGTTGGAAAGATCGCTGTTGGATAAATATATTATAAAAGTCCTGCACAGCTGATACACATATATTTCCATGTCCTAGTTTGTGCTTAATCCAAGTCAAAAGTCCAAACTAAGCTGAATCGTATGGCCTAATGGGAAATCAGGAACTAAACTGAGAAAAATGGAGGAGGGGTAGGGAAGGGAAGCGGTACTGGTTGACAAATCTGGTGTGCGCCTGAATTCTACGTTTCAAAATTTTTTATTCTCTTATATTTATATAAAAAAAGTAAATTGCAGAGATCCCTTGGTAATTAGTTCAGAAAACACTAGGTATGTAAGTGGCACATAACCCCATCTTTTGTTTGCCTAAATGTTACACAAACACCACAGGTAATTTGGGATACAAAGGGAGAGGAAGTGTGGGATACAAAGGGAAAGGAAGTGTTCCCATGCCATCTTTGGCTGCTATTCACTGCCACTTGTTAGGAGCAGGAGCCACGCCACCGTGAGCTTGGTTTCTCTTTAAATTACTTGTGGTTAATAGTTGTGGCATTTGTGCAACTAGGCCACAATATCTGTGGTTATGTGCCACCTATGGTATTCATCTAGAATGGCTTAATTTCAGACACTTCTGGCTTCTGCACAGTAAAAAACTGCAAAGCCGAGCCAACCACTGGCTTCTCGAAGATTTCAAAGCTGCTTCTGAAGCTCCTGAATTCTAACCGAACCATCCGCTCTAGCTTCTCAAATCCTACCGTTCAGCTTAAGCCGTGCAGCCGCAGCAATCCAAATAGGGTGATTTATATAAAACGGGTTTGCAACCTTTAGGCCACACAAACCTGGGGTTATGTATCACTAACAATATACTTGGGGTTCTCTATAACTTTTGCCTCAATTTGTGTGGTTTTCTATAATGTACTCATAATATCCGATACACTACTTCTACATATCTGTTTTGTATCAATATATCTGATATCTATCCAACTATGGATGCACCAGCTCCAAGAAATGTATAGTGATGCAATGGAAAATTCATCATAGATTAAGTTTATCAATGGCTGAGCATTAAACATATGTAGGCGTTTGGTTCATTTGTGGTGTACTGTACTTGTAAGTTCTAAATGTAGTTCTCTTTTGGCTGAGCATTAAAATAAATCATGTTCTTTACTATGTGGTTCTTTGGTTTGTCATGGATTGTCAAGGAACTCTTAAGACATTTTCTCTTTGATAGTTTGATGTCTGTAGTCAAGTTGATCATTTTGCTGAACTAAAGCTGAGTGTATAACTGAAGTTTTTTTTCCCCATATGAACCGTTTGTTGTTCACAATTTATAGCATTCAATTCCATTCCATTTTGTTTTGTTCTTTAGCGGTTATTTGGAGCCTTACTCATAGTAAATTAAGCAATAAGTTTGAAGTTAGTCTAGTGTGACTCACTGGCTTGATTTAAGTAGTTCTGTAGCTTCCACTCATTCGTCAATTGGACCTTGAATGTGGTTGCCTTTAGTGTCACATAAAAGTCTTAGTGAGTAAAAAAAGACCACCCTATATGCGTAAGATGCAAGATATTCTTGTTGATTGCTTCTATTGTTCTCCAATTATGGGAAATCATCACATAGTGTGGATCAGAATACTTATGAAATTATCCGATTGAACCTTGCTTCCTAATCGAGGTTATTTTTCAGGCTCACAATTTAAGTTGTGCTCTGGAAGAGCCTCATTATCTGGCTGTATTGTTATATGCTTTGAAATTTAATTTGATGTTATGATTGTACCCAATTGAGCTGTCCTCACTGCCATGGAGGTGTACGTGGTCTCTTGTTCTGTCTTGTAACTATTTCAGTTCATGGTTCAAGATCATGACTAAAGAACTTATGATTTAGTTAAATACTATGCTTTATTCATATGCCAGGATCTATAATTCTCTTTTTTATGCTGTTGCATACATCTAGTGCTGTCAGGTTACCTGAAGTATTTCAATTTACAGGATAAGGCTACAGTTAGCTCTATGGATGACAGATATAAACAATATGCCAATGAGAGACATTTCATTGAACATGGAAGAAAACAGCAACTAAGTCCTGAAAAATCAATTGATAAATCTAAAAGAAATAGGTCAGAACCTAGTGAAGTTCTATGGATAGGTTTTCCTGCTGGTCTAAAGGTAGATGAGGAAACTCTGAGGGAAGCCTTTTTGCCTTTTGGCAAGATTGTCAAGATAACTACATTCCCGGGCCGTACCTATGCATTCGTTCAGTACAGTGTTATTGCAGCAGCATGCAGGGCAAAAGAAGCACTTCAGGGGAAGCTTTTCAATGACCCAAGAGTAAGCATATGCTTTTCTCGGAACATAGGTGCTGCAACAGAAGTTGGAAAGGGTTCCTTTGTTGCCCCATATTCCCCCCATTTAAACCCTAGTGCCCGCCCTATCTTTGGAGAGCAAGAATTTGAAGCCTTTCCAAGGGCCAGGCCTTGTGATAGTCCTCCAAGAGATTTCCGCATGCCATCACCGCATTTTGGCCCCAAGAGATTACCGAGAGATGCTGATGATGTGGGCTTCAGCAGGGATAATTATTTTCGACACAGACCTGAAATAGAGCCTGGATCTGTTTGTAATTTTGAACCGTTTAGGATACAAGGAGGGTTGGGTCCAGAAAGAAGGACATCTGAAGACCTATATGAGCAACATAGATTTAGCCCCACTGTTAGGAATGATGTACCATGGCACAACATGCCATTTGAGAGATCTCGGAGACCCCTATCACTGGAAGATTCTTGGGATGCTGAGGATAAGTCATACCCATTTTCAAAGAAGCCGAGGACTGTTGACGTGCAAGATGCTGAACTTCCTGAATATCCTTTCACTCAATTTGATCGAGGACAGGTTGGCTCTGCCTACCCGAGGAGGCCTTTCCATGATGTGACAGAAGATGATGCACACCACAGGACCAATCAACTTACCACTATGCGCAATAGAAACCACATTGATCCTTTAAGGAATCCAGCCCCACATGTAGATAGACATGAACCATGGCGCTCACATGACAGTTTTGCTAGGCATGTAGAAGTGGACAGATCAACTCCTGAACATCATGAACCCCTTAAGGAAGAATGGAAATGGGATGGCACAATAGCAAAGGGAGGCGCACCAATCTGCAGAGCTCGATGCTTCCCTGTTGGGAAGGTCCTTAACTTCATGCTGTAAGTTTGAATCTTTCTTTTGCTGTATTTTATTGTTCTCTCCAAGGTACCTTGTTTAATGTCCACACCATAAATCTGCTTGTCAGCTTAACAAAAACACAAGTTTGCCTTCATGTGTAACACTACATAACAAAGATATCTGAGGTAATGAATTGCTCTTTGCACCTAATTTCTAAATTGAGTCATTAGTATCTAGCTGATGCTGCCATGCTTTGGAGATGCATTTAATGTGATCACATTGACATCCACTTGGCTCACATCATTCTAGATTCAAGTATCTTTAGTTCAACCATTAGTCTTTTCTTGATATTCACTCTGCTGATTTGGTACTTTTCAGGCCTGAGTTTTTGAATTGCACTGCCAGGACAGACCTGGAGATGCTTGCTAAGCACTATTATCAAGCTGCTAGTAGCTGGGTCGTGTTTTTTGTTCCAGAAAATGATGCTGACATGACAGCTTATAATGATTTCATGAATTACCTTGGTGATAAGCAGCGTGCAGCAGTTTGTAAACTTGGAGAAAGAAGCACCTTGTTTCTTGTTCCACCTTCAGACTTCTCTGAGCAGGTACTGAGGGTGCCAGGAAAAGTAAGCATATCTGGTGTCATTCTCAAGTTTCAGCAGTCAAATCCAGACTTGACCTCACCAAATCGCCAACCAGAAGCATGGGAAGCTTCCAGATCTGTTGCCAGTCATTTGAACACTGGTGTGACTGCACATGAAGATCTAGATGCATTAAGGAGACTCAACACAACAGATTTCAGGGCACTTCCACAGGGTCCAAATTATCTCCAGTCACCAGTTGGAAGATATACTCCAGCAAGTACAGGTTTAATTCCACCTTACACGTTTGAGAACGCTCCCCCATATCTGGGCTCTCGATTACCTCAACAAGGGCCACCGCCTGATTCCTACAGGGAGGCAGCACAAGACCAGTATCAGCGACCCACAAATTTGCTACCCTCGGGATGGTCAAATAACATCAACAATCCAAGTTCAGGTTCTGGTAATTTCAGTTCCTTGGCTCCAGGTGCAATCCCACATACATCAACCAACAGGACACCAGAGCCACACTCATTTGCTACTCAGGGGATACCAAAAGGTACAACATCAGGGTATGCTCTAGGTGAAGCATCAAGCATGTCCTTGCCTCCAATGAAACCTACATCACAGCAGGTAGTTAGTAGGCCTCAGCAACCTCCATCTCTCCCACTATCTCTCCCACCAGAGCAACTTGCACAACTAGCCAATCTTCTTGCACAACAAAACAAACCAGGAAATGAAGTTGGTCTGCCTGTAGACAGCTCAAACAAACAACCGGGATCCATGCATAACTCTAATCCACATGGACATACTTCAATGATGCCAGAAAGCTCAGGTACCATCCCTGTCCACAACTCGCTGCTACCGGTTCCTCCATCTGTGCCATCGCAATTACAGGTCCATGTGCCATCAGTGCAAGGCCCACTACCATCAAATCCACCCATTATGCATCCATCCAATGCTCCTATGATTTCCCATACTACTTTTCCTTTGGTGAGTCCAGCTCATTCTTCCATGCCTTTGGGATCATTTGTCCCTCCACTTCCTGAAGGCCCTCCCCCCTTTCAGCAGCATACATCAAGTGCTCCCTCATTACAACCTTTGCTTCCTTCTGGCCAGCAACTGTCTTCTCAGGAAGACCTTGATGGAGATCCTCAAAAACGCCTTCAAGCAACATTGCAGTTGGCAGCAACCCTGCTTCAGCAGATACAGAAACAATCAAAACCTGGTGGCCAGAAATAGATACAAGGTAACTATTTCCAGGAATATGTTAACTTTTCATTCACTATTTACACCAAGAATACGTAATTTTATATGGATATCCTTTTTGAGCTTTATACTAGTGCATTTCAGCAATGTATTTAAATAGTTTGTATGTCCTTTAGTTAAACCTCTTGTATTGCTCTTTTCGTAATTGTTGAAATTTGCAAATTGTACTATTGAGGGTATCGGCTTACCTATTTTTCTAGCTACTTATCATGATACAAGTGCTATTTTCCTATGTCACCTGCTCAAAAGAACTTTCTTTTGAAGTCATATCTGCTGTTAAACATATCACTTTGGCAAAAGGGAAAATTAAATTAGTTGAAGCAGCAATATGTTGACCTGGTCATTTAGATTTAAGAGGTATCGATGTGTTTTTTTTTTGAGATTTATAACCTATTGTGAAAAATGCTATTTTTGAGCTAGTGGAACTTGAGCAGTTGCTCTTCTTTTGTTTTTGTTCACTCAATCAGAGACCACATATTGTTTTTCAAGCATGTGCACATAGTATTTTCTAAGGGAGCGAGGGAAGTTGGCAGAACTTATATTTTCTCTTGTTATGGAGTAGTTTTGGCAAAAGCATGAACATATTGGTGAGATGTATCTAGTGAACCTGATTGTAAACTTGTGTCTTTAGTTCTAAAATATGATCATGCTAATGGTAGTGTTAATACCATGATCTGAACCTGCTATGTATTGTTTTTAAGCAACATTAATAAATAGAAAATGCTTCTTTCTGCAGCAGTCACCACTCGTCGCTCACTACTATTTTAGTTATCTCTGCTGGCTATTATTAGTAAAGTAATCCGAGAAGGATCAGATGGTGCCATTCCTCCGTACCAAAGAGCCTGAAACTGCTGTTGGACATCATGCTTACAGTTATTTTTATAATGGTGCCTCTTTTCAGTTGTAGTTTATGCATCCTTTCATAAGGGGAGAACCTCAATTCTAGATTCCACTTTTTTTTTTACCCCTGTTATTATACATTGGACACGGATATAGAAAGTTCACTGATTAGCTTTTAGTTCCAGATGTTCTGCTGACATGGCTTCCATTATCAATGTAGTAATGCGATTTAATTTTGAAGTTCACTCTTATTTTGTAATCTCTGATGTCTCTGTACAAAAGCATGCCATTCATCATCTGTTTCCACGATGACTAGAGCCTTGGATGCATGCTACCTATTGATTGCATGCATCCATGTATTGCTTTGATGAGCCACCTCTCTCTAAAATGCTTCTGTATGCTGATATGTATGGCAATCTACATTGTAATGTGCTCAACTCAGGTTACGTGACATCTTTCATTAGGAGGCTTCTAACTTTACAGCTAAGGTTTCGGTTCAGGTATATTATTGCTATTAGATTATTGGGATGGATGTTTTCTTACGGGATTAAGGTGTAGATATTTCATTCACAAACCAATCTATGACACTTCGGTTGATCATGTCTTTCCAACATCTCAAGTGGATTTTGCTATTTTTATTTTGGACTTCTGTTTTTACATTTTCTATGTGGGAAAGGTACTATGACTTCTAATTTTTATCTGGCCAAATGGTCCAAGCCAATCTATTCAAAGTTTTCTACACATTTTTGGGATCAATGTTAAGAATGTTAATATGCCTTTTGTATAGGGTAGGGTGTTTTTGTATATTTCCTCACCTGTATATGTCTATATATGTGGCCTTTGGTCCATATATATAAGCTGTCCATTTGCAACATGGGCCCTGGTTCTTTCAGCGATTTCTAGCGGTTGGCGGTTTTACGGTAGCAAATTTAGAAGTCTTTAAAAAAAAGTGTAATGAGGCTAAAAAGATAATTAAAATTTTACAAATTTACTATAGCAAACCGTCAACCGTCGTCAAAAGAAACAGGACCATGGTATCAGTGTTTCCTTGCAGTCGTCATCACCACCGTTGTTGGAGTGTTCCTCTGTTGGCGCCTCCTCCATCTGCCGTTGGCTGCTGGAATCTCATTGGATCTGCGTCATCATTGTCCAGATTGCAAGTCTCTTTTGACTCGTGACCTAGAGATGAAAGACCTCAATCATAATAAAGCAAGGAGAGGGAGGGACTTTCATCTTTCGAGGTGGTTACAACTTGTCCCCTCTGGGAGGGATCCATCACAGCATGTTCCCCTAAGCTAACCTGATAGCCAAGTTAATTCTTCTGCTTCGGACTTGTATCTTCGAGGTGGCTTCACACGGTCATCAATCTACGCTTCTCTCAATTGGATCTCCTAGTCTGTGTCTTGACCGAAGCCCCAGAATCGCTTCGTTGTGAAGCTCCCAAACTGCTTCGCAAGTGTCTTCTTAGTGAAGGTCTCACGAAGCTCAAGCTCTAGAAATGCTCCGTTTATCATGTCGCATGGTATCACCCCTACAACAATCTTGTAAATTTCATTCTAGATTGCAATATTGATCTTAAAAAAGGAAACATTCTAGCTTCAAATAAACATCACGATTATACTAGTAGTTTGGAATTTGGAATGGGCTTGATCAAATTCTAATATGTTGGGTTTTTTTTTCAAAAAAGAGCCAAAGTGCCAAACAAGTAGTGTTCAAGAGTTCGCTTGGCGGATTGGCAACGGTGGGGCACCGCCAAACGTTAAGGCTGCAATTGTGATTCCCGGTGTTTTTACCGTGGACGGTCGACGATAATATAAGTAATATAATTTTTATATATGGTGAATAAAAACTGTTTTCTAGTTATTTGCAAGATACCAATACTAAACTAGAGTATTAAACTAAAATACTTGAACATATACTCCTCAAGTAATTAACAATTGTGTTAGTGACTTAGTGTACCTTAATTTGGGATGAATCTTCCAATCTTGTACACCAAAATGTTTCAATATCCAAGCCCCATTATCACATACTCACATGTAAACAAAACAAACAGAACATATATATTACAAATAGGGAAAGATTTGTTCCATACAATATAATGTACTGATTAGAAATTTTCATTAGTGAGAGCGGGGTTATTAGGTGTCGGTGTCGCAGCGGAGGCAACACCTGACGTCAGGGGACCTATAGAGAAGGTTGTGGCTAGTCGGAGGAGGAGGTCGGTCATAGGAGGGGAGGACCAGAGGAGGACTGAGGACCTGCAATGGTTGATGGGGGATGAAGAAGATGAGGAACGGAGGAGGAGCATTGGAGGAGATAGATATACATAGGAGAGGAGCTCTTACCATGGTCCGTCGATGTCTCCTGCACGATCTAGTGCGTGACTGTCATCTCGGTCTCCTGTGTGGCTGCCAGCATTGTAACTTGCTTGGCGTGCAGCGAAGCTCCCCCGTAGGTGTGACAATTGCCCAACCCTTAGCTATGTAGTGTGCGATGCTTTATTAGTGATTCTCTCGGGCCTCCCAACCGGCCGGGCCACCTCAAGATGCTAGGCCACGAAGCCTCTGCCAGCCCCACTAAGGCCTACAAGACCCACAATTGTGGCCCAAACGCCAAATAAGCCGAAATGGCCTTAATTCATGGCACAGAGGTCGCACCATTTCGAACACTGCAAAAAAGATCGAAAAGAAAATGACAGCAATATACTCAAGCTATTTTGGCCTTGTTTGGTTGAGCTAAAAATACTTTTCAGATTATAATCTAAAAAGTTGAGAGTTCTCGAAAAGAGGCTTGAAAAGATTAAAAGACATATTAAGAAATATTTTTAGATCTTTGAGAAGAACCGTAAAAGTTTTGAAAAAATGACCATAAAGTGTTACAGTGCATGGCTTGTAAAAAATGATATAGTTCAAGCAGTAGATTTTAACGTGATTATAAGCTGGAAAAAGGGCCAACCTTTTTTTATAAAAAAAAGCATAAAACACCAGGAAAATCAAGGCTGTGAGCAAAGGGCGGTATGTTCCGTGTTTATTAGGTCCTTGTTTTCTTTAATAAATTGAATCGCTTACTTTTCCACTCAACTACTTAATATTCAACTTGCTCGTTACTACACTGCATTCTTTTATTGTTGGCAAAGAACAAATGGATTTATTAATGAGTACGACTGTCGTAGCCTCTTCCTGCAGATGTTTTCAGGACGAAGACGGTGATATGATACCACTCGCCAGTGATGATAAGATTCACTCATAGCATAGGTGGAAGATCCATCCAATTTTCTTTATAGATTTATTTGTTCAAAGAAAAGACGCCTAAAAATCATTCAGGGAACCTACTCTTGGTATCCTTTACCATATTCACTTTCCATATTCCCTTTCTTTAGTTCAGACGCTATCGTACCTCAGGGAAAATCAAAATTTCTATCAACGATTCCCACCCAACTCTGGAATGACTCTCCCCTCTCTCCCTTAACATATCGAAGGCCTCTTATCCGTCAACCGCACCTTAATAGCTCAGACTTCCGAGCCTTGCTGGATGATGCAGAAGGGCCAACATCAGAGGATCAATTGAATAACCAACTCTCCCAAGAATTTTTTTCGCCCAAAAAAAATTGTAAATAAGAAAATGCCTAAGATTTCGGCGCATTTGCATAAACGCCCATCTACTGCGTTGTGGTGTGGCAGTATCGAAGATGCCGCGACGCGGGACCGTGGCAACTTCCCTGCCGCGATACCGTGCTACGGAAGCATTGCTGTCGTGATGGCGTTTAGCGGCACGTCATGCATACATACTAGATACATTAGGTAACTGGTTAATGACTAGTAAACTAATAAATTTTACCGAATTTTTAAAAAATTATGTAACATCAAAACACAACAAAACTTGAAAAAATGGAACCGTAGGTTCACCGGAAGGGTTCACAAAAAGTTTTGTTATTTTTAGAAATTTTGAATTTTAAAATTTTGAAATTTAAAAATCGTGAAGACAAAAAATTTCTAAAAAATCATATTTTTTTTACCCTTTTCATATACCTATTGTTCCGTTTTTTAAGTTTCACTGCATTTTTTATGTTTCTAAAAAATATATATATTTTAGTGTCGGGACCCCCCTGTGGAGGGAAGATCCCACCTGTGCTTTACCTGTACTAGTCCCTGAATCAGTAGGTAGTACACACAGATATAGAATTTGGATCATAACCATGACAATTAATTTACATCAGAGTGTGCCTCATGGTGTGGTTATATAAGTTTGGCTTGAAGGCCTTACAAAAGCGAAAGTATTTATTTTACAGTTGAAATTCCAAAAGTGGAAAACCAAAACAATCCTCATAGGCAGAGATGGAGGAACGCAATCCTAGGCGTAGGCGTCGGTGTACTCCTCTTCCTGGACTCCGTCGGTGAAGGTGTAGGCTTTAGGGTCGCAGTGGTACTCCACACCTGCGCGTCGGAATGCGCAGCTCCACGACAAAGCGTAAGGGTGAGTATTGGTGAAAATACTCGCAAGTCAATTGACATATGCGTATACATGGTTTAGACAAAGGAAAGGTAGGGCTCAGTTGCGGAAAGTGAGTTTTGAAATAGTTTGCCTAATGTTTTAAAAGCAATTTAAGGAAAGAAGTGAAGTAAACAAATTAATTGATAAAACATTTAAATCATCCGGCCCAGCCGGCTCATGCCCAAAAGCTGGCTCACGATACGAATCGTGGTTTTCATCCAAAACATTTTCCTTACGGCTAATCCACCGAAGGACCAATAACTCTCGACGGCTATCCACCGTATGCATAATACCACACGTTGGCTAAACCACCGAAGGTCATCTCCTCACGGCTAACCACCGTAGGCTCCCAACACAAAACACAGCACCTGCCGGTTTTCTTCTTTAAAATTCTAAGAAAGAGATGGAAAAAACTACCATTGTGATCGCGCCACCGTCGTCCGCCCTTGACTGTGGGCACGGCTTTCTAGAAAGTTATACACTCTGCAGAGGTCGCACGCTTTACCCATGAGAGGTGGTTTTTCTAGGAATCACCTAAAGGAAAATGATCACCACAAGGCCTTTGATAATCTTGCTCCTAGCTTGGCATTCCCTGTAAGGTTTTCACCGCAGCGCTGGTATCTCTAGTTGGCTAAGCCCTCTCTTGAGTCTGGTAGGTTGGCGAATGCTTCGCTCCTACTTCACCGCACGGGATGTCCAAACTAAGAGTTCGAGGGCTACTCAGCCAGGTTCTGCCCATACAGGCACTCATGGCTGCACTGTTGTACTTAGTCTTGACAACCACAAGGTCGCGGTCCTTAAGTACTAGGGTGGTTCCCACACTGGACCCGATTCTCGTGCTTACTGTACCAACCAATCAATCCGTCCACCCCAATCAAGTTTTACAAACTTTTCCAGAAACCCCCAGGTGATATACCCGCCACCTGGCACTAACATTTTTCCCACAATAGCACCCTGTTACTGCTGATCAAACAAGCACTTTGCAAACAGAGAGATACTTTGAATTAAAACAGATATTAAATCGGGGTGAAGTGTTCATCATGTAGTGATAATCAATTAATGACTAATAGCATGACTAAGCAAGATTAAACAGCTAATCAAGGATTGACAAGTAATTACGGATTAATTAGCCTAGGGTTACAAAAATAGGATTAATAGCATAATTAGAGTGTATTAGGTTTTTAACTAAATTTCTACCATTATGACGATGATTAATTAACATAGCTATGCACCTTTAGTAAACTTCTAGGAGAACATATGTAAAACTGGGCATTGATATGGTCCAAGGCAATTAGAGGAGATGTCAACAGTGACTTGCCGTGATTGTAGTCCAGCTGACTCCCAGCTTGGTTTTAAGTACCCGATGCGAAGTTGACCGGATCTATCGATAACAAACAACACACGCTCAACACATTGCAGGAAAACATGGGCTGAACCTCACTATTGTTCGGATAATATTTGGGTTAAGGAATTTGTCCAGTAAACAGAATTAAAAAAACACTGTTCTCCAGATAATATTTTCTTATTTTCTTATTTACTTATAAGCTGAATTTTGAGAGCTTTCTAAGATAGCTTGGAAAGTCTAGTGCGTATCTAAGAGCTTTGAGAGGTGTTTTTGAGATAGAAAAAACAAATCGTAAAAGTCAAGCCGATAAGAACTTACCTGCCATATGGGCTGCATCTAATGGCCCGGGACGGTGTGCTCACGCCTGGCATATCATAGCCCGATCGTCTTAAGGGCCGGGTTGTCACGTCAGCAAGCAACCTAGGCGCGAGGCTCGGCCTGAGCACGGCAGTTGGTGCCTAGCGTTTGCCCTGCCCCCTCGTCTCCCCTAGCGGCGCCGGCGCTGGCCCTGTCTGCCACCTCCTCCGCTGCCGTTCCATTCGCCTTAGTCCAGACTTCCTACTCACCTGACCCAGTGATCACCTCCGGCCCTCCTCCCGGCTCCCATGGCGGACGGAGGAGCCTCGCCTGCGGCACAGTTACCAGAGGCCCGGCGGATGGAACTGGCCCCTCGTGCCCCCCAGGTCCGTTCGCCATACCAAACAAATTAATCTCAACAAGCCTTGTGTGAATTCTTGTACTAGTGTTGTGAAGCGATCACTGACCAGTGACCACTAATTTCTGAGCTATGCATCTCTTGATTTTCAAGCTGCTTAGGTTTGTGCAAATGTGTCATGCTGAATTCTATGTGCAGATGATGCAGAGGCTAGCTGACAATGTTAATCCTTTCTATTTTGATTTGTGGTGATGCTGTAAAACACACCGTACAGGTGGTTCCACAAATTGCTACATTGGCACACAATTATTCTTAGTTTGTTGAAACACACATGTTAACCTTTCATGGCAAGAAATCAGGAGTTGTAGAAGAAATCCATGCCAGCGAAAGTGACGCACAGGGCACAGCACCCGTAGCGATGCAACTGCCTATCTAACTTTCAATAACAGTCATGATCTTATTTCTTGGCATCTTCATGAATCAGTACAAGTAGTCATAACCTCACCGAGATTACCTAGCAATTTTGTTTCCCCTATGAGGTAAAAAGAAAATTAATCATACCTTTGCTGTTGCTTAACTTGCAATATAGTTATTTTGACTCCTGAAGCCCTATAAACCATTCTTAATTGCTTCAATGCCTTCATAATCATAGCACCAACGTGTGTACCATCAATTCATCAAAGAAGAATGATGACCTGATTATTAGACCTCAAGGTTAGTAACTTCTAGGCAAACTAAGTATTTTAAGTTTTTCAGTACTATAGTACTTTTATGACCTGCACTCACTGGAGAACAGTGTTTTTTTATTCTGTTTACTGGACAAATTCCTTAACCGGTCAACAACCAATTAATGATACTTCGAAATACGCTAGCTGGAGTCTTGTGCAGTGATCCTTGATGCAAGAATTTGAAAGAAAATTGTTTGCCTTACACACAATCGGTCCCATTCATGTATGGTGTGTTTTGAATGAATGAATATGTTTTATCTAGAGGTTAAGCTTTGTGTTATCAGTAGGTTTAGTATGACTTTGTATTACAGTTCACTAGCTTGCTTTGCTCATTTCTCTTTTCCAGTTTTATGTCTGGTCTTTATCTTGCATCATGCTATATATTCTTTTTTTTTATTTCAGATTTCCAACATACTGTATGGGCAAGGAAGAAAGCACAGGATTTTGATGGTGTCTGACTTTTTCTTCCCAAACTTTGGTGGCGTGGAAAGCCACATCTATTATCTATCACAATGCTTGCTTAAGCTCGGCCATAAGGTTCTGTTTCTAAATGTCCTTGTTCTCATATATGCTTTAGGGCTGTCAGATGAGCTCATGGATATGGTTTTGATTCTACCACTGACCAATCCAATGAGCATTGAGCAAGACTATGTAAAATGCAACCTGTGCTATTAATTTCCGAGCTAACTTTTGAACGAATTTTATGTTTGATTGCTTAGGTTGTTGTCATGACGCATGCATATGGAAGGCGTTCTGGTGTACGATATGTTACTGGTGGCTTGAAGGTTTATTATGTGCCATGGAGGCCATTCCTGATGCAAAATACACTGCCTACATTATTCTTGACATTTCCAATTGTAAGGACCATTCTTATCCGTGAGAAGATTTCTGTTGTGCATGGACATCAGGCTTTTTCAACACTGTGCCATGAAGCATTGATGCATGCTAGGACGATGGGGTACAAAGTTGTCTTCACAGATCACTCGCTTTACGGTTTTGCTGATGCTGGAAGCATTCACATGAATAAGGTCCTGCAGTTTACTCTTGCAGATATTGACCAGGCCATATGTGTGTCTCACACAAGCAAAGAGAACACTGTCTTGAGGTCTGGGATATCTCCAGAGAAGGTTTTCATGGTTCCTAATGCAGTGGATACGGCAATGTTTACTCCCTCTCCCAACTGCTTAAGCTGTGATGAAATTGTTATTGTTGTGATAAGTAGATTGGTATATCGAAAAGGTGCAGACCTTCTTGTTGAAGTCATTCCAGAAGTGTGCCATCTATTTCCAAAGGTGATTTTCTACAGCACCCATGGAATGAGTCATCCATGATATAGTAATGGCAAACTAATGAATCATGTATGGACCAGTGCAGAACACAATCATTGATGGCTATCATTCTTGTTCTGATCCATATAAAAAATCGCATAACAGTTCAGCTTTATTGCACGTTAGAGTTCGACTAATGTCATCTTTAAACTTTACTTTCCCATTTTGTTAAGTCTTTTTTTATTTAGTAAAGGCAACTGTTTTTTCTCAGCAAATAATTCTATGAATATTTCAGGTTCGCTTTATTGTTGGAGGTGATGGTCCAAAACGTGTTCGACTTGAAGAGATGAGGGAGAAGTTCTCCCTTCAGGATAGAGTTGAGATGTTAGGGGCTGTGCCTCATGCTCAAGTGCGATCTGTTCTGATATCTGGCCATATATTTTTGAACAGGTTGCTTTTCTGAACATACAGTGCTTGTGTTTAAAATCTTGTTTCTTTAGTGCATTTGTCCTTTTCATTGAGATTGTTGAAACATGCTTGACCTTTTTTTTCTGTTGCTCTTATTGTATTTCTATTACCACTAAATTATTTGATGGTACTATGATTTGATGCGCAGTCCTATGAGTTTTTGACTCATATTTTCACTGCCACAAGGAAAATTGCTTTTTACCATGCTAGCCCATTACTTTTGGAAAAACCCAAGGCTCCTGTGAAAAAGATGGGTCCTATTAACTGGGTAGCTAAAAACTATGGTATTTGATTGTATGGAGTGCTATAATGTTCCAGATTCTATGGATTTTGCTGGAGTTGAGGTGGACAGGTATCGTAACGAGGCAGTGGGGGTGAGTTATTGCCCTCCTTGCCATGGTGAGGCTTACTCATTTCCGTGACAGGAGGTTCTGAAGGCTGTCAACAAGTATTTGTAATTTGGAGATATAGTAGCTAACCAACTTGTAACAATCCTAAACTAATCTTGTATTGGAACTAACTCGAACTTCTAATGCCCTGTTAATTGTCACGCAAGGCAACTAGGCCCGCTTTGCACTGCTACTACATTTTCTGTGCTATGTTGGTGTGACGACGGAACTCTTATCCAAAACTAGTTCATGACATCCTTGGACAGATATTTTGATCCACTTTGGATCTGGCGGATCTTTTTTGCACTTGTGGTATACTTCGCTCATTCTTATACCAGACTATTGAAATATTTTTTTTCAAACACCTGATACTTCAACACCCATTCAAAGTAAGAGTAATACAAAACTTTGTTCATATTGATGTTGTGGGAAATTTTCTCCTGGAAGTTCTGAATATGTATTTGATGGTCATGAATCTGATGCAGGCAGAAAGGAAAACAGAGTTTTGCTGTCATTTAGCATTGTTGAACATCTTGATAAAATTCTAATATTATTTGAAAACTAGAAGGTATACAAGTTAGCATGTTACGTGACAGGCTAACAGTTGTGAAAAAATGCAACAT
Organism: Olyra latifolia; assembly: GCA_036346145.1. Lineage (NCBI taxonomy): Eukaryota > Viridiplantae > Streptophyta > Magnoliopsida > Poales > Poaceae > Olyra > Olyra latifolia. Next base: position 12,597,016 of record CM070531.1, on the reverse strand, counting down.
ATACGTCTTAACCACAGATATACTGATACTTGATCTTTGTTATTTTAGTTCACTTACGGAGGCATTTTGCATAGCCATTTTGGAAGCAGCAAGTTGTGGATTGTTGACAGTAAGCACTAGAGTCGGAGGTGTTCCAGAGGTAATTATGATCTTAAATCCCTTTTTGCAGATAACCTTCAACCTCGGTCAAATTTTCAATTTCCTACAGATGACTTCTTTTTCAGGTTCTGCCAGATGACATGATAGTACTCGCTCAACCGGTTCCAGAAGATATGGTAAGAGCTGTCAAGAAAGCTATTGACATGCTTCCTGGCATAGATCCCCAAGTTATGCATCTTCGAGTGAGTTTTTCAACTCTATACACCTTGCATGAGCCTACTGTAGCATTGGACTCTATCAAAACTGGCAATTTGGAATGCCTCTCTTTTTTAGATAACTGTTATGGAGATTCTTTGGTACTGAATTCTAATGTGCATTGTAGATGAAAAAACTTTACAGCTGGGATGATGTGGCCAAGAGAACAGAGATTGTGTACAATCGTGCAATGCAGTCCTCAAAGACAAATTTGCTAGACCGTCTTACCCGGTCAGTGTACTGCAGAACACAAACTGTTCAACTTATCTTCTTTCAAGAAATATTATGTAAATGAAACAGTGTCAATTTTTTATTTCACCACTGTTTGATGTTCAAGGGCTAAATCTATTTAATAGTTTTTATGTTATGTAATGGTTAGTTCTATTGGTCAGAGTGGGGAATATCACCACATTTTTTCACTGACGTCAAACTTAAATGAGGATAAGAAAGTAATTCATGGGGTATTTATGTAATGGTGTAGATACCACACATGTGGAGCATGGGCTGGCAAGCTGTTCTGCATTGTTATGATCATCAATTACTTACTATGGTGCCTCCTAGAATTCCTGCAGGTAATTATCTACCCATGATTTTCTAACTTTCTTGAGATTTGATGGAATTCTGATTAGATATCTCTCTCCCTGTCAGCCTGCTGAAGGTATTGAAGAAGTCCCAGACCTAGGGCCACTGCACATTCATCTAGATTCAGTAGATGGTTTGTGCGAAGCTCAAGGAAATTGAGTTTAGACTTCCATTTTTTAACCATTGGCCAATATCACATAGAATTCCATGCTATCTATAATCTATATTCTACTTGTCACATGTCAGCATTAACTCCAATTCTTGTAATTTGCTCTGACTCAGAAATTTCTTTTGGGGATTCCTGGCCCTGTAATGGAACTAAAAGAGAGTAGGCTAAGGGGTTGTTCTCTTCAGCTTTATCTTATTTATTTATCTTCTTATTTGCTTATAAGGTGAATTTCGAGAGTTTTTCGAGGTAGCTTGAAAAGTTCAATCTGTTTCGTTTGACTTGATTCTAAGAGCTCTAGGACAAAGTTTCGAGATAGAAAAAAAACGGACTGCCAAAGTCAAAGCATTTGACTTTTTGATTAGGGGATAAGTAAATAAGATATAAGGATAAGCTAAAGAGAGCATGTCCTAAGCTTTTCCAGAATAGATTGCTGAATCACTTTGTTCCTCCCCATTTGGGGAATTGTTGTCATGCCTTGAAAATATGTTGTGATTCTGTCGCCGCCAACTCCACATTTTTGTGATCTCTAACCATCAATGGTCATACAATATGTGCTCACTTTTTTTTTTCTATTGGATTACTTTGCTGTAAATTTTTCACGCTTCCAGTAAAACCTGCTATTGGCTCATGGTGCGGCGACAGAAGCATCGTGGAATTATTGCAAATGGGTGCAGGTTTGGCAGAACTTTGCACTGCCAGAGTGCCGGTGATAGCTGTTTATAAATAGAACTTGCATTGATGCAGAGACCAATAGGCTACTATATATACACGTTAGAGGATACAAAAGGAAAGTCCGGTCATTTAGGACAGAAAAGCCAATACAAGGCAATATATCTCAATATCTTATATTATATTCTCTTCGTCCATTTTGATTTGAGAAAGTCTTTAAAAATAGACTTTGGCTATTAAATTTCTATATTATATATTATTAATTGCCATAATTAATAATGTATTAAAAGCAATTTGAAATATGAACATATGGATACAACTTTGTACATTAACTATGCATATAATTTAACTAATTATTGATCAAAACTTATAAAATTTGATTTTTTTAAATTAAAATACGTCTTATAAAAATGGACGAAAGTGGACGGAGAGAGTGATAATAACTTTTACCAAACCCTCTTTAAATGCAAAGTGTACGAAATAGTATTGCATTTCAAAAGGGACACACTCATGTAAAAGAGAGTCAAATGCAAAGTGCATGCAATAATATTGTATTTGAAAAGGGTCATGCTAATATAAAAAGGAAAATCCAAAGTTTGGGTGTTGATAATGTCGTTGTAGTGTCTAGGTCTTTGAAAATATGTCAAAATCCAGAACTCCCGTACTATGTCGAGCAACAACCAGAAAAGGTTGCGATAAAGACGAGTAGGAAACAAAACTGCGGCGTAGCTTCTCTGCCGTAGCTGCATGTGCAGTAACAGCCGCTGCCGCGTGGGCCTGGTCCCACATGGCAGCGGTTGGCGGCAACAGCAGAGAGGCTCGATCGACAAAACTGACCACGAAGACGCAACAAAGGAAATGATACACACGATAGATCTGGTCCTCTTCGGTAAAGTTTAAAATCAAATTAAAATTTACGGTTTGAAATCAAATTATTATTTTTGTATAAGTCATGTTTTATAGCACTTTGTGATTATTTTTAAAGACTTTCAGTGGTTCTTCTTAAAGATCTTAAAACTATTTTTAAAATATTTTTTAGCTTTTCCGTCTCTTTTTAAGAGACCTCAACTTTTTAGATTATAATTTATCGTAACTTTTCAGCTCAATTAAATAGCGGCAGTCAAATGAAGCTAGTGAGGAAAAGATATAAGCATTAGGGTACAAGACGGCGGCATGGAAAGAAAATAAAATGACAATAAGACTTATACTATATACTATAGCCCTTAAAATGGGCACCAACCAAGCCTTCCACGTCGGCTGGAATTCTTCGGCCGTCCGATCGCGGGCTTAGCACGATTCGGCCGTCTAGCATTGACGGTTTTGCAAAAAAAACCGTCGGAGTTGTTTTAATCAACCCGCGGTCCATAGGCGTTAATCAACCCGCGGTCCATAGGTGCTCACAGTAGAAGTGCCCTCCGATGGCCGTCCGATCGCGCCCGCTGGCTTGATCCAAGGATCCATTCAAAACTCATATATAAAAAGATTTCTTGCACAACCACCACGACAAGGTGGAGTGTTCGTCCGAGTGGTCTTTGGCGCTAGGTCTCAGGCCAGCGACCCGGGTTCGAAGCCTACCCACCGCAGTTTTCCAAGATTTTTGCCTTTTCCACTCCCTTCTCTTTCCTCTTCTATTTTTATATTTCTAGCCTGCTTAGTGTAGCTCGCGCAAGGTGGTGCGCTGCCTCATCCTTCAATGCGAGGTCGCGTGTTCGATTCCTAGCCGCGCTATTATTCTCCCCTTTTCTTCCCACTTTTTTTATCTTGTTAAAAAATTGGAAATAAATTCTTTCCACCTTTTTAGCCAGTTTAAAAAATTATTTCTTCCCTCTTTTTTTACCCATTTTTGGCTGTTTAAACAAATCTATTTCTTCCCATTTTTATCCCTAAAACGTCAAAAATAAATTATTTCAAAGCTTCGATTTTGTTGCTTACGATAGTAACAAAATCTATGTATGTTACATGGTTTGTCAACCATATGGTTTTTTTTACCTTTTCAGTTTTCTTTTATAGAAATAACTCACAATGTCATATAGTCCGCACAAAAACCCTTTCCACCTTTTTAGCCCTTTAAAAATTATTTCTTCCCTCTTTATTTACCCACTTTTTTTGGCTGTTTTAAAAAACTATTTCTTCCCTTTTTTATCCCTAAAAAAATCAAAAATAAATTATTTCAAAGCTTCGATTTTGTTGCTTACGATAGTAAAAATATCTATGTATGTTACATGGTTTGTCAACCATATGGTTCTTTCACCTTTTCAGTTTTCTTTTAGAGAAATAACTCACAGTGTCATATAGTCCGCATAAAAACTAAGAAATCGAATTGAACAATTTTTTAATAGGCCAAATTTTATGCCACGAGTTTTACAGACATAAGAGGCAACGCGCCGCAAGGAGATCCCCTTTTACCAACGCATGAATACGTTGTTAAAAGCCTGTATAAGCGTTGTAAGGGTCTGTACCAACTCATTTAAGATGCGTGACCACTGGGGCCGTTGCGAGGATCTATTGCCACAGTTGTAAATGCGTTGGTAATGGAAGAATAATGCGTTGTAATGATCTATCGCCATATCTGTAAATGCATTGGTAATGGGAGAATAATGCATTGCGAGGATCTATCGCCATACTTGTAAATACATTGGTAATAAGAGAATAATGCATTGCGAGGACCTATTGCCACATGGATTAATAATAATATTTTGATGATTTATTCATTTCACAATATGTTAAATAACAGAAAGGGGTAATTAAGTTCAAACCCTCATATATATAGTAAATTGAAGTTGTCACATTACACACACGATACCAGAAAATAATATTGTATTCGATACAACAATAACTTAAAAATAAATAATAAAACATTTCAATGAATAATCATTTGCAAGTCTGATCAACTCCTCTCTTTGCTATTCGATACAACAATAACTTAAAAAATAAATAATAAAATATTTCAATGAATAATCATTTGCAAGTCTGATCAACTCCTCTCTTTGTATTCAGCATGTCCTTGGTGTGGTCTCAACTCCTCTCTTTGTATCCAGCATGTCCTTAACAACATCATCCATTTATCTTCTCAATCTAGCATGGAAAATTTATTATAGTTAATGAAGCATTATGAAAAAATGCACTATCAAAGTAATATAATTAAAAGGAGCATCATACAAGAGTTGAGGGCCATGCAGTGCCTGATCTAACCGCATGAGCCAACAATTTGTAGCCTTTGATGGGTCGTATCAATTCTTTATATTTAACCGCATGAGCTTTCTAAAATTAAATAGCAAAAACAGGAGAAGTGTGTATCCTACTGTTGAATCCAATTGCTACATCCACCCTAATCTAGACATGTCTAACTTGTGAATCTCAGTAGACAAGCTGTTATTCAGTAAAAGCCCACACTTTCATACAAGCTGTTAAATTAATAAAGCTCAGAAGGTACGAGACATGTTCTGTTATCTATCTTACAGGTTTGGCTACAAATTACTAGTACTATCACATTTGCAGTTCCTTAAACATCTATAGGAAAAAAACAACAGGGACAAAAAAGAAAAGATACTAGAAATTTTTTCTGATAATGGCCAAACTGTACAAGATCCCAAACTAGGCAACAACAACTTTCATCAATACATCATCATAGAATAGAGAGCACAAAACAGGAAAACTTACTATTAGGGCGAAGCAGAGTGTGTTTAGGATCAATATACTCAAGTAGACAAATCATTACTGGCTCCAGTTCAGTATTATACACCAAATTCATCGGCTGTTACAAAGACTCAACATGTACTTACAAAGACTCCTTAACATATAATTTCAAAAACCATAGAACCGTGTGGATTAACCCTTTGCTAGCTTTGCTCCAGAGAGGCGGGACAAATTAGCATAGAACATGTCACGAATTGCTACCTTGAATTAACAGAGTTCGTTAACAAAGTTAAGTTAGTCTTTGAATGCAGCCTAGTCTCGTGATTCGATGAAACCAATTGAATAAGCATTACGCCTAACATGGTGTGGATGCAACCTAGAATGCATAGAGGACAATATTACCTTAATGGCCTAAAGGTACCTAGCAATGTCTTACGCAAGCATGCTCATGAACACACCCCACTCTTCCTCAAGATCAATTCACTGCTCCTAGAGGACATGCACATCTTGAAATTTCAATAAGGGCTACCAACGCTGCATATCCATCTTGAAAGATAAGCTGTAAGCAATCACAACAGAAACACTGGAAATGTAACCTACCAAGGGAGCCACTAGCACAAGGTAATTCTGCAGAACAATATACATATAAAAAATGATTAGTATCCTCTGTATTATTATAAACAAAAATTAAACTCCACCAAATCATGCCAAAAATGTAAGAACAATCTTCTGAATTAAGCTGTTGAACCAAGCAACTCCATCGATCTAACAAATATTCTTGGCAAATCCCAAAATGGAGAAAGGAATTCCTAAATCACACTGGCGAGGTGGAGGTGGGATCGAACCTCCTGGCTTTCGGGGCGAGTCTCCTCCTTGTAGGTGAGTGCGTCGAGCACCCTGACGATCAAGCGGGAGAATACGGATAGCAAGGGCATTTGCGACGAGGAAAAGGTTGAGAGCGGGAGATGCAAGTGTGACATGGACGTGGGGACGATCGCAGGGCCAACCCAGGAGGCCGGGATCGGGGGAAGACAGCGACGGCGGCGGCGGCTGGTTCCCGTCGAGGCCACGACAGCAGGGGGCAGGGGAAGGGGTGAGCGCAGATCTCACGTCGAATTCCGCCATCGCCCTCTTAGGTGGTCATCGTCGTCGTCGCAGGGCACAAAGGAACTACCAGATTTAGCCACCCTGCTGTGGATGACCTCAACGTGGAGGACTTCACCCCCACCATGGATGACCTCGAGGCTGGTGGATCTGGCCGTCCCGGTCATGGATGACCTTAGGGAAGCCGAATCCGGTCGCCCCACCGTGGAAGTCTTCGCTGGTGTTGGATCCGGCCACCCTTGCCATGGAAGACTTCACTGTTGTATCTGCCTGCTGCCGTGTCGCCAGTGCCGCCCTAGCCGATGTAGCCATCGCCAGACTAAAGAGAGAAGAAAGAGGGAGAGGAGGGGGACCAGGTGAGGCGGCGACAGAAATCAAAGGGAGGTGTGACTGAAATAACGAGCGGGCAAAAAATTTGAAGGCTAGCGCTCATTTTTTCGTATCTCTTTGGTGGGAACATAACACAAGCATTTGGTTCATGGGTATCTCGCAATGCATTTTTGAAGCGTTGGGTCCAATGCGTTTGGATATGTCTGTTTCTCTTGTAGTGGGGGCGCGTTTAACATTTCTAGTTAGATATCCATAGAAGCTCAAGGAGAAGAGCAAGCCGATGCGGCCATGTAAAAAGAAGGCAGCAATGCTCCAAGAAGAGAATAGAGTGGCGGCGCAAAGGCAAGCAATGCGAGAAGGCAAGAAGTATCAGAATAATTAGCTCGATGGATAATGGTGCTAGCACAGCGGTTACAAAAGGAAAGCCCACGTAAGAATCAGCTATAACTTATCAAGCTTTGGTAAAGTCTTTTCATCTATAAAGTTTTCGTAGCTGAAAGAACTGTTTTGGGATTCCTGGTGTCATTTTTTTCTTTTCTGTTTTCCTTTTTCAATGTGGTTTCGCAAAAGGTTATTGATCCAGATAAACTAAGTAAGCTGCAGGATGACGTGGTACAAAGTGTGGTTAGCCTTGAGATGATCTTTCCTCCTGTATTTTTTGATATTATGGTTCATCTCACTGTTCACATTGTCAAGGAGATAGGTATTCTCGGACCCGTGTTTCTACACAACATGTTTCCTTTCGAGAGGTACATGAGTGTCCTCAAGAGCTATGTTCGTAACCGTTCTCGTCCAGAAGGATGCATAGCCGAGGGGTATGGCACAGAGGAGGTGATTGAGTTCTGTGTGGATTAATGATCTAAATCCGATTGGTGTCCCTATATCATGCCATGAGAGGGAGGCTTCGGGGAAAAGGGACACTAGGACGGAAAGCACTTGCATGCAAAGATCTGCTTACTTTTAAACAAGCACATTTCACGGTTCTGAAACAATATACCGTAGTGGCCCCTTATGTCCTTCAGCACAAGAGTATTCTACGCCACGAATTCCCAGGGAGGTCTGAGGATTGGATAACACTGAGGCACATGGATTCATTCGGCACTTGGTTATAAAACTACATCCTTTCGGAAGGGTCAGACAATGAACAGTTGCAACGCCTGGCTTGTGGACCATCTAGTGAAATCGTGACATTCAAGGGGTACGAGATAAATGGTTACACATTTTATACGAAATCTCTGGATAAAATGAGCACGAACCAGAACAGTGGCGTCCGTATAGACGCCGCGGACAACACTGGCAAGGTTGACACATATTATGGTTTCATAGAAGAGATATGGGGGCTTGACTATGGACCTTTGAAGGTCTCTCTATTCAAGTGCCAGTGGGTTAAACTGAGTTCAAGCGGCGTAAAGATCGACAAATATGGCATGACAACCGTAGACCTCACACAAGTCGGCTATAGGCGTGAACCATTCGTTCTCGCCAATGATGTCAGACAAGTCTTCTACGTAATGGACATGTCAAGCAAACCTAAGCGAAGGACAAGCCAAAGCGACACGTGGTTCTCCAAGGCAAGCGAAGGATTGTCGGAGTTGAGGGCGTCCTGAGCGAGGAAGAGTATAGTCGGTTTGACGAGCTCCTCCTTTTGCGGTGGATGTCGACATAAGTGTCCTGAATGACACAGATGTCGATGCTCCGTATATACGCCACGATCATAACGAAGGCACACTTGTAAAGACAAAGTATGTCACTAGTTAAGATGTGCTCCTGTATGAAACTTGTATATTTGAATCATATATAGAAATTAAGCAATGAAATTTTATACATCTTAATGAAATATGAAACACAAGTAGTGAAATTTTAAACATTTTAAAAATATGAAACACAAGTCTTGAAATTTTAATAAAAAATATGAAACACAAGTCTTGAAATTTTAAACATTTTAAAAAATATGAAACACAAGTATCTAGAAATTTTAAACATTTTAAAAAATATGAAACACAAGTCTTGAAATTTTAAACATTTTAAAAAATATGAAACACAAGTCTTGAAATTTTAAACATTTTAAAAAATATGAAACACAAGTCTTGAAATTTTAAACATTTTAAAAAATATGAAACACAAGTCTTGAAATTTTAAACATTATCTTGAAATATGAAACACAAGTATTGAAATTTTAAATATTTTAAAAAATATGAAACACAAGTCTTGAAATTTTAAACATTATCTTGAAATATGAAACACAAGTACTGAAATTTTAAACATCTCAAAAGTCAGTTAAATAAAAAAGGAAGAATAGAGAAGGAATCCCCCGAAAAGTCCCTCTAGAAGCGGTTGGTAATACAAACCCCTTGCAGAAGGTAACCTCTACAAACGGTTCGTAATACCAACCCCTTGTAGAAGGGGACCTCTACAAGCGCGCAAGTAAGACAATCTGGAAACCCCCTCTATAAGCGGTTCGTAATACGAACCCCTTATAGAAGGGGACCTCTACAAGCGGTTGGTAAAACAAACACCTTGTAGAAGGGAACCTCTACAAGCGCGCAAGACAATCTAGATACCTCCTCTACAAGCGGTTCGTAATACGAAGCCCTTGTAGAAGGGGACCTCTACAAGCGGTTGGTAACACGAACCCCTTGTAGAAGAGACCTCTACAAGGGGTTCGGACTACCAACCGCTTGTAGAGGCCCCTTTACAAGGGGTTCAGACACGAACCGCTTGTAGAGAGGGTATCCTATATATTTCAGCTCGTCTTCCTTGCGCGCTTCACTCTCCCCAAAATTTTTCTAAGTCCCGAGCCGTCGCACATCACTCCTCTGTCGCTCCGCCAGTATCTCCGTCGAGCCCCAGCGCGCGCGCGCGACGCCTCCACCGTCTTGGCGCCCTCGTCGCCGCATCTCTCCGTCGAGATCCCGCGCTCGCCGCCTCTTCACCATTGTCTGCGCACCTTGTCGACGAGCCTCGCCACCGCCGTCCATGCCTTCACACCGCCGTGAGCGCGCCCGCGTCGTCGCCTCGCCGTCGGACCTCCACCGCGCCGTCGACCTCTAGACCGTGCCCCCGCTCTCCCAATCCACCAGAGGACCTAGGTTGCCCGCGCCCACACCACACTCTGCCTCTGTTTTTTGTGTGCACATAGGGTGTTCGATGAAACGTCCCAACAAGAAAAATATAGACTGAGAGAGAGAGATAGGGAGAGAGAGCTGAGAGAGATAGGGAGAGATAGTGAGAGAGAGATAGTGAGAGATAGTGAGAGAGAGCTAGAGAGAGATAGTGAGAGATAGTAAGAGAGAGCTAGAGAGAGATAGTGAGAGATAGTGAGAGAGAGCTAGAGAGAGATAGTGAGAGAGAGCTAGAGAGAGATAGTGAGAGAGAGCTAGAGAGAGCTAGAGAGAGATAGTGAGAGATAGTGAGAGAGAGCTAGAGAGAGCTAGAGAGAGATAGTGAGAGAGAGAGAGCTAGAGAGAGATAGTGAGAGAGAGCTAGAGAGAGATAGTGAGAGATAGTGAGAGAGAGCTAGAGAGAGATAGTGAGAGAGAGCTAGAGAGAGATAGTGAGAGATAGTGAGAGAGAGCTAGAGAGAGCTAGAGAGAGATAGTGAGAGATAGTAAGAGAGAGAGCTAGAGAGAGATAGTGAAGCTAGAGAGAGATAGTTTGAGATAGTGAGAGAGAGCTAGAGAGAGATAGTGAGAGAGAGAGAGCTAGAGAGAGATAGTGAGAGAGAGCTAGAGAGAGATAGTTTGAGATAGTGAGAGAGAGCTAGAGAGAGATAGTGAGAGAGAGAGCTAGAGAGAGATAGTGAGAGATAGTGAGAGAGAGCTAGAGAGAGATAGTGAGAGAGAGAGCTAGAGAGAGATACTGAGAGATAGTGCGAGAGAGCTAGAGAGTGAGAGAGAGCTAGAGGGATAGTGAGAAATATAGGTAGTGCTGACGATATATTTAACAATGTTTCGTAATTATGTCATGTGCACAAGTGGCAATACTAATTTAACATTGTTTCGCAATTATGATATATAGATGGAGTAACCAGCGGTGGCATGATCTTGTGATATTTTCAATGAGGAAGAACAGTTCTTGCTAGACTCGATCGCGCAGGGTAGCATCAGAGGATACGACGAAGGTGACGCTAACGCTGCTGCCGATGAGGCCGTTAACCAAGGCGACGCTAATGCTACTACCATGTGTTCCGGTGATGCCATGGACACTAGGGCCAGCGAGGTAATGCCACAATAATGCCCTGGTACACGCCGCCTTTCGAGCAATCTTAACACACTCATATTTTTCTGTAATTTAAGCAGGGTACATCGAGCAACCAATCGAAGCGAGGACCTAACAAGAAGCCTTCGGCAAAGCATGTATTTACCGACGTTAACTCCGACGGGATGCCGATTGCCCCTCTTTTAGCAATTGGCCCATTCAACAACGCTTGTGGTTTCCATGTAAGGGACCACATCCCAATTAGCATCCAGAAATGGGCTGAAGTCCCTCAAGCTGCCAAGGACCCTCGTGGATGAGATATTAAGGACAATTTCAAATTCCCTGAAGGGTTCGAAGACAAAGTAAAGAAATACACTTTGAAAAAGATGGCAACCGTATTTCAGTCTTGGAAGACGTCTCTAAATTCCAAGTATGTGCAGAAAGCAGAAAGGCCTGACTTCAATATATTTCCTAAGCTGGCCGATCACTGGGAAGCGTTTGAGGAATACAAGTTGTCAGCTCAAGGCCAAGCCGCGAGCCAAAAGAACAAGATAAATGCACAGAAGAAGAAATACCACCACCATCTCGGCACCGGTGGTTACATCAAGGCTATACCAAAATGGGAGAAGCAAGAGGAAGAATTAGTGGCCAAGGATGTACCATCTGCTACTGCTCACTAGGAATTTCGCCTGCGAAATTGGTTCATGGCTCACGGGGGGGCCCTTGCAGATGACGGCAGCTTGGTGATGGCACCGGGAGTGCAAGATGTTGGGCAAAGGATTTTACAAGCCGTTCAACAGTCTCAGTCAGGTTCCTTAGTGATAGATAGGGAGAATGACGAGCTGACACATGCCCTCCAAAACCCGGAGCACCTGAGACGGACAAGAGGTATTGGTTCGTCGACGCCATGGAAGCACGGATTCGCAAAGGATTCCCAAACGTACAGGAGCCAAGCAAGAAGCAAAACCAGAGAGCTATACAAATACAGCCAATTGGAAAGGAAGCTAAGAGCTACCTAGGCTAGCATCAGCGACATAGTTGCTCAACAAATGCAGATAGCCCTCAGCAAGCTTCGGAAAGCAGTCCGAGCAATCGCCGAAACCATGATCGGCCGCAGAGCCTCCCATGGCGGCGAAGCGGTGTCGTCCACCGCGGCTTTGATGGGGATGACCTCGGCCATTTTCCAATGGACGACATCAAGGTTCGCCGCCAGTGTGAACTACATGTCCAGGCGTGAAACCTCTCCATAAAGGTGGCTTACGGCATGGCGTTCCCAGTAGAGCCGGGCCAGACCTTTCATTGAAACGAGATAACCCCCGGTTACTCGAAAGTCGCCATGGAGGAGGTGTTAAACGGTTTTGAAGATCTTATGCTCGATATTGCTGGAGGCGATGAGGTGGCCAAGCTTGGATAGGCCCTCCACGGTATCATCCTCTGGCGAAAACGATACATCATGTTTCCAGATGGCATGGAAGTGTCATCTCCACCGCGAGACATCGAACAATTGGAGCCGGCTGGAGGAAGCTCGCCTCCTCCACAATGACAAACCACGCCTCCTCCAATGTCACCTCCACGCAATACCTCGCCACCAATAGAGAGTACTCCTGCTCCACCACCTGCTCCACGCAGAAGCCCAACTCCACCAGCACCTCCAACAAAAACGAATCCCCCCAGGAAAAGCACGCCTCCACCATCTCCTCCGCGAAAGAAGCTTCAAATAAGAAGGAGCCATCCTCCTCCCCAGAAGGCCCAGTCCAGCCGATCAACAAGGTCAAAGGAACCTTCAAAAAGGGCATATGATATGACGGACGAGGAGACAAACGAAATTGTTCTTTGCGTTGTTGCACACTTCGCACCTAAGGTGCGGCAAAAGCAAGCAATTGATCCAAAAGCTTCAAAACACTGCGACATCCCATGCGATTGCCATTTGCATCTGACGTCGAACCACGACCGGACAATAGTAAAGGCTACACAGAAGTCTAAACGGGCTAAGGCAGAGGCGGCAAAGAAGAAGAAAGAGCAAGAACAGCTTGAACAATTCATGAAAGAGGCAAACCTCGGTTCTGCAGCTAAAACTCTTGGATTAACGGATGATATCCCAATGGCAGAAGTGAGATGGCAATATAAGTTGGGCCGGGAGTTGGTTAACCCTAAAAACATAAAGGATTTACCAACTAAGATGCGGCAATTTCATGAATGGTACATGGTAGAGTCCGCTCAAGAAAGAAATATGTTCCCCTCCGTATCACAAACGAACATTTCTATCGCGGGGACAACCAAATATGGCTAGAATTCGAAGACTTGTACCATTTTTACCATCAGGACGCTGTCAACGTGTCTCTCATGAGCTGCTGGTGTCTGTAAGTGTCAGGCTAATAAGTTTACCATATGCTTCCTCGTACCAGAAAGTTACAACTCTAATAGTTTTTCTATTTCTATGTAGAATGGAGATACAACGATTGAGAAGACAGGGTGACTTAAACATTGGCTTCATAGACCCAAAGACTATCAACGAGGCTGTCTTCGGATACAACCCAAAGGTTGTTGAGGAGTACATTCTGGATGCACTCTTAGGACAGCACTACAAACCATACATACTTCTGCCCTTCAATTTCGAGTATGTATATATCCGTTCTTCACAACCTCTCATTCATACCTTTTTAAAGCATACATAATATGACTAATTACATATATATGTTGAATATATTAATAGGTTTCACTGGGTCCTTCTTGTTATCATGCTTGATAATAGCAAGATCATTGTTCAAGACTCAAAAAGGAAACCACAGGAAAAATATCAATATATCATTGACGCGCTAAATCGGTATGGCATATATTAATTTATAAGATGGTTTCCTTATTCTATTGAAATGCCTAGCTATTTAATTAATTCGAACTCTAATAATTACTATTCATGTATTAACGCATCACAGGGCATTCGCAAAGTTCCAAAAGAAGCATAAAGGAGCTTTCAAGAACGTATTCACAGTCCAATTAAGCACTCGAGTACCTAATAAAGCATACTAATTAATTCATATTCTTTAGTGATAGTTTTTTATCTCAATACTTGTATTCTTTTTAAATTTCATCATAGGTTATACACATCAAATGGCAGGAAACAACTTATGTGGCTATTATGTGTGCCACTACATGCAAAATCTTTGCCACGGCGATGTACCCAAAATAAACGACGAGGTGCGTGTATGTCAAAAGTACCAAAGTAATGATGCATCAAAATTAATGATGCATATCAATTTCTTAGTACTTACAATTTATGTGTTCAGAGATTTATTTATTTCCTGTTTTGGCAACCTTACCTCGATGTGTAAGGTGTGATCCCGCCTCACCGGGTTGCAGCAATCTAAGAACAACTTATCGGCTTCATTGTCGACGAGATTATATCCACCAAAGGCGAGTTCCACACAAAGGGATGGAGAGATTATCCTTCTCTAAGGACAGGTGAAATATCGGAATCATCGAAGGCCACAGATAACGATGCAGGCAACAAATGACCTCAAGATTCACCCTTGTACTCTTGAAATGTATAAACATTGCTTCAGTGTGCTCCTTACTTCATGTATGTACACATTTTTGATTCATTCGTATTATTGTGTAAATGAACTTAATTGTGGTTGTGTGAATGATCGAGTACACATCATATTATATTTTTAATTGTGAAAAAATATTGTAGTTGTATTTAATTTTATTGTTAAAATTCATATTGAAAACCTCTCTCAGAACATATTCTATATTGAATATAATTTGCGCTCAGCCTCTCCACAAGCGGTTGGTAGCTCCAACCGCTTGTGGAGAGGGCACACGTGGCGCTCCCCCTCGCTGCCTCCGAGGCTCTCCACAAGCGGTTCGTAAGTCCAACCGCTTGTGGAGAGGACACACGAAGCGCCTCCCTCATTGGTGAGAGGTCTCCTAGCGGTTAATGTCTGAACCGCTTGTAGAGAGCACCATGTGGCGCCTCCACCACCGCCGAGGCGTTTCGAACCGCTTGTGGTGTCATACCACAAGCGGTTGGGGGAAACGCGAGTGGTACCCGGAGGGTATCACTCGCTCCGGGTAACACTCGCGGTTGCCTACAACCGGTTCCAAAACCAGTTCTGAAACCTGTTTCGAACCGGTTGTAGTAGCCGGTTCGCTGGTAGTGCTAGCTTCAGTTGCATCCATCCAAGTTGGCTGCTCCATTTGTAACAGCGCCTTCCGATGTCGTGTTTTGTGATTTCGATGGTGAACCTTACCTACCACCCACGGCCACGATGTCTGCAGCGTAGTCCGTGTCTATCTGACAGAAGATATCAAGATCTCTGTAAAATCCCTTCAGGATATCAATTAGGGTGTGCTTAGATTCTGAATCCACTAATAAGAGTATGCATTAGAAGAATGAATAGGAATTAAGAAACTATCTCTAACAAACACTTCGAAATTTCGCTGTATAACACTATTATCTATAAACTCTATCTATTTTATAAAATTTTTTCACACTTTATATTATACTCTAAAAGATTTCTTTCCTCTAGCAGCTCCTGTATCTTAGATAAACAGTGTTTTCTGGCTATTGCCAGAGATGCTCAAAAACATTTGGATAGATATGATCCTAATTTGATGGTGGTTTGCTGCCATATATAGGAAGACAAAAGTACATTCTAGCTCTATAAACATATTGCCATATATAGGAAGACAAAAGTACATTGTAGGCCTATAAACTAACAAAGAATCTTGCTTAGCCCTTCGAACTTGAAAATTTGCCTTTTCAATCCCTTAAACTTGTATCCGTTTTTATCCCAACCCCAAAACCGTTTGAGCTTATTAAACACTAAGATATGTGTTTTGCCCATATATCCATTAAAAGCTAAGAGAGGGAGAGAGTTAGACAAATTGAGAGAGAGAGAGAGAGAGTTAGACAGATAGAGAGAGATGAAGAGAAAGGGAGAGAGATAGAGGAGAAATGTTTTAAGGAGCTAGCTCGGTCGAATCTCCTATTCTTTGAACTATACCAAAACAGGTTACATGTACATGTAGTGTGTCGGTTCTTAAGCAGACGCATGGAAAAAATCTTACATATACGGTTTTATTTAAGAACCGACACAAATAATTAGATTATTTTAGATCATTTGTGCTGCCTTTGATTACATGCCGGTTCTATTTAATAATTGGCACAATTGCTCATGGTATTTGTGCCGGTTTGTTATTAGAATTGGCACATATAATGTTTTGTTTCCTGACGTGTCATCAAATGTGCCAGCTAGTAATTACAATCGACACATATAACAGGTCCTTTCCCGAGATGTTTAGTGCGTAAAAAAGCTTGGCATTTCCATATTCTATATACTCGCCAACTCCGATCTAGTCTACTCCATCTCATAAGCCTCCGTCAACTCTGATCCACTCTACTCCGCTCCAACTTCGATCCACGCTCCAATCTACGTCACCACCCACCTCGCCATGGTTGCCATGACCGTCTCCGCCCCAGTCACCATGGTCGCCGCCATCCCCACCTTGTTTGTCGTCACCGCCCTCATCTTTGTCATTGTCTCTGCAAGGCTTTAGGTGGATTAGACCGGTGAGGAGTCATCATCATCGGAGGTAGATGGTGAGGAGTCACAGGAGGATGGTGGTGAGGAGGATGAGGGGAAGGAGGAGCCTGACGATGGGGACGAGGAGGAGCCAGTAGCCTTCTCTGTTGCCATTGGCACCTCTGGCTTTGGTGTGTGGTCCCCTCACCGGCACCAAAGACGAGAAGGAAGATCCCACCGACGATGACGAGGATGAGCCTACCACTAACGAGGAGGAGGATGAGTCGAAGGAGGAGGACTGGTAGATCTGCACCATGTTCTCTGACTACGATTGACTCCGACTCTGATAATAAGGAGCCTCCTCCCTTGAGCTCCTCGAATGAGGGCAACTCCTTCTTCGATGAGGACAAGGAGGAGGCGGGGGAGGAGTGTGACCCCTACTTCTGGCTATAGCTAGGATGTAGGCTAGCTAATTAATTTTTAAAAAAAATTTATCTATGCCGGTTCTATCCATAAACCGATACAGATGAATGGGTACAACCCATTATTATGTGCCAGTTTTATTCATAAACAGGCATAGATGAATGGGCACATATGTGCCTATTATTCCTTGCCGGTTTAGAAACCGACAGTAATGATCAATATAGAACCGACACATATTACCATTACTATAGTAGTGTCCCCACCCTAGCTCATCGTAGCTGTGTCGCTACGGGCAACTTTGAGCCAAACCAATGCAATCACATGATTCCTCATGTCACCCTGGCTCTGCCCTGCTACTTGCCTGCACCATCCATAGCCATAGCGCTACCACATCGACCATCAGAGCTTTGTTTCCCTTCTTGTCATGGCCCTACCATTCCTCTATGTCTTCAGTCGAGTTGAGGACCCTGAGGTTTCCTTTTCTCTAGCTCTGCTAAGGGCTAGAAAAAATTAAATTTCAAGTTCGGGGGCTAAGTGAGGTTCGCTGTAAATTCAAGTCCACTGTACTTTTCCCTAGACAGAGATTACAGAATATGATGTGGCATCCACGTGAATGCCACATGACTCTCTTGTACACATGCATAGCCTAGCTAGTTATCACTTAACGGCAACATGAAACACATGTAGGCGCTATCTCAGCATTTATCATAAGTTCTAATTGTTTTGGGACTAGGGTGCAAACAGATAAAAGTTTAGGGGACCAAAAAGGTAATTTTCAAGTTTGATGGGCTAAATGAGATTCGTTACAAGAGTTCAGCAGGCTACAATGTACTTTTCTCTATAGATAATTTTGGATAAGATGGATCCTAATTTGATTATATTAGATTGAGTTTCATTTGATGCCAACGAAGATAGTAAATCCCTTCCATGATATCAATCTAGTTTAGATTTAGATTCTCAATCCCTAATAAGGATATATACGTGGGCTCGATTTTGTCTCAGGTTGTAATCCCAAGCCTATATAAGGGTTATGGCTGTCGATCAATAAACCTAGGTAATGAACATATTTAGCTTGTCTTCCAGTGTTCTTCTTCCTCGATTGCTTTACCACGGCTGGAGCTCCTGGCCCTCGGTTCCTCTTGCTTGCAACAGCTGCTCGCGTGGAACTCTCTCTGGGGCACCGTTGTCAGCAACCCTCCCTCACCGTGGTACTGGTAGACGACAATGGCGATGATGAAGAAGATGGCACAGAGGAGCAGGAGGCCATGGAAGACCTGCAGATCTCTTTCCATGCGCTTACCGGCGTACGCACGGGAGACACCATGCACTCATGCAGCTGGGAAGTTAAAGAGCTGATCGCAATGCTGGGCTCCGGGTGGTGACTCGCAACTTCATCTCTGCCGAAGCAGTGCAGCGAAGCATCTCGTCTCCCCCCCTCCCGGGCTAGCTGATCACCTGCGTCGACGTGGTCGACTGGTCGTGGCCAACGGTGACCGCGTAGCATGCAGCCATGCACCGGAGCTCACCGTGGCGTCCGGTCCGAAGTCTTCGTCGCCGACCTCTACGTCATCCCGCTGGGAGCCTACGACGTCGTCCTCGGCACCCAGTGGCTGGCGTCGGTAGGGCCCATACTGTGGGACTTCGCCAAGCTGACAATGTCCTTCCGGAACGGGCGATCGCAAGGTTGAATGGAGCGGGCTGCAGAGGGCAATGCCGCACAAGGCTCGGCGCATGCTTGTGACAGCCATTGCGACGAGCTCGCCGGAGTTCAGCTTCATGTCGGCTTGCCGCCGTTTTATATGATCGCCGCGTCTACCTCCTTCCACGGTCGGCTCCTCCTGTCACTTAGCTTCTCAAGAAAGGATAGTTTCTCATGGTCTGTGATCCCTTATTCAGTGTTTCTAGTAGTATGCCTAGTGGTTTACATTATCTTCTTTTTACTGCTGCTTGAGTGAAGCAGCTTTGTCTGTACCATGCATGTCCTGTCTGCTAAAGAGCATGCCATGGGTTGGCTGTTAAGGGTTTTTGGCTTGTTAAAAGTTTTCAGGGTATGACAGTTCAGAGCTTCATGGCATGGTGTGTTGAGCAGATTTTATTCCCGTGGTCTCAACCCAATCATGGCCTTTTTTCTGTGACTTCAGTGCTCGGATCTTTGTTTAATCCTGCTTTATTTGATGAAATCAAGACGGTGTTATACTGGTGATTCAGGTAGCGAACTGATGTTTAATTTCACGTTCCATTTTCGCAGGAGAAAAACCCGTAACCTAACTGGTACAAGTCAACTAGCAGAGGTTGAAACAAGCCGAGTTCTCGGGCTCGTTCATCGTTGAGCCGAGACTGGTCGGATGTCCGAGCTAGAATCCAAGCTCAGCTTGGCTCGTGAGCGTTGTCAAGCCAGAGAGGATGGGAGTCAGACCATCGCCACCGCATGCCCTTGGTTTCACTCGCCTCAACGATGTGAGAGGGCCCACTGCAGCCAAGCCGCTGCCGTGGAATGGAGGAAGAAGGCAACCACCCGCCACCCTAGCTCTGCTTTTGTGCGTCTCGAGCTCGCCATGGAAGGATAGGGCAAGCTGCAGCCGTCGCTGTCGTGTAGGTGAATTGAAATTTTTAAAATTTTAGTTTCTATTTAAGTTTTACACTTGTGTCGAAAGCCTAAACAAATACGGAATTTAAAGACTAACTCTTTGAACACAAGAGATATATTTAAATGATTGCAATCCAAGGGTGAGAGCAAACCAAAACCACTAAGTAAGCTAAGTACACAATTTAACACAATCTAGATACTAATATAATTATGCTCACAAGATCAATACAAGTTTATGTATATTAGCATTCAATATATAGAGTGTGAATAGCACAATACACATATGAGATGGCATGGAGTAAATAAACAAGAGAATCAAATCACAAAGTGTCATGATTTTTTTTTACCGTGGTGCTCAGAGACTTGTCAGTCTCTCCTAATCCATATTAAGGCTTGATCCCATGTAAGGACCGGCTTCCTCTCGAGCAAACCGTCTCTTTTTCACTAGTGGTTGCTAGTTCCTCCTCTCCAAATATGACGAGCACCAATACCATTCACATGGTTCGCCTATGCCTCCTCACAAGTTTCTAGAGAAGGTCACTGGTGCCTGATGTCTGTCATGCCATTTAGATACTGGTAAGCATAAAAAATATCAGGCATGAAACTTCTTGATCACATCGGATCAAAGCTCAAGAGTGATGTACACAAGATTCACTTAGTTATTCATTCTTCTCTTTCTAGAGAATCACCTAATCTCACACAAGATGGTGCTCTCCCTCTAACCCTTTTTCTCTTCTCTTGGCTACACCTAACACATGAAGCAAATCCAAGCCAAGCAGCACCCTCAAACCAACTAGATTTGAGGATTAAATACTCTCACACCTGAAAACTAGCCATTGGAAAAGGTACACTCATAGGATGTACCAACCCTCTCTCCGGCCGAACCGGTCTGCCCGACACATGCATGGGCCGGACTAAGGAATAGAGTGCTCGGTCCGTCATAGCTCAGCAGCGGACCAGACTCAGTCCACCCCACATAGCCCGTCCAGACCACGGGCTGAACCACGGGAAACACCTGGTCAGACTATGGCCCTCCTTGGTCCGTCCCACACACTCACGAACCGGACCAGGGACCACCCTAGTCTGCCTTACACACTCAGGACCGGAATAGGGAAGGGTTACGGCAGACCGACACACACAGCTGCACGAAAAAAAGCATAACTCCTAGCTTGGAAGTAGGAATTAAGTGATCTTGGAATCTATCTAAAGCTTAGAACGAAGGCTACACAACGCATAAGCTTGCACCACCCCAAACACAAAGGAGATATGAAGAAAATGTAAGGAAATCAAAAGAGTCCCAACTCTCACACAACCCGACACCTCCGACACCTCTCTCGCTACATATCTCCGACACCCCCAACACCTCATTAGGCTCAACTAGGGATAAAAAGACTCAATGTGCATCATCCGAGATCTAGGATACGATCCGATCAAAATCGATTTGGACCCCTCTTAATAGTATGCTGACTATCCTACCAATCTGGTCTTTCAACCAACACCGAGATCGGTAAAAGACTAGAAAACATTCTCTGTCCTACACTAGCTATACCTTAGTGCATCCTTTTCTTAACGATGTTCCACACACGATAACACCTCCGTCTTATCAATCTTGACTATCACCAATTCTTGATGACTTTTCCGTTCTATCGACCTTGATTCGACCATCTACCCGATGATCCTCATGTCCTATCGACTTGATCATCAACCTTTGGCGACTTCCCATCCTGTTGACCTTGAGTTGGCTGTCATCCCTTCATATCGCTTAGTCGTCATTTACCTTCACGAGACCTAATTCTCTTCACATCACTCATAAAAGACATTAGTTTCAAAAGCTCAATAGATATGAATATGATTGATATTTACGAGTAATTAAGCACCACAAGTGTTTCATGATAATAAATATTATGATTACAAACACTTGTCATATCATAATTCTCAAAAGTGCATCTTGTGATAAAATAAAAGATATATATGCAATGAGAGATAGATGCCTAAAAATATTTATATTATATACCAAGGCATAGCAATCAAACAATCCAATTAATCTCCAATTTTCACATAATGTGCACATGAATAAATGTATTAGGAAGGCATATGTAAATTTAAGATTTAGGACATATGTGAAGTTATCGATCTAATAAATGTGACATAGAAGCATGGATCAATACAGGAGATATCACATCATATATTAAACTCCACTTCAAGAAGTGTATATGCGGGTATACAAGAGAGGCATATATGTATAAATACAATTAATAGCATGGTGAAGTTTAACTTATGAATCATATGAATAAGGGCAATAAGAGCATAGATCCATATGTGCAAGCAATCAAAGCAAATATCGAACTTACAAGATAATTATACACAAATAAATATGAGATGGAGCAATGTGCATACATTCATTCAAGACAAATTTGAAGCTCAATATACACTTGCATATGAGGAATACAAAAATAGATATGAGTAGGATACTGAATTGTATATGTCAACTTGCACTACATCCTATTTGCATATATAAGACTAGGAAAGATCAACAATAAGTGTTAGTCTTAACGAAATAATTAACATGAGGCGTACCTTGATAGAATGGATAGCTTATCCACTTGATATAAATAATTCCTCTGTTAGAATGATACTGAATTAGAGCCTAGCAACAAACTTATTAGTCTCGTAATAAGATTCGTTACATATTAGAGGTTTGTCATTAGTCAAGTAATAAATCAAGCATTAAACCATATTTGTTAACAATGTTTGTTATTAATTACTAAAATCACAAGGGCTAACTTAACTTACAAGGGTCTCCATCATGGAGAGGAGAATCCTATTACATCAATCGTCATAATGGAGGGGAGGAAGGAGGACGCCGAGAGGAATGCAGGAGAGAGTGGCGCTTGCGGCAAGTCTCCCACAGCCTCCTGCACTCGCTGCTCCCAAATCCAAGTGGGAAAGGTGGAGCGTTGGCCAGAGAGCGCTGGTTGATAGGGAATGCGAGGGAGGCAGAGCGCCAGCTAGCAGGAAAGGATAGAATCAAGATACGATGGAGAAAATAAGGAATGAGGGAGGCATCATGGTATATTGGGAGATAATACTAGTACATGTGTATTCGTTAGTGGTAAATATTTTTGTGGGAGATAACCAGCTTATTTGACTTATTTCTTATAAGCTGGGGAGAATAGGCCCTAAGGGCCTGTTGTCCCTAGCTTATTTGACTTATTTTTTATTTGCTTATTTGACTTATCTTGCAACTTCGAGAATTTCCCGATGTGGCTTCGAGAGCCGAGTGCCCTTTGTGTTTAGGATTTAGGGAGCTTTTACATACGCCTACGAGATAAAAAAAAAAAAGCAATGATGCTAGTTCCGAATCGGCAGTGATAACATATTCTGTAGTAGTGATTAGTACTCTTTGTAAATGATGCTTTACAATTGCTAAGAAATTCTTAAATTACTCATTATGCAAAATAATCATTTTTGATTCCTTTGTTAAGCTTACATTCATATCTAAGGACAATCACTTGCTAAGTATGTATGTCTTATACTCACCCTTGCAATTTCTTTGGCTATTCAAACCAATGAGCAGATGAAGGTTTTGAGGAATACGCCGACTACGAAGGAGACATAGACAGAAGCGATCCAGACTACTAGAGGTATACCTTCGGTTAGATGCCTGTGGTGATTTGACGGAACATCATCGACACAGTTATTTATGTTTTTCTGCTTCCTATTAATACTCTGACATTGTAATAAGTGGCATTGAATACATGATACTTTATATTTATTTTAATTTAATAAAGCGTACTGTTTGATCAACTGTGCTAGTTATGATTCCTTAGAGCTAGTATTAAAAATAGAGGGGTCGGTTTTACACAACCAGGTCCCGACACCCCCTATGCTCCATATAAACCTTCATATATGTTAGCTATAAAATACACATGGATTTGCTTGTTAAAATAGTTTAAAAGGCCTAAAATTTTCTGAATTTGCATGTATTTACATGTTAAAATAGTGAAAAAAGGTTTAAAAAGTCTTAAATACACATGGATTTTACGTTAAGATAGTAAGGCGGTCTTAAAATTTCTTGAATGTGCATGGATTTCAAGTTAAAATAGTGAAACGGTTCTAAAAATTTCTTGATTACATATAGATTTGCGATTTAATATGGTGAAAAGGTTCTATTTGATACTCTTGATACAAAAGATGATTCTTATTTGGCTCCCCTTGAAATTTTTTTCCAGCTCCGTCGTCCCTCCTTAGAACATAGGACTTTTGAAGGATTTTAAGGAAATTACCTTGTTTGCTAAATGCCTAATATATATAGAACAAGAACAATAGGTTAGTACATAGCTAGTGATTAAAAGTACCAACAGCGGTAGAGTGGCAGATTTTTTATTTTTTATTTTGCATTCACCGAGTAAGGTGGTAAAATTAAAATAAATCCGACAGCAATATCAGTATGAATGTTTATAAATAAAATCACAAGGAGCCACTGGTCCATTGTAGGTCTCCCACTGTATTTGGCTGGTTTGGAATATACCTTTTCCTAGAATTTTCCAAGAGAATTCGATTCAAAAAAAAAAATTACACGAGAGAATATTTTTCAAAGGATTTTTATTTAAAAAAGAAAAAAATCCTTCAAGTTTGCACAAAGAAACCCCCATGCTCTAAACAAAAAAAGGGGCAAACGCAGTTATGGTGAGAACCCAAGGTCTAAACAAAAAAGAGGGAAAACACAGTGATGGCCGTGAGACCTTTTCTTGTAGTGCGAGGAAAAAAGAGGAGGAGGTCATGGACTCATTGTTGCTTGCTCCCTCGCCTTTTGGTGGCCATGCGGAATGGCATCATGTATTCATGTGCCCGTGGGCGGCCACCCCAAATCAAATCCATGCATGCCAATCTCCTCCATCTTTACTCTTTATTAGCTCCTTAATTTGATTCGTTTTCTTTGTGATGCTGGCGGGTTCAAAGCAGTCCCAAAATTCGAATTAAATGCATTTGTGTACCTTGGCGACATTCTGGATTTTTTTTCAGATGTGCTTATTTTTTTTGTGAAGTACTACTTTTTTTTTTCCTTGTACTTTGGCAAACCATTACTGACTGATGCAATATTCCAAGGTAATTTTTTTTTTGCAGGTGCACGGCTAGCTGCAGTAGTCATCTCGCTCTTGTTGAACATGCATGCAGCCGTGTTCTTCTGTACTGCTTGGTCAGGCTGCCAAAATGTTGGCAATAACTGGAGATCTGCATAAGAGAGAGTTCTCGAACTTATACTGTGCTTGTGGTGTCGTCTGGAATCAGTAGGCAAATAAATCGTAAAGAGCAAAGTGTAGATGCAGTCCTAGTATGGGTGATTTTTTTTTTTAGAAAGGGATAACTATTTATTAAAAGATCAGAGTCCTTTTTACACATTGACCCTTACACATCAACAAAATTACAATTTCATCCTCAGGTCCTTATGCTGA
This sequence comes from Olyra latifolia, assembly GCA_036346145.1. NCBI lineage: Eukaryota > Viridiplantae > Streptophyta > Magnoliopsida > Poales > Poaceae > Olyra > Olyra latifolia. The sequence goes on along the minus strand of CM070531.1, from coordinate 12,571,984 downwards.
AATCTCAAAGGATCCGTCTTTGCAGTTGGCACCGCCGTGTCGGCCAAGTCCGGCAGCCACCCGCGCCGCCCCTAGCACCGTCTTCTCCAGCCTCATCCATAAAGGAACTCGGAATTGCATGATCATCATCAAAACAAAAACGTGGCGGCTCGAGACTCCGATTTGAGGCAAATCAGCGGCAAAACACCCCTGACCAAGAAGAAGAAAGAGCCGAAGAAGGCACAAAGATGCCCAGCGCACATTGACCAAGCTCGCCGGCGCAAACAGCTCGCCGGATTTCCATGACCTTAGCATCCAAACAAAGGAGATCCAACCCCCCCCTTTCCCAACTCAAAAGCCCAACAATAGCCCCCTCCGGAGATCCGGAAACAAAAGCCCTCCTCTGACCTGGAGCTCGACGCCGGTCAACGTCACCGCCGTACCGACTAGAGCCCACGCCGAAGCATCGCATCCTCCAACGCCCAGCTCCGCAAGAAGCCGTCGTCGAGGTCTTTGAAGCTGGCCACCTCTAGCTTGGAGCAGAGGGAGACGGACGTTAGCGCGCCGCCTTGCCCGGACGCCCCAACACCGGAGTGCCCCTCTGAGCTAATCCTAATCTAGATCTAACAGGCAAGCTTCCCTCCGCCGTCGCCGAAGACGCCGACCGAAGAGCCCCCTCCGCCGCACCACCCGCACGGCCACACGCCGGCGACCGCCTGGTTGGGACCAAAATCCTAAACCTAAGGCTACTGCTGTACACCCTCCACTGAAACCCGCCTCCACCCATCTCCGGCGACGGCCCAAAGACCGGCGACGGTGAGGGGGAACTGCAGTTCCCAGCGGAAGGAGCTCCCACCTTTTTTCCGCCCTCTTTTCGCCTGAGGTCTACTGTAGCGAGCCTAGAGGCTTCCCGGCCGAGTCCTAGTATGGGTGATGTTAATATCCCCGTTTGGCCGGAGCGTGGTTTTTTTTTTCTCCTATACAAAATAAGCCAATTTTTGTGAAATTACTACAAAATTCACTTGAAAAATCATATGTTCTGACCATGTTCGACGAGGTTCATGTGGCGTCCAATATGCCACGCAATATTAGCTACGGACGGTGAGGGCAAACCCTATGTTCGTAGACTCCCTGTCATTTTTTTTTTGGCCTACGATGACTTTAATGGGGAAATTTTTTCATGGCAAATTAAAAAAACGTACAAAATTTCTCTGTGTTCTTTAATTTATGCACATACCGGGGTCCTATCCTATGTACAACTATCCATGACAATTAAATGGACGGTTATACCTTGGCACGAGTTGGTATGGGACTATGGGAGTGTTTGGTTATTGGCAAGCCTGGCCCTACCAGCTAGCCAGACTGAGATCTTGCAAGCCGGCGTGTTCTCTTGCATTGCATCACCTCAGTCCAACTCGCTTCAACAAGCGTTTGGTAATGTGCACAGAAAAACCGCCCCAACCTCCTCCCGCACCATTGAAGCTAACGTCAACACCACCACACCCTTCCTCACTAGAGCCGACGACACCGCGTCCACCATCACTCGGATCTGCCGCCACCGAGCTTCGCCCTAGTTGGATCCACCGCCACTGCATCCTCCACTGCCCTCTGGCATCCCCAATCTTTGTCGCCGCCGGATCCAACCTCCCCGACCTCCGCCGCCAATGGATTTGGTGGCCACGTCAGGCGTTTCTAGGGCTAGGCCCCAACAGTGAATGTGCATGTGTCTAGCCTGTCTTCTGTTGGTGCACAGGCAACCAAACAGCTAGTGTCTAGCTCACGCGAGGCTGGCCATGCTCGAGCCAGTCAACCAAACACGCACTTTATGTCTGGTTGAGATCTTTTTCTAGATAAACTTGAAATATTATGATTGTCCTTATGTTTTCTTTCAAACGTATAAAGTTTTCAGCCCCTCTCTCTCTCTCTCACACACACACACACATATATATATATATAGTAGCACTAACGTACTCTTAAGAGTAAAGAAGACTTCCGTATATATAATTTTTTAGCCATTGGATTAATCAATAAACACACGTGGAGCAAATCCCCCGCGATAAGCCCACTGGTGGCTCTACATGCATGCACGCAATGAAGTCAGCACTGATGTCAGCGAATGTGACATGTATTCCTTCTGTTTTTTTACTATATCTTTTAATTGACACATCCGATTGACGAGTAGTTTTCACCTACGTGTTCCTAACATTTTTACGAACAAAACTAGACCGGTCTTGATATATAAATTTATTCTTTACTACTTTCTTATATAACACTTTACTACATACATATAGTGACGTTGTATTCATAAAAATAATAAAGCTATACTTATTGAAATAGTAAAGCCAATGTGTGGCTAGTCTCAATGTATAAATTTTTCTTTACTACTTCATATATAACACTTTACTACATATATTTACTATTTTACTACATACATGTAATAAAGTTGTATTATAAATGTAGTAAAGTTGTGTTTAAGAAAATAGTAAAGCTACAATATGTATACCGTACATAGTATGAAAATATTTTTTAAAAATTTTATATAGCAAGTGTGGTCTAGTTTTGTTCACAAAAATGTCAAGAACCCATTTTCGAAAACCGTTCGTTGATTGGAGCTTTTAATCAAAAGATATGGTAAAAATGAAAGAAATAATTACATGCACGCTTAGGACTGGGAGAGAGGTGATGTCATCCTGCATGCATGTTGCCCATGTATAGAGAGGTGTGGCATGGATTTTTTTTGCACGTGGAGCTATGAGGATTAGATCTAATCTAATCATGTGGTTAAAAAAGTAGAGAGGTGTGGCATGGATTTTTTTTGCACATAGAGTTATGAGGATTAGATCTAATCTAAATAAAAAAAGTATGAGTACGGAAGGGCTCCGTATTCTTAAGAGTACAATAGCCTCTGTGTGTGTGTATATATATATATATATAGAGTATGACTATGGTCAGCCGCGGCTGACGGAGGCTTCCGTCAGCCACGGCATTTTTTGCGAAATTGGTGATCGAATTCGACGATCCGAACCGACCATCTCCTTCGTCTCGTTGAAATCTCACTCTTGAAAAATTTCACATTTTTGGATTTTTTACTATTTGTTTCGTATTTTGAAAATCCATGATCTAATTAGTTGTGGACCGTCCAATAATCCCGAATTTCAAAAATACGAAAAAATAATTAAAAAATTAAAAATGTGAAATTTTGTCAGAGTGAGATTTCGATGAGACGAAAGAGATGGTCGGTTCGGATCGTCAAATTCGATCACGAATTTCGCAAACAAGCCATGACGACGAAACAATCCGTCGTGGCACGATAATAGCATATATATATATATATATATAGAGAGAGAGAGAGAGATTTGCTAGTCGCTATGGATATACGAATCTCTCAGTGCTATCCATCGAGTTTGCAAATTCGAGGCTGAAATAGGCGATCCGAACCGTCCATCTTGTTCATATCAATGAAATCTCGCTACATACCAAATTTCAAATTTTTTTAAATTTTTTTACTATTTGTTTCATATTTTTGAAAACTGGACTTATTGAAGGGTCCACAGCTAATTAGATCAGCGATTTTCAAAAATAAGAAATAAATAGTGAAAAATTCAAAAAATTTTGAAATTTGGTGTGTAGTGAGATTTCATCGAGATGAACAAGATGGACGGTTCGGATCGTCTATTTCGATCTCAGAATTTCCAAAACCCGTGGATAGCACGGATCTCTCTGTGCTATCCATAGCACACTAGGTATTCTCTCTCTCTCTCTCTCTCTCTCTCTCTATATATATATATATATATATATATATATATATATATATATATATATATAATACGGTGTAAGATAAAGAAAGTCAATCGGGACAACAAAAGAGCCACAAATGTCAATCACATATAGTTCTAAAAATCACAAATACATGAGCCGTACGAACCAAGGTTATTGAGGTGCTATCTTGCTATGGTCACACCACACTGCCAATTGGCTGGCTTTCGTGTTGTAAGTTGTAACGTGCTGAATGCACTTTCCTTTTGTTGTTCAAGTACCAACCGCTGATCGATCCACCAAATTACTACTCCAACTTGCCAAAGACATCTTCCAGACAAAAAGAAGACCTATGTTTCTATAGGTGTTTATCCGTGATAGTATTAGGTTGGCTTTCTTGCCTACGCCCCAACCCCAAGGACAATCATCAAGGGCAATGACATTGGATCCTCCATGCAATGTGACTGTACCTTTGACCTTTAATCTCATCATTGACCACAAATCCCAGAGAGAGAGGTGAACAGGTGATGTGGTTTGGCAGTCCATGATCTCATGCTTGCTTTCACGTACGGGCGCCATGTTTGGTGCGTTTCTTGGTTTCAGGAAATTCACCAACTAAAGCTAAGCACATAAATTCGGTCTTTTAATGCGAAGATCTTAAGGGCATCTCTAACGGCCAGCTTGCTGGCTATAAGTTTGTTCATATCATATAGGAGTACTAGTTTGTAGACAATCTTTCTAATGGGTTGGCTATAGCATATACTTAAACATTAAATTTGGACCCACTTGCAATAATCTTCATTTGTCTTGAAAAACACTATAGACTGGCTCTTGCATAAGAGTCAGCTCTTGTCTCTCTCCTTTACTTCTCTTCTCCACATAAACAAAAAGCTAAGTTGGATTCCTTATAGCCAGGTGATATGGCACCATTGAGATGCCCTAAGGACATGTACAAAGCCATTTAATAGGATGTCTCTTAGCGATGATGTTGATATGTTTCGCTGATGTGGTAGGGGGAAAAGTGAAAAAAATGCTAGAGTCGACTCTTGGTGAAGAGACGACTCTTCACAAGCTCCTAGGCAGAATTAGAGAGAAGCAGCATTAAATCGCTAAGAGACGTCCTATTAAATAGCTTTATACATGCCCTTACATACTTGTCTTTTTTACTTAGAAAAATGTGTTAAGAGATATACTTGACTCTCCATTGTACGTGCCCTAATTAAACTACAGTGCTCCCTTTATATCATAAAAATTTGATGTTTTAGATATCAACACGGTCTTCAAAATGAAACTTTGACCACTAATTACCATCGCAATTTATTTATAAAATCTAAAAATATATGATATTATGGAGGTGCTTTTCTAGGCAAATCTTTATGTATAATTTTCATGTATCCAATCCAAATAGTTGAAAAGATTTTCATAAATAAAGTTTTAAAACTTTGACTTAGGATATATCTAAAACGTCAAGTTATTATAACACGGAGGGAGTAGCTAATATGGAATTATCCCATAGGACATATACACTTACTACACGCGCTACGGTGTCGGTAAACAATGTTTGGTTAAATACTCAGGTTGCCAAGTTTTATTATATGGTTTCTTTAAGACAATTTACCTAATGTTATTTCATCAAAATCAATGACACATGGGACCCTGGTAGCAGAAAATGAATCTTGTCACAGATGTGGTTTTGAACTAAACGGGTGCATTAATAGGTTAAACCTGCCTAACTTGTATTGGGTTTTACTCAATAATAATCATGAACAATATATGATGTGGGCTCAGTGATGACGGGTCATGTATGACGTGGGCTTTATGGGCCACGTAGGGTATGAGTCGTTGACCTTGTTGGGCCTTCTAGCATAGGGGCCCATTAAGGGGCTATATAAAGGGAGGCAGTGGAGGCTCGAGAGGGAGACGAATTTTAGGCTTTCCTCCTCCACCAAACCCTAGCCGCCATCTCTCACGTCATGCGTCGGCGCTAACACATCGCATGCGGACATATTACTCTCCCCATATGTGTGGATTACGTAGAGGTGCTGTGTTTGTGGTATTGATTGGGACGATCGTAAGGAGGAGACATGATTGACTACTTCCATACGACTATGAGCAGATCGATTGAATCGGGTTCATCAACTTGTCTTTCGCTGCATTGTGCATTAGTTGGTGACATCCATGATCATTTATTTATATGTTGTCTTAGGTTTTCACGATAGAACTTGATTCATGCTAGCGTAGAAATACCCATGTTTCCCTACAACTTGGGTATGATAGAATATAACAAGGTTTGGCTACAAACTAATCGGAAGGTCATGCTTAGAGCCAGCTTAGGAGGCTTGGAAACATCCATGCTTTTAGAGCATCAACTGTGCAACCTCTAAGATTGCCTCTAAAAGTACAGAGAGTGTATAATTAGTGGATGTTTAAGAGCATCCGTAGCAGGTACTCTATAATACTGTAGTTTTGAATTTTTTAGGATAGAGTAGCTGATGGAGGGAAGGAATCTTTTAAAGTGTAGTGTAAAATGTGAAGGAATTTTAGAGTAATGGATAGAGGAGACGCTAATAGTGTTTTAAAAGGAGAAAATTTAGAGGAGCTGGTGTGGATGCTCTAACCATTTTATGTGCTATTTGCCATCACTAAACTTAGATGTACCCTAGCCTCTAAGCATTTAATGCTTGCATCATGCATGGACCCACTTATAAGTTATAACAGACGAGGGTCTTCTATTTTTTTTCTTCAAGCATATTTATGGGTTCCATTTGACGGGCTACACTAGCCTCTAAACACTGCGTAAAGTTCCAGACCTTAGAGTATTCAGACCAGAAGCTCTATTCTTATTTTCTCTCTCTTTCACTCTATTTTCTCTCTCCATTACTCTAAAATTCCTTCACACTTTACACTACACCCTAAAAGATTTCTTCCCTCCACCAGAAACTTTATCTCTAAAACTTTATTTCTATACTACTATAGAGTTTCTACTACGAATGCCCTTACAAGCCAGCCGTGGATCTAAGCTCCGATGAATTGTGGATGTGCGGCCTTAATTAGCTCAACTTGGCCTCAATTTTCTAACCTTTCAATTCAATATATGATGGAGTAACAAATGGTGATTTATATGTGAGTAAATTATGTTTTAGGTCCTAAACTTTTAATTCACGTGGATTCACTTATGTCAAGTAACCTTGAAAACGCATATTCACATCTAAGGCAATTACTATGTTATGAAACTGTAAAACCACGTATTCACGTCCTCAAACTTGTTTAAATAGTTCATTCGGGCCCAAGGCTAGCTCCTTTCTTTGGACGGTCAAATCTGGCTTAGGTGTAAACCAAATCCATCTTCAGTCTGTCTGGTGAAGAAAAGTGTTGTTGGACATGACAGCAAGTGGAGGGAGAGCCGAGACACCCGTAGCCAAGTGGGTGGAAGCAGCCTTGGAATCTAGATGGATCACTTAAACAAGTTTGAGAATACGAATAAGTTGTTTCATGGTTTTGTGACATAGAGAACATATGCGCGGTTTCGTAGTTCTTGGACACAACCTGCTTTACAAATTTAGGGACATGCAATATAATTTGTTCATTTATATATTAACTTATTTAATGTCGATATGTATGGAAGCCTTGTGCTGAACTGCTGAACAAGGATACCTGCCTCGCCTTATTCTAGGAGGTGATCTTCTAATACAATGGCACCCCTTTTATCCCGCCTTCCAAAACACATTGGGCGCCGCACATTCTCTCCCTATTCTCCTTTTCTTCTCTCTCTCATCTGCCACAAGAGACAGCGTGGTACCTCTACCTTCTGGCAGAGGATGTATGTGGGGCCCTCAACTTTGAGGTCCACAGAGGATTTTTATATAGTCCTTAAATCAGTAAGCTAGTGCACACCATTACATTGTCAGATCATAAAACATATAATTATACAGAGGGAAATGGATACTTAACGGAAATAACACCTTTCCGAGAGCTATTTTACATTAGGGCCGTCCAGGCCAAATAACCATACAATATCAAAGGGAATGTAGAGTACATTGTGGAAGTCTTAGAAACAGCAAAAGGTCGTCCAGCGGCTATGCAATTATACAAGTGGCTAGAGAGAATGCCCTAAACTTCTTATTGGCCATTGTAGCCTGGGTCTTTATCTTCGAGGCAAACATAGGGGTCTTCAAGATTCTCTCTATCTAAAGAGTGAGTGAACGCGAGGGCAAGTGCGTAATCAAACCGCACTTGCGAGTTAACACCCTCCTAATACAAGTAATGATAATGGCTCCAAGGGAAGGCTAGAGTTTGTTTATTTGCATAAAGCCAATTTGAAATAATCATAACACAAACCTATGAATTAACCTCATAGATGAGAAAATGTGAAATTAATGACTGAGTTAAGTTTATCGGATAACCCTTTTTCCAATCCTATCTATCCTTGTACCATCCCATGGTACGACCAGGCCAAACACCACGCTTAGCCGAAACCTCGGTTCTTGTCCTTCATCCTTTCGTCTGCCATCATATTTCGGCATTCGGCAATCCCATTATGGATCATCACTCCTGAATTTGCTAGTCCAGTAAGCGCATGATCTAGATCACCCTCGGGTGACGGCGCCCTTCCACCTGTCTCTTAGACTGGAGTATCATCCAGGGTCTTCACAAAGCACCACACTGGACTCCACACCCGCACTACCACGCGATAGCCACATGTTGTGTTGGACGCATTCAATACTCATTCATAACCAAGGGACCCTTCTAGTCCTGCTTCTCATGGCCGAGAGCCGGAGATCCTATACTCCGCTCTTTGCCTCAATCTCATTAGGTCCTTGACCTTCCAGCCTAGATCTACTCTACACAACCAAAATAATCTCTGGGTCTCAACTCATGTCTTAGCCCAACCCGTTTACAATCTCAAGACCACCAGACACAAACCTTTGTCCCATACTAGCTTATAACCAAATCTTAATATACATTGAAATAGTTATAGTGATGAGCTATTGTTCACCACTATGGGGTAGTTATACCCTAAAAACAAATAACTGATTAGACCTAAGCATGTCTAAGTAGGTTTTTACCCAGGGACTATGAGTCCAAAAGTTTTACTTGTTTTATTGGTGGCAAACAAGGGATATGACTATCAAGGCAGTCATAGTATGATATTCAAGACAATCATAGCATGATAATTAAACTTGTTAAGGGTCATGACATGTATATAACATAATTAACAAGCTAGGTATTTCCATAAATCATAGACCATGCAATTTCTTAATTGAATCAAAATAAATTTAAGTAAAACTGGGGAAGATATGAACTAAGGATGCTAACTCGCCTTGTCCTTAGGTGTGGTGGTCTTCTTCTGTGTCTTCAAACCTTCCTATCGGATCTTCGACGTCTACTCGGGAGAATTAAGATAATGCATAAACATATGCAAAAAGAAATAAAGAATGGATGCAAGAAATAAATACTAATATCAATATAGAGGTGCTATGTGTCGTTGTATGATATGTATGAACATGCTCTAAATACCCTTAAGTACTTATACCCTTGTTGGAAAATAATTTTTTAGAAATTATTAAAGTACTAAAATATTAATCCCATAAAGCCTTTGGGTTTTTCTTTTATTTTGCTAATTTTACAATAGATTAATTAGGTTAAATATTTAGATTAAATTGCTCCTAGGTTGGAAATGTTTCTGTGGAAATTTAAAAATTTTCAGAGTTCAATATTATTTTAAATAAATGTAACAGTTCTCCAGCAATATTTATAATTAAGGAAAAGGTTTAAATAGCTTCGATTTAATTTCTAGAGAATAGAAATTTGTTTAAATTTACAAAAATCTAGAATTTTATCAAGATTTTTGGAAACCATAAATTAATTTAATTAAACAAAAAGGATTATTTTACAAAAGGCAAGACTGGGTTACCGTGCAAGGTAAAAATTTTATTAAATTCAGTTTACTATCCAGTATTTATCATAAAGTTTCAAATATTTTAGGTGTTGTTTTACTTTTTTTAGACAATCATTTATACTTTCTGAAATTATTAAAATAGAAAAAGGCTGAAAATCCTAAATAGGAATAGGCTGAATCCAACATTGTGTGGCTTAGAGGTAGTCCAGTCCACGAGCGCAAATGGCTCGACGAAAGCCCACAGACTGAAGTTGTAAACTAAGAGTACGTCTCCACTAATACTAACAGGTGGGGCCACGAGCCTACATGTCAGTGGCTATTAGAGTTAAGCACAGGAGATTTAAACGCTAAACACTGTTAGTGTGGATCCCACATGTCAGCGACTTTGTCTCGAGGGTGACGTCGGGGTGATGTTAGCTAGGTGACGGGTTCGCCTGGTTCTCCGGCCAAACTCCGACAAACCTTCAGCGGGGGACTAGCAGTGCTACGGTCCACCATCCTAGTGGCTCATGATCGGAATCACTACAGGACGTGCTCACCAGAACATCACTGGCAGGTTGGCAGCGAGCCAGAATGGCGGTGCCATGGGCGCGGGCAGAAAGAAGCTATGGGAGCATGCTTATACGGTGAAGGGTAGGGGCGGCAGCCAGTTCGCTAGTGCAGGGAGTACCTAGGTGCTACATGAGGTGGCGGCGAGCTCAGAGAAGGACGGAGTCTAGCTGTCACCGTGGAAGAGGTGGCGGCCGAAACAGGGGGCTCGTCGTCGAGGAGCTCCGGTGGTTCCTAGCCAAAATTGAATACAAAGAAGTGAGGGGCTGCACCTAATGAAGCTAGGGACGTGAGAAATTGGCTGGCGACGTACAGAGTCGGCGGTTGAGGCAAAAGGGGGCAAAAAAGGAGCTCGGCGGTGGCAGTGGCGAAGAGAGGAGGAATCGGTGCCAAACTGGGATTAAATAGGCGAAGGAGGTAGCAGGAGAGAAGATAGAGGCGCTCCCGCAATGAGGAGCTCGAGGAAGAGTGGCGACGGGTCGGTGTGGATGCTCCGTGGGAATGATTTCCTGAGTGGCAGGGCTGCTGTGCCCGAGGCAAGGGTGCGGGGCGCGAGGCAAGCGGTTGGACAGTCTGTGGCGACTGCTGGCAAGGCTGGCCTTACTGGCGCGACGGAGGCAAGCGATAGAGGAGGGGAGGCGGTGATGGTGACAATGATGGCAAAGTGGCGACGTGATGCCCAGAGGAGGTGACACTTTCGTCTTGCCTCAGCTGAGAGAGAATGGGGAGAAAGAGAGAGAGCTGAGAGAGAATGGCCGGAGAGAGAGAGGGAGAGGGGAGAGAGACAGAGATGGGCTGACTGGGCCAAGGCTGGGATAGAGGGCTAAGCCCAAAAAGGAATTTAAAAAATATTTTAGGAAAATTTTGAATTTAAGTTTTAGTTTTAAATTTTGAAATTTAGGGAGATTTTCAAATAGTAAATAGTATTTACTTAAAAATGCAAGTTTTGAATTTTAAATTTCTTAATTTTTCAAAATGTGCCCAAAATAGGCTGTTACAATGCATGTCCGTTATTCTATGATGAATAGGTTGCATCAAGTTGCTTCTCTTTTTGCAATGCTTACAGGCATAAGTCAACTAAAGGTGTTTAATTATTGGTGCATCACAATTGTACAAGTAACTTCCCAACAAATTTCCGTAAAGAACATCAATTTTGGTAGAGACTTTTAGTTGTCTTAAGAATATGGTACAAACTTTTGGATTAACTAACGTTGTACTTCAATTGGGAATAATGGTAACCGGAGCCAAGGAGGGCCGAGTCGTACGTAGCTCGGTGGCTAGCTGGTACACACCCCTCAAGAGGTTCAATCGTGGAGCATTGGGTGCCTGATTTCCTTCTTACAGTTCAAGGTAGAGCTCCTGTCTTAATGTCAAAAAAAAAAAAAAGAACACTTCAATTGGACGAAGACATGCTAAATTGAACTTCACTTCCCCCACATTCTTTTCTCGTTCCCAAACTACAAAACCGAGCTACTATCCTTCCTATCACCTCTTGTCCTTATGATACACGAGGAGAATTTTCATATTGGGGATGATTGCAGCGAATCCCGCTAGAGAAAGTCAAGGGTATGTCATCGGTCTTGCATTGAATACTAAGAAAAAAGACTGAAACCGCAACCACAACCATGTGATCTCTCGTTGGTTTCTTTAACTATTTCTGGTTTTCGGTTTCAGTTTGGATCTAATCAATCACGTAACTTGTTCTAAAGGGCTTAACTAAAGTCACTCTTATTGAGTCCAGTATAGTCGACTTTAGCTTCCGTTCCTAAGGGCTCATGAATGCATGAGAATATGTCTTTGGCTTAACTATTTCCATTGGTGGTTAAAACTAGTGCAAGATTTTGACCTTGATACTGATCCAATGGTCTTGATGCAACGTGCTCTTGATTGTCCAATGGTCATTAATGCCTGGAAGGTGGCTAAAGCGGATCTTAAATTGTTTTAGTTTGGTTGCCTAAGGATTTGATCGTGTTAACAATCTTGGACTGGAATGGATTCCACTGTTGCTACCAAAGCCAAAGGCTCTCAATGGAGAGATCAATGTCCTTAGCTATTCTGAGGAGCAAAAATCATTTCAGAATTGCAAGTGCTCAAAATATCCAACCATACTACTCAGTGTACTAGTCATGAATGAATCCGACCTCCTTTCTCCTTTCCCATTCTATAGTGAGCTCTTTTACTGTACACATTGGCAAATATACTAGACCGATAGTATAAATCAGATCTAACCGTTCGTTAAAAGAACCTTTCACAAAAAAAAAATACTATCATTGTTGTATAAATACTATCATGGTAGGATACTACCATGGTAGTATAAAAAATTAAAATCAATATGAGTCGTTAGATCGAGAGGAATGGATGCTTCATATTTATTTTTGTGTACCGTAAAATTTCTCTTCTACGGTAACTATACCGTCTCCCCTCAATTCCATCCTTCAAGTCAGCCCCCTCAAACCCGGTGTTAAAGGAGAGGGCGCCAGCTAGCCGGAGTTCCTCTAGGTGTAGATATGGTTAGGGCTAGGTAGTTTAGATTTGGCAGTCGACGAGTTATGTTCCTCTGTATGTACTTCGGTGGTGTAGGTGAGCTCCCAAGGGGAGCGTCGTTGAGGTTAGCTATGTTTATCCTTTTGGTGACAAGGGATAAGTTTAAGGTAGTACCTTGGTTATGGTTTGCTTTATATGTAGTTGGCTTTAGCATCAGCGATGGTAGGGGATTGTGCTAGGATTGCTACCTTCAATAGCTTTGGAGGTGGTGGTGCTCTCCGGATGCTATGTGAGATGTGTCTTGATGCGATTGGGGTGTTGGATCTTGTGGCAACTCTTTCTTCAAAGTCCAACAGGAGGACTAGTTTTGAGGTAATTAGTGAGGAGAATGAACTCTGTGCTGTCTTGAAAGTGTGTGTGATACGAAGCGACCTCTACGGGACACAGGCGTAATCCAAGGACGTAAGACCTTCTCCAAGACCTTCTCCTCCCCTCTCCATTCCCGTCACGAAGAGAATCCCGTGGTTCCAACAGATTTTCGTCACCGTTCCTATCCGAAAGAAATTCTCTTTTCTATTCCCTTCAGGAAGTATTCTCTTTCCTTTTCCTGTATCATTTCATTTAAAGTAATGCTGTTGGAGATGGTCGAAAATGAAGGGAACGAATATGGTAAGGAAATAGAAAATGAAATAAAATGAGCGTAGATGATGTAATTCTCTGGTGCTTTAATGAATTTTCTCGAATAAAAAAAATGTACTAGTGATGAATGCCTCGGCACCGCCGTGCACACAGCACACGCATGCTGCCACATTTCCTCCTTAAAGCCACGTCTGCTGCAGTTGTCCCCTGCCTCAGCCTCGTTGGCCTTGCTCACGCTTGAGTCTTGACACCTCCTCCCATGGAAGTCGCTGACGTGAAGTAAAGAAGAAGAGGGGGGAAAAGAGATGTCGAGAAAAGAAAAGATTGGGCTGAACATTTTGGGCGTCGTGCCACTCTGACTGGCTACTCCCCCCGTTCAGTCAGTGAGCTACTGTGAGCCGGGAGCCTGGGAGACTAGAGGGGGCGTGATGTGCGGCTGCGATCTCGCCAGGGCTGCCCATAAATCGCCGAGTAACTGCTGTCCGTTGTGGCGTGGGAGCATGCACAAAAAGGTTTTAAATTGTTCTTCCCGTGCCCGAAGAAAAAGGAGGGGGGCCCACAGTGAGGACCAGCTCAGCAAGCAAGGACGCTTCGCGCAAAGGACCTCGGGAATGCTCACAATTGCGGGCGGGACTCCTATTGTGTAAATGCCAGCAAATGCATTCCGCGGGTGGGTCTTCGGCCTGAGAATTGAAATGTGTTTATGGGTGGATTCTGGCAATGGAGGGCTTGGATTGCACGAGGTAGGCAAAATCTCTTTAAAAAAAAAACTAGGTAAAATAGTTTCCGGATTGGAGCCTATATAAAACACGTCTAGTTTGATCATCTTAATCTATGACTCGTCTCTCTTAATTATAAATTACATTGTCTTCAATGTTTTCTCTAAGCAACCTTCGCTAGTTATAGTCCCATGGATAATTTTTCTTGAGCAGTATCCACAATCAAGTAACACGTAGTTTATTCTCTCCAATAAATTTTCTTCTCTCTCTTTTGTGCAAGGAGTTGAGGATGAGCTGTTGATATGTATGCTTGGTGCAAGAAATTTCTGTGTCATTGCGTGTTACTGCATTGATGAGCTGTTGACCAAATTGATGGAATAGTATTGCATGGTGAGACGCACGGGGTTTTCTTTTCTGAAATTAGATTTAAAGTTTTGGATTTTTCGAGCTATTTCTCGAAGCCACTATTTAAAGCTCCTAATGTGTAGTTAAACTAAATATGTTGGCTTCTCGAAGCCACTTCTTTTTAATTATTGAAGCCACTTATTAAATTTCTTCAAGCCAACATTTTAGTTGCAATTGTTACAAATAAGCCCTATAAGAATAACAACTGTAGTCTCCTTCGTCACGCCACTCGCCGCCGCACTAGGAGGAGGAGAAGAAACATGCCAACAAAGGTGGACCTTAGGTCTTCCGCCACATCCAGGAGAGGATTTGAATGTCGCAATATTCAATGCCTCGTCAATGAGATTGGAGCACTTGACCACCTTTGAAGGAGTATGGACAAACTGTTCAGATCTAGCAGAGGATGGACGTTCCTAGTGACGTTGTCCATGAAGACCTTGGTGACAACACTCTAGACCACACCTCCGCGGTCACTAGTATCGAGGCCAGCAACCCGAACATCAAAATACCTAGAGATAACACTAAAGATTCCTCCTTCCTCTAGAAGGGTAAGCCCCTCCCTTCTTCGTGCAACTCCAAAGACCGTGCTGCCACTGTCTCCTTTGTTGGAGAGGTCTTAAGGAGACATAAGCCCTGACGCCTGGCCTAGCAATGCCATTGAGAAAACCCAACCTACTACACTTAGCCTAGAAAATCTAAATCCGAACACCTCCACATGCCCACATCTAGTTGGCCATCACTACCCTTACTGTTCGAGAGGCCGAATCCCTCTCTTTCTCGCCTCTAGCGTGGATGCTGCAGAGGGAGAAGAAGACCGACCTAGGGAAGGGGAGGGGAAAGAGAGGGGAAGGTGGAGAAGTGCGAGTCTCCCCTCTCACGAGGTGGTGGCGGTGATAGGGCTTGAGGGAGTTTTTTTTATGATAACTCTGCGGGGAGAACGTGGAGTTAATTTTGGTTTGGTGCAATGTCAAGGCGGGGAGCGGGAGATTTGGTTTTGGTTGATGACTTGGTAATGGTATCACATAGTTTTGTTCAGTTTAGGTGGGGGTGGGTTTGGTGTGGGGGAGGGGGCCCAAAATCTAAATGAGAAATATAAAAGGGGTATGGTGCAAAAGCTAACTCTGCTCAAAGAGAAGGGGGGTGGTGTGTGTGTGTAGACAAGCTTTGCCCCATTGCTCCATGTACAAAAACCTCAAGGCAAGGCAAGGCAGGCAACCAAAAGCGTTTACACCACCACCTAGGACGACAAGAAACAGGGAGTAGGGTGAGGTGAGCCTATGGTGCTGCAGAGCTGAGGGGTAGCGAGCAATGGTGGGGGGATGCGGCGGCGACGGCGGCGAAGGAATGCTCGCGAGATGGCGGAGGGCGGCGGCCAAGCGGATCGGCTTCTCCTGCGCCTCCTTCTTCTCCTACGCCGCCTCCCCCTCCGCGCCTTCCAAGACCGTATGCCCTCTCTCTGTCTCTCTCTACATTTCATAGCTCGTTTCCGAGGATTTGGGGACTTTGCAGCGGCTGCTCGTCGGGAAAAGGCCCCCAAAATGACTCTATTTTGCTGCATTTCTCGCCCCCTCGTCAGGTTTGCTCTGTTTTTTAAGTTACTAGTTGTCTTATGTCCAAGAAAGAAGTTCATTTCTTTGTAGGATTACAAAAGTTTTGGTTTTGCACCATCACTGCGTCGGTTTCTGACTGTGTTCTTGCCTTTCGGTTTCTTGCTATTCCGATTCCATGTGAACCCTCCTGGGGACCTCTTTCTCTACCATTAGTAGCTGATTTCAGTTTCCTTCGATTTTACTCTTGGGTTCAGGTCTAGCTGTCCTTGTCTGTCTTTTTCACCTGTATTTTTCTCTCACATTGCAGTTCTGCTTGGATTTTTCTCCATATCAGATGTGGTTCTTGATGTATATTACCATCAAAAGCAAAAGCTCTTCTAGTGTCATGTGTACTTGCATTCTTAGCTCACCTTTTTCGACTGGTTGCTGGTTTTGTGTTTTGCCTTTTCCAACAGAAAGATTTGTTGCGTAATGCCTGTCTTCCAAGTTGGTTTTGGTTACCTTTTCCTATAAATTCTGTGATTACCTTTGTTTTGGGAATTACAGCCATGGATGTCTTTTACAGCCATGGATGTCTTTTTTATTCCTTGTATTTATCTGCAATTTAAGTTTTAACCAAAATGAAGTAACAGTACTGACAGTAGCTGCGTGGCCTACCTGGTTTCTGGACACTGCTGATTCATTGATGGAAATTATTGTTCTAGCACTTGTCCATCTCATCTTGAACTAGTATCTAGGGAAAGAAAATACCAACATGGCGTACCGTTTTCGTAGTCCACATTTATGGCCCCTTTATTATTTTCCCCAACATTTACTTTGGGTGTAGACACCAATATGAAGTTGAAAATTTTGAATACTTGTATTCTGAACCAATTATACGGGGGATTCAATTAAATGCCCTTATGCCCTAAAGTTGGATGGCACTGTAACATTTGCCACCCTATGTGTCTATGACATGTGGGTCCACACAGGGTGGCAAATCATCAAACACCATTCAACTCTGGGGCATTTAATTGATTTTCCAATTATATTTATCCAATGGCATTTTGTTTCGGTCATGGTGAGAGGCCATGCATTCCCTTGGGTTTTGGCACCTTTTCCCCATTTGAGGCCTTTATGGTGGTTGTTGCAAGTTGCACTTCTATTGCTTTGTTATCCCAACAATGTGTTTTCTTGGAATTGGGTAATCATCTTTGTCTATTATCCACTTTCTGTTGAACCCTGTTACCAAACTCTAGATAAATAATGTTTCTCCGGTAACTTGACTGTTAGCAGGGCTAATGATTCAGCACTGTAAGTATGTGAGTATACTGTGACTGTATGTGTCTAGAAATTCTTTTTGAACCAACAAGGTATAAATATCCATGTGCATCTTATACATCATTGTCCATCGATAGGTAAGTAGGATAGGAAAGTACAAATTGCAGAAGAGAAGGTGGGCAGGCTAAATAACCTTGACTTTCTTTTTCTTCGGCATTTCTTTTTTGTTCTAAAAGTCAAGAATAGTGTCTTGCTTGTAGCTGTATTGCAATGTAAACTGATTGCGGTTTGTAATGTATATATGCAGATCTCATGCTCTGCCGTGAATGCGCCTGCAGACGGCAGTGATGGAGACCATGAAAAGCTGGAGGAGCCCACCAGCACCAGAATGGCTGACAAGGTACCAGCTCTTGTCCGCTTGTTCCTTTTGGGCTATCAACACTGTTCTTATTTTCTTTCTATCAATAATGGAGTTTTTTCTTCAAAAAAGTTTTTTTTCTAATTAAGTATAATCATTATGTTTAGATGTGTCTGCTCATTAATTTGCAAAGAGATCAAGACATGCTTATAAATTAGGTTAGTTGTCAGATTGCGAATGAAAATTTTGATATTGTGGGGTTCACTCTAGTCCCTCTGAAGCGTGCTCAAGGGTCAAGATGTCCCTGGAGTGTCTCAATCTAGAGGAATATCTGAGATAAGCTAGGTTTTAAGTGATGATAATATTGATGGTATGGACTCTTGATAAGTGATTACTGAGTATATTTTTCATCTTTCGAATCATGTTGATATAGTTAACTGGGGCTGGCTCTTGCCATCTCCACGACCTCTTATCTTGAAAAAAAAAAACACTGTTGCAAGTATTTCAAAAGTGTGCTTCATTATATTTAGTGGACATGATGGGTTGCATGGCCATCCACTAACATCTACTAATGGACCATGTCAGTGCCTTCTGTTGGTTTCAAACCTTTTTAGTGGCTATTGGTGGATAATTATGTGGTCTCTAGGACGACATAATGCTTGTCTCCCTAACAGCACATAGAAGTACAAACAATTACCTATGAAATGAATACCTTGCTATGATACCAATGGTGAAAAAGAGGTCATGTATCACTATTATACACCTTTCTCGTAAAAAATAACTTCTTTTTAAAATTGTTTACCAAAAACAACTTGCAAAGTCGTGACCATGCATACCATATAGACTGGCTTCCATCATTCCATGCAAATTGTATCAAATGTGAATCTACATTTAAATGCTGTCAACTTAATTATCTTAGCACTGTAAGAATGATGCAATAAAACGAGAATGTACCTTGCAAAGATGTTACTAGTTTGATCAGGTAGGTAAATTGGTTAGGATTTTCTGTTAAAGTTTCATGAAGATTTCGGATTTCATATAATGTAAATGTCCATGCTAAGATACTAGATACTAAGATGTGATGACCTATTGACCTTGCAAGTAATATGTTATCCAAGAACGGTTTTTGTGGTCTCTGTGTGGATTGTCCTATGTAGTCCAATGGGTGGTCCTAATAAATAGTTCCACGGTTAGCAGCTATCGTTTCAATATCCAATTAACCTTAGTTCTGTAAGGTGCTAGCATTTTTGCTTGTCTTTAACATCATTATAAGGGAGAACTGAAGCTTTGCGTGTATGCTATTTTAATTTTCAACAGTAGCAACCAATAATGGAATTATGTTTGCATACTGTCAGGGTCGTATGCTTCATAAAGCATTACATACCATCCAATGCCACTGTTTGTGCTCAGTTAGCTTGTCAAGGAGGTTGTTGACATTATGGTCCAGTATTGCTGCTTTGTCCAAGTTGAATCCGTGTCTAGACAGTTGCACCATCGGTATCTAGCCAGCACTCTAAATACCTAATAAATTTCTTGTGTATCAGTCTAGCCCCTAGATGAGAACATTTTGACCCGCAGATTCTCTGACCCAATTTTTCTGCAATCTAAAAGGACATTAACAACTTGGCAACCTTGCTAGGTATTCCAGGGTAGCTTACAGGAACAAATGACAACATTTACATTGCATCTATTTGTATTAAAAAGAGAAAGTAGAGGTGATGGTATGTGATATTTTAAAGTACATGCGACAGGCCTAAGTACATTTTAAAGATTGGAAGAAGGGGTACCTTTTCTTGTTCTAGCTGCAATTTTCTAAATAGGGAACACAAGTAGTGCTTCCTTTTAATACATTGCAATTCATAAGGGGTTTTTGATGGAATGAATATGTTCAGTGGGCACACAGTGCAGAACATATTCTCAGTTTCATATTTTTGGTTGTCCCAAGTCTCAACATCTGCCAGCCTGCAACAAGCGCAACCCATATGTTGGCCTAGGCTGTCATATTACTAGTCATATCTGATGTGTGGTGTTCATCAGATTATCCTAGGTGTTTAGAAAATGGTATTTGCCTCATTTGTACACATTTATACAAGTGCTAAATGAAAGCAGTCATTATTTCCCGGTCTTGTACAATCTTACCTTTAGCATGCATTGCAAGGAACTTGCTCTGGAATGAGTAGTTCTTTTTGTATTTGTTTTTTCCAGTAAATCAAAGAGGTAGTGATTCTTTATTTGTAATTTGTTATGCACAGACGGTTCTACTCTTTGATCTGGTCTCGCATCTATTCTATTCTCGTTCATTAATATTATATCTTATACTATTCATCTGCAGAACCTCTGTACAATATGTTTGGAGCCCCTCAGCGTCATCAGCAGTGATATTGACAATGGTGACAGGCCAGCCATCTTCACAGCACAATGCTTCCACTCTTTCCACTTTCTATGCATCGCCTCCAACATCCGGCATGGCAATGTTACATGCCCTATCTGTCGTGCACAATGGTCTCAGCTGCCACGTGACTTGAAGGTGCCGCCATTGCTGCACAACCAGTCCGATCCAATCCTTCGCATTCTTGATGACAACATTGCAACATCCCGTGTCAACAGAAGATCCTCCATACACGCTGCCCGCTATAACGATGATGACCCAGTTGAACCTTACGCCTTAACCGAGCATGTGGACCCATGCCTTCGCTTTGCCCTTATCCCATCTCCAGTGGCAGCTCACCACCACGCCCTTGGACATTACCCTTGTGGACGAATAGTGCCACTACAACAGCACTGCCAGTATAGCAGCTCCTCCATGCTGTCACCACCACAGATTGCTTCGCCAAGTGGTCAAAGGCGTGCTTACCTCTCTGTTAGTCTTGCTCCACAGCCAGCAATGGACTTGGTCCTGGTTGCAAGTCCCAATGGACCTCATCTGAGGCTCTTGAAGCAGGCCATGGCACTTGTTGTCTTCTCCATGAGGGCAATTGACCGATTAGCCATTGTCACAAATGCCACCACTGCAACCCGTGCTTTTCCCTTGCGGCGGATGTCGTCCCATGGAAAACGAATGGCATTGCAGGTCACTGAACACCTCTGCTGTGTTGGTGGAACTGATCCGGTAGGGGCCTTGCAGAAGGGCCTGAAGATACTAGAGGACCGGACACACCAGAACCCAAGCAATTGCATTCTTCACTTGTCCGACCATCCAATACGCAACTGTGTTGGGGTTGACATGAACCGTTCCAATATCCCAGTTCATCAGTTCCATGTTGGACTTGGTTTCGGGGTGCAGAATGGCTTTGTCATGCATGAGTTTGAGGAACTCCTAGCACGCTTGCTTGGCGGTGTCATAGGTGACACCCAGCTGAGAATAGGGGAGCATGGGGGAGTGGTGAGGCTAGGAGAGCTAAGGGGTGGTGAGGACAGAAGGATCCCACTTGACCTAGTGACAGACTGTGGCTTTATACTGGTTGGTTACAGCTACTTGGAGGGTGCAAGAGAGGATCAGTTAAGGACAGGCGAAGTCGCAGTCGGATTCGAAGAGAAAGGCGACCATCGGTGCTGTGGGGTTAGAGATATGGGTCTGACTATCGGCGGCGAGAGGAGGAGCAGCTGCTGTGCCGAGAGATGGGACTATCTTGACCCGTTCATGGCGCGACGATGGGCTAAGCATTTCAATGTGTACAGAGCCTGAGTAAAGAGATTGAGGGCCTTGAAGGTCAGCTGAACAAGTCTGGCTACCAGCTTGACAAAACATGATTCTTGTTGGTTCTTTTTTACATTCCTGCAAGCATCTCGGGGCAGTGCTTTTTTTGCCTTTTAGTTGTGGATCTGAATCCATATAAGATGTCTTGTTTCCATGATATGTGGGCAGAGGTTTTTGTCATTAAATCTGTATCTGTATGCGTGAATCAGAAGGGAACAAAGCTCATTAGAATGAGAGATGGTGGTATTGGAGTGGGTTTGCTAATTATGAAGGGATGTCAAGGAAGTGGCATGTCATTCTTCAGAGTTCAAATGGGATGTAATGTATGTATTGTTGTGATCAGCGTGTGTTCCCCTTTCATTTTTGCTGGCAAAAAAAAATGGTGGAAATTTGCACAAACAATTGCAATCCCTAACATGTTTGCTTTTTGAAAATTCTTTGCAACCACTCTCTGTCTACACAAGATTTTAGTGATAATCCTATATTATAATATATGAGTAAAAATAATAAAATTATATATCATGGAAGTATTTTGTGAGACATTCATTGATACTATTTTTATGTAACAAATTTATATACTTCAATATATATCGATGGTCAAAATTGTAAATCCTTTCGACCTTTACTGCCCGCTCAGATCCTATGTCAGACCTATATTTATGGATGGAGGAAGTATTTTATCCCAGTTGCATTCGAAGCTTCTTTATTAAAGTAAAAGGTTGGGTACGACAATTAAAAGTTAAAATTCCAAATAAGTCTGGCTTTGATTTATTGTCACTTCAATCTTTGCTTTGAGTAGTCTTTACTTCACATCAAAGGAACAAAGGAGTTCACATATTTCAGCATTCCTCTGACTACTATGATCTAGCAACTTCGTTAGGCTGAGGAACTGAAGTCAGAAATTTCAACAAAGCGTCTACCAAAAGGTAGAGCTCCTAAGCCTGATGGACTACAATTTATTCTTCCCAAAGTTGCCGGAGTATAACAAAGAACGAACTTCTTTGCCTTCTCATTTTTCTTCTGTAAATAAAATGTTACATTTTGATCGTTTCTAATATATTTTAGGAAAATATCAAATTAGTCCCTAAACTATGTTTGTGGTACCAAATTGATCCATGAATCCAAATACCGGGTTAGATTGGTCCTCAAATTATCAAAATCAGACCATTTTGATCCCTTAAATAGTTAGCACGGTGGTTTTGAGGCGATTTCACTCACGTGGCGTCACGTAGGCACTTTTTGCTAATGTGTCAGACACATGGCAGACACGTGCCTCTCTCTCTTTAATCTCCCTCTCCCCCTCTCTCTCCCTGTGTCTCTTCTCCCTCTCTCTCCCTCCTTTCCTATCGGAACCGCTCTTCCGTAGATGCCCGCCGCCACCCCTTCTCCCTCACAGCAGACACCGGCTGCCGCCCTCCTCCATCGCTTCTAGGTTGCTGCCTCCCTCCATCTCTTCCATGTCGCCACCCTTCCTCTGCATGTGCTATACTTCCATCTCTCTTGCGCCACCGCCTCCTTCCTCTATCTCTCCCACCACTTGTGGCCGCTCCCGCAAGCTCAGAGCCCTCTCTTCTATCTAGTCATAGCCACCCTCATCCCCGCGATCTCATGGCCACCGCTCACATAGCTGGAGGAGGACCGATTGCCATAGGAGAAAGAACAAAGAAGATGTCACCGAGAAAGAACAGAGGAGGCATCGCCACCCCTCCTCTGTTGCTAGAATTGGGGAGTAGGAAGAGGCTAGGGGAGGGGGAAGGGAGCGCATGCTATGACAACAGGCCAGCGACTAAGTCTGACCAGGTAACTCTCGCGTGCCCTATCCGTGAGAAGATAGAGATTGAGAGAGAAATTAGAGACCGCTAGCGAGAGGGAGAAAGAGATTTGAGACATTAGATAGAGGGAGAGATTAGAGAGAGGGATGAGGTAGACGTCCTCGTGTTCACTATGTTTGCAAAAACCGCACACATGGACACCACGCTAGCAAAAAAAAAAAACCCAAAACCGCTATTTTGACCAGTTAAAGAACCATTTTAATCCAGTTTCACTTGACCGAGTTTACTTGGTATTTAAGTTCAGAGACCAATTTGGTTCAATGGGTATAGGTGAGGTACCAAATAGATACTTTTTTCTATACTTTATTAAGTTTATTTTTTTTAAAAAAAATAACTGGTTGGGAATAAATTCTCATTATCTTCCTTCATAATTACAGATATGGATCTCAAGTAGTAGCTAAGAAATAAAAAGATCTTAATCTCATGTCGCATATAAGGTACAATACAACAGTGCGCCTACTAACAAGTTATTTGAGTCACAAGGTTAAAATATCATCATTCAGTTTAAGCGGCCAGAGTACCATCTAAGTTACTTTGGAAGGTCAAAAATGTATCCGTGTATGAAGATCAGAGGTCAATTAAGGGTGGGTTCTTTTCAGCTTATCTTATCCTACTTATTTGTCTTATCTCGTGACTTCGAGAATTTTCTGAGATAGTCTCGAGAGCAGGTTGGCCTTTGTGTTTGGAGTTTATGGAGCTTTTAGACACGTCTACGAGATAAAAAAAATAACGGACTCAAAAGTAATAAAAAAGTGAGATAAGTCAAATAAGACACGAGATAAGTCAGCTTATCAGACTTATCTCATGTCTTATTTGACTTATCTCACTTTTTTAGTCTGTTATTTTTTTATCTCGTAGGCGTGTCTAAAAGCTTCCTAACCCCAAACACAAGACCAACCGGCTCTCAAGACCATCTCGAAAAATTCTTAAAGTCACAAAATAAGACAAGTAAGTAGGATAAGATAAGCTGAAAAGAGCCCACCCTAACAGAGTACATGCTGAGCTCAGCATCAGTTACGTGCTTTCAAAGCCAAATATGCGGAACACACCTGCACAAACCAATAAAAGTTGAGTAAGAGCCTTATTTGATTGAAGATCTCTGGTTATTAGTACCACCACTTGCATTCCATTTTTTTGTTACTTCCCTTTTATAGAACTGAAACCAGTCATCTGAAGTTAATGAAACTAGTTATGTGATAGTAAGTAAATTAGTAAAGCTAGACCCTTCTTTCATTCAACCAAACTAAAAAAGAGCGGATTGCAGCAACCGTACCTTCGTCAGCCTGGTACTTGTTCTTGTCATCTCCGGCATAAGCTAGTAGGCTATACTTAGGGTTCCACTCAACACTATTCATAGCTGCCTTACATGGAATCTGATGAATCGATCGTCCAGTTTGAACATTGGCCTGATGGAAGGACACAGATGTAAGAGAAATTATTCTTGACAACAGTAATCCTCAGGTAATAAAGAAGTAACTCTGTTGTGACAACTCACAATGTCAATGAAAGGATCTTCACTGGCATATGCAATAAATTCTCCAGTATGATTGAAGCTAACTGTTCTTACAGGCCACCTGAAAAAAAAGAGAAATTGATACACATTTCTGAGCTTCTCAAAACTGAATGTAGGGCTATTACATGGATCATACCTAGATCAACATTTCAATGATTTTTTTCAATTTATAGTGATCACTAAAGGTGGCTAACCCTGAATTTAGTCCAAGTATTCATTTCATGCTTCAGAGTTATTTCAAATATGTTCGGAGGAAAAAATTTAGGTTCTAAAATTAATCAAATCCAAAGCCTCAAACTTAACTAAAACACAATGTCCAAATGATTATTATAAGCATCTGGGATAATTAATTACAGTACATACATAGTAAAGATAGCATGCTACATGAAAACATACTCAAGTTTTGTGAAGGTTCTAATACATAGCAACTCTTTGACATTCCAAAGACTGACAAGTGAATCTGCACTTCCAACAGCAAAATACCTGGCATCAAAATTCTGTAAGTGCCATCATAAAAAAATTTAAAATCTCACTGAATATGCAGAACAAGAAGAAAACAGGCAATAGCCAGATAATCATGTAAAAAATTCTGATATGACCACTAATGCATGAATTTATATGCATGCCCTTGCGGGCCTTGGTACTTTTCCACGTGATTAGCCTATTGAGACTCACAGTTTACAGCAGTTCAATACAGAACAAGGGATTGCAGTCCATGCAGTGTGTAGCAGAGATAAGAATCTTGGCCAGGTGGCAAACTAATTTGCGCCTTCTTTGCATAAACTCAGAATTCAGTATTCTAGGTATTTATATGCCTAGTATAGTGGCATATACATTAAAACTCACAGGTAGATTATATACTAGGTATTCATTCACTCAAAGAGTCAAAGGTTGCTAGCACACAATTTCTTGCTGATCTAGAGATGGATACAATTTCAATAGCTCTCACTATTCTAATAGCCGGAACACAGTTTAATAATTTCACTTGATTAACTTGAAATAAGAAGTCACTAACCATGACACAAATGTAAGGACCAGTTTAAAGCATTTCTTGATCAGTGTTAAATCAAAGAGTGTAAAAATGCAAGGGATCATCTAGATCTAAAGAATGAAGAAACTCAAGGAATGAATAAAGAATCTGAAGAACTAAATAATTTTCACCTATCAAGGGGATCCATTGCAATGCAATAACAGCCAGCTGTGTGAGCATTCAATTTGCAGACTGCATCTGGGGAAAAAGGATAGCCAAGCACCTCAACATGTCCTACACAAACAACAACCCATGTGGCAACATTAGCATCAACTAATGTGGTATCAACAATTAAAAATCTGACATCTAGGCCCCTCGTTCTCTTTCAGATATCAGAATTGATAAAAGCTAGTTATGCATAATTAAAGAGAAGGCATCTCAGTATCTTTACCAAGCCCAGTAGTGATGAAGAATAAATCTCCAGTTTTATTCCATGCAATCTCATTGATCTGAGAAATAAACCAATAATTTACTTCAGAAATGCCAAATGACATTAAACAAGAATATGCAAACTAGGAAAGGTACATAAAATTGGAAACCTTGAGTGAAAATACGAAACTTAGAAAGGTATAGGCATCAGTAATACTGTACATTGAAATAATGTAGGTAGATTCAACAATATGATAAATTCAGGCATCAGCATTCAGTAAGGAATTTGTCTGTCTCAGACAAGCACATATGCAAATGCTGCTCATCATATTTCTTTTTCACATGCATATATGCATGTTCATCATTAGATAAGAACAAAGAAATGGTACATAGCGTTTGACAGATCCAAACTTCATGGGGATGTACCTCATAAGGAAACTTGTGTTTGTGAATTGCTTTTAGCTTCCGAACATCCACTATTGTCAGCTCATCCTCCTACAAATAATTAGCAGCAGCTGTAATTGTCATGTATGATATGATTAAACTAATAATTCATAAAGTAAATATATATGGCGTACGCTTTTATGAACTGTGCTAACTACCTTACATGACCTCCCAAAATAGGTTTCATTTCAATTTCAATATATCACAAACTTCACACATTGCTTCCCATGCTCAAGAACACTTCTAACAAACTTAACACAGTAAAAAAACATGTAAAATTTCCAAGTAGGTAGACCAATTTGTATTATATGCACATCTCCAGATGCACCAATATGAAGTTATGTCGTATTGCTTCTGGTACAGGATACAACGATGCAGCATTTTCCCTAAAACACCCATGTAGCGATACAGCTACATATTTACATGTGCTATACAATATGATTTGTAGCGTAGTATTTAAGTTCACAAAAGGTGTGATTTTGTACCAAACTTACCCAATGTATAAACTGGGAAAAAATTCACAAAAGAACACAGCTAAACAGATAGAAAGAACACAAATATTGCATTAAATATTAATCCAATATATTGGGGGTGTAAACTGAAAAAAAGAACAGAGCACCACCACCAATAGTTCCATAATCCACACCCAGCCACAATTCATATTACAGGAAGATAAACTCTATCTCTTCAAACTTTTTTCTTCTCTGTTCAAAGGATGTAGCTGCCAGCATTAACATAATTGAGGTGGGAGGCTGTTATGCAAGCTAGGTCGTGGCATATCAATATATATTGTTTCTTATCAGAAACATCAGGATTTTCTTTTCTATTTTCAAGCAAGGGAAATGAAGATATGCTACCAATACCAATCAGGGTCATAGCAGTACCCTATGGCAACTCCCAGGCACATTGTACCTTCATACGCACCAAGAGAAGACAACCACAGCAGATGCAGCGACGTAGGCATTATGAAAGCAATTGCAAACATGAGAATTCATGTTTCATTACGTCAAATCTAGTTGCTAACTTGATAAATAGTGCCAAATAGAGCGTAAATTGATTATTGCATATTTCTCTTTAGAAAGAGATACAACAAAAATTATTCCAATGTAATGGATGCATCTTCTGTTACTGCATACTCACATCAAAAGTAGTTCATTATTCTTGTAACATAACATATAACATTCTTGGAGATACCAGAGAGAATGGATTAGGCAATATGAACCTTGTTCCCAACAGCTATTTGAGTACCATCATGTTTATATGTGATGTTGATGTTTTCTCCACTAAGTTCAACAACCTGACATTTTCCACCTGGAAAAGAAAACAAAACTAAGTTTGAGAAAAAGCTGGATAAAGAAATATAATTTGATAAACAGGTAAACTTCCATCATCACAGAGCGTTATAAGAGACTGAAAAGTAAAATGCACCATCCTATGCCAAATATTACATAAAAAAAAAACTTCCAGGGAAGGTCATTGCGAAATAAATATTCTCATAAGACCAGATTCAGTTGAATTGAAGTGTAAGAATGGAAAAATACACAAAAAGGATTCATCAATTTATGATAGAAAAGCACAATTCATTAATAGAGCTGAACAAAACTGGATATTTTAACACCTTCAAGGATGAAGTGTACCACTTACTTCGAGCATCCCAAAGGCGAATCGACTTGTCAGCAGCTGCAGTAGCAACTGTATCAGGATGCTTTGGATCCCAGCATAGCTGATCTACGCTATCCGTGTGGCCTTTCAGTTCAATATCTTTAACCTTGGACTGTGCATTGTAAAATGCCTTGTCAGCACTGTTGCAGTGTGGAACATGCAATGAAATAGAAATTTAAGCTAAAAGCTCACCCCCTCCTTAAAAGCTCAAAGGCATTCTTAAAATATAAAAACCAATTTACTGTAGCTAAAACTTAGGCCCTGTATTCTAGTGCTTATTATTGCCGTTTCCAAAAGCCCAAACTCTATTAACAGGGAAAATACTTCGAACGCCTATGGTAAAAATTCCATAATAACCAGGTTAATTGCGATGTGGTAGGACAATCCTCTATTTGCCACTCCAAAGATAAGCCGTTCCCACTTTGCCACTCCAAAAGATGTAATCCCCTATTTGCCGCTCCAAAGGACTGCCAATCCCTATTTGCAAAACTGCATGGTTGGGTGGAGGGAGGAGGGAGGAAGAAGGAGAGAGGCGATCTTCTGTTCTTGTTTGTTCAGCCAGCTCAGCAGGAGCTTGGAGCTTGCTGGCTCGCCGGAGCTTAGAGGAAGAAGCAAGAGAGGAAGAAGAAAGGGGGTAGTTTGGTCAATTCACGAGGTTAAAGTGGCTAGAATGGCATATTAGGGATTGACAATCCTTTGGAGTGGCAAATAGAGGATTACATCCTTTGGAGTGGTAAATTGGGAATGGCTCATCTTTGGAGTGGCAAATAAAGAACTTTCCTTTCTTTTTAACATTAAGGTCATAGCTAGTTGTTTGTGTTCTATAGCACATGATATATTCCCAATTCATCATTATGCAAATCTTTAAAATTTGTACAAATATTCTTAATCAGAACAGGGATAAAAATGGAGAAAGTAACAAGAAATTATTTTGGTAGCATTAGGAAACCACGAGAGAATGGTACATGGCCATGGGGATCGATGCTCCAGACACGTGCAGTATGATCAATAGAGCCTGAAGCAAGCTTTGTGCCTTGGCAGTTCCAAGCTACAGAGTGCACCTAACAATGAAACAGAATATCATAATTATATAAAATCAACATTGGTTAGAAAAAGAATACCAGAGAAAAGAAGAACAGGGAGCGCAAGAAACAACAAAACCAACTAAATATGAAGAGTCAAGTACTAGACTAGAAGGAAGATATAACAACACATGCAGCATAATGCAAGAAAGGGTCCAAGAAATCCTCAGTACCATGATTTCTTGTGCAAGGAAGAGGTTTGTTATCTCTTTCGCTCAATGCGACTTTACAAGCTAGATTAAGCACTAGACGTCGACAATGGAGAACATATTTTTCTCTCCCAGTAAGCTGGCACCCATCTTCCCCATCAATCGAAAAGAAGAATCACTTGGCATGCCCTAACATCAACTAAAATCAAAATTTCCTCTCAACTTTGTTCACACCTTCTTTCTTAGCCCTATAACAAGTGAAGCCACACACTACACGGATCAAAACGCGAGAAAGAGACCAAGCCACGACGACTTCGGTCACAGAAGCAAAACTCAAAGACCCAAACATCGGATTTTAGGGGATTCGCGTCAAGGAAAGATGCGAAGATTGGAGCCTTTTACCCTTCTTTCTTGTGGGAATTCGAGTTTCAGGGAAGAGTGTTTCGTGTACCTTCTTCTTGTGGCCAAAGTATTCCCTCGACACCAGGTTCTTCAAGTTCATCCCCGGCGTTGTGCCACCAGCAGCGCCGCCACTGCCGCCGCCGCCGCTCTTCTCCTCTTCTTTCCCCTCCATTCTCTCTCTACACTCTACACCACGCCCCCTCAGGCTGTCCTGTTTGGGGAGATTTGCAGCAGTAGTTTATAGTATGGGCCAGATGGGCTTTTCACACATATGGGCTGCAGCAGGGCTTGGCGCTCTTCGTTTCCTGGAACCCAAATGTTTTGCACTTTGGCACTGTTTGGATCCAATAGTTGTTTTTAAGGACAATTCATAGTTTTTCTCATTATTATATATAGAATGTTTCCCTGCCTTCTTCTTTCAATCGAAGGAATCTTGACTTCCCGTTCCAAATATCATCGCTCTTACTGCACCTCCGTATATCAAAAAACTTGAAGATTGGATTGAAGGGTTACACAGGTAGGCTACAGTAACGCTCGAAAGTAATCTATCATATAAACTAGGAACCAATCAAGTATATGATCCCATATTTTACCATTAGTCGCGCAGAGCATCGAAAGGAGAGTCGGTAAAGCCGGTTCAATCGATCTGCGACAGTCATACGGAAGTAGCCGATCATATTTCTTCCTTGAGTCTGATCAGCGCGTCTCCTCCTTGTTGCGGTTCGTTGCAAATTGTCCCTATCAGCGTCGCAAGATGGCAGCGCCTCTATCGAAGTCAACATGTACTGGGAAGGAATTCCGTACGTCAGTGTGCTAGCACTAAGACGCATGGATGTGAGTGACAGCTAGGGTTTAGGATAGAGGATTAATCTATTACTCTGGCCTTCACCGCCCCTTATATAGCCTCTCGGTAACCCCTATCTAGTGGCCCAACACGACAGAGTCCACGTCTCACGTGGCCCATATGGCTATTAGGCATAATCCTAACAATCTTCCACTTGCATAATAGGCAATTATGCAATGAACTTATTTCAACTTGTTAAGTGTGTGACCCTGCAAGTTTATGTATATTCAGCCGTGACCCTGAAACCCTTTTGTAGATCACAAGTCGATAGTGGACCCTAGCAAGCCATAATGACCCCTAAATACATACAAAGATCAAAGAAAATAAACCTATATAATATTTTACCATCACTAAGTTCTTCATGATTTCATTTTTATCTTACAAAATCTAATTTTTAAAATAAAAACTACTTTGCTTTGTAGGAGCGAGAACATGAGATGGAAGTCCAAAGCATTAGTCTTTGATAGCTTCGTAGGAAGCAATTGGTAAGTATAAGTGTACAATATTTCCTTCAAAATGTTCTGTAATATTTTATAGCTTTTGATTGGTATGTTTAATTTTGCAGATTACAAGATGTTCCATGAAGAAACATTACAAGCTGTGGTTATGTGGTGTTTTGCTGGCTAGTGTGGTGGGGTGGGGTGGGGTGGGACTGGTGGCTGTCTGGCTGACTGTTGTGCACCTGTGCTGATTAGTGCTGACCTATTGGCTACTGGATGCTGCTATATGCTTTATTTGCTGCTACATGCTTTTTTGTTTTTGCTGAATTGTAATTCAGATTTCAGGCAGTAGGTTGCTGAATTGTTGTTGCTAAATTGTTGTTACTATTGTGCTGTGCTGACCTGCTAAATTATTGTTACTATTGTGCTGTGCTGAGCTAGTGTGCAGCTATGCTGCTGTAGGCATGCTGAAATCTGAATTGTTGCTGCTGTGTTCAGGCTCGCGAGCCAGGACGAACCAACTTGAGCTTCAGCCGAGCCCGAGCCAAGCTCCCCTGCGAGCTTGTGCTTTCGAGCGAGCTGAACCAAGCTGGCTCGTTACCATGACCGAGCTGGACCGAGCTCTCTCAGGCTCGGCTCCTTTCCGCCCCTAACCATGTGTAATTCGAGTGGGTCACTACACTCTTGTTCCTTTTGAAGCCTGCCGGTCTATTTTCGTCCCACTGCATATTTTCTTTATGGCAACAACCTAGAACTATTTTGATTATTTTATATGCATATCATGCCCTATGTACTTGAGTTTTATGCTTACATCATATGTTGTGCAACGAACCCATAGCGCCGCACTTTAGTTACCTTGCATATCATACTCATCTTTTCATATGCATTTTGAATTTATAAAAATCTTGCATCATGTGTTGCATGCAATGCTTGAGAAGGTAATTAAGATTAAAATTAACACAAAAATCTTAGGGAGCCTCAGAGTTCTTGTTTCATGTTTGGCCATTGTTCTGCAGAAAATTCGCACTTGATTCATGGACGATCATCACCTAGAGATCAAACACGAGCAAAATATAGGTTTCCATTCTAATTCGTCAGCAATACATATGTTGACTGTCAACATATGTATTGCTAACTCCATTGTTTACGGTCAACATATGCATCCAAAGGCTCGGCGGAACCCGCAAAGGTTGGTAGGTGTGTCCTCGTAAAATCGCCATACCTCGACTATGGTTACTGATTATGATGAATTGGGGCTGGCGGATTGTTCATATTATGCGTCATAGCTTGCAGTATTTGCAGTTGCATTAGCATCGGTTGTTTCGTTGTCAGCTCCTAAGCCGGTGGTGCGTTGGTTGGATTTGTAGTCCAGCTAATTCTGAGATTCTGCTCCTTATTTTGAGTTGGTGCTAGCAGCTGATCATGTTGAGCTGGAAGCAGGGCAAGAGGAGCTTGCCCACATCCATGGCCACGACCTCTGCCTCTTGTTTGACCACATTTTGGTGCTCGACCACAACCACACTACTGCTAGAGATGATATGAGAGAGAAAAAGGATATATATATATATATAAATATAATGGGAAGATATTGTGATAAAAAAGGTTAAACTGAAAAGGTTATAGCTGAAAATATTATCTTTAGACTACAACCAGGAATATGTGAGCTAACTCAATCGGTACAACTTGGCTAGGAAAACCCATAGCACCCAACACATGCACATGCCCATATTGTTTAAACTTTTAATTCCTTAAAAATGAATTTCATTTGCCACCTAACTAAATGAGAAAAAAAATTAACATACCGTCATACATGGCCCACTTAGTTTTCATAGATAAAATAAATTTGAAGCACACACTCCGTTGCCCAGATTTCACCGTTACCTCTCTAGTCAAACAAATATGATTACCATTTTTTTTTTCAATTTTTACCTGTGTGTTTTAGATTTTCTTTAGCCTACATGTCAAATCTTTCATTAATTTGGAAACAAACAAATACTAGAAGTGTCCATTTTCATGAATAATGGATCCAGCCGTCACTTAAACTAATAAAGCAAACCATGACGGGTGCATGGCTCCAAACTTTTGGTTTCCTTTTATTTTCTTTGTAACTTGACTCTCTACGTGACCACATACAAAAAGGTTGGTTAACATGCAACAAAATGAAAAATTAATCTTGATGAACCTTGTGTCCAGAGATACATGAACTAATCAAACAAAACATTGCATCCGAGCCCCTAACTCATGTGACAAAATCGCCAGCAACCTTCCCATCAACACAAACCAAATATGTGCTAAACAAACAAAAATCACGCACACCGGCTAAACAATTATTCTCACTTGCACATCTCTCTTCCCTCCAGCTTAATAATCTGTCATAGCATCTTCACCGGCTACTCTATTCTCTCACTCTATAACACTATTCACTACTCTTTTTATCCAACACTCTAAATTTTCTTCACACTTTACACTACACTCTAAAAGATTCCTTCTCTGCATCAGTTACTCTATCCAAGTTATAGTATTATAGAATACCTGCTCCAGATGCTCTCAACAGCTCACGCTATTCTAATTTTCAACTCCTAAAGAAAAATCAATTTTAATCTGTCACCTATGCCTTCCCACTCCCCCAAAAAAAAAAAAGCTCCTTCCATGATTGACCGTTGCAGTAAAAAGAATTTAACAAAATAACCGAGATGTATTTTGGTCATTCTAGCCGTGCCTACGAAGACAGCTCATCAGTGGTTTAAATACAGACAAACCATCCTCTGGACAGATCGGTGGCATAAAAAAAGAGAGGAAAAAAGGCTCTGAAAGTCTGAAACTCGCACGGCCGCTGAAGCCTACACCACTCCACAGTGTCAGCAGTGCAGTGGCCACCTCGGAAAGTCTTCTTGGATCTCTCTCGGCCGTTGCTGCCACCTCCCCTCATTCTCTCATCTCACTCAATTCTCAGTGTCTCGCCCATGGCTATGGCGATGGGAGCAACGGCCGCCACGTCCAGGGCCCCGATGCCCGCATTCTCTTCTTGCGGTGGCCTGGGCCGCCGAGCGGCCGTGCCCGGGCATTGCGCCGGCTGGCGGCGGCGGCGGGCTGCGGGGAGGCCGTTCTTGTTCTCGCCGAGGGCCGTGTCGGACTCCCGGAGCTCCCAGACGTGCCTCGATCCGGACGCCAGCACGGTACGCGATCTCGCCGCCGCCCGCCGATCAAAATGCAATCTTGGGGTTCCGATGGGGCACCCCAAGGCTCGATCTTTCGTTGCTCTCGCCTTTTGCTCTTTCTAGTACTTGATGCAATTTTACTTGGATCCTGTGCGCGTTTACGTGGGAAAAGTTGGCACTTTTTTGGGGGTTGTCTGGTGTGCGAAGTTGGGATTTCGAAGGAAGAGTCGTCCTTCGAGTTCGACATGGTACTATTGTTCTGCTCGATGCAATTGGATGGGTAGTATGCCCATTTCTCTTGCGGTGGTTCATATGGTTTCCAGTCAGCTAAAATAGATTCAAATTCCACTCTATGTGATTTTTTTTACGGTTTTCTGACTGTTGCAATGATTCCCTTGAGTTCTTTTCTGTATGATCCAAGAAATGGTGGAAAGATGATGGCAACACTATTTCTATGTTTTTTGTTGGACGGCACACCTTAGCGATGGTAGTTGGTGGGAGGCACATAATTAATCAATCAAGGATCTATCATGGTCCATGCCTCCTTGGCTTGCATTAAATAATTGGCTCAAGATCTAGAGATCGTACTTTGCGGTTAATGTACTAGTATCTGTGATAGAAACAGAGAACCTGGGATGACAGAGCAGTCGACTGCTCTGTACTCAGTTAATGTTTTGACACAGATTTGTCACGTTGATGTAATTCATTTATCCCTGCAGAGTGTTCTTGGGATCATCCTTGGAGGTGGAGCCGGCACAAGGCTGTATCCACTGACGAAGAAAAGGGCGAAGCCTGCGGTGCCGCTGGGTGCCAACTACAGGCTCATAGATATCCCGGTCAGCAATTGCCTGAACAGCAATGTGTCGAAAATCTATGTTCTGACGCAGTTCAACTCCGCCTCGCTCAACCGTCACCTCTCAAGGGCCTATGGAAACAACATTGCTGGGTACAAGAATGAAGGGTTTGTTGAAGTTCTTGCTGCGCAGCAGAGCCCTGAGAATCCTAACTGGTTTCAGGTATGTTGGTCGATTTGTCTTTGATCTATCAATCCAAGACATTAGTTTGTGTTGACACCAAAAATGAGTTTGGAGGGTCTGGTGGTTGCATTGGAATTGGAAAATAATGTTAACAATGATGCATAAAATGGATTCTGCAAGTGCTGTCTCTTCTGTTACCCCCTTAACATGTTTTGTTTGTCCTGTGGTGATTTTCCTCAAGCCACTTCATGAATATACGTGTTTATTTCATTTGCTTCTTCCCATCTCAGGGGACTGCTGATGCTGTGCGACAGTACCTGTGGCTATTTGAGGAGCACAATGTCATGGAGTTTCTTGTTCTAGCTGGAGATCACCTGTACCGTATGGACTACCAAAAGTTCATTCAAGCCCACAGAGAAACAGATGCTGATATAACTGTTGCTGCCCTGCCAGTGGATGAACAGCGTGCAACTGCATTTGGCCTTATGAAAATTGATGATGAAGGGAGGATAGTTGAGTTTGCAGAGAAACCAAAAGGAGAGAAGTTGAAATCAATGATGGTATACATATGATGAATCTTTTTCATCTAATTGGAGACACACACCTTATGCAGTTCAAATTATATTTGCTTCTACAATGAGTCCATTTTCAGTTAATTTTCTGCTTGTTTTGATTTTGTAGGTCGATACTACAATATTGGGCCTTGACTCTGAGAGGGCCAAGGAAATGCCTTTTATTGCTAGCATGGGAATCTATGTTTTTAGCAAAGATGTGATGCTTCGGCTTCTCCATGAAAATTTTCCTGCAGCGAACGACTTTGGAAGTGAGGTTATTCCTGGTGCAACAGAAATTGGAATGAGGGTATGCTATGATCTAGAAACTTGTATTGCCTTTATTTTTGTTATTTTCAGTTCATCACTGTAGCTTTTATGAACTTTGGTTTTTGATCAATTGAAAAATTAAAATTACATCACCTTATGAGAAATCTTACCTGTGTACTTTATTAGTTATTTC
The DNA here is from genome assembly GCA_036346145.1 of Olyra latifolia. Taxonomy (NCBI): domain Eukaryota; kingdom Viridiplantae; phylum Streptophyta; class Magnoliopsida; order Poales; family Poaceae; genus Olyra; species Olyra latifolia. Next base: position 12,535,773 of record CM070531.1, on the reverse strand, counting down.
ACTTGGATCCTATTTTCATATTCCATATATTATGCTTGCTTATGCTGTTATTGTGTTTGACAGGTGCAAGCTTACTTATATGATGGTTACTGGGAAGATATTGGTACTATTGAGGCATTTTATAATGCAAACTTGGGAATAACCAAGAAGCCAGTACCAGATTTTAGGTAGGGTTTTCATATTTCAACAGTAAAAAAAGTTAGGAGGCACATTGATAGATTCACTGTCTATTTTTTGAATTGAAGATTCAGTGCCTATTACCTACATCTTTCAGTCATTTGATCAAACGTTCTTGTAAGCAGCTTCTATGACCGTTCTGCTCCAATTTATACACAACCCCGATACTTGCCTCCTTCAAAGGTTCTTGATGCTGATGTGACAGACAGTGTTATTGGTGAAGGTTGTGTAATCAAAGTAAGTAGCCTTTTCCCTTGACTTCTATTTTGTTACCTTCTGTTGTGTTTAAACTTCTAGATCATGGCATGCCCGGACTACTTAGGTTGTTCATTGGATATCTTTTTCATTGCTTCAATCTAGTTTCTCATGCTTCAATACATTGAACTTCCTAAATTTTTTTATCTTCCTTTTTATGTATTTTCTTTTGGCTAGCATTGCACAATCAACTATTCTGTGGTTGGACTCCGCTCCTGCATATCTGAAGGCGCAGTGATAGAGGACTCTCTGCTAATGGGTGCAGACTATTATGAGGTAAAATAAAGCCCAACAGATTTGTAATAAAGTTTCATGAAAGTATCATGAAAACATAATGATCTTTTTTTTTTCAGACGGAAAATGATAAGAAAGTCCTTTCTGAAACTGGCGGCATTCCCATTGGTATTGGAAAGAATGCACACATCAGAAAAGCAATAATCGACAAGAATGCTCGTATTGGAGAAAATGTGAAGGTATTTCATATATATGATATATCTCTAGTTCTCTACCTCCTGTCAACCATATTTTCTGTATTCACTGTTCAACCATATATCGCTTAGGTCTTTTTCATCTTTTTTGCGAAAGATAGACATGTCCATGTGTGCAAGTTTGTGCCCTACATCACTGATTTGAGTGATTTCAAATCACTTTATCCTTAGGAAATACAGATATGTTAGTCTGCTACTGTTCCCAAGTAATATTTCTTATCAAATGCTAAATGATGTTATTATGCATTGCTTCCTCATGTGGCCACAATAGTTTTACTGTTTTACCATGTTGAGTTGCAGGTCTTTATTCAATAAAAAACATGTTGAAATATATAGGCAATTCTCAAGAAAAAAAGGATGAAATATCCAGGCAAACCATATGTAAATCACTTGTTCAGAAATGATACCGACCAAAATAATATCCAATGTTTATTGTGTTAACTATATTCATTTCTAAATGTTTTGTTGCTTCTACAGATAATCAATGTCGACAATATTCAAGAAGCTTCTAGGGAGACAGATGGATACTTTATCAAAAGTGGCATTGTAACTGTAATTAAGGATGCCTTGATTCATAGTGGAACAGTCATATAAAGGCAGTCTTCACCACCATGCGTATTAAGTTCTCTCTCCCACAGAAACCAAAATTTAACTGTCTTGGTGCTTCTTACAGCATTTGGATGCCACCGACCAAGAAATTAGGACATGCTCTTTCAAAAAAAGACTTACAAAACTTTTATCATAAATTGATCAACCGCACTACACAATGCCAGCATGTAGCTAAGCAGCTGGATAGATGCATCTTTATGTTTCACTTGAATGCATAATCCTTTCATTTCGTTTGCATATATAGAAATCATTCTCCTACCCCGTGCTACAATATATTTTGGTAAATAGTGTTGACTATATTGATTATGAATTTATGATTGATCATACTTAGAGAATCCAAAGCTTGCAGAAACATATGATGGTTCCCATCTAAAAACAAGAATGTAGAGCATGGTGCAGTTACTTTATGCCCAATTCTTGTGGCATCAAATGGCAACTTTCTGAAACAACTGTTCAGACCTGTACCATTACGAAATATTGCATGTTCTAGACAATTCTGAAATTGAGATAACTGAAAGGGAACATTGTAGCATTCCAGCTGAAAACCTCCAATCTTTCTATTTTATATATGTTGAACAACATATTATAGAACTGTTATTTTAATTGATTCTGTTACACTGCAGGTTGGTTTGCAGCCTATGGTGATCTACAATGCACATTATCATGTAGTTTCCTTTCAAACCATGGTTGGTACCCATGCTGCAAGTTCACGAGGTCTGCATCAACTTTCAAGGATATCATCAAACGAATAAAGCAGTGCCACTTAAGGCTCCATTTCCCTGTTACCAGCGATAGCAAATGTTCTAGAGGGGTTGTTAGAGTCTGAAAACTGCATTTGGAATTTGGTTATGTTGATATGTACAGTTATATCCTTTTGCGTAGTCATACTTAGCTATACTATGCTTATTTCTATCTCGTATGCTAGATACCATCTCTCTTTGCTGCTTCAATGTTCCATGCATTGCCTGCAAAAATGAGAAGCAAACTTGTATCATGGATCTTGTCTGTGAAATCAGGATATCAAATATCTATGTCATGGAGCAACTTACTCTGCTTTCAAGCTCTGGAGAGGCGAAGAGTGGGGTATTTATCTGAAATGATGGGGTGATTGAGGGGTATGGGCTTGCCTGTGTGCTGTCACAGGTCTTGATACATGCTGCTGCTGGCTTTTAATTACCTGTTAGATCCTCTGGTGTGTAATTTGATTTGGCAAGAATTATGGTATATGCCAAGTAGTACAGATTCCAAGCTGGATGTGCGAAAAACAGCACATTTAAACATCTGAATTGTGATATCATTGTAAAGGTTATAGCCAAAAAGTTCGTTTCACTCAACACTCACTTTGTTGGAACACGTTTACAGTGGTTGACAGTGGCTAACACTACAAAAAAATATATTTTGTCCATCAAGCATGGACAATTTTGCAGGAACAACTCCCTAAATCATCAGATATAATGTATCTAGGCAGATGCCTCTGCAATTTGTATTTCTGCATACCGCTAACAAAATATTTTTCTCAGGTGATATGCACTGCAATGCAATGCTTATTATTTACATGGATGATAAGGTTCTGTGCTTTATCTCAGGTGAAAAAGATCAGGAAGCACAACAAAAATGCCAAAGATCAGTAGTCACTCAGCATTCTGAACCACTTTTACATCATAGTCAAGATTACAGTCAGTTGAAACGGTAGAGAGGAAGCTCAGCACTGAGGGGAGCCGCCATCACCTTCAGCACGTTGTTTACTGACGCCATTGAGCTTATTGCCGCCTTCAGAATGTCCCGCGAGCATCCAGGCTTCAGAATGGCTCTCACCTGGGACATCATTTTGACAAGTTTCAACCACATGTACTAATTGTCCGATATCAGGTATCGGTTTCATGGACAAACCTTGTCGAAGTTGTCTTGCAGTATCGCAATATCGCCCAGATAGTCTTGATCTTCGACAGTCAGTGTAATAGGCTTGGCATCTGCTCCAGGCCCATGGAACTGAATGCCCCCTGGAGTTCTGTAGACATCATCTAACAGAAAGCTTGAGGCTTTCTCTCTCAGAACCCTGAGCTATACAAGTACAAAAATCAATTAATTCTGGACCTTTGTCTGAATGAAATGCAGTGTCACTGTGAAATAATACATAGCTTTAACACAGTGATGTAGTTGCATGTTTGGTGATTGTTCAAATTAAGCAAATCTAAGTTTCTTTGATATGTTTCATGTTTTTGGAGGCTCATTTAGGAGAACTATAACAATAGACTATGACTTACACATATGCCTCGCCTTTCAGGTCAATTAGAGAGGGATGGATAGCCGGCTTTCCGATAGGAACAGCTCCAGGGCCACGTAAGTGCCTCCTCACACTCATCATTGCCTAGTAAGAATAGAATATTATGTTATGGACTCAATATTGATTTTATTTGAATATAATGAATCTCAGCATTTTCTAAAGAAAACAAAGCATCATACTGAAAGAGCATACTGTTAAAGGGACTGCAGCGCATCGCCACTTATTTGTAGGATCCTTCAGATTTGTTACAGTTGCCATATAACCATTGAACTCGGCTGCTATAACATGCAAAGAGATATGTCCAAGAACCTGCAGTCTTTTATGTTTAGAGGCATACCACATAAAATTGTTTGGTTTGTAACTGAATGGAATTTATTTAGATTTGCTTCTTACATAAGCATAATTGCAATCAAAGTTTGATGGTAGGGATCCTCGACCTTGATATCCAAAGAAATGACAGACTGAACTGAACTTTTTTCCCTTATATTTTCCTTCTTTCTGAAAACCAATCAAAACCAGAAGAAGAAACAACTTAATTCTGAAAATGCTGTGTACAAAGCTCAAGTGTAACTAAAACTTACCGTACGCTTGTTCATTTCTGCTTCTACTAAATGAGCTAACAGTTGCTCAGTATCAATCTGAAAAATGAAAAGTTTTACATCGATAATTGCACAAGATAAATTTTGATAAAGAGCTAAGCTTTCCAAGTGAAAACCTGAGACAACTGCGCTGAGTTATCAGATTCTTCATGCAGAAGCAACTGAACACAACAGGTTCCAGATCTTCAGACCGCAATTTATTTAAGTAAAATATTAATAAGAATCAAACGCATAAATAATGCAAGACCTCTGTTCTGATGAAAGGTGGCAAGAATTCAAACAAGGCAGCAGCCCATGGGGAAAGTTGAGATGGAACATCATTCTTAGGAACTTTATTGATGTAGAGAATATTAATTTCCTGCAATAGTCAGAACTCAGAAAGAAAAGTTCTATGAGAGATCAATTTGTCCAACAAATCATGTGGTCTGGTCATAAGGATTACTACCTGAATGAGCGCATACATCTCTGGAATGCTTTCGATGAGCCCTTCTGGAATAAGCAGCACTCCGTGGTACTTACCTGGAAATTAATATTGATATATCAGTTTACCAAAAAATGCTAAACGTTTTGATGAATTGAATTACGTGCATGCCTTTCTTGTATGGATTTTTTCAACCCAAACAGTCAATGAACTTTACAGACCTTGTGCTGCTCTTTCTTGCACTCCATGGCATATCTTGTTTGTAATTTCCATCAGTGTAAGCTTTGATAGTGCCACTTCCTCTCCTAAGATAACCTGCATGGAAATGTTTAGCAAAGATAATTCTAATTCTAGCAGATTCCAATTACTATAGAGTTTTGTTTGACCAAATCAGACCATGTTTGGATGTGATTGAAGTGCACACTCCAAGGCAACATGAGATGCTTTGCGGCCCATCAAACGAACGAAATAGTAGTACTGACAGGTGAAAGATAAGAAGAGTAGATGCAACGTTAATAATTAATCAGTTATTATCCAATTCACAGTGAATGAAAAATATCAGAATTTACCTTTCCAGCTGAGATTGCATCAAGGCAAACATTGCTTACAAGCTGAGAATTCACCTGAAAGGAAATTATCATATAAACATGTCAGAAGTAACATTTATATATTGCATTTGGAAAATTTTCTTGGAGAAATCATCATAATTTCATCTTGAAAATTGTAATGAGGTAATTAGCGTGCCTAAGATATTTACCTTGCATGCTGTATCAAAACCAACATTAGCTTCCACAAACTGATTTTTGAGGTCACCATTTAATGAAACAGGAACACCTACAACCTGTTAAAATGGTAAAATATCCAAAACAATTATGTGGTATTGTAAGAACATGGACATATCAAGTTGACAATGTCTTTATACCTTTGTCTTGCAGTCATGCTCCGCAAAAGTCTCTGCAAGCTGAGCAGCATCTGAATTGGAGGTCACTCCTGGAGATAAGAAAGTATTAGGAACCACATGATTCCTGAAAACAAATAAAGAACTAAATGGTTCATAAAAGCAGAAAATATTTTGATGATGTCAACATTTTGAACTTGTTTGGTTTTTACTTGTCCTCGTCTAATCACAATTGCTTGAGAATTCATAAACCATGCTACTTTAATATTTTTTTTTCAAACCGAAGACAGTGGCTCTGTCATTTCATTAAGAAGGGAAAGAAAAAATAGTAGTACAAGAGATCAGAAATGCAAGAGCGAAAAGAAGAAAAAGGGACGACCACGGCAGCAAGGAACTAGGGGAGGATTAAGGGAAGGAGCAACGGGGGGGTCAAACATTTGCCCCCATTAGAGAGATACAATCTTGCTTTACGCGGACACAAACTCCCCTCGGTGAATCGAACTCATGCTGAAAGAAACGTCTATTTCTCTCTTTCCAAATGTTCCAACAAATATAGATGACAGCCCCGTCGAAGTTTTTCCTGTTTCTTTTATCGATCAACAAACGCTCCTCATGACACCAAAGCTCCAGGGAGAGAGGGGGTGCTGGAATTCTAGGGGAATGGGTGTGAAGCAACTCAGACAAGACTAGCTTCCAAACTTGCCTGGCGAAACAGCAATGAACGAACAAATGCTTCATTGTTTCCGGCGTGGAACCACATAAAGGACACAACTCCGAGTTGGGCCATCCCCTGGTCTGAAACACATCCGCCGTGAGGATCTTTCTTTGCATGGCAAGCCAGAAAAAGAATTTGCATTTAGTCTCTGCGCGGGCCTTCCACGTAATCTCATAGTTGTGATTAGCTGTAGCCCCCATGAATCTCATGAAGTATGCTGATTTGGCAGTGTAGGCCCCATTAGATGTCCATCTCCAGGTTATTTCATCTCTGTTCCCCTTCCTCAAATGAACTTGGCTGATTTGCGACCAAAGGCGATGAATGCAAGACAAAGCTCGTGTGGTGAGAGTTTGGGCATTTGGCAGCCAGGAGCTCTCAAGTACAGCCGTTCTTACTGAATCCATTTTATTTCTGGCTTGGCTGAAACATAGAGGGGCAATTTGCTGAGGGCTAAGGCCATTCAACCAACGATCATTCCAAAAACTGGCCGTATTGCCATCATCAAGGGTAACGGTAGTGGAAGCAGCGAAGAAATCTCTGTCACAAGGGCTGCAAGGTAGCTCTGCGCCTTTCCAAGGTCTAGCACTCGTCGCCCATTGCATCCAAAGCCAACGGATGCGGATAGCACTTCCAAAAATGCTCAAATCTTTGATTCCCAAACCCCCCAAAGGTTTGGGCCGACACACTCTAGGCCAGGCGACTAGACTGTTCCTTGCCTCAACCAAGTTTCCTTTGCTCCAGAGGAATCCCCGCCTGAGCCTATCAACTTGCTTAATTGCCCACTTGCTGAGAATGAAGGATGATAGCCAATGCACGGACATCGAAGTTAGGACAGCGTTAATAAGCACTAGCTTAGCCGCTCTGGAGAGTAGCCACCCTTTCCAGCCCGCTAGTCTCGACCCCACTTTATGAAGCAGCCCTTGGTAGTCAATCCTCCTGAGTCTGGTTGGTCGGAGCGGTAGGCCAAGGTAGGTGCAAGGGAAATGGCGGATCTGCATGTTGATGGGGTTAACAAGGCTTGGGACATCTATATCAGAGCAGCTGATTGGGTACACTTCGCTTTTGTGGTAATTGACAGAAAGCCCAGTTGCGTCACCGAAGCACTGAAGGATCAATTTGAGGCTTAGGACATCCTCCCGCCTCGTATCCACAAAGACTGCTGCATCGTCTGCAAAAAGGGAGACCGGACTATGTGTCAATCTGGGATGGATGAAGGCCAGCCCCCCTGTGTGTCGAACCGTTCTGAATAGGTGCTAGATCGGGTCAATGGCCAAGACAAATAGGAGAGGGGACAGAGGGTCTCCCTGCCGCAGACCTCTCATGTGTCTGAAAGCTCTTCCAAGAGTACCGTTGATCATGATTCTCGAAGAGGCTGAAGCAAGGGAAAGCGCCACCCAATCTCTCCATTTTGGTCTGAAGCCCATAATCTGTAAGAGCTCAAGAAGGTACTCCCAGCTCACCGAGTCGAACGCTTTAGCGAAGTGGAGCTTGACAAACAGGCATGGCACTTTGTTTTTGTGAAGTTTCTGAACTATGGACTTGACTAGCAAAACATTGTCATGTATGCTTCTGCTTTGGGTGAAGGCACTCTGGGCTGGGGAGAGGATGGGCTGGGGAGAGGATGGGCTGGGGAGAGGATGTCATTGAGGACCGGTTGTAAGCGATTTGCCAAAAGTTTGGTAAAGAGTTTTCCAAGGCTGTGGATGAGGCTGATGGGTCGGTAGTGGCCCGGCTCGTTCGCTTCCTCTTTCTTGCGGAGAAGGATAATGTGGGCTGAGTTCAGCAGGTACAGGAGTGATCCCTGACCTGCAGCTATTTCCTGTATCACTTGCAAAACATCCGCCTTAATAATATTCCAACAGGACCGGTAGAAAAGCCCGATGAAGCCATCAGGGCCTGGGGCCTTTTCTGTGGGCAAAGACCTCACCGCCTTCCACACTTCCTCTTCGTCGAAGGGTCTTTCAAGGTCCTGTAGGTCATGAGTTTGGAACCCGAGAGCCTCCCAATTCGAGAGTGCAAAGCGCTTCTTCTTCTCGCCCAAGAGGTTGTGAAATACATTCCAAAACTCGTTGTGTTTATCTTCATCGTTGTGCAAAACTGAACCATGAGTTGCCAAGATGTTACCCATTCGGTTTCTACGCTTCCGCGCATTGATCTTCATGTGGAAGAATTTCGTATTTGCATCCCCAGCTCTGATGTACTGTAATCTAGCCCTTTGCTTATCCCTCATTCTATTTACCGCAAGCAACCCCAACACTCTGCACTTTAGGTGCTTTACAGGAGCAACTTCCTCCATGGACAGAGATCTGTACTCTTGGGCTATGTCAAACTTGAAAATGAGTTCATCTGTCGTCGCAAGGGTTAGCTTTGTGTTTCCCACCATAGATTTGCTCCATCTCTTCAAGGCCTTGGCTAATCTGTTTAGCTTTATGTGGAGTCTTCGCACTGCTCCCGTAGCTGCTAGCTGTTTGTTCCAAGAATCTGAAACTACCTGTTGGAAACCGGGTAGTCTTGGCCAAAAGGCTTCAAATCTGAAGCCTTTGTACAGATTGGTTTGCACCCTGGTGACCAACAGGAGAGGTGCATGGTCGGATGTTGAAGAGGATAGTGCTTGAAGCTGGCAATCTGGGAACCGAATTCCCCACTCAACGGAGAAGAAAAAGCGATCAATTCTTGAAAGAGTGGCATTCACTCTTAAACTCGACCAAGTAAACCTTCTCCCTTTTAGCTCAATCTCCTTTAGTTCAGCATCATCCAAGCACCCTTTAAAAGCTCTTAGAAGTCTAAGATTTCTAACTGGTTTATTCTTGTCTGATGGCCTATAGATTAGGTTGAAGTCACCGCAGACTAGCCAGGATGGTAAGGCGTCCTGTTTGGTGGTGGCTAGCTCTTGAAGAAACTGAAATTTTTCTTCGATGGTCTGAGGTCCGTATACTGTTGTGCAGGTCCAAGGTGAACCCCCCTCTCGCAAACACACGTTTGCTGAAATCATGAAGTTGTCCAGCCTGATATTCTCCAAACGGTACAGATGCTGATCTACTGCCAATAGAATTCCTCCCCTGGATCCAACTGCTGGTAGGAAGCAAAAATACTCCGAGAAGTCCAGCCCCAACATTTCGTGGATGTCAGCACGTGAAATTTCCTGCAGCTTTGTTTCTTGGATGCAGACAACAGCTGCTCTGCAATCACGGACTCGCTGCTTTAGTGAAGCTTTTCTTGCCACGGCGTTGAGCCCACGAACATTCCAACAAAGGAGTCTACAATCTTCATTCATACATGATAGGAATACAACACGATACGGACGGTTTATGGGGTATCTGTCTTCCCGGAACAAACAAGACAGACACCCCAGACTAGCGGCTAAGAAGAAGGAAGCAGGCCCTTGGCAAGCCAAGGCCAACCTGCACGACCACAGTACTGCTAGGACAATCAGCAAGAGACAGGGGGAGATACCAGCAGAAAACAGACACTTTTTCAAGTAGAGATACAACAGGGAGGTACCCACTAGGGAGAGTACTAAGCATTGGTGATCTGAAAGCCACCACTGCTGGGGTCCCGCACTGGGGATTAGAGCTCGGAGATCTCCCAAGAGGTCACTCCAGTGGCATGCAGCAGGTCCACTGGTGCGTTGACTCCCACAAGTTCCTTCAGTCCACTGAGCATCTCATCTGAGAGCGTTGACTTGAATAGTTGCAAGTAGTTTTGGAAACTCTGCTCATTGAAGGAGTTTGCAGCTGCCGGGAGGATTCCAACCTTCTTGGCGATGTTCAGCTGCGCTCTCTGCGTCACCGGCAGATTTGCCAGTGGCTTGGCTGCCAACCTTTTGCTGCGACGGCAATAAGTCACTGTTGTTGCTGGTTTTACCGGGTCAGGCAAGATGCTCGGGGGCAGCGGCTTCACCAGCAGCTGTCTTAGCACAGCTTCCATTTTTTCCGGCGCAGAATTTATGAGTTGCAGGCTGAGTGTGTCTGATTCGGCCCCAGCTCCCGACTGTAGCAAAGTGCCGCCTGTCGGAAGCGGGCAGCTGCTGCTGTGCGGCGGGGTTTGGAGGGTTGCTTCCAACATCATCGGGTCCAACTCCATCTGAGGCAACGCAACGTGGCAGCCTGAGTACTGCAATAGCACAGCCGGATCAGCTCTGGAAAAACTAGGTACCGATGATTTCTGGGCGGAGACCACCGGAGGAGAGACAACAGCCGGGGTGGTCACCCAGGCCGAAGCAGACAGCATGAGACGGTGCTGTCCTGATGGTGCCCCAGAGCCTGATGGGAGACTCTTCTGATTTGAGGTGCGTTGAGTCTGAGGCGGACGCTGCCAGGAATCATTGCTTTGCACTGAATGGCCTCTCTCTGCCGGTGGAGATGGAGGTGGAGAGTCCTCCTCATTGTCAGATAGGTCATCCCCGACAATGTCGCCCGAAGTTGAGCCATCCGGTTTGCCTATCTCCCAGAACATCTGAGTCACCCTTGGAAAGGTCATACTGTCAACGTCAAAAAGCCTCTGCGGCCCAAAGTCCACAAAGGTGACCACGTGGAAAAGCACAGGGTAAGGCAGAAACAAAGGCCGCGGAGACTCCGGCCCCGGCACCTGAGCCGCCCTTAGAGACCTCTGCCCAGCCGCTTGGATCTGCACTGTCGCCGCCTTTGGAATGGTGTCTACATCAGATGTCCATGCCCAGATGCAGGCACAAGCTGATTCCATTGAAGAGATTGGCTGGGCCAACTCTGAATGTGAGATCCCGAAGCTTTGCAGTAGGCATGAGACCGAACTCGCTGCCTAGAAATGGCGTGGTAGGCCTTCAATGCAGATTTTTACCCTGAATCTCGCCTTTGCCGCCTGGATGCCGGCATGCGGAGACCAATTGACCAAAACCAAATCTATTATGGCATCCTGATCTTGGACACGTTTGATGGTGACCAGCTGATCTCTAAGCTGATTGGAGGCACATCGGATGTGGAAGCTTGAAAAGGACTGCAGGGATACCTCGATGTCTCCTTGTCTGAGGCTCAGCACCCTGGTGAGGAAGCTCTGAAGTACCCCCGGGTTGACGAAGTGCCCACTGAGGTTGTGGGCAATTAGAGCTCGCCGGGAGAGGTCACGCTCTGTAGTATCATTGACGGTGGTGCAATGCAGGTGCAGCGTCACAGAGTCTGGGTGCATCCTAGCCGGCGGTCCGTGGTCGCGAAGGGAAGGTCCGGAATCCTGCATGGCTCCCGGGTCTTCGGAGGCTGCCTGATGCTGCACCACGGGTGGTGGCCTGACTGCAAGGTGGGTGACGTGCTGGACACGAGGCGACTAGACCGCAGGAGGAGCAGCGATGCCGGCCGAGCAATGCCTAGCCCGATGCCCCGACCCCCTGCAGAGCAGACATCTCACCGGGGCCGAGCAAGATGCCACCCGGTGGCCTGGTGAGAGGCACCTGAAGCACCTCCCCTGCGCCCTGGCCAGGAACAAATCCTTAAAAGAAGATGGCCTCTGAGGCGGGGGGGCCCGAGGCGCGGTGCGCTGGCTTCTCCACCAACCTTTCTTCTTCACTCTCGTCCATCCTTCCTCCTCGACAGCATCGGGATAGGGTAGAAGTGGTTTTTCTGTCGGAGCGGGTTCAGCGCTAGCGAGGTGGAGCCTTTGAACCAATGGGAACGAAGAAGCTTCCCCAGCTAAGGCCCTCACCCTGGATGGCAGCGTAGTAGGTGGGGCGGAGTTAAAGGTGGAGTTACCTGGCTTTAACTCCCCGGAAGGCCTGAGGAGTATCCGAGGTGCTAGAGCTGAGGGAGTCCCCACGCGAGGTCCTGTGCAAGGAGGGGCCCGGCTAGTGGCTGGAGCGAGTTCCGAGCTAGGGGAGCCATGGGACCAGGGGGATGGGATTTGGACGCATTCCGGCAAATCTGATGGTGAGGCGGGTAGGGAAGGTGGGCTGGGAAAAGCGGGTTCAGTGGGGGCTACAGCCGAGGTGGGGGGGTTCTTGGGCGAGGAGGTGGAGCGGTTGGTGGACGCCAACGCCGGGGGAGCCGGGGGCGGAAGGGTGTTGGACGCCTGAAGCGGGGAATCGCCAGGCGGGTCGCCAGACGGAGAGCGGAACATGACGCCCCGCGGTCAAAATTATGGAATAACATGGAAGAACACTTCTACAGATAATTACCATTTGTGACCAGATGGTATTGTTTGTCAACCACTTCAACGAGCAAAGTTTTTGGTATATCCTATTAGTACCTCCAATGATGACCAGGCCATCCAAGTTCAGATCAGAACATGTTGACATTGCGGCATTCACTTCCTCATTCGTGCGGATTTGATCGACAGTCCTGCCGAGCAAATCAAAACCACCTTCAAGAATGTAAAATCTTTCTTGTTAGCAACAAGTGTAACAGTAGACAGTCAACAATAAATGCCAATAAATTTTCTAAACCTTGATTTTTGTATGAAGAAAGAATATCATCTGTTATCTCCAACGTCTTCTTTCCAAATAGGCCTTCTGTGCCACCTACACAGAATTAAACATTTCTTAAAAACAACTAATTTTCTTATCTCTTCATAACAATTCATTAAACTAAACTATAAAATATGAAAGGATGACTCAGATACCAGAGCTATGTCAAAAACCAGAAATATTTGTAATTAACAACATCCAATGTGAAATCAGCACAGATTTATCTGAGTCATTGGGTAGTAGCACATCAAGGATTTAATGTATATAACTATTTTCAGAAGCTTCTTAAGGTGTCACTTCGAAAAAAAAATCAGGTTCTGCTTTGCTTACGATTGTTCATGTTGCAGTGATGATTTAAATCTAGGGAATCAATACTCAGTGGTGTTTTGCAACACTCATGAAATTTCTAGGTTCTGGCAAATCCTGCACCCTGCACCACTGAACACCATACATGCTTGTGGAAGAACTGTTTGAAATTTCTAACACGTTGACCAATCCAACACAAAGAGCGTAGTGTTGCTACTACATCCAAAAAAATTGTAGAATTGAAAGTGTGCTCACCAATAAACCCAAGCAAAACACTTTGTGTATTCTGAGCTTTCATAGCATCATAGATGCCCCATACGACATTGTGTCCTCCTGGTGACTGTCTTCCAGAGAACACAACACCCACCCTACACACACGTGAAAAGACATTGAGAACTATGTCCAAAAGGCGCCTTTACAGTATGCTATGAAACATCACATATCAACATATTTACAGCATGCCAATAAGACATGTAATTTTTGTTTTTCGAAAAGCAAGACAGTATAAATGTTAGTAATTGATATCGTGCTAATTTGGCATTGAAACAATACCTGATTGGCAGATGTCCTTCGATGACTTGCGCGTCAGGGACCATTGTGTTTGGCTTCAGAAAATGAATCAGTGGCTGACCGAAGGTTTGTGGGAATTCATGCGCGACTATGTGTGCACATGTTGGGTCAATGGTCGTAGTTGAGTCACCAAACTCCAGCCTTATTGTCCTTCCCTGATCAAAATGTTTGAAATTTTGCAATACACAGTGCTTAGAGATACAAGAAAACTATATTTTCTGGTCAACATGTCAATATCTGCAAATGGGAAATCAACAACAACATAAGCTTCCAACCGTTTTTTTTGTTTATTGTTCAATATGATGTATTTTCAGATAAATAAACTTAAAACTTAAAAGGGTTCTGCGATTAACGGAAGTCCCTAAACAAAAAGTTCTGCTTCCTCTGGAAGCAGTTCGGTGACCGTTTTTGGTGCAAAATTGTCATACCCCGGTCAAAATGTGTCGAATACAAACGAACTTCCCAAACTACTAAATTATCCATTGTCATTGACAGGTGGCTCTCGACACAACACCAATTGCTTCTAAATGATCCATTGAGGCATTGACAAGGTATCAATATTGAGGAAAACTTTGGTATATCATTGGTTATGATGGCAAAAGTCCATAGTTAGGGCTGTGAAAAAAATCATTTTTTTAACCCTTTGTAAATAATTATTTTAATATTAACCCTCGCGAAAAAATATTTTCACATCTAACCCTTTTGGCCGCGCCACTGCGGTTGGCGCGGCTAATGTCTACTGTCGCACCAGTACACGCTCGCACCGAGGAACGCGGTTCATATGGCTGCCACATGGGGCCAACCTGCGCGCCGAGCCGCCTAAGCGGCAACTTGATCTTCTTGCGCACATGGCATTGGCGCGGCGCGTAATTATTTGCGCGCCGAGCGGTGGCACGGCCAAAAGGGTTAGATCTGGAAATATTTTTTCGCGAGAGTTAATATTAAAATAATTATTTTCAAAGGGTTAAAAAAATGATTTTTTTCTAGGGCTGTTTGGTTTGTAACCAAAGCATGCCATACTTTTCCATAACTAAAGTTAGCGAAGTTTGACCAAATTAGACATCTGTTTGATTCATAGCCTTAAAAAGTGTGGCCACCATTTGCTACACTATACTAAGTTTTGTATTAAAAAAAAGTGTGGCAAAGTTGACAAAGCTAACCAAACCATAGTTTTCATGAACTAAAATTAGACAACTTTGGAAAAGTACTTGTGGAAAATTGTGGCAATCTTAAGCATATATGAACCAAACGTGCCCAAATCCAAAACTGAGCTGTTTTTAGGGGGTGTTCTTTTGGGCTTATCTAAAAGTCTAATCTGACTTATCTCGTAACTTCGAGAATTTCCCGAGGTGGCCTCGAGAGTCGGATGGCCTTGATTTTAGGGATTTAGTGAGCTTTTAGACACGCCTACGAGATAAATAAAAGGATTCAAAAGTAATAAAAAAAGTCAGATAAGTCAATATTAACCACGTCTTATCTGACTTATTTCATAACTTATCTGACTTTTAGTTTCCCCAAAATACAACCAAGTAAAGGGTGCTACTGCAGCCTACATTCAAAACATCTCAATCAAGAACTTGCAAATTACCATAGTTGCTTTTTTTTTGTTTCCGAGAATATGCAGGTGGGCTGCATATTAAGAAGGAAGAAAGGTGCAACAAACTCGTGAGCCGTAACCAGTCAAAACAAATGCATCAACTGCATGGAAGTACGTCCAAATAGCCTAGACATCATCGGAAACCATTAACCTGAAACTGATGAAACAGGGAGCTCTGCAAAATCACCTGAAGGCAGGGAGGTAGCTCCGGCTGGTACATCGCCCTCCTCCGCTGCAGCCCGGCGAGCTCCCTCGGCGAGCCCAAGTCGGCGTTCATCATCACCTCGTCGTCGTCGTCCTCCTGCTTCCTTCCTGGTGCTTCGTTTGATGCTGCAAAGAAGCGTTCTTGGTTGATTTTATAGTGTTCTTCCTCTCTTTCTGCGGAGGCACAATGGAATGGAAGGAAAGTGCGCTGAGACTTTTGATGCAACGGAGTAAAAGTTTTGCAGCTGCTGAGCCTGCTGTGTTCCTGGCCCCTGATGTGACCAACAGCAATTTGACTCCAGATATTCCATTGTTAAATGCAGTCTGTGTGTTGCTGTTCAAAGGTCTGAGTGATTAGTTAGGCGGAGTGGCCTTCTAGATTACAGGACAGCAGGTACTGTTTAATAAAAGCAGAATAAATAAATTATGGCACAAAATTTGGAGGAACCACTCTTTTTTTTTCAAGATAATAGATAAAATCCAACTTTTACATCCGAAGATGTATACAGCCTTAATACATCTCTAAACTTACAAAATATAAGAAAGATGACAATAAAAAAGGAACAAAGCCAAAGAAATAATATCATGCCATAGAGAGCCTATTATTAAATCGTCAGCCATATTCAAAGAAGACTGTCATAACCACCACTTCTAAAGAAAAAGCAAACCTTCTAAAAAGCATCCTTGTCATCCTCCTTTTGTAATAACGCCTGAATGTCATGTAATCTAGACATCAGATTTTGCCAACTAACAAGATTTTGACATACTAAGGATCCTCAAAAAAAAATCCCAACAGAATTTAAATTTAGAACTTCTGCAGCTGTAGCTTTTTCTAACAATAGAAAAAAAGACGAGGTTACTTTCTTTAAGATTGGTGGAGTAAGTTTTTCATCACAGGCAATTTTTATATGAAATTGTTCTTCTTTTATTCTGGAGCTCATCACATACATTTTATTTACACTATGTTTATCATTTTCAAAACTTGGCCCCGCTAGACTTTGAGAGTTTAGAGAAACTGCTTCGAGAGATTTAAGAAATAGTTTCAAGAAATCTTGACACCTGATTCTACTTCGTGGTCTTGCGCCGCGCAGAAGCTCAAAAGCGGCTGCAATAAACCGTTCAAAGAAGGACCGGACGGTGGAATATTGCTTTATTTAATTTTCCTTTGCAAGTGCCTTTCCTGTTGGACCATGGGGACATGTTAGAACTTGAGAAGTTTCTTTCTCCATCAAAGCGTGACGGTCAGCATCCGCTTAAATTCCTTAACGTCGTCGTCAATTCGTCCTGGAACGCAAAGCCCCGTTTCTTGTTTTCCTCTGCCTCCATGGGTGGTTTTCCTTCGTCTCCGCCTTGGAGCTTCGAAGGGACAATTGGCTCTGATAGTACTATATTAAGTGAGGTTCGATGACGCAACGATGCTGAGTTTGGTTTCGATAGGAATCAACCAAGAATCTTTGTGTCCATTGGGTCTCTGCTCCTAGCTGGTGCCAACACATTCGTAGGCTCCCATGGGTTTTGGCCGCGCGCGTCGTGGTTGTTGAACTCGCGTCCTTGGTCGTCATAAATTAGGGGCTATATATATATTTCCTAGATGTCTTTGTTGGAGTAACTACTCCCTCCGATCACAAATATTTGACGCTTTTGACTTTGCACAGTCTCCAAGATGCAACTTTGACCACTAATTACTATTGTAATTTATTTTTAAAATTCACTAAAATTGTAATATTATTGAAGTACTTTTTGAGATGAATCTACATATATAATTTTTATATACACAATCTAATTATTTAAAAAGATATTCGTGACTCAAGTTTCAAAACTTTGACTGGCACACATCTCAAACGTCAATTATTTGTGACCGGAGGGAGTAGTTATTAATTTAAATAAAAGGTATCGATTTTGGTTTCTCAATTTTACTCTCACCCTATTTTGATTTATGAACTCTAAAATCAGGTTAGACCGGCCCTCAAATTGCCAAAACTACACCAATCTGGTCCCCTGACTGTCAATATGGTGGTGGAGAGGGGGAGAGGGGAGGGGTTGCTGACGTAACGTCCACATAAACGGTTTTCACTGATGTGTTAGACATGTGGCAGACACGTGGTTTCCCTCTCTCTAACATTTGTCTCCTTCCTCTCTCTCTCCCCTACTTGTGTTTCCCTCCTCCCTTACCGGCACCGCCCGTGCTCCACTGCCACCTATGCTCCAACTGTCGTCTGTCCTCCCCCACCGCCGCCCTCCTTCTTCGCCACCTACATATGTCCTCCCCCACTGTCGTCGCCTCTCCTCCTAAAACCACCGGCCTCCTGCCCTAGTGGTAGTGCCCACCTCCACAGCCGCCTCGTGCTCCACCTATCCACCACCATCTGGGCTCCACCAGTGTCGCCCTCCCTACCCCCACCAGCGCCACCCTTTCTCTCTCTCTTACACTCGCTTGTATGTGCATATGTGGATGCCACATGAGCATAAACCACCCACAACCGCTTACATGTACACCACATCAATAAACCCCTCCCTCCAAAACCACCGTGTTGACCGGTCAAGGGACAAAACGGATCCGGTTTTGACAATTCAAGTATCGGTCTAACCCAGTTTTGGAGTTCCTAGACCAAAATAGGGTGAGGGCGAAAGTTTAGTGCCAAATCGGTCCAAAACAAGTGTGGTGTGTCATCTTGTAGTTGTAAATATGTAAAGCTACTAGTGATCCTTCTGGCCTTTCTTACCTAAATGTTTTCTATTTGTGACAGGACATTCATTTTTCCTATATTCTCTTTGGTCACAAATACACGTCGGAAGCCATAAGTTTTAAAATGGCATGTACAAATATGTTTTTAAATATTTATATTGGATAGATGAAAATCATAAGTGTAGATTTGTCTGGACAAATACTTTTAGGGTAATATAAATTTGGGTTTGCTAACGGCACAGTAGGACTTATAATTTTATTATGTATAATAAATAAATAGTAATTTATGGCCAAAGCTGTATTTTGGGAACATGACAATGTCTAGAATAATATGTATTTGTGACATGAGAAAGTCTTGCATTCTTGTGAGCAGTAATCTTGCAAACACAAGTATTCATATTAGCTGAGCTGAGATTTGAGGCTTGGAGAACTTCAAGAAGTTTGAACATTTGATTTGACTAGCTAGGCTTTGGACTTTTAATAAGCGTCTTTGAGAAACGGAAGGGTTTGACACCAAGAACAACAAATTTAGAAAGCTAAGCCTGGAAAGGCATAAGCCGACCTTAACAGGGTAACATCCATTAATTTATATGCAAAATTCGATCGATTCATGTGGGGTACATTTCGCACAAACGTAACATTAACATAAAACCTCATATTCCTATTCTTCTTAAGTGAATAGGCAGAGCTTCGGCAATTTTGATTTTAAAAAAATAAACATTAACGATCCATCTAATTCGCTGCTGCTGCTAGTGGCGGCCACGCGTGCAACCGCGACGGATGGTACGTACACAACACGAGGTCGCTGCCGCGGTCGCACGCCTCGTACACCCGCGCGGCGCAGGCCAGGCTCCAGCTCTCCTCGTCGGCGGCGAACCGCCGGGGCGCCAGGCAGCGCCGGAGCGCCGCCGCGAAGCAGGCCGTCGACGCCGCTCTCGCGTGGCCGGAGAGCAGCAGGAGGAGGAGGAGGAGGTGGAAGCACACGTACGGTCGCCGCGCAGCATTGCCGGTGATGTTGCTGCGCCTCGACGGGCTCATCGCGAGAGGGAAGAATGAGTCCTCGTTTTCTATGTAGCCTGTAGACGTTATACCTACGATCTTGATTCTTGATTAATACTCAGCGGAGTTACTTGTCTTCTGGACTCTGTAAGTTAAGTTTAGAAATCAGAAGTTGATGTTTATTAGTTTGCTTCGTGAAGTAATTAACTTTCTTGGAGTCAAATGCGTGCATGCAGTAACTGACACCTTACCATAATTTTTTTTCTTGACAGGGGCGTCAGGACGACGGTTTCATGCACCTTCCAGGCTGGAGGTTTGGCATGAACATGTTTTCAGCACAATAGCCAGTGGAGTGCTTGTGATTTACTACGAATGAAAATGCATTGGGAGCGACTTTGTATCAGTCAGCTGAGAACGGCAGAAATCTCCAGCGACGCTCTCATCTGTCTGATTTTATGCCGCATCATCGGATTTAAAAACTGCGTGCATCCCACTTCTCATCGACCTTTTAATGCCGTTAAGAAGCACGGTTTGCTTCACCCTCTCCCCCTGGCGTAGGCCGCCCGATGGCCTATGACGGGCCCACTAAAACAGGCCCAACAAATAAATAACATAGCAAAAACACTCAAACCCCACATCCAAGCCAACTTTGGCTCCGTTCCTTCTAGCAAACCGCCGGTGGTCAGTAAATTTTTTTTAAGATTATTTTTTTTGAATTATTTAAAATTTTTTCAAAAACTTATAAATTTGCTACAGTAAAACTGCCAACCGCCAGAAACCGCCAAAAGAAACAGAGCCTTTGTTGGACCTGTACCTTAGATCTTGATGAACAGCACCGCCGTTCTGCCCCTAAAACGTCATGAAACACAGATGCCTCAATTTTGAGCATTGATGCAAACCAAAAAAAGATCAACAAAAAAAAATCAGGTGAGTTGAAATTATGAAAAATCTTGAACTCATCTCTGTTTTCTATACCTTGTTTTGCTTGTTTGTTTATTTTACATCTCCGCTTGTGCATCCCAGAACTTATTCCCCCTCTCTACAATCTAAACTTGATCCTAACAACAAGAAGATAAGCATTTACAAAAAAGAAAAGCATATATGATCACAAGTGTGGAGTTATGGTTTTGTGGAACTATTTGTATCTCTCTGTTTGATACTTTTTGAGCTCAGCAAGGCACCATGTTTGTTTACATAACTTGTGATGGCCTTATTGTGTGTTAAAAATCACAACACAATGAATTTTATTTTATGTGCAATTCCAGCCACCATGAATGGTGAAAATTTCCAAGTTCAGGCAGTTGAAAAAGGTCCCCATAAAGCTTTAAAATTTCCAAGATGTGAAGGCACTATACCTTTAAAAACATTAGTACAACCTTTACTAAAAACAAGTAAGCATGCAGGGATGTAGGGAAAAATAGTTTACTCACCTTATTTTTTTGCTTCTTTATATAATATTGGCATACTGCAGACTCATCGAGACCGCTACAGGCACAAGTTATGCGAGCGATTTCACCCCTGGAACAAATTGGTAGTGCATTTTACTAGGATACAAGATTGTAGGTAAAAAATTTTGTGGAAAACAACGTCAGTTTTTAAAAAAGTTTTACAAAGAAATCACATAGACCAAAAACTACCAACCATATGCATGATGCAACATAGAAAAAAATATAAAAAAAGAGACAAGTGCTCTAGCACATATTCATACTACCTTTTCGATTATATATATTATTGAGTTTAACCTGTTTTCCCGTATTAAACAAAAATATCATCAGAGAGAAAGATTAATCTAAAAAAAGATTTGTTCAAACCACGTACTTGTGGTGGGAGCTAGCACAAATCCAACTTGATGGTGCGGGTACTGCTTACATAACTGAAGGTATGTGCCAAAACAGTACATGATGTTCCTTTTTTTACAGTTCATTGATGCACGATTTACAACATCGGAATTTTAGTTATGTACTACTGTAAATTACTTGTTTATATTTTTTCTGCAATCAAACATGATCAGGATTGGTTGACATGGTTGATGCAACAGCCTCTAATGCTATTTCTACCCTGCGAAACAATAGCTCTACAGCCTTCAATATAAGAATTAATAGTTTTAAAATGAAATATGTGGGGTCCATCCTTTTCCTATCACTTGATTTGCACTAGTCCCTGGATCAGTACACTAGTACTCACCATTTACATAGCCAGATTATTTCATACAAACGGAAGACTTATATTACATTAAATATCTGCATTAAGCCTAAAAGCTATTAAATATTACAACATGGCACATTGGTCCAAAATAGTCCAAGAACTACAAAAGATCAGAGTGCGATAAAAGATCTATAAAAGTCTCTTGCCGACTATGCCTAAGCAATCGACTGGAGAGACGCCCTAAGCTTCGATTTGATCGTCAGCAAACTCCTGAGCACACTACGACAGGAATGACCTTTCATCTGGCACATCGATCTGGGTTATACATGAGCTGGGGACTGTCGGTTACATCGATCTGGTTCAACGGTCTCTTGGTCGAGGGAACATCGATGCGGGTGAAGACACCACCGGTACTAATGTTCTAACATCCATGCCGGTTGGTGTAGCCAACCGGTACTAAAAGGCTAGGCGTGCTTAGTCGGTTGCTTACACCAACTTTGTCTTGATGCTCTAAACATCGATGCAGGTTGGTGTAACCAACCGATACTAAGTTCGAAGTGCTTAGTACGGTTGGTTACACAAACTATCTTGATGCTAGAGCATCGATGCAGTTGGTGCAACCAACTGGTATTAATTTGAACCCCTACATGGCTAGTGGCTAGCCCCACTTCTTCTTCTTCCTAGCTCCCACCTCGGCCGGTTCATCCTGGTTTCTTGGTTCCTAAACTTTTGCGGTTCCTTGGTTTTTCTTCGGTTCATTATAACTTGTTTTTATTGATTTCGCATTGGATTTTGCGGTTCTACATTGGAATTTGCTTTGTGTTTAATCACATTTGATTGCATTGGAATTTGCCGTGTGTTTAATGGATCCGACCTTCTATCTTCCCTCCCTATATTTTCCCTCCATCAACATGGAGAAACGATCTGCGTACCATTTCGATCCCCTTCTTTCCTCTGCCACCGCCACCAGCCGCACCGCATTCCCTCCGCCATGGTTCGCCGCCTCAAGACCTATAGAGCGACTTGCCATCCCCATCCTCTGCTGCAACATCCGCCTTGTGCAGTCCATCCACCTCCACCGCCCGTGCCGCCCACCCACATCCTCGCCGCAACCGCCGTGCCGCCCACCCACATCCTCGCGCAACCTCTGGCGGCGCCCGCACTCAACTTTGGAGGAGGCATGGAGGGACTTCATTGCCGGCGCCCGATCTCTTGGCCGCCACCATATCAACCTCGCAGCTGGGAGGAACTGGGCTCGTTGCTGCCGCCGCTGTTGCCACCGCCAAGCTTCCAGGATCGGATGCACATGGAGGTGGGGATCCCACGCCGCGTGCACCACCTCGTCCTCCCCCCTGCGCCTCGTCCTCTTCCCGACGATGACGAAATCGACTGGGAGGCGCTGATGGCGGAGGAGGATGAGTAGAATATAGTTGATGTTTAGTTTAATTATGTATATAGTTTAGTTATTATGTATGTATGTAGTTTAATTATGTAGTATGTGATGAACTATTTTGTGATCGAATCAATGAGAACAGTGTTTAATTATGTATGTATGTGATGAACTATTTTGTGATGGAATCAATGAGATCAGTGTTTAATTATGTATGTATGTGATGAACTATTTTGTGATGGAATTAATGGGATCGTGCAATGAAATGAGTTATGGTGAAATGGTGATCGTGCAATGAATTGTTGATATGTGCAAAAATGTTCATCGACAAATGAGTACAAGTATGAATCGTGAAATGGGATCGTGCAATGAAATGAGTTATGGTGAAATGGTGATATGTGCAATGAATTGTTGATATGTGCAAAAATGTTCATCAACAAATGAGTACAAGTATGAATCTGTGAAATGGTGATCGTGCAAATGCCAATTTGCATTGAAATGGACCTTTGAAGAAACTAACCGGTATTGATTCGCTAACATCGATCGGTTGGTTAGACCAACCGAACTCGGCTGCTTATCTTGGTTAGTTACAAGAACCGAGACCGATGTTAGAGCATCGATCAGGCCTTCCATAACATGGACCGTTGAAGAAACCAACCGTCTTGATTCTCTAACATCACTACCGGTTGGTTACACCAACCGAACTAAATCTATATCTTGGTTGGTTACAAGAACCGGGACCGATATTCTGACATCGATGCAGTTTGGTATCTTAAACCGGTACTAAGTAGCCTTATTTGAACGATCCTCTTCCCGCCTCCTCCCCACTGCTTTGCCGGATCAAGAACATCGCCGGCCAAGAGCTTAGGCCAAGAGAAAGGGGACGGAGTCTTGCCAAAATTTTGGTCATCTTACTCCCGACCAAGTTAACCAAGGTTAGTAACATCGTTCCTCACTACATTTGGTGTAAAATGGAGCTTCTTCTTTGCTTGAAATGTGAAGAAAATTTGATCTTTGTCATGATCGATCAAAACGGTCTGTGTAGGCCAAAACACTAAAAAGGGGAGAGTCTTTGCCAAAATTTGGTCATTTACTCCGACCAAGTTAACCAAGGTTAGTAACATAGTTCCTCACTACATTTAGTGTAAAATGCAGCTTCTTCTTTGGTTGAAATGTGAAGAAAATTTGATCTTTTATCATGATCGATCAAAAAACGGTCTGTGTAGACCAAAGCTTCAAGAAAGGGGAGGTCTTTGGGAAAATTTGGTCATTTTTTACTCCAGCCAAGTTAACCAAGGTTAGTAACATAGTTCCTCACTACATTTGGTGTAAAATGGAGCTTCTTCTTTGCTTGAAATGTGAAGAAAATTTGAGCTTTTCTCATGATTGATGAAATAACTAGTTGTGTAAGTTTGGAATTTGCTTGGATTAGATGTAGCTCGCGTTGAATGTGTGGATCTATCTCAAATTTAGGTTTTGGTTCCATCGATCGATGAAGAATTTTTAAATAAATTTAATACTCCCTCCATTCCATTTTATAAGGCATATTTTGACTTGAGAAAAGTCAAACTTTATAAATTTTGACCAACATTTAATCAAATTATATGCATCTTTAATGGATAAAAGTTATATCAACATGTTGGCCTTTTAAATTGCTTTGAATACAATGTGATATTATAAAAATCGCCAATATATAATAAGAGAAATTAATGGTCAACGTTTGTCTTGAAAGACTTTTTCAAGTCAAATTTAGGTTTTAGTTCTATCGATCGATCTGAAATTTTCAAATAAATTTAATACTCCTCCATTCCATTTTGTAAGGCATATTTTGACTTGAGAAAAGTCAAACTTTATAAATTTTGACCAACATTTAATCAAATTATATGCATCTTTAATGGATAAAAGTTATATCAACATGTTGGCCTTTTAAATTGCTTTGAATACAATGTGATATTATAAAAATCGCCAATATATAATAAGAGAAATTAATGATCAACGTTTGTTTAATTTGAAATTTGCGAAATGTTAAAAATTCATTATTGGAAAATGAGCTAATAGCGCCTTGATGTAACATAATGTAGATGGATGGCGATGGATGTACATGGACCGGCGCACCCCGGAGTTCTTGCGGGGTTTGCTAGCTTTTCTTCGTCTGATGCATGCATACGAAGTCAGGCTACATATGTTGTCCATGCATAGACTGCAAAATGAGAAGGAGTGGCCAAAATCAAGCCACCTCCACTTCCATTTGCTCTTAAGAGGTTTCATGCCAAACTATACCTGTTGGACCAAGCATGGTGAAGAAAAGACTATATGAGAAGATGTTGAAGAAGAAGAAGATCAGGGGGACAACAATATCCTCGATGCTGGCCAACACGGTTCTTTCGAAGATACATTGGGGGAGTTTGGCGATGATGACGTAGAACAGATGCTGCTTGATAGAGAGGGAGAATACACCAATGAAAGACATTACGAAAAGTTTGGCACCTATGGGAGGACCACGAACACTATTGTACCCAAACTACACCGCGGGGCCACAAAAATTGTGTACCACGCTAGAACTCATGCGGTGGAAGGCGACCAATGGATTGTCGATAAGGGATTCAACGAGTTGTTATGCCTCATAAAGAAGCGCTTCGAGAGGGTAACCGTTGCTGAAACTACGTCTGACGCCAAGCAAGTTATGCGCCCTTTTGGGGTTGAAGGTACAAAAGATACATGCATCTTGCGAACGATTGTATCTGTATCGCAATGAGTATGAGGATTTGGAAGCTTGTCGGTGTGCGAGAACTTGAGGTATAAAACTAGGTGTGATGACCGAGGCGAGGAAGAGGCGGCGTCGGAAGAAGAGACCCCGTTAAGGTGGTCTGGTATTTTCCTATAATCCCCCGGTTGAAGCGTTTATTTGCGAGCAAAGCGCATGCCCAGATGATGCGTTGGCACAAAGAAGATCGTAAGGACGACGGAAGGCTAAGACACCCCGCTGATGGCTCCCAGTGGAGGAAAGTTGATAGAAAATACCCGGACTTTGCTGAGGATGCAAGAAACATAAGGTTTGGGTTGAGTACGAATGGGATGAACCCGTTCGGCGATATGAAAGCGGCGATCCCGACACTTGGCCCGTGACTCTATGTATCTACAACCTTCCTCCTTGGCTGTGTATGAAGCGAAAGTACATTATGTTGTCGTTGCTTATCCAAGGGCGAAGCAACACGGAAGCGACATCGGCGTGTACCTCAAACCGTTGGTGGAAGATCGCTTATTTGTGGACCGATGGTGTACATGTATGGGATAAGTACAAAGAGAGCACTTCACCCTCGTGCATTGCTATTCGTAACCATCAACGGCGGCTGCACTTGGTAACTGTCGGGCCTATCTATCAAAGGATATAAAGCACGCATCCGATTGCTTAGAGGATACGGACAACAAGTATCGAAAAACTCCCGAAAGGTCGTGTACATGGGGCCTTTGTAGGTTCCTCCATTTGAAGCACCGTTCTGACGGAAGAGTGAGAATTCGATGGGACGGAAGAAAGCGTAAAGCCCTGCATCGCGATGGGACACTTGTATTTTCTCACGGTAAAGGATCTGAAAGTAGTATTTGGAAAAGGTCACGGTAGCAAATCTGTCCCTCTTGAACAAGGTCATCTGAAGCCCATTTGGAAGAAGAAGTCAATATTTTGGGATTTACCTTCTTGGAAAGACTTAGAGGTGCGCCACTCCTTTGGACTTCATGCATATCACGAAGAATGTCTGCGTGAACACGCTAGGCTTCCTAGATATGTACGGTAAATCAAAAGATACACTTTAGGCACGAAAGGACACGCATCTCTTGGGACTCGAGGCGGCCTACATCCGAAAAAGAGAGCGAAAGGACAACATTACCTCCACCTGCGAGCTACACTCGAGCAAGGAAGAAAAAAAAACATGATTAAGTTCTTTAACGATGTGAAGGTCCTTACGGGTACTCCTCGAACATAAGGAGACTCATCAACACGAAAGAGAATAAGATAGTACACGAAATCACATAGTGTCACATGTTGATGACATAGTTGCTCCAGTGGTCTTTGAGAGGTATTCTGGGACCGGGTGCGAGGACAATCGTAAAGGCGTGCTTTCGTTCTTCAAGCGATGTCGAGAAGGTCATCGAACCACGGAACTTATCTAAGCTGCAGGATGGCGTGGTCGATAGTGCAGTCGACCTTGAGATGATCTTCCTCCGTCCTTTTTGATATGGTCCATCTCATGGTCCACATTGTCAAAGATAGAAATTCTCGGACCCTTGTTCTGCGTAGTATGTTCCTTTCGAGAGGTACATGGGTGTCCTAAAGAAATATGTTGAACCGGTCTCGTCGAGAAGGCGCATTGCACGAGGTGTTGGCACGAGGAGGTGATTGAGTTAATGTCGACTACATTGATGAGCTAAATCCGATTGGCGTCCTGTTTCACGCCAAGAGGCGAGCTACTGGGAAAAAGGAACTCTAGGAGAAGAGATTTCTTTAGCGACGATCTACTTTCATTTAAACAAGCACATTTCACGGTCTTGAAACAAGCAAGCTGTAGTGGTGAGTTTATCCATGAACATGAGATGATTCTCTGCGACCGATACCAGAGAAGTCGAAAAAGTGGCTCGCACTAGAGCAAATGGATCGTTTGGTGGTTGGTTATAAAAAAGCGATGGGCTCCCGAGCAGACAATGAACAGATGAAACTCTTGGCTCGGGGACCATCCAAGACAATCGTATCATTCCATGGGTATGAGATAAATGGGTACACATTTTACACGACTGCCTAAGATAGCAAGAGCACCAACAAAAACAGCGGGGTCCGTATAGATGCCTTGGACAAAAATGGAAAGATAGACACCTACTATGATTACATAGAAGATATCTGGGAACTCGAGTATGGACCTTTAAAAATCCCTCTGTTTCGGTACCAATGGGTCAAATTGACAGCCGTTGAGATCGACGAGTACGTGTAAAACCCTAAATATATACATTAAATTTTTATGAATAGACATTTTTTTTAAAAAATATTGGTTTTAAAAAAAATAAAGTAATGCTAAGAAAGAAATATGAAGATACTTAACACAGAATTGTTAAAATAAAGTAGATATATATTTCAATTAAGTAGATAAAGATATTCATTAATTAGCGGAGTGTCACATGAAAATTGATATATTTAAAATAAAAATTATAGGGTGATTTCAGTGAGAAGACAAGACAAAAAAAAAAAGACAAAATGTGCAAATCGTAGGGCTTAAACCCACGACCTGCTGCCTGCTAACAAGAGCCTAGCCAGCTGAGCTATGTGACTTTGCTGCCCTCATACCAGCTTGCTCCAAATATCCTATCCGCCACGTGTTCATCTTCCCCAGCCGCTCTGCTCGAAAATGAACAGACAGAAACGGCGCCACATGAACTCACTGGGATCAAACTGAAACGGCAAAATTAGTGCAATTAATTTTCAGTTTTGAAACACCTACCACCAACGTGTTGAATGCCGAAGAAACCCCCATCAATGGAGGCTTATATAAGGCCAATTCCGTCGCCCCGTTCGAGTTAGTCGTCGGCGTTCTAGAACCAAAATCCGTTGATTGGAAGCCTCGTTCTTCAATCCCTTCGCACCACACCATCCACAAGCTATGGCGAGCAAAAGCCCTCATCGAATTTCGTCGGAGCTCCGTCGTAGCGCCGCCACCGTGCACGTCGTCTTCCGCCATCGTTTCGTCGCTCGGTAAGGCCGCCTTCTCTTTTTCTTGCTGCGCAAAATCGATGAAAGCGATTGTAAATCTGAGAAAACACATCCTTCATATTCTTATCCTCTCCCACCTTACCAAATTTGAGACTCTAGAACCATCCGAGGCACCCTATATAAATCGCCGAAGTAGCATCTCTCGATTTCGAGCCGTCTCTCTTTCTCCTCGCGCCCAGGTGCGAATTGGCCCGTGTCTTTCGATCACGTCCTGTGCATCTTTGACAAGAATCCATCCCATCCAATCTCTCATCGAATCGTTGCCTGAGCACGACAAATTTGATCACCGAAGAACCTCACCGGATTTTTGTACGTGGCTGTTGCTATGTTACTAATTTCTAATTCACGAATAAATTCGTAAAATTGATATCTAGCAAACCGTAAAACCAAAAATCACCAAATAAGTTGAGTTCAATTCATAAGAATGCAGATAACTGTTTTATCAATTTCGTATCTTTTTTGCTATCCTTATATTTTTTTTAAAATTATTTTTGTATTGATCTATATTGACTAGAATATGTTTGTTTGCTTGCATGGAATTGTATGTTGGGATTTATTTTCATCAAAAGCGAAGAAGGTATTATTAATCATTTGGAGCTACAAGGAGGATCAACACTTAGTTGATCAAGGCAAGTTAGAAGAGCCAATTCCTTTAGAATAGAAAATCTAATCTAGAAAATATAGTCCCATTTACATTTTGACCATATGATCACCTAGCTTACAAGGAATTTTGTAGAATTTAAGTCCTAAAAATGCATGCTATGATCTTAAACCATGAAAACTAGTTTCCTAGCAATTTTTTATAAAAATGCCATGTTACAAAAATATAAATATTGTCTAATATAAAAATAGGAAAAATAATTGCTTAGCCAAGCTTAGAAATTTCAATAAATTTATTCGTGATGATTATTGTGACCTTGTGTGATTGGCATTGGGGAAATGCCAAGGGTTTTTGATTGTGATTTTAAAATAAAAATTGACTAGGATAATAAGAGAAGTTTGGTTTAGTGCGGGATAGACGCACGGTTTCGGGTTGTGGCTAGTTTATTATTCCTAGCCTAAGGACTATTCGTCCTATGGACTGTGATCCAAAGCACTCTGATTCGACCTCTTGATCTGGAATGGGGCGGACTTGGACTTAGTACATCATAGCTGTTCTAGCTAAGTCTTTGCCATCTGGTTGAACACAACCTTGTCTCTGAGGAAGCAGTGTGTTGTCTGGCGTCTGAGGGCACTGGGAACCTTGTCTCGAGGAAGCAGTGTGTTACCCGATGATGAAACCTTAACGGGCAGAACTCAGTTAGACCAAGGCTTTAGAAAGGCCATGGGAATCTTTGGTCCTACACATCGGAAGTGTAGTGACAAAAGGAATGAGATTCTCAGGAGGGTAAAGTGTACAAACTCTGCTGAGTAAAAACTATCCGGATAGCCTTGCTCACGGTTAAGAGCACGCAAGGTAACTCTCCATATGGTAGTGTTTGTTTTCAAAATCTGGGATGTTTTGGCAGGGGATGCCGTTGAGTTATTTGAAAATAAATAAAGAAAAATTCAAAGATTTTATCTCTTCTTTTTCTAAAATGCCATTTTAAATTATAGGAAAAATTCTATAAAAGCGGCTTTACGCAAATAAATAAACTCATGCATCTCTTCTAAGTTTACTTCTTTGGGTATCTTTGCATACTCATTCTCGCATATCACGCGAAATTTGTTTATTCCAACAAGCAGATGATGGATTTGATGAGCGCCGATGGTAGAATGGGTACCAGCAGATCCTCCATTCGACATCTGCGAACCGGGACCTTATGACGACAGTGATGAAGCGAAAACTATGTTTGATACCGGAGATAGATCTAGAGGGTTTTCTATATGCGATATAGTCCATGCACGTGGGGTATTGTAATGAGCGATGTTTGTCATTGCTACTCTGTCATTATTGTAATAAAGTTAATATCGCACGTTATTTATCGCAATGTTATCATTTCTGAATTATGATCTGTGGATACTAGCATTGATTCTGGGACTAGTATCGATATAACACAGAAAGGGGCCTAGGCATTAGCTTGGGTCCCGACAGTACGGTATGACAACCGTGGACCTCAAGCAAGTGGCCTATAGGGACGAACCGTTCGTGCTAACAAATGATGTGACATAGGTATTCTACGTGGTGGACATAAACAGCAAACCGAAAAAGTAGAAGGACAGGCCTACTAAAAGCAAGAAGCAGAAGGACAAGCCTACCGAAGATAACAAGCAGAAGCAGAAGACTAGCGATCAGTCAAGGCGCCACGTGGTTCTCCCAGGTAAAAGAAGGATCGTCGGATTTGAGGGCGTCACAGATGAAGAAAAGTACAATCAGTTCGACGAACTACCTCCTTTTATAGTGGACGTAGACATTACTATCTTGAATGATATAGAGGAATCCTCCTATGTACGACACGATCATAATGAAGGATCACTTGTAAAAACAAAGTATGTTAGCAAATAAGTCGAACCGTGTTATATAAACCCGTGTATGAATTATGATTTTTTATTAAGCAAGGAAGCAACAATTGAATTTATATAACAAGGTGAAAATCTGTATTAATAAGTATGATTTGTTGGAAAATAATAATGTAAAGAATATATGAATTTTTAATTTATTTTATTTTTTGAAAATTATTTTAGTGTGGAATAAGTATGAGTTATTATTTTTTAGTAAGCAATGAATCAATAATTGAATTTATATAAAAGGTGAAAATTTATAATAAAATTTGAAAAATTAAAGAGATTTCAAGGCTCCCAACAGTTTTCTATAATTTTTGAGAAATTAATGGCAAATTAGTACCAATGACATGTGGGACCCACCAGAGATGGGCCCACATGTCAGTGAGCTGATCCCTATCTCCCAAGAAGGGTACAAAAAAGGTTCGTGCCGTGAAGGCCGATCAAAACCCCATCCTCTCCCAGCTAGCGGCGTGCGCTTGGCGCGGGCTCCAGTGCGATAACGGGTTCGAGCCACTTCTGCAGTGTATTTTTATTTTTGTTGTAATCTTCGGGACTAAGTAAGCATTGGTCGGTTTGTTACCTGCAAGGAATGATATGAGCAAGCGATCCGGTGTAATACACCAACCGAGGCGATGTGATGTTAGTCGGTGTATGACATGAGCAAGGTGATTCCTCATCATATAAATTCGAAAGGAGAAGTCCGGATTTCCAATATGATTTTCTTTAGTATCGAATTTATAGTTTATCTGAGAATGTTTTATACTTTTGATTTTTAATTTATGTTTTATACTTTTGACTTTTAATTTATGGTACATGAATGTATTTGTGAGGACAAATCTTATGGGTCCAAAAACAACATATATTATAGGAAATGTACATATATTATACCATTATAATAATTTATAAATAATATTGGTACCCTGTACAATGTCCCACGGGTTACCACAAAAGATGCTAAAAGCTAATTTCTAATAATATACTAAATAACTAATAATTAATTTCTAGCATCTGTCGGGACTAATCGTCGTCCTCCTCCTCGTCGTCGGCGTCGGCGCCATCGTCGGAGGCGGCGTCGTCGTCGTCGTCGTCCTCCTCCTCCTCCTCCGGATCGTCGTCCTCCTCCTCCTCGTCCTTGTCCTCCTCCGCGACGATGTCCTCGTCGTCGAAGTCCTCCTCGTCCTCGTCGTCGTCGAACAACTCGTCCGACATGAACAACTCCGCCGGGTAGAAGACGGACTCCTTCCTCGGCCGGTTGCGGCGAATGCGCTTCCAGGGGACACTCGTCCTCGGAAAGGCGGCGGCGGTGAGAAGCGAACCCGCGAGCATCGGTGATGGTGGTGGGGTGGAGTTAGAGGAACGAGGAAGAAGCGAGAGGAAGACGCCATTGATCGAAGAGGAAGAGCGGTTAATTAAGCGAGGAAGATCGTCGGTTTTATAGAAGAGGCCTCTTGTCGAGGCGGCGGCTCCTCGGTTCAGCGCCAACATTGCGTCGTTTAATTCCCATAGTCCGGTTAGATACACCACCAGGATTTAGGTAGTCGGTTGAAGACATCAGCAGGATTACTTCCAAAATGGACATCACGGACTTGTGGTTCCCACATGGCGATGGTAGTAATTGCCATAAATTACAAAGTATGTTACCAATTAAAACCGTGTATGAATTATGATTTTTTATGAAGGAAGGAAGCAATAATTGAATTTATGTAAAAGGTGAAAATCAGTATTAAGATGGTTGGAAAATTAAATTGTAAAGAATATGTGAATTTTAATTTATTTTATTTTTGAAATCTGTTTAGTGTGGAATAAGTATGATTTATTATTTTTAGTAAGCCATGAAGCAATAATTGAATTTATATAAAAGGTGAAAATTTATACTAAAATTTGAAAAATTAAAGAGAAATTTCAAGGCTTCCATGATTTTCTATAATTTTGAGATATGAATAGCAAATTAGCGGCGTCTTGCTTAAGCGAGCTCGGCTCGCGCCTTTTTTTGGCAAATCGGTCCGGTTGGTGTAATTAAGCGGGACTAAGGAGATTCCGTCGGTTGGTGTCCTCAGCCGGGACTAACTAGCATTCCATCGATTTGTGATTCGAGGTGAAAGCAGGTCGGGTAATACCGGCCGTATCGACCCGACGAAAATTTTACGAAAATTCGGATCACGGATCTGGTATTTTTAGTCGGGTCGGATCTGGTAATGCGGATACTTTTGTTTGGATCTGGTCGGATCTGAGGACAGCGAGATACTCGGTAAATACCGGATATTGGGTCGGATCTGGTGCGGATAAGTTTAAAATCGGTGCGGACCCCAAGCCACTGACACTACGCTAGGCAACAGGCCAACAGCCCAACCAATTGCCCGGCCGACCGGCCCATTGGCATTTAGGGGAAAAAACCCTAAGCCTCAACTCAAACCCGCCCGTGCACTCGTGCGGCCGTTCCCCCATGGCCGGTCCCCCGGCCGCCCCGCCGCCACCACCGCGGCTCGCGCGCCGCCTTTAGCTCGCCGCTCCCGACTCCGTCGCCTCCGCCAGCCCGCCGTCCCTCGCCGCAGCTCCGCCGCCCTTGCCGATCGCCGCCGCCGCCGCCGCCAGCACTTCTGCCGCCGCGCCCGCGATCCCATGCGCAGCTCCGCCGCCACCACCCGCATCGCCATGCGCCGCCACCCGTCTTGACCTCGCTCCCTACAGTGCGGGCGGTGTCGCCGGTCTGTCCCGGGACTCCCACCGCCGTCGGACATCGCCGTGGCAGCTCCCCGCCTCCATCTCTTCGCTCCTACACACAGTTCAGGTATCATTTGTTAATTAACTTTTGAATACTATGGTAGACTGATAGTAGTAGGTTTCCATGTGTTAATTAATGTGGTATCAGTGGATTCACCGCCAAGCACTCTGGTTTGGAAATTTTTACATCTGAGTTTAGACTATAAGTTACAGTTAGCGATTATTGCTGCACCTGCAAGGTAAGAATTTTCTGTAAAGTTGCAAGTGTGTTCTACATTGTAATCATGCTGCCATGTATTGGATAGCTTGATATAATTAAACCTTATGCCAGGCATAATAGTGAAATGCAATCTACCACTGTGATCTACTATATGTGATATCTTCTATGCTTGTACTTGAGATCTACTGTCATGTCTTTGAGGTGTTCAATTTTCTTCCACTGCAGTGCATTCCACTGAGCATGGAAGACTCTGAAGGCAGCAAGAATGATGTCAATGATAGCATTAGTGTGGTTGTTAATTCAAGTGAATGCTTGTTGGTTGATGAGGAAGAGGATGAGGTTGATATTGAAGTATTGTATCAATCTACAAGTAATGAACAGAAGATATCAGAGTTGGAGTTGTACATGAATGAGGGACTATTGAAGTTGAATGAAGGGGATGCTGCATTTGATGTCCTATCATGGTGGAAAGGCCAAACAACAAATTTTCCTATTCTTTCTCGTCTTGCCCGTGATGTGTTATCTATGCAAGTATCTACGGTTGCTTCGGAGTCAGCATTTAGCGCCGGTGGACGTGTTATTGATCCATACCGTAGTCGACTTAATCCTGAAATGGTTGAGGCCTTGGTTTGTACAAAGGATTGGATGGTTGCTTCGGAAAAAGGTTTGTTTTATCATGTCTATGTGTTTCATTCATGCATTTATTATATATCTTTATTGATAAGTACTAGTATATTTGTCTATGTTAGATGAAGAGAGCAAGCTTGGAACCATTATTGATGATGTGAATGCAATGGAGATGGAGGATGATGTTGTCACTTGAGTGCTTTGAAAAATGGTTTGTTTTATCTTGTCTATATGTTACATGTCTTTGTTGGTAAGTACTAATATATTGTTTATCTATTTTAGATGAAGAGAGCAAGCTTGAATGCAGCGGGGATGGAGGATGTACTATTTTGTGTGATTTAAACTCTATTATTATCTTTTGTATTGGACTATTTGTTGCATGTACTATTTTTTTAGATGATGTGTGTGCATGGAGTCATGGACTATGTGCTATGTTGATCAAGTTTGTGTACTATTTTTCTTAAATGATATGTGTGCATGGACTATGTGCTATGTTGATCAAATTTATGAACTATTAATGTGAGTCATGTGAGATTTGGAACTAATATATATGGTGCTATATATATTGTATGGACTGCTATATGAAGATATTCTATGTTGTATGGAACTTGTTAATTATCATGTGCTAGTGCTATGTATATGGTTTATGCTCTTTGACGCGTTAGTTCGACCGTATGTTTTATATTATTTGTATCGGTATATACTTTGGTTGGATTATTTTTATCACAAATTTTAATGCTACACAATTCACATACTATCCAACTAAGTATCCGATATCCGTATTATATCCGCTCGTATACTATCCGGTACCCGTTTTCTACCCGTTTATAGATACCCGTTACCGTATCCGTACCCGATTTTTAACTATCCGTATCCGATCCGTATCCGAATAAAAATAATTAGGGTAGGATACAGGATCACCTACTATCCGACCGTATCCGACCCGTTTTCACCCCTATTTGTGACACCAACCGGGACTGATGGTTCCTAGGACACTACCTAATGCGGGTGTTGGTCCCGGTTGGTGTAACCAACCGGGACTGATGTGTGGTTAGTCCCGGTGGATGATACCAACCAGGACTGATGCCACCATCATATAAATTCTAAAGCGAGTGAGGTTGGAGGCATAAGCTGTTTTATCGTCTCCAACCTCTCTCGCCGACGCCCTTTCGGCCCCGCCGTCCTCCTCTCCTCAAGCGACCTCGCGCGCCGCCGTCCTCCCCGACCCAGCAGCCGCCGTCCTCCTCGTCACCGACGGGACGACCCAGCGTGCCGCCGTCTTCCTCGCCTCCAAGCGACCCATGAGCAAGGTGCTCCTTGTGCTCTCTCTCCTTCCTCCCTCGCTCCTCGGCAAGGTCTTGGCCGTGAGCATGGGGCGATGAGTGCGGGCTCGGGCAAGCATGCGGAGGCGTGACCTGGCGGGCACGAGTGGCAGAGTCTTGGCCTGCCCAGAGAGCACAATCACGGTCTTGTGAGTGTTCGACGAAATGCCCAAACCTCTGTGATGGCGAGGCAGGATTTCAACCTTTGGGGAGTAAAGTAGTTAAATTGCCAAATAATTGGTCCAAGATATAAATTTTTACATGAAAAAAATAAAACATAGCATCTATTTAATGGAAGACAATCGACCTCTGTATCTTATTTATATGAATTTTGAGATGTATATATATATGCCAATTTTATAGCAAATTTGAATTCTAAGATGTATGTCAATTAATTGTGAAATGTAATGTATATACCGTCCTAAATCCTTGTCGCCTCGTCCTCATCTACCTCATCTTCCCACCGCCTCCTCGTTGTCACCCGTTTATGTATAAGTATATGTGAAATGTATAAGTATATGTGAAATGTGCAAGTATACTATTGTTAATCTTTTTGTTAATTTTAATGCCTTCTTATAGACTACAAAACTACGATGGCGGGAGAAGGGTTTGATGGAGACGAGTTCATGAGAAGTTTGATTTGGGAGAAGATGGTTCTGAGCTCGATGATTCCATCGAGGCCGCAAGGCCTGTCGTGGAATTAAGGCTCGTTGAGACCGATGAGACTCATCCGAGGGCATTGAGGCGACCATGGTAATTAGATCGAACTTGTATATGCGGTTCCACCATCATGCTAAGCCAACATTCTAACACGTAGACATTATTATACCATATTTTCAGATCACTCAATCGAGTAGCCAATCACGTCGCGGTTCAAACAAGAAGTCGAAGGCAAGACATGTTATTACGAAGTCGGCGATAACGCCAACCTCTTGCACCCCTAGGGGTGATTGGGCGTTCAATTGACATCTGGCGTCCACGTCGGGGACCATGTGCGATTAGCATCGTGAGATGGGATAATGTCCACGAAGATCTGAAGGACATGCTCGGACCGACTGAAGGAGACATTCACCTTCCCCAAGGGACGAAGAGAAGGTGAAGAGTTACGTTGAAGAAGATGGCCATCGCATTCCAAACATATAAAAAGAAGTTGAACATGGAGTACGTCAAGAAGAACCGAATTCGACTTCAACAAGTACCCAAAGTTGCGAGAATCACGGGATCGTTAAGTGAACTACAAGAATTGAATGAAGGTCAAAGTCGGCCGAAAGAAAGCGGCCAGAATGCTCGGAAGAAGCAATACCACCACCACCTCGGCCTGGTGATTACCGCCGAGCGATGCACAAATGGGAGAAATGGGAACAAGAAGCTGCTGGCGAAGGGTGTCGCACCGCGATAATGGAATGGCGAACAGAGCGAAGAGCGGCTCTATGCTCGGCGGCGGCCTTGGCGATGATGGAAACACGGTGTTGGGTATGTGGCGATAGATGTGGCGAAGACTTGTAAAGTCGATCGAGAATCTTCGGGGCACCTTCGTGCCAAAGCAGAGGAAAGCAGCGAGCTTACAAGGGCCCTACAAAACCGGAGCACCTGGGCGTACACGAGGCGTTGGCGTCGTTCCGTGGAAGATTGGGTTCGCTAAGGGCAGCGCTACCTATAGGAGTCGGGTGAGAAGCAAGTCCCGATAGGCACAACAGACTCCTAATGCTTGAAGAATGCGAATCAAACACAACAGAGCATGAAAGAAGAGATCCAAAAGCAGTGCAGTTAGCCTTGAGCCAGCGGCTGAATGCGGGCCAGAACCTCCTGCTAATCCGGACCTCATTAGTCCTCAAGGCGGCGAAGCATTGTGCTTCCGGTGGGTTGCCCGAACCGGACTTGGGCCTTGGCTGTGGGCGACATCCGGCGGACACCTTGTGAGCTGCACGTCCAAGTGAGAACATCTCTTTCAAAGGCGGCTCACGGCATGGTGACCGGTGGAGCAGGCTGGTCATCCATGGCCAGCAGATAATCTTAGGGCTACTCGGGGTCTCGGTGGAGGAGGTATGCCAGTGCGAGGACTGGACCTCGATATTCCGGAGGTGCGGGACTCTGAAGTTAGGAGGCGATCCATAATTTCATCCAATGGCGGGAGAAGTACATTATTTTTCGAGATCACATGGACGTGTCCTCTCCAACACTTTCATCACCTCCGGCACACATAAGCGGTCCGTCATCACCTCCATCGTCACCGAAGGAGATGCCTCCCAGAAGAAGCCCGTCTCCTGCACCAAGACTCGCACACGAAACTCCAACTCCAACATAAATCGCCCAAGACAAGCAAGCCGGCTCGCCCAGCTTCGCAAGAAGAGATGAGGTCCACCCAACCCAAGAAGCCGGGCTGCACTTGTAAAGCGGGCGTCTGATATGACGGAGGAGGAGACCGAGAAAGTAGTCGAGCCGAGGTCACTAAAGTTTTAAACCCAAGTCACCAGAGAAGAAGGTTCACTGATGCGGAAGAATTTCTAAAAGGCTTGAGGACGGTGAAAAATTTGAAGGACAAAAAGAAAAAACCTCGTGTGTCGACTCACGGCGCACATTGGTCAAGGAAAGGTCCAAGAAGAAGGCGTCAAAGAAGACGGCGTCATCGGTGATCGAAGGCCAAGGAGATGCAAAAATTCATCGAAGAAACTGGTCTTCACCCAGAGCAAATATTAGGCGACATGCAGATTGAAGCTGCAGAAGTCAGATGGCGATATACACCGAGCGCTTCCTTGGTCAGGCGTGAGGAGATTGGCCAGCTACCAACTAGGATGCGCCAATTCCATGAATGGTCATGGATGCGTTCAAGCATGGCCTAATGTCATTTGCCGTCAAGTACAAGGAAGAACAATTTTTTCACGGCGACAATGAATTTTATGTCCAATGGCCAGTAATGTATGAGCTATACGGTCGAGCGCCATCGGCGTGGCCATGTTGAGTTCTTTGGACTCTGTAAGTGTCTTATTTAATTGCAAAAATCCACCGTGCGGGCCCTTGCACTATACTAACTTGCAAGCCTAACTAATTTCTTCTTATATAGAATGGAGATAGAAAGATGCAAAAGTGTTTCTACTCTCAACACAGGCTTCCTTGACCCTTTAGTTATCAATGAGACAAATGTTATAATATCCCCTGCCGATACAGAGACCAACATATACAACGGGCTAATAGATGAAAACTATCATTCAAAAATACTTTTACCCTACAACTTTGAGTAAGTGTTTTCGTACCGCCTCGTTCTAATCTTTTTCCACAACACGATGTTAGAACTAATTAGTTACCTATGTTGCCATATATATATACAACTTTCATTGGATTCATCTCATTATCGAGCTAGATCATAGCATGATCACAGTTATAGACTCGCTGAGGAGACCAGTTGAAAAGTACAAAAACTTGATCGACATTCTCAACCGGTATTCTTGTTCTTTCCATTATTGTGCTCGTTCTACTCCATTTTAAACAAATTCTAATCATGTTCAATTTGCAATCACGTGTGTAGTGCATTCATGCAGTTCGTACTAAAACCGTGGGCGAATTCAACGAGGAATTCGATATTACACTTGCCTCTCGAGTATGTATGCCATCAGGGTAGCTTTTGA
The DNA here is from genome assembly GCA_036346145.1 of Olyra latifolia. NCBI lineage: Eukaryota > Viridiplantae > Streptophyta > Magnoliopsida > Poales > Poaceae > Olyra > Olyra latifolia. The sequence goes on along the minus strand of CM070531.1, from coordinate 12,496,254 downwards.
GTTAGTTAACTTCATTTCCATGCATCCATTTCACGCTGTTTGCTTTTTTCACCATAGGTCTGGCGTCAGCCGTCAGGCACCAATATATGCGACTACTATGTGTGCCATATTATGCACATCCTGGCCGGAGGTGCTACCGACTTGCAATGTGCGTCCGATTTCTCGCCGGCGACCGTGAGAGCAATCCAAGAACAACTTGTCGGCTGGATTTTCGATAAGGTCGTAAATCCAAGAGGCGAGTTTCATGTTCCAATGGCAAATAGGTGAGGTCCTTCGATAAAGACCGGTGAACTGTCGGGGTCAACATCTACGGCTACCAAGAGCGATGCATATAAAAGATCACGATGAACGTTCTATAATTAAAGTTGTAATGAATGTCATTGTGATACCTAATAGTTGTAATTAAAGTTGTTAATAAAAGTTCTGTGATTTAATTATCAGTTATGCATGATTGATTATATGTGCTTTAATTAATTGTGACTTAGCACACAGATATATATATAATAATAATATTAGACTTAACACACATAGACACATATATAATATATATTACCTCACACGTATATATATATATATATATTATTTATAACTTAGGTGGTGCACCTTTCGATCGGTTGGAGGAACCAAGGGGCCGAACAAAAGACTTATCGATACCGATTGGTGCCTCCAACCGTCTTGACAAGGGCTTCGGCGAGGCACGGGCTAAAGCCACGTGTGCTGCTTTCGATGCGGTCGGAGAATCAACCGACTGAACAACGACTTATCACTACCGGTTGGTGCTTCCAACCGTCTTGAGTGGGGCCGGCGAGGCACGGGCTAAAGCCACGTGTGGCCTCCAACCCGATCGATACTATATCGGCACGGGTGAGAACAGGATCGATGCCATGGGCATCGGTCGAGGCATCGATCCCAGATGGCTGTCTGGGTTCAAAAATCGGGGTGATGGCGTTGTGAACGGGATGATGGCGGATCTGTAGTAGTGGCACCGTCTTCATGGCAGGTGTAGTGGTCTTGCTCATACTCAACATCTAAAAGAGTATATGTATGCGAGGTCAGTGTCATCCAAACACTGGCGAGTTAACACCCAACCTAATGCATTTAATGGTAGAGGTTCCAAAGGGAATTTTAGGGTTGTTTTGTTTGCAAAAAGCCAAAGTTTTAAATCAAAGCTTATGACTTAGCAGTTTTGACCAAAGCTCTACTTTCATTGTGTTATTCTAGAGTTCAAGTTCCACACCATAGTCCATCCCATCCCATGGCAGTTTCCATGCACTCTGCCAAACGATCTCTTCCCCCTCCTGCCATCATCTTCCGGGTGTGGCGCACCCGTTGTGAATCACATTCCCTAGCAAAGTACCCGGTCTCGTCCTAGCTGGGCTGCCGACCCACGCTAGACTCACGGCTCTCTGTAAGAATGGACTTAGATCATCCCTCGGATGACGACATGAAACTGTCTTTACCTCAAGCATGGCGGCAGACAGGGTACGCCCGCAGGTCGTAACTACCCCTGAATCTCCAATACTTGCACTACCGTGCGATGGCCGGCGTGTTGTGGTGTTAGGAACTGTGCATCCCTGATGCACCCGTCTGGGGAATCCTTGATTCAGCCTAGCCAGTCCACCAAGGGCCTCACCCTCATGTTCTTCCTTCATCGGCCAAATCACACCCTCCGTGTGAATCACACGATGTGGTGGAACCCCTCCTTTTGGGGCAGTGCACGGCATTACGCGGATCTCGCCGCGCTCCTCTTCCATGCACTACGTATGTGGGCGATTAGCTCCTCAAATCACGTAGCCCAGCTATTTCTTCTCTTACGCAATGCCGGACCCACTCCGCATTGTAACACATCACATCGATACACACACTGGCATGCCAGGCCCAAAATCCAGTTAACCATATTCATTGTGTGATCATGTCCGGTGAATGTCGGTTCACCGTTCCGAGGCAATTCTAAGCCTAAAATTAATAGTTGGACCCGAGCAATGTCTAAGCAAGATTTTAACCAAGACTTAGGAGTCTAAATCATTTTATTTAATCTAACCAGGCTACCAAGGGTGATCATCAAAGCGATCAATAGTAAGATCAAAGGACAGATGATTATAACAAGACAATATCATCAGGTCAAACAATAACAATTAATAACATGGCATGGTATATCATGATTGAACAAAGAGGCATATTTACTTAAAGAGCATGCAATTTAATACAGTAAATAATATACTTTAGAAATCTAGGATTCAATATGAATTATTGGATGTTGACTCGCACTAGGGAAAATCGAGATTCTCCCCAGTAAAAGCAAACACCCTGGAGGGTGAATATTAACTCACCTGGATCCTGTGAATCCAAAACCTGGGTCTTGATCTTCAGGCTGTTTCGCGGGGTCCTCGGAATCTATCACGGAGAGGCAAGCAAATGCAAATAAACACCAAAGTATGCTGGAAAGATGATGTATGAAATGAAAATGCGACAAGGGTCGCAGCTATCTAGGCGTCGATTCTTGCTACTGAGATTCCTAAATAAGTTTCCCTACTTATCGAGGAAGTTCCATAAGCTACTAATGTACAATAATTCACAAAAAGATAACGGTGTGTGAGCGTTATGAAGATGATATGCGATAATGCATAATGTAAAATGCTACCCATAGTAATTTATCCATAGATTAGCAAAATAGTCGTATAAAGCAAAAGTAAGTTTTGTTTGAAGTATTTCCTTCATCAACTCGAAGCAAAATTCCTATTGTTTTTAGGGCAGATGGTTTGCTGCCAAATTAAGCTTATTGTTAATTGTTGGTTAAGCCTTTATTTAAGGTTAAAAGGATATAATTATAATGCGATTAATATTTACTAAAGGGTAGAATATTAGTGTGCTGCAATTTAAATATTTTTATTTGGTCCAGAATGCTATTCTATATTTTCAAGAATTTTATGGTGTGTTTCGGTCTTAGTGTTTTATTGAACTTCCAATTATTTTAACAGGAAAAAGGAAATTACTAAAAGGGGGTTTTAATTACCCTAATTAGGAAATTATGCATAAATGCTATACTAAACTAAGTCTTTCCAAAAAGTTGAGATTTAATTGAAGTCGTTTGATATTTGAAATAAATCCAAATCAGTTTCTGTTTTACTAATATTTAAGGAAAATGGTTGTACTGCTTAATCTAATTATCTAGAGAGCAACATTGATCCTAAAATTATGCAATAAATTTATTAAATTTCTAAATCATATTTATGCTCCACTGGAACTTTTCTCATAAATTTTAATATTTAATAATCATCTAAAGTAAATGGGAAACACATTTATCAATAACTAAAAATGGGTTTTAGATTTAATCACTTAATTAGAGGCTATAATTTATGTTACTGTTCACCTAAGTATTTTCATTAAAGCAATAATGTCATCTAGTATTTATCATGAATTTTCTAGGAATTTTGGAGTTGTCTAACAATTTAAATTACCGATTGTATTCACTGTTATTAATTAAAATGTAAAAACGCTGGAAATTAGTCTATGCATAGTACTAGGCCGGCCCGAAGCACAGCCCACCCAAACCAGGTTGAAAGCGGCTTATCATATTTACGCCAAGGGTCATGTGAAAGCGTATTCGTCGGTTTACGCTTCAACTTATGACAGGTGGGACCATGACCCCACATGTCAAAGGCTCTAAGGCTTAAATAGGTGGGTGCTACATGTAATTGGCACAAACATGACCATCATGGGCATGTCTTCTTCCTGGAACCAGATCAAGGGCACGGTGCGCCATGACTGGCCTAGGAGCTCGGCGACGCCGATGAACGGGCGTACGACAGCGAGAGAGGCTGGCGGCGTTCGTATCCCGGTGCCGACCCGCATTCATGGGCACTGACGGCGCGTCGGATGGGGTGGCCAAGCAGCGGTGCGGTAGGTTCTCGCGGCTTCCGACGATGGCAAACATGGTGGCGATGAGCTATAGCAATTACGGCCTAATGCAAGGGTCTTAGAGCATCTAAAGGTCATCAAGAGGGTACCTTCGGCCATGGAGGGAGCGGAGACGCACCGGAGGCGGCCGGCGATGAGCAGGACGGCGGCGGCCAAAATGAGGAACACGTCGCCAGAAGATTCTGGTGGTCGGCGTGCAAAATTGAAAGTTGGAGAAGGTTAGAAACATCCTGAGGATGCTCCATAATCAAGGAATCGAAGGAATCCTTACCGGAGTGGCTAGGATTCGAAAGGGGTACTGGCGTGAGGACTTCGCCGATTCGCGGGCTCGAGCGCCTCGGCTCGATTGCTCTGGGGCGTTAGCGAGGAGGAGATGGGAAGACATGGCTGCGATATGGTGGCTTGGAATGCACCGTTGTGGATGAATTGAGGTGTGCGGCGTGCATTAGGGAAAAAAGAAAGCCGTGAATGTGAGTTTGGTCGGGTTATTGGGGCACGAGGTAGTCTTAGGGAATACTAGGGCTCGGTGTGGCGTGTAACCGAGGCAACATCGCTAAACGGTGGAGGCATCGGAGAAGAGGCGCCACGGGGCAGCGGTTTGCAGGGGAATTGCTACCACGGGGCAGCCATGACAGAGCATGGGCGCCAGCAAGGGGACAAGCCGGGTGGCGCTAGCGGCAGGGCTTGGTGAGCACGCGGCGAGGGCAACAGAGGATTGTGGCCACGTGGAGCTGTTGCTCTGCAGGGGGAGCAATGCCGATTAGAGAGAGATGAGAGAACACAGGAGAGAGGGAGAGTGTCGAGAGGGAGAGAGTGAGCGGTGAGTGGCTCACTCACTGGGCTGACCAGTCAATTGTGTATTTGATAATTTGAGATTGCTAAAGGGTATACATATATATATATATATATATATATATATATATATATATATATATATATATATATAGAGAGAGAGAGAGAGAGATTTGCTAGTGTGCTATGGATATACGGATCTCTCGTGCTATCCACAGTTTGTAAATTCTGTGACCGAAATAGACGATCCGAACCGTCCATATTGTTCATATCAATGAAATCTCGCTACACACCAAATTTCAAATTTTTTTGAATTTGTTTACTATTTGTTTCATATTTTTGAAAACTGAACTTATTGGAGGTCTCTGACTAATTAGATTAGCGATTTTCAAAAATACGAAATAAATAGTAAACAAATTCAAAAATTTGAAATTTGGTGTGTAGTGATTTCATCGAGATGAACAAGATGGACGGTTCGGATCGATCTATTTCGTCTCAGAATTTCAAACCTCGTGATAGCACGGATCTCTCCATCTATCCATAGCACACTAGCTATTCTCTCTCTCTCTCTCTATATATATATATATATATATATATATATATATAGTAGCACTAACGTACTCTTAAGAGTATGGAAAGCTTCCGTACATATAATTTTTTAGCCATTGGATTAATCAATAAACACATGTGGAGCAAATCCTCCGTGAGAAGCCCACGGGTGGCTCTGCATGCATGCATGCAATGAAGTCAGCGCTGATGTCAGCACGAAGGTGACATATATTCCTTCTGTTTTTTTATTATATCTTTTAATTGACACATCCGATTGACGAGTGGTTTTCACCTCGTGTTCTGACATTTTACGAACAAAACTAGACCGGTCTTGATATATAAATTTATTCTTTACTACTTTTTATATAACACTTTACTACATACATATAGTGACGTTGTATTCATAAAAATAATAAAGTTATGCTTATTGAAATAGTAAAGCCACCGTGTGGCTAGTCTCAATGTATAAATTTTTCTTTACTACTTCATATATAACACTTTACTACATATATTTACTATTGTACTACATACATGTAATAAAGTTGTATTTATAAATGTAGTAAAGTTGTGTTTAAAAAAATAGTAAAACTACTATACGTATACCGTACATAGTATGAAAATATTTTTTAAAAATTTTATATAGCAATTGTGGTCTAGTTTTGTTCAAAAAAAATGTCAGGAACCCATTTCCAAAAACCGTTTGTCGATTGGAGCTTTCAATCAAAAGATATGGTGAAAAAAATAAAAAAATCATTACATGCATGCTTGGACCAGGAGAGAGAGATGTGATGTCATCATGCATGCATGTTGCCCGTATGAGAGGGTGGCGTGGTTTGTTTTCCACGTGGATCTACGAGGATTAGATCTAATCTAAATCGTGCGGTTAAAAAAGTATGAGTACGGAAGGGCTCCATACTCTTAAGAGTACAATAGTCTTTGTGTGTGTGTATATATATATATATATATATATAGGAATAATACATAAGGCTCCATGGAGCCTAGGCTCCATGATTCATTATCACTAGATGTGCCTTGAGATTCGTGTTGTTTGGTTATTATACTTTCATATACCCACTAAAGAAAATATTTGAGACATCAAACTCTGAAAAAAGTTGAGTTGAACTTCAGTTTGAACTACATTTAACTATACTTCAAACTAGTTCAAACTATACTTCAAATTAGTTTAAACTGAGTTTGAATTTAATTTTTTTTGAGTTTCATATCTGAAATACTTTTTTAGTAGATATATGAAATATATACACGTCAAACATCACCAATCTCAATGTACATCATAGGTATTTGAATCATGGAGCCTAGGCTCCATGGAGCCCCAAACAAGTTTTCTATATATATATATATATATATATATATATATATATATATATATATATATATATATATATATATATATATATATATATATATATATAAAACCATAGGATTGCGTTAAGATTCGTGCACATTAATGGTAAACATTCCCATGCATGGAAGGTATTGAAATCAATGCTTTAATGGTAATCATGAGGCAAATCCAAGTGGATATTAGGATGGGAGTCAGAGCCCCATGGAGCCCCAATTATTTTTATATATATATATATATATATATATATATATATATATATATATATATATATATATATATATATATATATATATATATATATATATATATATATATATATATATATATATATATATATATATATATATAGAAGCTTGATTTGAGGCTCCATGGAGCCTAGGCTCCATGATTCAAAACCTATGATGTGCATTGATTCGTGATGTTTGATGTGTATATCTTTACATATCCACTAAAAAGGTATTTCAGATATGGAACTCCAAAAAAATTAAATTCAAACTCAGTTTAAATTAGTTTGAAGTAAAGTTTGAACTAGTTTGAAGTATAGTTAAATATAGTTCAAACTAGAGTTTAACTAAACTTTTTTCGGAGTTTGATGTCTCAAATATTTTCTTTAGTGGGTATATAAAAGTATAATAACCAAACAACACAAATCTCAAAGCACATCTAGTGGTAACGAATCATGGAGCCTAGGCTCCATGAAGCCTTATGTATTATTCCTATATATATATATATATATGTATGTATGTATGAATGTATGTATGTATGTATATTAAATTTTTCTCAATTTCATTATGGAGTTTCAAATTGAATTTGGAATTCAACTAGAATTTAACATTGGTGTTTTGGCCCTTATTGAGATTTCAACTGAAATCCACAAATCATGCCTTTGCATTTAATCTATGATGATATTTACTATTTTCCGTTTGGATTATCCATGTGTTAGGGTTATTTTAGAATTTCCAAATCTTTAGTCCACATGTATATATATATACCTATATACCTATATATTATCATACAAGAAAATATGATCTTTGCATCAGTTTTAAAACTAAATTGTTTTTATAATAAAACATGTAGTTCCTATATTAGGATATATAATTATATCCATACCGATGGGTATCGAGTAAATGCAATTTCAAAACCAAAAAAAGGATTTTAAAATAATTTCCTAAATGCATGCATACTTAATGATTTCCCAGATGTCCAAAATGGGGCTGTTACAAAATATATGACAAATTTTGTGTATTGTCTGTTTGGGTGAAAAATGTGTGAATGTGAGATTTAACCTGTGAATGTGGCTATTTCAGACTACCAACCTAGGTCACCAATTTGGACAGGCCTCTACTGAACTCGTCTACATGATGTGTGATTGGCAGGTAAAAAAGAAGAGGGAATGCGAGCATAGAAAAAATAGAAACCGTTATTTTGCAAATTGGTTTAATTTTTTTATTAAAAAAAATGTATTTGTGTTGTCCCCCCATATATTGCCAGGTCATCCAATCACAAGAAAGTGATGACACACACACAGAGAGTTGCTGCATCAAATGGATGTTTTAGGCGGCCAGGGCTATGTTGCATTGTAGAATTTTGAGGAATTGCAGGTCCCTGTTGCAATCTATACTTTATTGCTCACAGCTCTATATGGATTTGAGGTAAGAAATAGAAAAAAAGATAAATAATGAACACAAGTAAAAGACACTGTTAAGTTTTTTTGGTTAAAAAAAGAGAACAAAAGCATAGTTGTTTTGTATTTGTATTCTTTTGTTGTTCGTACAAAAATGGCAAAGGCAACTGTACCTCAGTACAAGTAGGACCGACCAGCTAGGGACAATCCAAACAGAAGACGTAGGCGAAGATTTCAAGAGGCAAAAGGCAGACTCAGAAACTTGCAATCACAATGAAGTCAGTGCAGAACAGGTTGCTTTACTCAGCGAGGAAACATGGCATAGTTCAAGAAATGATTTTCTGTGTGAGTTTGGAGACTATGAGAACAAAGCAAACAATGCAGACACAGGAGTAGTAGATTCATAGCATGAGACTATGAGACTGATCTAGATTCTAAAAATACAAAGCCTATAGAAGACACTGCAGCAGTTGTCGGAGATGTTTATTTGTTGGTGCAAGATGAGATAGACATGTCGATTGACATAACAGACTTGGACATTGAGAACCAGCATATCTCTCATCCTGCCATGGTTTTCAAAATAGATGATGAAGCACATCTATTTTACAACTATTATGCATTGCTAATGGGCTTTGCTGTTGTGAAAGCTGGTAATTACTATTTAAGAGACAAAAGAAGAAGAAAGAGAGCATTGTTTTAAGAATCACATACAGATGCAAGTCAGGCAAACCAAGTAAAGAGTCAGGCAGTCAAGACAAGGCAAAAAAGGCCACTAAGAGGGGTGCATCATAGCCAATAGAAGCACAGAGAAAAACAAACACATTGGTCCAAACTGGATGCCTGGCGGCAATGGTGATAAAAATATCTGGTGGTGCATGGGAGGTTTTTCTGTTTGATTTCCAACACAACTATGAGTTGAGACCCGTGTGAAGCAAAATTTTTGAAGTCACACAAATTTATGACATATGAAGAGAGAAGTGTAATCAAAACACTAACCTCAAGACAAATCCCCAACAGGAAGATAATGTTCATTCTTTCGCATTTGAGAGGTAATTTATCTGATGTGCCGTATAGTGCCCTTGAATACTTGATGACCTTGGTCACCGCAAGAAGATTAGTTGGGTCACGAACTCGCGTGTCGATGCAGACACAGACAGCAACTGAGAATCCCGATTTTTTTTCTCCTCCTCCGATATGACGAGAAGAAATGGCTGCGCTGATGTCGCCGAGACGATTCGGGAACGCCTGATGCATCACGTGCCGGAACAGATTGGAAAATTGCCGACATAGTCACACAGATCGAAAGAAATTCCGATCTAAACTCGTATTCTCAGTAACAAATCAAATCTGTGCTCTGATATCATTTGTTATAAAATCAAGCACAAAAATAGAGAACGAGAGACGAGATTTTTAGTGGAAAACCCTTGCGGTAAAAAACTATGGGCGCACGAAGGCGCAATCACTATGTGTGTTGGAGAGTTACAGCAAGGCGATTACAATAAACTGTGGAGAGAAAATTTCTTGATCTACCCTATGGCTACAGAGGGGTATTTATAGGGGTATACCCAAACGAGTCTATGTAGGACTGCAGAGTCCGTATAGGACTAGAGCTCTATCTTAATAAGGAAACCCATAAATTTGGATCACAAATTAACAATGACTTATATGATCCTTTAAACATGATCTGTTCTTTTGTGAAACATTGATGTGATACTCCAAATTGGTTTAGCTTGAACTTGTTGATGTGATGATTCAAATTGGTAAATTTCAGGATTACATAGTGATAGTTGAATCAATGGTTATCTTGCTATGGAATTTGCACTGTTTTTTAGATATTGATAGCTATGTTTTAATGTGTTGTACTTCAATGTTTAGAACTCTGTCCGCACAGTTTTGTATGCAAAATCAAAAGATCAAGTTGGTCTAGCATGGGCAAAATTGTTTCATGCAAATGGTATACCTGGTTTTGAAGCTAATTGTCCATACTTCAAGAAGCAATGAAGCTAATTCGACAGCTTTGTAGGGGTGCCAATTCCTAAAGGATTAATGGGGTGCCAATTCCTAAAGGATTAGATATTGCTACCTCAATGGCAGCACGCAAAGAGGAAGATAGCAGCTGGTAGAAGACATGATAAAGCAAGGAAATTAGTAAAGAGGATTATGAACGAGGAAGATGTGAGTACTGGTGAGTATGGCTCATTAGCTGTTGTCCGTGGTTAATTTCTTGTTGAATTGCTAAGTGAATGGTTGCTGCACATTACTTTGTTTGTTCTGCACTGTGAATATTTTAGGAGTGACTCTAGCCTCTCCGGATCAATACAAGGAAGACCTTCTCCAGAAAACCTGAAAGAGAAAGAGCATGAAGACGCCAGTTGTAAGCGAGCAAGAGGCCTATAAGGGAGAAGAATATAACCAGCCTATACAAAAAAAAAAAAAGATCGATCTGGTACACTTCCTTATTTATATAAGTTTGCTACTGCTGCCTGCTTATATCCAGCCTATACAAGACTATTAGTATTTTTTTGTTCCCATAGAATCTGAAGATGGCGATAAACAATTTAATATATCTTTAGAGTTTGTTCAATGTTGCATACTTTAGAGAATTTTTTAAGCTGCTAGTTCTATTCTGTTGAATAAAAAATTCTTGTTGATCCTATATCATATGCTAGTTCCTTTCTGTGCAGTACAGACTCTGATTCTGCATTTTTTTTTATCTGCAGGGAAGGAAATTGGCATTTTGGATTGATGGCCATTAGCTAAATAGTATGGCTAGTTCATTAAAAATTGGATTGAATATTTCATATGTATGATGAATGCTAGCTAGTTCATTGAAAATTGGATTGAATATTTCATATGTATGATGAATGCTAAACCACTACTACAGAATGGCTTATCCCCGACCCCTCATCACTGGCGGCTATTTTTGTCACCGCCAGTGATGAGGTCACAGGCCCCCCGCGCGGCTTGGGACAAAACACCAACCGCCAGTGATGAGGTTGTACGGCCAACCGCCAGTGACGGATACATATCACTGGCGGTTCACTTTAAAACTGCCAGTGAAGGTTATATATCACTGGCGGTTCCATTTAACACCACCAGAGATAGTTGTGTAGGCGGGAGTTAGCGGGAAACGGAAACTTTCACTGGCGGTTAGTGTTAGAATCGCCAGTGAAAGGAAACTATCACTGGCTGTTTTAAAGAGAACCGCCAGTGATAGTTAGCATATCACGGGCGGTTACAGAGATAACCGCCAGTGATAGTTTCCACTACATAGTGTCGACCCTACCTCCATTATTGGTGCTCTGCTCACTCTGTCTTCTTCCTGTTTGACTGTAGCGGCGGATGCGGCGGCGGCTGTAGCTAGAGTTGGTTTAATTCCAACAGTTTTTTGGAAGATCCAAGTGGTTGTTTGAAGATCCAAGTGCTAGAGATTAGTGATGCTTTTTATTTTTCTTTGTACATCTTGTTTTTGAAGATTAAAGAACCTACTCTAGATTAAGTGCTTTGAGATCTAGATATATTAATATTTGTAGGTTTGTGATGTACATGGAGAGTAGGATAATTAATATCTTTGGCTTGTGATGTGTTTTGCATGTGTAGAATGCGAGAAAAGTAATTAATGGGATAAGTAACAATATATTAATATGTTCATGAGTTTGTAGTCACAATTAATGGGATAAGCAACAATTGATTTATTTTAATATATAGGAGGAAGTAATTATTTTAGCTACTAATTATTTATAATAATTATTTTAGCAAACTATTTGTCATACTAGCTTTGTCGTCCTAAGGTAAACTTTTATTCATAAAGTCTTTTATTTCGAAAGAAGTGTAACCATGTAATAATTAAGAAAACCGTGGATACATTTTTGCAGATAATGGATAGATCATGGATCTACACCTAAAATCGTCTTGACGGAAGAGTACGTGAATGGGGTGCAAGGGTTTATGAGAGGCTGCTTATTTGGCGGATATCAGAGAGAGGGGTTGACTTGATATGTTATCCTTATGTTGATTGCGATAATTTGAAATTGTATAGAAACTCATCTCAAATCGAGTTTCATCTCATTAAACGGGGTTTCAAAAAAGGTTACTCCTTTTGGACGTGCCACGGTGAGACACAGAGTACAACTGAGGGTGAAGATGACGCCTTTGAAATAGTGCATAGTGATGATGCAGGTGTCGAGTGTGATGATGTCGGTGAAACATTAGATGAGGAAGTTTACGAGTTCGATAGAATGATGCGTGACGTCGAAACAGACTATGGCACTACGGAAGAGTTCATTAAATTCAGTAAATGGTCAGAGGAGTCCGAGAGGTCAATCTTTCATGGTTGTAAGGTGAAACACACTTTATTGGCGACTGTACTTGAACTCCTATAATTGAAGGCTAGGAACCGTTGGTCTGATAAGAGTTTCACCGAGCTCTTACGACTTCTGAAGGAACTTCTTCCCCAGGAAAATTTGATGCCAGAAACAACATATGGTGCCAAAAAAGTTATTTGTCCCTTATGATTGGACATGCAAAAAAATCCACGCATGCCCCAATGACTGCATCCTATACCGTCACAAGTATAGCAACCTGCACTCATGCCCAGAGTGTAAAGCATCCCGCTATAAAAGAAATGTCAAAGGTCAGAATGGCGGCGAGGATCGGTGCCGACCTTAATCGAGAATCCCAGCAAAGGTTTTGTGGTATCTGCGATCCTCCTCGTTTGACACGATGGTTTGGAAATGAGAAAGAGTCTAGACTTCTTAGGTGGCACTTTCGAGCATCGTAAGAAAGATGGAAAGCTTAGGCACCTCGCAGACGCTCATGATGGAGAAACATTGACTACAAATTCCTGGATTTTGGTGCAGACCCTAGAAATTTAAGGTTTGGATTGAGCACAGACGGCATGAATCCATTTGGAAATTGGAGCAGCAAACATAGCACATGGCCTGTGAACCTATGCATATATAATCTTTCTCCTTGGCTCTGCATGAAGAGGAAGTATATTATGATGTGCCTACTAATCCAAGGACCAAAATAGCCCAGCAATGATATAGATGTGTATCTTGCACCATTGGTAGAGGAACTACAGGTGCTGTGGAACGAAGGGGTCAGAGTATGGGATGCGGATCGACGAGAGAACTTCACGCTACGTGTAATGTTGTTTTTGCATCATCAATGATTTTCCCGCACTTGGAAATCTTTCGGCCATGAAAACAAAAGGAAGTAAAGCTTGTCCTCACTGCTTAGATGATACAGCAAGTGTGTGGCTCAGGAATTGCCGGAAGACTATGTATATGCGCCATCGACGGTTTCTACGTGTGAATCATCCATATCGTAAGATGACCAAGCAGTTCGATGGAACCAGGGAAAATGGATCGGCTCCATGCATACTTAGTGGAAAAGAAGTGCATGACATGTTTACAGGCCTGCATGTTAAGTTTGGAAAATGTGAAATGGGGAGAAAGAGGAAGAAAACAAAGACCAGTGAAAACGGCATATGGAAGAAAATGTCAATTTTGTGGGATCTACCTTACTAGGAGGAACTATATGTTCGACACTGCTTGGATGTGATGCACGTGGAGGTTAACTTTTGCAATAGTTTGGTTGGTTCATTGCTTCATATGAAGGACAAAACGAAGGATGGACTAAACGCACGGCTCGACTTAGTCGATATGAACTTAAGAAGCGAGTTAGTACCAATAATTAGTAGTACGAGCAGGACGGAACTCCCTTCAGCTTGCTTTACTCTATCAAAGGCCGAGCGAAAAGAATTTTGTCAGTGTTTGCATGGTGTAAAATACCCATCCGAGTACGCTGCCAACATGAAGAGGATAGTGTCCATGAGTGACTGGAAATTGTCTGGAATGAAGTCACATGACTGCCATGTTCTAATGACTCACATGATTCCCATTGCAATAAGGAGTATATTGCCTCCGGACGTCCGATGAACCATCACAAGGCTAAGCTTGTTCTTCAATGCAATCCATCAGAAAGTCATCGATCCTAATACTCTTGATTCGCTACATAACGAAGCAGTAAGAATTATATGTTATCTCGAGATGTATTTCCCCCCATCCTTCTTTGATATTATGGTACACCTCATGGTTCACCTTGTTCGGAAAATTAAGTTATGTGGCCCGGTGTTTCTACGTTACATGTATCCGTTCGAGAGGTACATGGGATTCTAAAGTCATACGTATGCAACCAATATCGTCTTGAGACTAGCATTGTCGAAGGGTATGCAACAGACGAGGTGATCGAATTCTGCATTGATTACATGTTGCAAGTTGACCCTATAGGTGTGCCCGTATCCCATCATGAGTGTAGGCTGCATGGTACGGGCACACTTGGCAGAAAACAGATCACACCCAATAGAGACATGTACCGTAAAGCGCACTTCATTGTTCTGAATCACATGACGGAGGTGGTCCCTTACATAGAAGAGCACAAGGATTTCATACGCCGCCAGTACCTAAACAAGACGGAGGCTTGGATAAAAAAGGAGCATAACCGTTGTTTCAATGATTGGTTTAAGGCACGGTTCACTGGAACACAGTGTTCTGATCTACTCTTATGGCTAGCAAAGGGACCAAGATACACGGTGGTGACGTGGCAAGGATATGACATAAATGGGTATACATTCTATGATATCTCAAGACAGGAAGAGCACTGTGCAGAACAGCGGCGTTCGTATAGATGCATATGAGGAGGAGCAAAACCAAGGCCTAGTAACCCAACAGAAGAGCTCGTTCTATGGTTTAATTGAGGAGATCTGGGAACTGGACTAGGTGATTTTCAAAATAACCCTTTTTCGGTGTAAATGGGTCTAAAGTGGAGGGGTTAACAAATTTGATGAGTTTGGTTTGACTATCATTGACCTCTCCCGAGTGGGATATAGAGATGACCCTTTTGTCCTCGCAACCCAAGTTTTACGGGTCTTCTATGTCATAGATCCTGCTGATAAGAACAAAAATGTTGTTCTTAGTGGGGAAAAGAAGAATCGTTGGAGTCGAGAATGTGGAGGACGAGGAGGATTACAACCAATTCGATGAAATACTTCCATTACATGATGAAACCGACCCAAAATCAAGTGAAATGGCTAATGCAACCACCTATGTGCGCAACGATCATCAAGAAGGGCTGATCGTTGAGGATGATATCTTATTTTATTTGTATCTTATATTTGAGTTATGTAATCCTATTTTATAATGTAATCCTATTATAGAATGTATAATGTAATCCAATATTATCCTATTATCCTATTATAATCCTATTATATAGTATTATTATAATCCTATTATATAGCCGTAATATTGTCCTATTATATCCTATATAGTCCTGTATAGTTGTATTATATAACCCTAATATAGCTATCACTAGCGGTTATCTCGTGGGCCGCCAGTGATGGTCCACTACTACTGGCGGTTATTTAGTGAGCCGCCGGTGATAGTCTACTACCACTGGCGGTTATTTAGTGAACCACCGGTGATGGTTCACTACCACTGGCGGGTATAGTATGAGCCGATAGTACAGTGACCACTTTAAATATAATCCCAGCCGCGCCAAACCCCAAAATTTTCACAAGTCCCGCGCACACTCTCTCGTTGCCGAGCCCTAGCCGCCGCCCTCTCGTCCGTGCACACTCTCTCGTCGCCGCCACCCTCGTCGCCGAGCCCTCGACGCCGCCCTCGACGCCGCCCTCGTTGCAGCCGCCCTCGTCGCCGAGCCCTCGACGCCGCCCTAGTCGCCGCTGCCCTCGACGCCACCCTCGTCGCCGAGCCCTCAATGCCGCCCTCGACACCGCCCTAGTCGCCGTCGCCCTCAACGCCGCCTTTGTCGCAGCCGCCCTCGTCGCTGATCCCTCGACAAGAAGTGGATGGCTTCCTCGACTTCTGCGTCCGCCGGCTCCGGCGCTATGCCCTCTACCGCCTCGCCCTCAAGGTCAGCCCTTCTCACCGGCTCCGGCGCCACGCCGTCGCGTTTTGTCTCCTCTTGCCGGCTCGGTTCGGCGCACTGTAAGAGGAAGCATTCATTCTTGTTGACAAAATTTACAATTAAACATAGAGTAAAATGCAAGAATGATTTATTTTCGAATATATGCATTCAATATGAATATGGATATAAGGCAGGGAAAATTTTAATTCAAGTCCAGCACTTTAACAGATGTAAACCAAAAAAGCATTTAAATATTATGATTCTGTCTCGTGAACTCATTTTTATTTGGAAGCATGGTCATAATTCATTACTGATAAAATTTGTTGATAAAGGATCATTAATTTCTATCTGTAACATATATTTTTAAGGGGATGTCTATTTCACAGGTTGTTGGGATTTAAAAATCTCAAAGTCACATTTTTTTTTACCATTGGATCAAAATCTTGTAGCTGTTATCCTCTTTCTCTTAGATCTATATACATCCAACCACATTTAGATTAAATAGAAAAAGGTACAAATAACATGCCTACTAAAACTGGATACAAATAGCAATTGTATGTTCATTTCAGTTGCTCCGGTCATGATAGAACATCCGAACATCATATTTAGAAGTAAATAGTAATATACATTTGTGCCCATTTTTATTTGTAGCCAATACACAAATTATATGTATTTTTCTTCACTTTTCCATTTTAAGAGGCACTTTCTGTAGCTACATAGTGTGAACAGTTGCTATAACTTTGAACCGTTGGAAGCTCATACTGGTAGCTACCCGACATTATATCTAGACAAAAACCCCCCAGGTCGACTATGTCACACTTTAGCTGTCCAAGTTGCAGTTACATAGTGTGAAGTTTACGCTATGTAATAATATTCACTCTCCTTAGATGATGTATAATAAAGTATTGAATATTTCATTATATTTCTATAACCAAATAAAGATTAGAAATTGCCTGGTGTTCTCTTGTATGTAGAATGGACCCTAAGGCCACCCCTCAAGCAGGGGTAGCGCCCGAGGATACCCCTCAAGCGGGGACCTCGCCCGAGGCCACCCCAGCTGTGAAGAGAAGGTTTAGTAGAGGGCCAAGCAAGCTCAAGACCGATGTCATTCATACCATCACAGTGGTCCGGACAGGAGGTATACCGGTCCTTCCCACGAAAGCTGCATCAGCGTATCGAACAATATGCGGGGTGGTGGTGGCTAGGGCATGAGTCCTATGCACCACCAACACCTGGAAGGACCTCACCGCTCAAGAAAGGGACCAACTATGGGAGGACCTCAAACGGTCATTTCAATTCCCTGAAGACTCTCTTCCTGAGGTGCGGAAGAACACCCTGAAGTGCATGGGGATCGCCTGGAAGAACTGGAAGGTGGATCTTGTCAAGGATTTCGTCAATGAGGAAAAGACCCCGTTTCAGAAGTACCCTTTCATTACGAATGAGGTGTGAGAGGTGTTCAAGAGGATAAAGACAACGAAGGAGTTCAAGGAGTCCTCCATCAAACACAAGGCCATTCAGACCAAGAACACCCACCCCCACAGACTCGGCACCGCTGGATATGCGGTAAAAGAACGCGAGTGGGAGCTGGCCGACTGCGCCAGTGAGCAATCTGAAGCCGCCACAAGGCTCACCAACATGCATGCTGACCGCTGGATCAGGGCTAGGGTCAAAGTCACACCGACGGGGCCAGTTTTCTCCACGCCCCAGACTGTTGAGGTGGTTCAAAAGCTGGTAAATGCACAATGACCCTTACAATGTTTTCTTTCGTAGCACCCCAATTTCAATTTCTCCACGTATTGCAGATTAAGTATGACCATAAGCATCGCAAGGCTCCTTTATCAGCACAGGAGCGAGACATCCTAAGCGAGGCCCTAGGAAACAAGAAGCACCCAAAGTCAGCGCGGGCATCGGGGTCTCGTTACTGGAAGGAGGGTTCCCCAATGACTATCTCTACTACAAGAAAAAAAATGTGTACATAACTTAGATGATGAAATTCAAAATAGGGTACGCGCAGGTCGAGAAGATCTGCGAGAATGGGAGCCTCGGGTACAACAGCTTGGAGGAACTCATAAGGAACAGACCAAGCCAGCCCTAATACACAAGCTCTCGGTTGCACCCTCCATTTAAAAGCGATTGCGCTTCCGCACCTTCGCCCGATAATTTGGCCCAAGAAATACCCGATGGGCGACATAAAGGAGATTACCCATTGCTTGCTCCAAGTTTCGTATAGCGCCGGTGTTTCACTCGAGGTGACCCACGGTGTGGTGTACCCCTGCATTTCGGGGATGAAGGTTCATGGTGCGGACTTGGCAGCGGGCTACGCGAAGGTCCAGGTAGACGCTGTTATGGACAACACCGCAGCGAAGATCCCACTTGTGAATCCCTCAATGATGAAATCATAACAGTTGGGGATGTTGTCCATAATTTCGTCCAGTGGCCCAAGAAGGATATTACTCTTCTACCAAATCTTGAAGAAATCGAGGCCGGCGGCGTTGGACCCATAGATCCGATCCATAACGATGAGGAAGAGAGAACGAAGAAAGCCTTGTCTGTGGCAGCCCCTCAATCTTTGAAGACAAGCTCACAGAACAATAAGCGTCCTGCGTCCTCACCACCAGTGCGCTACTGCTCTCTAGAGAAGGGGAAATGAATCATCCGTCAATCTTCTGTGCCTAAGAGGAAGATTCACTGGGCGCAGAAAGGGAAAAATTTCAGATGAGAGAACAACTGCATACCCTTGCCGCATTAAATGACATGGGTGCGGCCTGCCAGAACCTACATGATTATTACCTCGGGAACTCACACCTTCCCGTGAAGGAACGATCATCCAGTATCGTGGGTAAGGTGAAGGGCAAGTATTTCCTAGACGAGAACGATAGTTATCTTACCATAACCTTCGAGGACCTATGGTATATGTTTCAATTGTAGGAGTTGGACGCCTCTCTCTTCCGCTGCTTTGCAGTGTAAGTGTATACAAGTCTTGCGTATTGTCAGTGTATATTTCTTATCCACTTATACACTGATCACATATATCTTACTTTTTAGCCAAATGTACCTAGTTGCCAAACGAGGTCAAGTCCAGGCCGGTTTTCTTGACCCTGGCATTGTCACCCAGGACAACATAAAGGCGGATAGAAAGAATACCGGGCAATACCTGAAGAGGGCCCTGACTAGAGGACAGGACAAAGTATACTTCTTGTTGCCCTTCAATAAAAATTTTCATTGGATCTTGCTGCTCATAGAACCTAGCGAAACAAGGTTGTCTACCTCGACTCGTTGAGGATGAGCCCCACACACGAGTGGGATGATTTAAAAGGCTTACTCAATGCAGTGTTCAAGAGTTATGTCAAGGGTGGGGGCAGGCACAATGCTGCGATGGGAATGGAACTTAAGCATATAGAGAAATTTTCAGTAAGTGTCTATTCACACTTTTCCTCATAATAAAATAAAAAAATTTTTAGTGCCTGCCCATTGATTATTGTGCCTTGTCATCTTTATACTACCTTATGTAGTGCCAGCAGCAGCCCGGAGGCCATGCTTGCGGTTTCTACGTTGCGCGACATAAGCAAATCATTCTAGGGTTACGACCAAATGAAGATCTTAACATTGGAGATACAAATATCGATTTCAATTCTCTTGCAGACATTAGAGATAGTTTGGCTACGTTTATTAATACCCAAGTTATTGACCCAAATGGTTGTGTAAACAGTGGACGCCTATAGTTAACTATAACAGACATATTGTATGAAGTACATATTGTTATATTAATATATGATATGTTCATTTGAATTTGATGTTGTTCTTATTTAAATGAAATCTAGATGTATATGGATGAAATCTGGATGTTTATTGATGTATATGTATATGGATGAATATGGATGAAATCTGGATGTATATGGATGAAATCTGTTTATTTGAATTCTGGATGTATATGGATGTATATGTATATGGATGAATCTGGATAAAATCTGTTTATTTGATGTATATGTATATGGATGAAACTAGCCACCATTATAATAATATGTTTGAATGCATATGTATATGGATGAAAAACCAAAACCTAGATGTATATGTATATGGATGAAATCTGTTTATTTAAATTCTGGATGTATATGTATATGGATGAATTCTGGATGTGTATGGATGAAATATGGGACGAGCTAATTATTTTTTTGACTCTGAAAAGATATCACTGGCGGTGCATACAACAACCGCCAGTGATATGCACCGTCACTGGCAGTTCTAAATAAAAACCGCCGGTGAAGGTCTACATAGCACCGGCGGTTTTGGTTAAAACCGCCAGTGAAAATCTGTTATCACCGGCGGTTCTCACAACAACCACCGGTGATATTATTAATATCACGGGCGGTTCTGTTACGAACCGCCAGTGATAATGCATATCACTGGCGGTTCCACAATCCACACCTGCTAGTGAAAACCCCTGATTATCACTGTCACATAATCACTGTCGGTTTGAAAACCGCCAGTGATATGAGTTCAGAACCGCCAGTGATAACGTATTATGCACTAGTGAACTTTTGTGTTATCTATGAGACCGTGACTGATGTATATCAATGGGAGACTATATTAATTAATGGAGTTCATATGCTGCTTATGTTGATGCCATGTTGAAAAATTGATGCCCTGTGGTCCGGATTGGATATTTTCTGTTGAGTTGTTCATGAAGGTGCATGCCTTAACCCTGAACTACCTTGCTGGATGGCATATTGAAAAATTGATGCCGATCTTGCGTTTATAGCTCAATATTTGATTGCATTTTAAAGGTGCATGGAATTACTATGTAATTTCCACGTTCTGCTGAAAGATGCTTTCTTCGTCTGATTTTTTCGGATAATTTTCACCAATTATTGCGATATTTTCTTAATTTAAATTTTAGTTTTCAAAAACTGAGCCGACTATCTTCGACATTTTCTGATTATCAGCAAAATCGCTTCTATATCCCCCTTCAAAACATTTTCAAAAACGATTATCAAAACCTTGATGCCGAGTCCGTGAAGAATAGACTGCCGGAGGGCGGAGTCCAAGAGCTTCCAGGACCCCGCCACCTGAGGACGACCTGGTGCAAGCTGTTGTATAAATGTCCGAGTTCGAGTCGGAGTCCGCGAGTGCATACATGGCGCGAAGCCGCGAAGCGGCGACCGACTCGGAACGGAAGTGGCCACGAGGAATCCCGATCTATTCCCGCTATAAAAACCCACCCACGGCGCCTCGCTTTGCCTCCTCATCAACACAACGACGAACCAACCAACTGCAGCGATCGATCTCCGCCTACGAGCACCTTGATTGCTTCTTTCGTTTCCGGCTACGTGCTCTCGCGGCTTCGCTCGATCTCGTGCGCGTGCCATGGCGGGTGGCGGTTTGCTGACCGCGCCGGGCGGCCGGAGGCAGGACTACCCCGGTGGGCTCACCATGTTCATCTTCTTTGCGAGCCTCGTCGCCGCGACGGGAGGCCTCATCTTCGGCTACGACATCGGTATCTCGGGCGGGGTCACGTCCATGGACCCCTTCCTCAGCAGGTTCTTCCCCTCGGTGTACCGCAAGCAGGCGGCGGCGGCGGCGGACGGCGCGGGGAACATGTACTGCAAGTTCGACAGCCAGCTTCTCACCATGTTCACGTCCTCGCTCTACCTTGCCGCGCTCGTGGCGACATTCTTTGCCGCCTACGTCACGCGCACCGCCGGCCGCAAGTGGTCCTTGTTCGTCGGCGGCGTCGTCTTCCTCCTCGGCTGCGCCCTCAACGGCGCCGCGGTGAACGTGCTCATGCTCATCCTCGGCCGCGTGCTGCTCGGCATCGGCATCGGGTTCGTCAACCAGAGCGTGCCCGTGTACCTGTCCGAGATGGCGCCGGCGCGGATGCGTGGCATGCTCAACAACGGCTTCCAGCTCATGATCACCGTCGGCATCCTCGTCGCCAACCTCGTCAACTACGGCACCGCCAAGATCGCCGGAGGCTGGGGGTGGCGCCTCAGCCTCGCGCTCGCGGCGGTCCCTGCGGCCGTCATCACCGTCGGCTCCTTGTTCATCCCGGACACGCCCAATTTCCTCATGGAGAACGGCAAGGCCGAGGAGGCCAAGAGGATGCTCCAGCGCATGCGCGGCACCGACGATGTGGAGGCTGAGTACAAAGACCTCGTGGTTGCCGGTGAGGTAGCGAGGACGGTGAAGCACCCGTGGCGTGACATCCTGCGGCGGCGGTACCGGCCGCAGTTGGTGATGGCGGTGGCAATCCCGCTGCTGCAGCAGCTCACGGGGATCAACGTGATCATGTTCTACGCTCCGGTGCTGTTCAAGACGCTGGGCTTTGGTGGCAACGCGTCGCTCATATCGGCTGTGATCACCGGCGCGGTGAACCTGGCGGCGACGCTGGTGGCAGTGTTCACGGTGGATCGAGTTGGGCGGCGCGCCCTGTTCCTGGAGGGAGGGGTGCAGATGCTGGTGAGCCAGGCGTTGGTCGGGGCGCTGATCGGCGCCAAGCTGGGGTGGAGCGGCGTGGCGGAGATCCCGGCGGAGTACGGGAAGGTGGTGGTGGTGATGATGTGCATCTATGTGGCGGCGTTCGCCTGGTCGTGGGGGCCGCTGGGGTGGCTGGTGCCGACGGAGGTGATGCCGCTGGAGGTGCGGCCGGCGGGGCAGAGCATCACGGTGGCCATCAACATGTTCATGACCTTCGCCGTCGCACAGGTGTTCCTCCCCATGCTCTGCGGCCTCAAGTTCGTCCTTTTCTTCTTCTTCGCTGCCTGGGTCGTCGCCATGACGCTCTTCGTCGCATTCTTCCTGCCGGAGACCAAGGGGGTACCCATCGAGGACATGGCCACCGTATGGAAGGCGCACTGGTACTGGTGGCGCTTTGTTGACGCCGACGACGGCGCCGGGCTCGGAGACATCGAAATGGGCAAAGGCGGCACCTTTAGGGATGTTTTGTAGATTCATGGATGCTACCTGAAAATATTTTATCGATTTATTCATTTGATAGATGAATTTAAGGATTATTTACATGTGGAGACATCGAGATGTTAGCTTGTGCCATGTAGTTAGTTAGTAGTACCTAGGTAGCTCTTATATAAAACCGTTATGTACTCAATGCTTTTACTCATTTGATAAAGATGAATTTAAGGATTCTCTATATCTTACGTATTTGTAAATTTGGGTAAAAAAAATTCCCCAACTGCTGATTTGATTGAAAAAAAAAACAGTTACGAAAGTGTTGTGCAACTCATGTTTAAAAATTTTGGCCCATAGCCTAATATGTATCTGAATTTGAGTCCTAGTACTGGCTCCGGGTCTCATCTCCTTTAATGGATTGCCGGAGCTCTTGGCCCTTGAGTTTATACAATGCAGCTAAAAAAATTGGCACCTACTAGTTACCACCTCTATCGAGCCCGACAAGTTCTAGCGGTATACTTCACAGGCATCACCGCCATCGTCTCAAGTATGTTCAAGCTTGGCTGCCAACTTGGTGCTCCATGCCCTGATCACGTGCTCGAGAGCCCGTGTCCAACAAGTTCTGATCAACCTCCGCAGATTAGATGCCCTCGAGCAGGATTCACAGAACCGCTATCTTCCAAAACAGTGTGTTCACAGTAGTTGTTTTCCTATGGAAAACCGTTCAAAAAGTAGTTAAAAAAGGAACATATTTTGAATTCATGATTGAAAAGAGTCGGTTTGGCGATTGAAAGCCACTCGGTTTCATCCAAAAATCAACGAATTTAAATAAAAAACCAATCAATTTTTGTAACGGACAAACGAACTCCCGAGTGGACCAATGGATTTTCCTGCGTTCCTTGAGCCGCCGCCGCACCAACCCTCAGCGCCACTATTGTCACTGCGTCTCCTTGGGCCTGGTCACCGTCTCTATGGGTCCATCGCCCTGACGTTTTCCTTTAGAATTTCCACTTTATTTCATAACAATGTTCATAACAATATTTTGATTTTCCACTTTATTTCTGTGGTAGAAAGTTAGGATGACACTTTGTCAAAGGCTCATGGGTCCTTTGCCATCCCGCTATCCGCACTCCCTCTGACATGTGGGGCCATGACGCATGTCAATGAGAGAACAGCAGAGGATTTGCTTCCTTGTAAGAAGTTGATATTTTTTTGAAAAGATCTAAATTTTGAAGTTACATATATAAAATTTTGAAATTTTGGGATACGTAAAGTTTTGACGAGGATGAAGCACATATTGGATCCCACACGTAGTAGGCACGACGATACCCTATAAGGCGGCAGCGTCAACCTGAGGTACATGTCTGCCTACCCGTTTGGCCACCTCTAGCCTCAGCCATGAAAAATCAATATCCTTGCAAAAAAAAAGTCATGAAAATCTACTGGACTAGGGAGGACAAAACAGAGATGATGGTAAAGCTCTGTGGATATAGCGATTAAAATCTGGAAAAAGTGAGAAGAAAACAGTGTAGAGAATGCTACATTAAGGAGCGTGAAATAGCAGCGTCAGCCGGTATTGGCCGGAAATAACTCGTGAATTACCGTGCCATATCATTGTATTTGTTTTATTTTTTATTTAGATAATGGAAGTATAACTGCCTTTCTCTGCAGCAACCTAACCATTATATAACCAAATTGTTGGGGATTGGATAAAGTGCTTATTTACATGTTTACCACTAGCCGTCAGCTCGAAACCCCTTTAAATTCTCTTGGAAGTCATGTCCGAGGAGAAGCTCATATGACCTGTGAAGCGATGCCTATGCGAGCACTACTGTGTTGTCATGAGCTCGCGGATCTATCTGAGCATGCATGCTCGTGTTACGAGCATACGACAGAAAACACGACCAAGCTCGATAGCCCGGAGGCTCGTGCCCGGGCGTAACTACTACATCCACGGGTGCACCCACTACACCCACAATCCCAAGGCCATTAGACACGATGTAAATATGACGCTGCATTCAACATGGATTTAGGGTTGCGGTTATTACTATTATTATGTATAACCGACGAAGTAATTAGCGAAGTTAGTGCATTGGGTCGTGGCTCCCGTTTAACAGTATAAATACCCTCCTCGTATGAGAAGGAGAGGAGAGAGAGACAATTTTCACTTTGTAAACATGATTCATACAAGATAACACACGTACTAGAGCAGAGTTGTTATCTCCGCAGCGAGAAGCCCAAACACTAGGATAAACCGAGCTTGTTGTTCACCATGAGTGCTAAGGATTCTTCCACATCTCTGAAAGTGAATCTCTATGAAAAGGGGTTTGATTGATCCCTCATTCAACAAGTATGCTCAGCGGGGAACCGATTTCACGGACAGCTGGCACCGTCCGTGGGGATCTGATTGGATCTTTTGTTGCAGAGTTCCTTGGCGATGCAGAATTCCTAAGATACTTAGGGCCTTTCCGTCTTCGATGACATGGGGTGGCGATATGAACTACACCGATGGGGAGGTTGTCCAGATCACTGACTTGCATGGTCACACCGAGCCTGGGAGTCCTTCCCCAGTGGCTGCGATGAGAAAGCGCCATCTTTGCTCTCAATTGGAGAGCACGAGTTTGGAGTATGTTTCCGAACCACTTCTAGACCAGTTCTGAGAGATTCTGGAACAAGATACTACCACGCTTGATGGGGATGAAGCATGCCTCTACAATGGTGTGGATATTCTCGGCCACGGCGAGTCCGAGCATGAGATAGCTTCATGCGACGACACGATGATGACATCAACTTATCCCTCCTAAGGCCAGGATATCAACATGGTCGGGGGATAAAACATCATCCTGGTGGCTAAAACTTCTGATGCAGCCCAGCGTCGCTATTATGAGGCACCCTGGAGCCTCCCGGACAAATCCCTCAACAGGACACTCGCTAGTCTCCCACGTTAGGCCAGGGGCGATGCCCGGCCAAACGCCCCGGCAGAGCCGTCCGCTCGTGAAGACTCGCATGGGCTTCAAACTCTAGAGCACATGCGCGTGCCGCAGCCTCCTTTTGCCACACGTAGCAGGAAAGACTGCGGGCATTGGTGGCAGCTGTACGTGACTTCCAAAATATCCCCAATCGGTTGGATCCACGAGCTTTAGGTGATGCTGTTGCTGTCGACTTGAAGAAGCTCGCCGATGACCTCAGCCCTCGAGCATTAACGGGAGATAGAGGAGTTCAAAGCTCTTCCTGTGATGATCGGAGGTAGGTAGGTGTTAGGTCGTGGTGTAGGGAATCCCGGATCGTTACTCGGGATGACCATGCCCGGTGGGATCAGGATCGTGAGGGATCCTGGAGCTATTCCTAGGGAGTTCGGACGACCGTCATGGTCGATCTTGGACTTAGTACTCCATTTCTGATAGGTCACCACCATGCCAACATAGAAAAGTCTTTTCTCGGCTCGAACCTTGAGCCTAGGAGCTCCACTATGAGGACGAACGTGGTCATCAAGACCACAGAGGCCAGCGAGGAAGTGCCTTCTTTGGGTGCCAAGCTTTTTTACTACCTCTGTGCGATGTGGTATGGCTGAACAAGTTTAAGCCCGAGCACATTAAGAGTACAATGGTGCCTAGAACCTTGATGAGTTCCTCTCCATATACACAACCGCTATCTTGTCGGTGGGGCAGGGGGGAACGAGGGAGTAATGGTCAGTTACTTGCCTATAGTGCTTGATCGAGCAGCCTAAACCTGGCTTTTCAACCAGAGGGAGGGTTCGATCTGTAGCTAGGCACCCCTTAGTGACGCTCTCCAGAACAATTTCTAGAGTTGTTACACGCACTTGGGTAGAGAGGTGGATCTTCAGTGCCTAATCCAACCGAGGACGAATCCTTGTGGCATTTTGTCCAAAGGTTCATCTAGGTCCGCAACTTGATCCCCAATATTTCAGATGAGGCGGTGACCAAGGCGTGCAAATTAGGGGTAAGAGACATCTAATTCACTCAGGACATAGAGCTTAACCTGGATATGACGGTCGGCGAGCTCTTCTGCATGGCTAATCATTGCACAAATGCATATGAGACAGATACATTCAAGAAAATACTGGATGAAGGCAAACTTTCACCACAATTGGATCTAGAATCTCTTGGGAATAAGAAGACATCTTCCGTGGATAAGAAAACTAAGAAGAAGAAGAAGAAGGCGTCTCCTCCTAACTTGGTGGGAGCTATGGAGGAGCAGCCGCTCCTATCGCAATCGGCTCTATAGCAACCACCTCCTTCCGCTCTACAGCAGCAACCATAGCCCCGATACCAAAACTCTGAGCATAGGTAGCATGGATATGGCCGAGAAAGAAATAGAGGGGTGATCCCAGCAGTGCCGAGGGAATAATCATGGTACCGGAGAACAAGGTGCGTCACCTAGCAACCAAATCTGTTTGCTCCACCAGGCTTATAGCCACGATCTCCACAACTGCCGTGTGTGGATCGCTCGTATAGAGCAGTTCTACGACAGCAAGCGTCCTAGGAGTACCCTTCCCAAGCGGGGAAAAGCAGTAAAGGAAAGGGATCTACCAATAATGACGAGAGCATGGAATTCCAAGCTCCCCACAATCACATTGCGGTGATCTTTAGGGGTTCCTTAGCTTACACGCCCCATCGAGACCTCAAGGAAGTAGCTCGGTTGGTGCACCACATCACTCAAGGTATGCCCCTGGTTGAATAGCTTAAGTGGTCCAAACTATCTATCACTTTCTCCAAGGAAGATTGTCCCCTTAAAATGACGAACCCCAAAGATGCCCATTAGTCATCAACCCAAACATTAGCAACACTATGGTAGAAAGAGTGATCAGGCATGTCAACCAAACCTTTGGGCCAATTCGTCTTGCCCATCACGTTCGGTGGTACAAGTAATTTCTAGATTGATTCATCACCTTTGAGGTGGTGGACTTCAAGTTAGCAAACAATGCCATTTTGGAAAGGCCATCTTTGGTTAAATTCATGGCGACCATGCAGCATGCGCACCAGTGCTTTAAAGTTCCCAGGCCGCATGGTGTCATCATTGACAGAGGGAACCACAAGACCGCTTTGAGATGTGATGAAAAGACGCTGGATATGGTCGGCCAATTACCTCAAAGGGGATCCGACCAAGAGCCTATGGGGGCCCCGCTTGGGGGTCCTCTTGAATGATTCCTGCACTAGTCTTTGGATCGGTAGGCTAGTGCACACCATTACATAGCCAGATGGAGAATATAACGAACAAGCTAAACTGGATAATTACGAAAATAACGACTTATGGCGAATAGTTTTACAACACAACCGTCTAGGCCAAATAGCATTATAGTTCACCCGGGGAATTAGAGTACAAAAGCGAAAGTCTCGACAAAAGAATTATCCAGCGACTATGCATCACTGTAAGTGGCTAGAGGGAACGCCCTAAGCTTCATCTTAATCTTCAAATCCATGTTTTTCATCCTCGTAGCACGCATAAGGGTCTTCCAGGTGCTCTCCATCTAAAAAGTGAGTGAGTGTAAGGGTAAGTGCACAATCAAATGGCACTTGCGAGTTAACACCCTCCTAACGCATTTAATGATAAAGGCTCGAAGGGAAGACTAAGGTTTGTTTATTTCTAATAAGTAGTTGGAAATAATTATAGTAATAAACCTATGACTTAGCCAATTTTCATCAGGAAAGAGAGCATTAGAGAAGTGTTTATGCTCCAAAATTATCCATCCTATCTAATCCCAGTACCATCCCATGGTACAACTAGACCAAGCTCAAACTCTGCTAGAACCTCCGTTCCTATTCTTCCTCTAAACACCCACCATCTTATTTCGGGATTTGGCAATCCCGTTGTGGATCATTGTTCCTGGATTGCCAGTCTAGTGAACGCATGACCAAACCATACCATATCCAGTTCATAGTATAAGTAGTAGTATTTATAGTGGTGAGCTAGTGTTTACCACTATAGGGTGTTGTACCTTGAAAAACAAGCATTTAGACCTAAGCATATCTAAGAAAGTTTTAACCAAGGACTAGGAGTCCAAATATTTTAATTTTTTTAATTGGGTTACAAAGGATATGACTATCAAGATAGTCATGGCATGATATTCAAGGCAATCATAGCATGGGGGAGTAATTGTGCCAAGGTGCATGCATGGCATGTGTATAACTTGATTACAAGCTAGGTATTAAATTCATATTGTATGCAATTTCCTATTTGAATCAAAGTAACTTTAATAAAATCTGGGTAAGACATAAATTAATGATGTTAACTCGCCTTATCTTGAGGTTTAGAAGTCTTCCTCGGTGTCCTAGAACCTTCCTTCAGGATCTTCGACGTCTACTCGAATATAACAACCATGCAATAATATGCAATCAAATAATGATGCATGTATGCATGAAGAAAAATTCTAATACCGAGACTAGGATCCTACGAGTCATTAAATAAACATGAATAAATATGCCTTAGATACCCTTAGGTACTTACCCTTTCTAGAAAATAATTTTTGAAAATTATTTACAGAATTAAAAATATTAACTTATAAGCAATTAGGGCTCTTAATTCATTTGTTAAACTTTATTAAGGGCCAGAATGGATTAAGTATTTTTAGTAACTTATTTCTGAGTTGGAATGTTTCTGTAAAAATTTAGGAATTTTTAGAGTTCAAACAGTATTTAAAATAAGTCTATTTGAACAACAGTAATATTAATCCTTAAGGAAAAAGGCTCTAATTATTACTAATAAATTTCTAATGAACAGGAATAAGATTAAAATTGTTCAAATAATTTTCTTGGGTTCCAAACTATCTCTATTTATCTCTTCAATTTTGTCATAATTTAAGGAAATTATTAACAAATTTATTTAAATAGATAGGTTATTTACAAAATTACTCAAAAGGTGGAATTAAAGCATCTGGAATATTATAGAGGGCAAGAATAGGTTACCATTCAAAGTTACAATTTTTTAAATCCAGCCTACTTTCTAGTATTTACCATAAATTTTTTAGTATTTTATGAGATGAATTAGTATTTTTAGAAAATCCTAAAGTCCTTCAGGGTTATTTAAAATAGAAAAAGGCTGAAATTCTTGAAACAGTACTAGGCCAAAATTGGTACTGTGCGGCCCAATATGGATCAGTCCGCGAAATAGAAGCGACTCGAACGAGCCCGTAAACTGAAGGTGTAAACTAGGAATACGTCCCCACTAATACTGACAGGTTGGGTTGCGGACGTACATGTCAGCTGCTGATAGCGCTTAGGTGCGAGAGATTTAAACGCTAAACACTGTTAGCGTAGCTCCCGCTTGTCAATGACACGTCGAGTGACCAATGTCGGGTGTGACATAAGTCTAGCGGTAGCCCGCAAGGTTTCCCGCCTGATCTTCGGCGAAACTTCGGCGGCGAATAGGCGGTGCTACGGTTCACTATCATAGTAGTTTATGATCGGGATGGATTTGACTTAGGAAGACCTAGGACGTCCTGGCTAAACTTCACCGGCAAAAAGCCAGAACGGCAGCGCAATGGGCACCGGCAGAAAAATGCTACAGGAGCATAATTCTCCTGCAGGGGGAGAGGTCGGCGGCTAGTTCACCGGCATGGGGAGTAGCTAGGGACTATCAGGGAGCTACCTGATGCGATGTCACGCTCAGGGAAGCACGGGATTGAGCTGGCACCGTGGAGGGTGGCGGCCGCCGAAACAGGGGCATCGTTGCTGGGGAGCTCCGTTGATTCTTGGCCAAAATTGAGCAAGGGGAAGTAAGGGATGACACCTATAGAATCTAGGGGTGCGAGGAATCGGTCGGTGACATATCGAATCGACGCGAGAAGAAAAGGAGTGAAACTAAGCCCGGTGGCAACAATAGAGAAGGGAAATGCAATTGGGGCCGAGCCAGGGTTAAATAGGCGACGGGAGTTGCGGGGGAGAGGAAAAGAGAGATTCCCGTGGTGAAGGGCTTGAGTGCGCGCGAAGGTGCGGGAATGATGCCAAGCGAAGTGAGCTGTGGTCAGAGTGAGAGAGAGCTCAGTAGCGTGAGGGCGAAGACGAGAAGTGTGGCGGCGAGGAGGGAGGGCTGCACTGTTGGTGCAGAAGAGGAAGGAAAAGCGACAATCTGGCGTGACACGAGCGGTGCACGAGGCGAAGAGAGAGTGCAAGCGGCATGCATAGCCGAGGCTGCCCTATGCGCCGAATGGGACGCAAGATGGCACCTTCTTTGAGGCATAGAGAGGGAGGGAGAGAGAGAGAGACAGGGGGAGGCTGAGCTAGGCTAGGCCTGGAGGTCTAGATGGGCTGGGTTGGGCTAGGCTGGGCAAGCCCAGAAGAATTTTAGGAATAAAATTTAAAACTTTGATTTTTAAGGAAAGAATTTTGGTATATAAATATAAATTGAATTTGGAAATTCAATTTGAAAAATTAAATTATAAAATTTGATTAAGCTAAAAGTTGAATTTGCAATTAAGGTGCTATTTTAGATAGCCGAAGATGAATTTTGCATTTCCAATTTGAATTTTGAATTTAAGAATTAGGAATTTTCGGATGGTGAACAGTAAATACAGGAAATACAATTCAAATTTTGAATTTTACAAAAGTTTTAAAAAGGACCTAAAATGGGCTATTACAAAGCCAAAGGCCTCCTAGCGAAGAGGTTACCCTCCAGCCAGTAGGAGAGACCAAGGCTTGTCCCTATCCACAATGGACCGTCGAAAGTCGTGTATTTAGGGACCTCCGTGGACCCTAAATACGAACTCAAGCCCATTACCTTTCTCCAGGCAAATGCCGACATGTTCGCTTAGGAACCGTCCGATATTCCTAGGGTCCAAAGGGAGATAATTGATCATAAGTTAGCAGTTCAGCATAGAAAAAAGCATGTGCAGCAAATGCACAAACGCTTTTCTCTAGAGAAGTAAGCCATCATATGGGAACAGCTAGAGAAGCTCCTCAAAGACAGTTTCGTTTATGAAGTTGAGCATCCGGACTAGCTTGCAAATTGGCAAGAAAAAGGGTGGTAAATGGCATATGTGCGTCGACCATACGGGCTTAAGTGTCATATGTCCCAAGGACAATTTCCTGCTGCCAAGGATAGTCCAATTGGTTGATGTGACAGTAGAGTCCTAGTTAATGAACTTCGTATATACCTACTCAGCCTATCATCAGGTTAGCATATCGCGGTTAGCATATCGCCTGAAAATGAATAGAAGACTGCCTTCATAACCCCGTTTAGCACATTTTGCTACACAACCATATCTTTCAGTCTTAGGAATGCTAGAGCTACGTTCCAGCACCTCGCGCGGAAAACATTCCTAGATCAGATACGACACACTCTAGATGTTTATGTAGATGACATTGTAGTTAAGAGCAAGCTCGCTTTCAGTCATATACCCGAACTTGAGGAAACTTTTGGTAACCTCAAGAGGCACCAAAAAAATTAAATCCAGATAAATGTGACTTTGGCTTTGGGTGGGCAAGGTTATGGCTACATGATTGGTATGCAAGGAGTCAGAGAAAACCCAGAGAAAAAAGAGGCCATCAAGAGAATGTACTCCCTAGAGAAAATAGGTGCAATCTCTGACCAGACGAATGACAACTTTAAGTCGCTTTATTTTCCGGTTAGGAGAGTGCGGGCTGCCTTTCTTCAAGGCACTACGTAAGCACGATGGTTTCGTATCTACAGATGAAGCAGAACTCTCTTTCAAACAGCTAAAGTAGTATTTGTCCAACACGCCTATCTTGACTATGCCCAAATCGAGGAAGGGCCTACCCTTGCATTAAGCAGCTACCGCTAAGGTCGTCGGTGCTATCCTGACGGTAGAACAAGAAGGCGTCCAGTGGCCGACCTATTACATCAGCAAAGTTCTCCATGGGCCAAAGGAGCGTTGCCCCAAGGTCCAAAAACTCCTGTATTCGCTATTCATGGCCTCCAAAAAACTTGACACTATTTTTAAGCCCAAAAGGTTATGGTTCCCACGAGTTTTTCGCTTGGGGAGATTCTAAGGAATCAAGACGCCAGCGATCACATTGTGAAATGGGCTATGGAGCTTGTCGAGTTCAATATCCATTTCACTGCCCGCACGATGATCAAGTCCCAAGTCCTAAGAGATTTTGTAGTGGAGTGGACGAACCCATCCCCTCCTGCTACCAGGTTCGACGGACCAGGGAAAGAAGGTTCGACCATGTATTTCGACGGCTCGCGTGCCTTTGAACACTTAGGGCCTGGAGTAGTACTTGTTTCCTCTCAAGGAGAACGACTCTAGTATATAATTCAGTTTCACTTCATCGCTACGAATAATGTGGCAGAGTATGAAGGCCTCTTGGCTCTTGACCGGGCTGCGAGCATGCAAAGCACTCAGTGTCCAACGCCTCGCAGTGAAAGGGATTCAGACTTGGTCGTTAACCAGGTTACTAAGGAGTTTCAATGTTTTGATAACTCAATGGTGCTTTGCCTAGCTGAAGTGAGGAAGATGGAGAAGTATTTCAAGAATTTCGAAGTGCTTTTCATTCCTTGGAAGGATAATGCCCTGGTAGGCTAGCTTTCCAAGCTCGGTTCTGTGCAAACCTCCACCCCGGCAGGAGTGCTCGTAGAGCACTTAGAAACGCCCTCCATTTCCAATGTCGTGGAGGCACCAGAGACGAGCCATAACATCTCCTTTCTCGAGCAGAGTGTGGGTTGGACGACACCATTCATCCAATATCTAGCACATGGGACATTGCCCAAGGATGTAGCCAATTGTTCCTGGCTGATAAGGCGATCCCTACCATACAGACTCATCGAGGGATCCCTATATCGTAGGGAGGCACTAGGAGTCCTCTCCAAGTGCATCTCTTAGGAAGAGGGGAGAATATTTACTCCATGATATCCATGAAGGGATGTGCGGAGATCATTCGTCCTTCTGGACCATGGTTGGCAAGGCTTTCAGAATATATATTTTACTGGCCCACCGCCTTAGACAACGTGAAGTTAATTGTCATAACTTGCAAAGCGTGCCAGTTCCATGCCCACAAGAATCATCAGCCCACGTACGTCCTTTAAACAATCCTTCTTTCATGGCCATTATCGACCTAGGGTGTTGACATATTGGGTCCCTTCCATTAGGGACGGAAGCCTGCACGCATCTGATCATGGTAGTTGATACTTTCACTAAGTGGATAGAAGTTGAGCCCGTATCCTCAATAACTGCTCAGGCAGCCAAGAGGTTCTTCCGCAATAACATAGTCACTCAGTTTGGCATGCCGAGCCACTTGATCACGGATAATCAAACTTAGTTCACCAATGAACTTTTACAGGAATATTGAGAGGATGTCGGCATCAAGGCCTGCTTCGCGTCTATAGCTCATCCATAGAGCAATGGAGCAGCCGAGCGGGCGAATGGGTAGATATTGCAAGGAATCAAGAAGCGCATTTTCGAGCATCTCAACTGACATGGCAAGCATGGTTTGACGAGCTTCCTTCCGTCCTATGGATGGTATGCACCACGTGGAGATGGGCAACGAGAGAGACCCGATTCCAGCTTGTATATGGTGCAAAGGTCGTTTTGCCGACCAAGATCATCCTGGGTTCTCAAGGGTCAACATGCTTGATATCATCAACTAGGAAGGTGAGAGATTTCTGGTCATTGAACTCGCTAAAGCCTGGCACGAGTAGGCGTTTCTGCATCCCGCCGTCTACCTGTAGTCTCTTCACAAGCACATGGCTAAGTCGGTCCGGCCAAGGCCTTTCCAAGTTGGTGATCTTGTCCAAGACGAGTTCAGGACCTATCTGTTGGGGAAAGTACACGGCCCATGGAGACACGGCCCGTTAACTTGCCTCCAGCCCGCAAAAAGTACGCACGAGCTTGATAAGCTCGCGCCCGAGCTTGGCAAGCTCGCGCCCGAGCTTCTCCGCTCCGAAGCTCGAGTCACTCACCCTCCCGGGGCTTCCGAAGCCCGAGGCTCTGGACCCAAGGCAGATCGCGGCCGCGCCACAAGGCGCTGGCTGGGACCCGCAGTCATCCTGCGAGTGAAATGCGACATGATGCATCAAGCACGCCTAACACAAGCTACTGGCGAGTTAGTGGCAAGTCGTGTCAACGGTCAGCTTACCATCCGCCCCTATAGGGAAAGACACGTATTGCCGGGCTGCGGTCCGAACGACGAACCTGGCAGGATGAAGCAATACACCCGAATGTCCGGCGGACCGCGTACATCCACCACGCCCCAGCACGGCAATACAGAAGGCGACATCCAGTGACCAAAGGATAACTCGGCGCATCACAACGGACCAAGGTCAAACCAATGACCGAAGGCCGCCTGTAAAAAAGGCGCACAGGCCACAATAGAAGAGCACCGGAAGATCGGACGACGACGGGAATAGGAGATAGCCAGAAGAACACTCGGCCACAGTAGAGCAGGAGCACTTGCACTCACATAGGAGCTCTAGTTCCAGGCGGTAGTTCTTTCCATCCAGGTACGGTAGGAATACACGTAGTGCTTTGAGCACTTATTGTACTCGAGCCCGGGCTTCCCAAAGCTCGGTCTCATCCTCTTGTACTCGTTTAAGCTAGGTATTAAACGAAAACTGGACGTAGGGCTGTTATCCGACAGTGGAGGGCTGAACCAGGATAAAAACCCCCGTGTTGCAGCAGCACGACACACGTCCTTCCCTCGACGGCGCCCACGGGCGGGCCTCGGTCCAGGGGCAGGGCCGCTCTCGAGCCTTTCACCTACCATTCTGCTCATCGGCCTGCGGAGGCTCGCCTCCCAGCCGCCGACACTATCCAAAGCCAACAACCTAACTCCCAAATGGGAGGGCCCATACATGGTCGTTTCAGCAACACTCCCATGGGCTATTCCTCTAGCGATGGGAGATGGCTAGGAGCTTCAGAGCACATGGAACATCAATCAGCTCCGTATGTTCCATGTGTAGTTTATTTGATTATTCATCCTCTTTAGTTCTCCATTTTTTGTAAAACTTTCGGCCACCATGCCCCCATGTTATTTCCTTCTCAAGTACTTGTGAATGTGCAAGGGCTCTACCTTTGAGAAGCCGATCTTCCTTTGCATAAAGGCACCCCATTCTTACTTGCTATTGATGCTGGAATGTGTTTCCAATGGCTGGGAAGCTCGCTCTAGGCTTTTGTAGTTCCCCACCAGCGTGTGTGGCTATGTCGAGATAATGCAGCACAAGCAAACGCGGAGGCTAGGTTCACTACCATCAGGGTTCTGTCTACACAAGCCGATTCCCATCAAAAATAGACACCCTTAGCCAGCTTCAGAGCCCATGCAGTCTTCACAAGCTCAGCCGCACATCATCTAGACAAATAATCACATGTTATACCCTTCTAGCGACCATTGCTGCGCTCTCAACTTAACTGTGTGGCCAAGGTCACCAAGGGGATAAGACCACATGTAATCTGTCTTTGTGACCTAGCCCATGCACGCAATCTAGGTGCATAGGCTGAGGCCACGTGTTTCACTCTCTCCTGTCCTGTGCTTAAGCTGATGCTCACAACTTAGGTGCATGAGACTTGAGCACAGCGGGGGCTAGGTAGGTACAGCTACCGTGTTTCATGAAACGTGCTCTTTTTTGCTCGTTTGTCGTCCTTTTTTATCCATTTTTCTTTAGTCTCTCCTCTTTTGTTTGTTTTCTTCACAAGGAATCGCAGAGGAGAAGGAGCCAAACAAGTCTAAAGGGTAGAGGGAAGTTTCATTAAAATACATAGTATTATTTATAGCCAGTAAAGAGGATTTTGTAAGCCTAAGGCTTTGCCTGATCTACTTTCTCAAGCTCTTAGGATAATAGTTTTTCCCTCATCTCCTCAAGCTCTGTCACCAGTGGACAACTCAGATTCGGGAGGTGCGGCCTTCCTGGGCATCCACATGCAGGTGCTTGATCTCCTCCTAGCTCCTCTTGTGGCGCTCGGAGGCTTCCCGAGCAGCCTTGGTTAGTGATTCAACCTTTTCCTCCAAGGCCTTGGCATGTTGCTGCTTCTGCTCGAGCTCGAATTTGGCTGCCTCGGTGTCCTTGGTTTTCTCCTCGTACTCGGCAACAGCATCCTTGACTTGCTGCGTGAGTCGGGAAGCATCCTCTTCGGATTTGGCCTTGATAGCTTCAAGCTTCCACTCGAGTTCCTCGAGCTTGGCCTCATGCTCAGCATCGCGCTTAATGAATTCGGTGTAGGTCACAACCATTGCGGAGATGCCAGCGAGCATCTCCTCGACCATTTGCACAAGGGAGGTTAGTTTTTCAATCTCAAATTCGTTTGATTATTTAACTTAGGGTTCTTACCTGGTGGCACCGAGCAATCAGGTGTGCTCAGATCTGTTCAGAGGCATCTCCTTCCTAGAGTGCCTTACACCCCACCACTAGAGCCTGCATGTGGTCAATGTGCGGCCTGGTCTCATCCTCGTCAGCCTAGTAGTGCTCTCCTCCTAAGCTTATCAGGACAGGTGATACGCCAAGGGACGGGTGTAATTCCCCCGCAAGTGCGGCAAGGCCTTCACCGGCCTCTGCGTCATCAGTCGTGAAGGCGACTTGGTTGGTGTCGCCACCCGAACTCAGTGGCGATGCTGACCAAGTCGGCCTTACGGATGATGAAGCAAAGATCAGTGAGGGCCTTGCCGCACTTGCATGGTGGGGGAGGGGAAGGTGACTTGGTCGGCGTCGCATCCCGAGCTCGGCGGCGCTGCTAGTAGATCATGTGAGTTACTTCCTCCATAACCATGTCGTCTTGAGGAGTGCTTTCCCCTATGATCCTCTCTTTCTCCCTCCTGGCCTCGCCTAGGCTAGGAGGCTGAGAGCCCTCCTTGCCCCGCCACTTGGCGGTAGGAGCACTGGGCTCAAGGGAATGTCCACCTGGAGTGTTTTCTCTTCCTCTAGGGCATCTGGCTCTCTCCCCACAATGTCTTGATCGCGAGAGAATCCAAGTGAGATCAACTCGGCCATAATTTTGTTGGCAGTCTCCTCAAGGGTGTGGTCCACTACGGATAACAAAACTTCATCAGCCATCTCATGGAAATCCAAAGATTCGAGAGCGCTCTCGTTGTACTCCATGTAATACATCCACTCATCGTAGTGGCTGTAATTGGCCACCATCGTTTCATCTCCTAATTCTACTAAGAGCAAAGGGTTGAAAAAATCTACTTAAGATTGCGATTGGACTAGAAAATGAGCAAAGAGGGAAGAGATTTACCTTCTTGCACTTGCTCGGACCAAGGTCTCTTGTCCTCACCCGCATATGAAGTCCCCGCGGGAGGTATCTCGGTGGCCTTCACAT
The DNA here is from genome assembly GCA_036346145.1 of Olyra latifolia. Classification (NCBI taxonomy): domain Eukaryota; kingdom Viridiplantae; phylum Streptophyta; class Magnoliopsida; order Poales; family Poaceae; genus Olyra; species Olyra latifolia. The sequence goes on along the minus strand of CM070531.1, from coordinate 12,457,953 downwards.
CCGTTGGACCGGGTAGGGTGGGGGGATGTTTGTGTCGTCACCTTGGGCTTGTGCCTCCTCATCCTCCAGTAGCACCAAGCTAACCACCATGGCCTAGTACCATTCCTCTACCATCTTGCTAGCATAGGCCATGGACAGATACACGTCCTCCAAGGCATAAGTAAACACAACTAGCGGGGGAAGAAGTGTTGCCGGTGCGGAACAATGTATAGAGATGAAAAGGAAGGCTTGTCGTGGGCGTACCGCCTAGATATCCCTCTCACAGATGCAACAAGATCGCTAGGATGAGGATGGAATTGGGGTTGAGGTTGATGATTTCACACTCACAATGGACAAGCATGGCCTCGACGAATTCGCTTTAGGCAGGCGAAGCCCATTGATGGAGAAGAGCTCGCAGGAGACAATTTCGTCCTCTGCTGGCTAAGGAGTCTCCTCACTGCCCAGGACACACCACATACCGGCGTTAAGGAGACCCAAACCCTCTAGTGCCTACAGTCGCATCTCGCTTTTCTTGCTTACTCTAAACTTCGTCATTGAATCCAACATGAGCTTGGAGTGGGTGGGAAGCGAGAATGGTTTAAAAGATAAGGAGAGAAATAAAGTGCGAAGTAATTCTAGGACTTAGGCACAAGAGCGGATTAAAAATTCACCCACGGCGGAGATTCTTATAAAGAAGGAAAAGGAAGCCAAAGGGACACAACCGAACAGAACTAAGAACTGCCTTCGCATGATTGTGAACCGTCACGTGTTTGCATGATTTCTAGAACCATCCAACCAAAGCACACTATTAAGAAGCATCGCGGTAACGGGCGGATTTTGCCCAAAGTTGTCATTGGAAATTGACCACGCCGAACATGTCCATGGTCGTACCAACGAGCTAAAGCATGCATGTGAAGGAATATGCTTTGATGCTGCAATAGAGATTCGCTGCAAGTTACCAATCCATCCTTTGAGTTGAAAGGTTCAAGAGGAAGGCCTGGCTATGCAGTTTTCCACTTGAGCCTTAGGGGCTAGCTGTCGAGGATTGGATAAAGTGCTATTTACATGTTTATCCCCAGCCGCCAGCTCGGAACCCCTTTAAATTCTCTGGGAGCGATGCCCATGCGAGCACTATCGCGTTGTCACTAGCTCGTAGGTCTATCCGAGCATGCATGCTCATGTTATGAGCATAAGGCGGCAAACACGACCAAGCGCGCTAGCCCAAAAGGCTCGTGCCCGAATGTAACTACTACTCCGATAGACGCACCCACGACGCCCACCATCCTGAAGTCATTAGCCACACGAGAATATGACACTGCATTCAACGTGGATTTAGGGGCGTGGTTATTACTATTATTATTTGTAACTGATGGAGTAATTAGTGGGCGCTAGTGCGTTGGGTTGTGGCTCCTGTGTAACAGTATAAATACCCTACTCATACGAGAAGGAGAGGAGAGAGAGAGACAATTTTCACTTTTTAAATACGATTTATACAAGATAACACACGCACTAGAGTACGGTTGTTATCTTTGCTACGAGAGGCCCTAACCAGGATAAACCGAGCTTGTTGTTCACCCTGACTCCTGAGGATTCTTTCGTATCTCTGAAGCCAAATCTCTACGAAAAGAGGCCTGATTGATCCCTCATTTAATAAGTAAGCTCCATAGAGAACAGATTTTCAATCGCTGACTCAAAGCTAAACGCTTATTATGGAGAATAGGTAAAAAAACCAAAACGATATGATAAACAAATGGGAAAATTCATTTCATACCACCCTAAAAGATCAAAGTTATGGAAAGTACCACTTTGTCTCATTGATAGGTAGGACCCTCTGTGTCTATGACAGTGGGGTAGGGTGATATATTCCAAAACTTTTGATTTTTCGTGATATGGAATGAATTCTTTCTAAACAGGTTGCCATGCTAAAACAAGCTAAAAAAACTTTCATCCATTGTAAAAGAACCAAATGGTGCTAACATCCTGACAGTTATAACTTTGTGCATCCTCCAAATAAGATGGTTCTCGACCTTCATGGTATTCCTCCATGGTTTCATAAAAAATAATTCAAAGGCCTCTCACATCACCCAAAAGAATAAAGAGAGGAAAAGGGAAAACGGTCAAATCAACCAGTTTGAGGAGAACTCAATGTTGACTAGTTGAAATCAAGTGCAATATCCTTAAATCCATCGCTAAGATGCCCATTAAATCAACGAACATGGAGACAATCCATGACTTCAAAATGACACTTCCAAGGAGGGAAGCCATGCCCAAAGTGCTATCATAGCCTGATCTAGTGACGCCTAAATATGTTGTTTTCACCTTAAAAAAAATCACAACACACTCTTGATTGTTGCAGGGTTTGCCACCATAGGTCACCGTTCAGCTGACACCGGACCCAACACCAGTTGGATCAATACGGATGCAACACCGATATCACCAAGATGTCTACCACACTGCACCTCGACGATACAATCACTGTAAAGCGATAGGGCTAAAGACCCAGTCACCCGCTATACGAGGCTGCCGCCACCTTTGAAACACGAAGTGATGATCACAAGCCGCCCAACGACTGGCCACTCACGATCAGGACTTGCCATTGTTAACCAGATTCCACGGTGCTAGCGACCAATGACGGCACAGACGACCCAGTCGCACGTGATTGGTGGCCAGACCTGCCATCGCCGACCAGATTCCCTAGTGCCAACGATCAGATGGCCAACGCTGCCTTCGCACCGTTTCTTGATGAGACCCCACTACAAGCAACCTAACAATCGCTCACGACAGAACCGAAGACCGATGGAGGAGCGTCCTCCATCGTCGCCGAGAGGAGGGAAAGAGAGAGGTGGGCGAGGGGAACGAGGAGGAGCATAGGACCCCTCCTCTCACCGTCGGCATGGACCAGAGCAGGAGAGGATTGGCGTTAGGTTTTCCCTTGGAGGCCTGGCAGCACTAGGAAAATTGATGGATGATTGGTCTATGTCCTAACCTTGAATTGGAACGTGACGCCACGACATGGTATATGCATCCCAATTCCACAGTAACACACTAGTCTAGAAGGCATGCATGTGTCCAAGGCTGTTGATGGGCTTCAAGAAGCTGGATAGGCTTGAAGAGCTCATAGCTAGAAACTGTTTGGAGAGACGGCTTCGACAAGTCGGACCGTTCGATCGGAATCAAGACATTTTAAACGGATCAAAAGCTTAGGGTTAAAGGGTCAGTTAGTGGTTTAACGCAGTGAACATGCATGTATTAAGCACAATTACATTATTTTAGTTCAATTGAAGTCTTTTAAACACTTAACAATGGATTAATTTAAGCTACCAAAAATGTGGGAAACGCTATCCACTCTCTCTAGCCACTAATGTAGCCAACTAACAATCGATTAACTAGGTTATTTATTGAATATGAAAATTTAGATTAGTTAACCAAATCATCCTAGAAATAAGTCAACCTGATAAACCTAATCTTCGTCCAATCGAAGCTGATTAGCCATTCACAGCGCAGTCTACAAGGGGCTAAGAGCCTATAAGACTGCCTCCGGGGGTGGGGTGGGGTGGGAAGAGTGCTAGGAGACACCTCCAACCACTAAGTAGCCTCTAAGCATAAGTGGACACATGTTCCCACTTGCCCTTGAAATAGATGGTAATTTTTTTCTACTCGTGGGCATCTCCAAAAACACCTTGTTTTTCTCCACCCTATCAGTATTTACCTCTCTCTTTCTCAACACTATTCACCTTCCTATATTCCCTCCCTATCACTGTTTCCCATTCCTAACAACAACCCTATTTTCACTTCTCAAATTCCACTCTCTACTTTTACTATTCACTCCCTATTTCTTAACCACCCTTCCCTATATTCATTATTCACCCTATCACTATTCACCTCCCTAACAACTATCCCCAAATTCACTTGCTATAGTGATATGTTACCCCAAAATGTGGTGACCATTGGAGATGCCCTTTGTGCACGCGTGCACACTCTCTCATACTTAGATGCTACATCTAACCATTGCATGATATATATGGTGTATTTTCTAAGCATAAATGGGTCATATGACCCTACTTGTGAGTAAAATAAATACTAATTTTTATGGTTTAAAATTACAATTGTGGGTCTCGTCTTACTGTCTATAGCAACCTCTAAGCACTACGAGAAAGACCTTTAATCCTTAGAGGCCAACCATGGATCTCGTTTTACTAGTGTGATACTCTAACTAAATTAAGCCAACCTATGAGTTTTCGTGTCTCAATTTCAAATAGGGATGGTAATTGGATTGGGTACCTCTAGTACACCTTCCAAAAAAACAAACCCAAAACTTGAGAGTATAACCTTAACCCAGACCCGGAGTTGTTTATGGGCACAAACTGTAGGAGAACGTGGTGCTACGCTAGCTGACAACAAAATTTTTCCTACCGCGAACACCCAGGCAACATGCGAGTCAGAGATCATGGAGCATTACCCTTGGAGCACGTTAGCAGCGGAAGTAGAGTAGGTGTAGCCTCCCCGCGTGCTCCGAAGCACTGTACGTAGTAGAACGCGACGTGGTACAACTTCTTCTCGTCGCGGATCGCCGTCACAGCAATGTCGTCGTAGTCGTACAGTTGATGTAGCCGATCGAATCGATCAGCGCCGACACAAGAGCGACGACGCCTCTACGGTATCCAGACATCTGGGGTGGGAATACCGCGCGTTGGTGTGCTAGCACCCACTCGCGCAGCTAGGGTTTTAGGGGCAGTGGGACGTGGCGGTGGCTAGGGCTCGTGGTGGAGAGACTAACACGACGCACGCCCTCACGCCTCCTTTATATAGAGCGCACTAACGGGCCTTCTACGATAGAAGCCCACTAGGTCTCGCGCTAATGGATAGGGCTAATGGATATAAAAGCCCACTAGGTCTCACGCTAATAGATCTAGAAATCCATTAAGACGCCAGAGGATCCAAATCCGTATAAACCCACTAATGGATCCAATCCATCAGATATGATCCAACCCGTTAAGTGTGTGACCCATTAGACTCATGTACAAGTCGGCCGCGATCTCGGAGAACCCTTTCCCCAGACCACAAGTCAATAGCGGTACCTAGCAGCACATATTGATCCCGGAATGTACACAATGATCGAATCAGCTGAACCTTAATACACTCACATAGGATCCTTTTGCCACACGATATCAGTCAAGCTCAAGGCGAGAAGTGTGCCACCCTTGTAATAGCTTGACAAATTCACTCGTCAATGTAATGGATATAATTCGTGATTAACTCTTTAATCACTTTGGCATGGCCATGCACTTTTTCTTATCCATCCACACCGAGGGGCCCAGAGATATCTCTCCCGTTATCAAGGATGGGCAAATTCCATCTTGATCTCTTACATCTCACGTCATGTTTCATGGCATACCCATAAGCTACCTTTATAACTCCCCTGTTACGGTGAAACGTTTGATAGCCCCCAAAGTATACAATTATGCATGCTGAGAATCAATAAGAACCTCAGGTCAAAGGATCGTATAGATATACCACTCGAGACTACACCCTGATGGCACTTCTAAGATAATAATCTCAGCAGTATCTCGGAGCGGGTCTATCCAACCCCATGTTCTCTAACATGTGCCCACATTATTGATTTGATATCTCCATATCTATGATATGTGAAACATTACCATCAATCAATACATGTGCTGGTCATATCACTATTGTCCCACATAATGATATGTGACCAGGGATCGTTTAGAATAATATCATATAACCAATGTGTTTCACAATTAAGTCATACTCAATGAACAAAGGAGTGACATTTATTCATGGAACTAATAAGTACATGAACATAGACGTATGACACAATCATCTCATATGATCGCCTCTAGGGCATATCACTAACACAAAGAAGTGCCCATACCCGAAACCAACGGATACCCAAACCTGAAGACAACAACCCTAGATCTGGTTTATCTGGAAGAGGAGGAGAGGAGCGACTGGTGCGGTGAGGATGTGTTGGTGGCTAGCGAGGTCGTCATGAGGGTCACTATCAAGGAAAAACTTAGAGGATGATGTCAACGCCATGGCCAACAGGGAGGCGCCATTATCACTATTGTCGTTGCCCTAGGGATCTCGCCAATGTCGTGGTCCATAGGGGGACATTGTTCTCACCGTCGTCATGGCCCGTGGTGGATGTCGTAATCATTGTGGGGGACTGCCACCATGGTGGACGTCGCCATCGCTATGGGGGGACTCTGCTGCGGTGGACTAGGGGAGTAGGGAGAGAGGGTAGAGAGGGATGCCAGGTGATGAGCCGGTAAGAGAAGTGTGGATAGAGCGGTGAAGGTGATAACAACAGGCGTCCCGATCTTTCGATGAGATGGATAACTCTTGATTTGTGGAGGAATCGACGTTGGTGGCCCGACTACAACCGTCCAGGACGTTGCGCCTTAGCGACCGATACACCAACTCCAGAGGGTTATTGATCTCGCGGACGCGCGATCAACCTGACCACGAAGGTCTTTGTTCCTGCAAGCAATCGAAGAAAGAGCAAGAACAAGATAAACGCAATCTGAAATTGCAAATATGAATTAGGCACAAACGAGTAGGTGGGGTTCCGAAGATGAGTAATACAGGCGGTCTAACCGACACACGCGATTACAAGAAAAGTAGCAAAGGCTAAACTTTAATCTAACAAAACCCGAGTCTAAACGATGACGGCTACTGAATTTATAAGAGGAGACGGCTAAGAGGGATGTGCTGGACGTCCTAGGGTTTTCTAGGGCGTCCACCATGTGGGCTTGGGCACGATGTGCTTACAAGGCCGGTTTAGCCTAACCGGATGACGCAGCACCTTGTTTTGATGATTCCCGACGCTCTAGGAGGAATTTTTCAATGAGACCAGATTCATTGGAAAGCTTATATCCTAAGCTTTCCGTGAAGTGGTAGAACATCAACAACGGACTTCGTATGTGGCCTGGGCGTCCGTTTGAAATTGTCTTTGTGCAGACGGCCGAACTGGACTCGTGGCCAAATTGGGCTTTCTCTTGGGCCAGCCTTGGAGCGACGTGACTTGTATGACTGAGGAATGGACGAGGTGGAGATCGCCTTTCTTGAATACGCCGTCAAGCATGGGAGGCGGCCAAGGTGGTGGCCGAACTGATGAAGGTGATAACGCCATGTCCAAAAGCCGAGGAGGGCAACTGTGTGATCGACCTGGCCAAGGTGGAGGTCGATGAAGTAACATTGATGGAGCCACCATATTAGATGTAGACGAAGTAGAAGATGCCGTGAACTATCGCAAACTTGTCGTAGATGTAGTGGAAGATGCCGGCATAGCCAAAGTAATTGCAGCAACACTTTGTAATGACCATATGTATGTGGTGTTGGTTCTATCCATGATGAGCATGGTCTCATCAGAAGGTCAGGGTTGTTAATAGGCGTGGTGTCTAGGTGGATTGTCGGGGTTGGGTAGAGTTGTGTCCTGTGGGGATAGGGGTGGGCTCGGTTGTTCATAGGTTAGTATTTTTTTACAATTTTTAATGTTTTGAGTATTTATGGTAGATTTTGGAACTTGAACGATCCAAACATGTCCCCAAAATGAAAAAAAACATGGGTCTATGTTGAGACCCATACTCATCCTTCTTAGGTCATGGTTTATTTGCCATCCCTAATATCAAAGACAACAAAGCTAGTGGACTGAGATTTATCCCAAGCTTAGTTGGGGGTACACACGTGTGTGTGTGTATGGAGTGAGACGCCGCATGAAGAAACTAGAGCCTCTAAGTTAGATCCCTGCTTATGTATTGGGCACACATGACACATGTGTATGTATGTAGGGGTGAGTCCGAGTCCATTTCTTTTTTTTATTTTAGAAGAGAGAAACCCCCCCCCCCCTTCCATTGCTATTCACAATGGAAACAAAGACAGAATTCAGCATGTCTTTGTCCTTACAAAACACCACAAACTCCCCCAATACGAACAAACAAACTAAACCTCACCGACACACCCCCTAAACCCCAGAAATGTTTAATTGCATATTACAACCCCAAACCACATTGAGTTCATTTTACATGAGATCTCAGAGAAAGCAGAAACACTTCAGTTCTTCCTCCAATCTGCAATTCAGGACAGCTTTCCACCTTCTGATCCCTGAGAGACATCATCAGTTATCCTTAGACGCCTAGCACCTTCAGGACAGCTTTCCACCTTCTGATCCCTGAGAGACATCATCAGTTATCCTTAGACGCCTAGCACCTTCATTGAACCCATTAATCCCCACCGCCACCCTCTCCAACATCACAACCCCTTCTTTGAGTACCATCTTCCTGTATCTAGTGTAAAGGCCTGCGGCGTAATTTATCACAATCCAAATAGCATGAACAACAGTTACAGGAGAATTGATATGAGCATTGTTAAAGCAATAATCATTCCTCTATTTCTAGATCACCCAACATACTGCAGCAACACAGGTAACATGCACTCGCCTATTGTTAGGCATATGAGATTGCATCCAACAAAGAACATTTTCTAAGGACCTAGCTCTGATTTTTGCCCCCAAAGCAATTGCAATAATCCCCCAAATATAGGAAGGCAACTAACACGCAAAGAAAAGATGATGTATGTTTCCATATTAGTGCAGAGCTGACATTTTGGATTGTCAATCCAATTCTTCTTTCTCAACACATCCTTACTTATAATAACTCCTTTTAGAGTAAGCCATAAGAAGATTTTAACTTTAAAAGACATCTTGGCTTTCCATAGTTTTCTAAAGCCACAGTTTGAAGCTCCATGTTGCCAAAAATACACACACAAAGACTTAAGAGAGAAGTAATGATTTTTTTTCAAGTTTCTAATGTTTGATATCTTTATCCTCAGTAAGCCAACTCCTAATAAAAATAACCATTCATATCCATCTTCTCAGGCAACCAACTCCTAAACTGAAAAACACCTCTCTTCCTCGCATTCTCGCCTACTATGAGATTCTTATTTATACGCACCTCAGCTTAATCTAATTGTAGATTATAATCTAAAAAGTTGTGGACCCTCGATTGTGACTTGTACAAAAATGGTAAGTTTCCAATTGTGACTTTCAATTTTAATTTAAGCTGAAAAGAACAAGCCCGTCTCAAAGGTTGATCTCTATTCACGCCGAAATTTGACAGTCGGTTTAAACACACTATAGGCTTAGGGTTTTGGAACCCCGTTAGCACTAAATTTAGGGTTCAGGACATGCAAACCAATTTGATCGTTAATTAGTAAGGTAAATAAATCAATCAGCTTTAGTTAGCTGATTAAATCCATTATATTTAGAATAACCTATCAAGCTTAAAGACAATATCAAAAGTTCAACAGATTCAAAAGTGGCAAGAACTATCATCTTAAATAGAGATTCAAACAGACAAATCCAAAAGATAGCAGAAACTATTGATCTGAATAGAAGTTTAAATCAATCGATTCAAAAGGTAAATAATCTATTACTAAACTAATGTAATCAACCACGTAGTAGAGTAAGGGGTAAACATACTACTATGTCAATAAAATCAACAACTACTATGTTAATAAAATCAACAAAGTAGTAAAAAGAGGGTAAACAGACTTTCAGCTAATTGATTAAATTGTCTAGCTGAACGAAGGATAGACAGACTCGACTGATCTGTAAAGCTAAATAAGCAGATAGAACAAGGGTAGAATCCAACCTCTATACAAAACAGCGATACGTAGCAATATCGAACAAAGATAATATCCTAATAAAAACAAAAGCCGATGCAAGCCCGTAGGTCAAACTAAATTGAGACAATAGTTACTTTCAACCAACTCCTAGTTGTATCGTGTAGTTAATTGATCAAAAGGAGATGTGCAGCAAGTCGGTAAAGAACAAAATACAATGAAATTAAGTTGCTGCTACTTATAAGAAATGAAAGGAAGATTGCATTGAAATAGAAGATTGATTAGTTGAAATCCTTTTTCCGATATATAGGTTGAATATTTATATCTGATACATAAACTGGATACAATGTGACTCGAACTCTTAAACTTTTTATACATAATCTAACCGATTTAATTTATAAATAGGACTCTTTCCTAATAGAAACTTATCAAAAGATTTGACTAAGATATACTATATAACCGATTTGGATAACATTACTTACAGAATTTTCCTAAATCGGCTTTTTGATAAGGTTTCCTAATCTAGCTCTTTGTAGCCGATTAGGACTCGACTCCAGAATTTTTTTTATACAGGCTTACTAATAAGTATTGTGATAGCTTTTAAAAATTTCAACTATGTTTAAAATTGGGTTTCAATGATCTCGCATTAGTTACCAGTCCAAGAGTCACGATCCTTACCTCACCAACCACAATTTTCCTATTAGCGTTATTAAACTTTTTCCTACTAGTAATATAAAAATCCTTACACTTAAGCATGCGAGACCGACAAGCTTTTTTATTTTTTTTTAAAGATGGAAAAACAAAATCGGAAAGCTTCGTGCCCATGCTGCCACTGAACTCGTTCCTCGCGCCTACGTCTCTTATCCTCTTCTTCCTCCCCGGCGGCGGCGGCGACTCGGCGGCACTCTCGAACCCTCCCTCTCCGCTCAATACGCGCGCCACCTCCTTCCACCGAGAGAAAGAGAGGAAGGCGCTTCTGCTACCCCACGCCGACTAGGTATTCTCTCCTCCTCCTCCTCGGTTCTGAACCTGGCGTGGAGTGGAGATCCATCCCCTCCGGCCTTTTCTTGGATTCATTTCGTATCTCGTTGGTACAAAATCCCTAGCTTGCTTGGATTATACTTGTGCTGTTTGTATGGTGATTGCAGGGCAGAGGGCTCAATTTCTTCATCCGTTGTTTGATTCAAGAAGACGCCAAGGATGAACAGCGTGGACAAGTTCAGGTTCTGCATTGACAGGGGCGGCACGTTCACCGACATCTACGCGGAGGTTCCCGGCAGGCCAGAAGGCTACGTCATGAAGCTGCTGTCCGTCGACCCGTCCAACTACGATGATGCCCCCATTGAAGGGGTCAGGAGGATCTTGGAGGAGTTCACCGGTGAGAACATCCCCCGGTCATCCAAGATTCCGACTGGTAGGATTGATTGGATTCGGATGGGCACCACAGTCGCCACGAACGCGCTTCTTGAGAGGAAGGGCGAGAGGATCGCGCTGTGTGTCACCAGGGGTTTTAGGGATTTGCTTCAGATTGGTAACCAGGCCCGGCCAAACATTTTTGACCTCAAGGTCTTGAAGCCCTCGAATCTGTATGAGGAGGTGATCGAGGTCGATGAGCGGGTTGTGCTTGTTGGTGATGGTGAGAGGGATGGTTCATCTGTTGAGGGGATCTCAGGGGAGTCGGTCAGGGTGGTGAAGCCTATTGATGAGGAAGCATTGAAGCCTTTGTTGAGAGGGTTGCTTGACAAGGGGATAGCATGTTTGGCAGTCGTGTTGATGCATTCATATACTTATCCTCATCATGAGAATCTCATTGAGAAATTAGCACTGGAGATGGGATTCAAGCATGTCTCTTTATCTTCGTCGTTGACACCGATGGTCCGTGCAGTGCCTCGGGGCCTGACAGCTAGTGTGGATGCTTATCTCACGCCAATCATTAGAGAGTACCTGTCAGGTTTCATGTCAAAGTTTGAAGGGGGAGCTGAACAGGTGAATGTGCTGTTTATGCAATCAGATGGTGGTCTTGCACCGGAGGGGAGATTCTCTGGTCATAAAGCAGTTTTGTCAGGTCCTGCAGGTGGTGTGGTTGGCTACTCACAAACCTTGTATGAACTTGAGGCATCGAAGCCACTGATTGGGTTTGACATGGGAGGTACATCCACAGATGTGAGCCGCTTTGATGGGAGCTATGAGCAGGTTCTTGAGACCCAAATTGCTGGGGTCATAATTCAAGCTCCTCAGCTTGACATAAACACTGTGGCTGCTGGTGGTGGATCGAGGCTTAAGTTTCAGTTTGGTGCTTTCAAGGTTGGGCCAGAATCTGTTGGTGCACACCCTGGTCCAGTTTGTTACAGGAAAGGCGGTGAGCTGGCCATTACCGATGCTAATTTGATATTGGGAACTGTTATTCCAGAGTACTTTCCATCCATATTTGGCCCTAATGAAGATTTACCCCTTGATTATGATGCTACAAGAAAGGCATTTGAGAATCTTGCTGTTGAGATCAACTCGCACAAAAAGGGTCAGGACCCATCAGCGAAAGACATGACAATCGAGGAGATTGCGCTTGGGTTTGTCAATGTTGCAAATGAGGCAATGTGCCGGCCAATACGCCAGCTGACAGAATTGAAGGGGCATGATACTAAGAACCACGCCCTCGCGTGCTTTGGTGGTGCAGGCCCTCAACATGCATGTGCTATAGCAAGGTCATTGGGCATGTCTGAGTTACTTATACATCGATATTGTGGCATATTGAGTGCATATGGAATGGGTCTTGCTGATGTTATTGAAGACTTGCAAGAACCATACTCTGCTGTTTATAGTGCAGATTCTGCTACAGAGGCATCTCGAAGAATAGCTAATTTGGTAAATCAGGTGAAAGAAAAGTTAAGAGAGCAGGGTTTTGGAGAGGGGAGCATCAGGACAGATTCATACTTGTACTTGAGGTATGAAGGGACTGATACAGCAATCATGGTTAAAAAGCCAGAGAAAGAATCTGGAAGTGATTATGCTGATGAGTTTGAGAGACTGTTTCAACAAGAGTATGGCTTCAAATTGTTAAACAGAAAGATACTTATATGTGATGTGAGGGTTCAGGGTGTTGGTGCCACCAACATCTTGCAGCCTCGCGAAATGACACAAATATCGGCCAGACCTGTGCCAAAAAGTTCATGTCAAATTTATTTTTCATATGGATGGCAGGATACACCACTATACAAACTTGAGAATTTGGGTTATGGCCATGTCTTAGATGGCCCTTCAATCATTATGAATGGCAATAGCACGGTGATTGTAGAAAAGGACTGTAAGGCTATCATCACGAAGTATGGTAACATAAAAATTGAGATCAGCACAGCTCCTAGCATTGTAGAACTATCAGAAAAAGTCGCAGATGTGGTACAACTTTCTATCTTCAATCACCGATTCATGGGTATTGCTGAACAGATGGGCCGGACACTACAAAGAACTTCCATTTCTACGAACATAAAGGAAAGGCTGGACTTCTCTTGTGCTCTATTTGGTCCGGATGGTGGCCTTGTTGCAAATGCCCCTCACGTCCCTGTGCATTTAGGAGCCATGTCTAGCACTGTGCGCTGGCAACTTAATTATTGGGGTGATAATCTCCATGAGGGTGATGTTCTCATAACAAACCATCCATGTTCTGGGGGTAGCCATCTGCCTGATATAACAGTTGTCACACCAGTTTTCAATGCTGGTAAGCTGATATTTTTTGTCGCCAGTAGAGGTCACCATGCAGAGATTGGTGGTATCACCCCAGGAAGCATGCCTCCTTTCTCAAAATGCATTTGGGAGGAAGGTGCTGCCATCAAAGCATTTAAACTTGTGGAAAAGGGTGTTTTTCAAGAGGAAGGGATAGTTCAACTGCTACAGTCACCCTGCTCCGATGAACTTACCAATCAAAAGATTCCAGGAACACGAAAGATCCAAGATAATCTTTCTGACCTCCATGCTCAGGTGGCAGCAAACCAGCGGGGAATAGCACTTATAAAAGAACTGATAAATCAGTATGGCCTGGTAACTGTGCAATCTTATATGAATCATGTTCAAAAGAATGCCGAGGAAGCTGTGAGAGAGATGCTCAAGGTAGTCGCATCTAGAGTTGAAAAGGACAATGGATCGTGTGTCATTGAAGATGAGGATTATATGGATGATGGCTCTGTTCTCCATTTGAAGCTTACCCTCGATTCTTGTAAAGGTGAAGCTACCTTTGACTTTGAGGGCACCAGTCCTGAGGTGTATGGTAACTGGAATGCTCCTGAAGCGGTAACAGCAGCTGCCATCATATACTGCCTGCGGTGTATGGTGGATGTAGATATACCTCTAAATCAAGGCTGCCTAGCTCCTGTGAAGATCCTCATTCCTAAAGGCTCCTTTCTTTCACCAAGTGACAAGGCTGCAGTGGTTGGTGGCAATGTATTAACCTCTCAGAGAGTGACAGACGTTGCCCTAATGGCATTCCAAGCCTGTGCCTGCTCTCAGGGCTGCATGAACAATTTGACATTTGGAGATGATACTTTTGGCTACTACGAGACTATTGGAGGGGGCTGTGGGGCTGGGCCAAGCTGGGATGGCACCAGTGGTGTTCAGTCTCACATGACAAACACAAGGATGACTGACCCAGAGATATTTGAGCAGCGGTACTCCGTTCTTTTGCACAGATTTAGCATCAGGGAGAATAGTGGAGGTTCTGGTTTCCACAGAGGGGGTGATGGCCTTGTGAGGGAGATTGAATTCCGCAGGCCTGTTGTTGTGAGCATTCTTTCTGAGAGACGAGTACACTCTCCCAGGGGACTGAAGGGAGGGGGAAATGGGGCTCGTGGTGCAAACTATTTAGTCAGGAAAGATGGTCGCAGAGTTTACCTTGGAGGAAAGAACACTATCATGGTTAATGCTGGTGAGATTCTTCAGATTTGCACTCCTGGTGGTGGCGGCTTTGGCACTCATTGATGACATTCTCGTGGATACTCAGTTGCCTTGCTTAATTTTCCTTATTCTTGTAATTTTACACCTGCAACTAGTACAAAATAGAATAAATCTTGCACAAACGTTATCTGGTATAGAACTACAGATCCCAGCTCTTATTGTTGCTTATGAGGCATTGGAGCTGAACAAAGCATGATTGTTCCTTACTTGTGCCGAACAGAATTCTTTTTTTTGCATCGAACTAATATGTTCAATCATATTGTTGACGATGAACTGTATTGCTTATCACGTTGCATCTATGCTACCTCAGTACATGCAAATGAATTTGTTTCCACTAATCGCCTCTAAAGCTGATATTTTTAAGGTCCTCTTGTTGTATTTTATTTGTGAGGAAATTCTGGCAAATTGTTGAGCTACTTTTCATAGTTTGCACGTTTGTCCTTGATTTGAGCAGTCCGAAGAAACAGCACACTGCAATTTGCTGTTATTGGTGGTTAGTGTGCATAGCTAAGCACACACAGATACTGGCAGGAAGTAGCATACTATGAATAGCCAGTCTTTTGGATTGAACCGGGGACATGCTTTTTTTAATTGAAAAAGAACACATGCATGTTTGATCAAAGGTTGATTGTCCACTGACATGTCTCGAATAGTGAAGTGTAAGTTGTGTAACTACAAATTAAAAGATAGAAAAAGTCTACTTTATCCTCTGAACTATTGCATGTTATCCACGTAACATCCTAAACTGGAAAACAAGTAGTCTACCCTTAAAAGTTTTCAAATCAGAGCACTTAACCCTAGAGTGGTTTTATGTTGTGACTTATCCAGATAGGTTCTTTTTTCACTGGGCTGCCACAGTGGACACTTTCATCTCACATACTCTCCCCCTCAGTCTCACTCATTCTCTCCCTAAGGCCATCTCCAACAACTTATCTAAAATTCAGTCACCCTTCCTATATTTCCGTTCTCTCTAGCAACATCCGTGAAATTTTACTCTAATAAAAAATAGAATAAGGGAGGAGAGAGAACCAATAGAAAATAGAATAGAGAAGAGAAAATCTCTAAATTTAGAAATAATAATAGGGATTCCTACAAATAGGATCTGAACTCTATCCTCAAATTTTAGAAAAAAGTGAAAGAACAGAGTGTTGCTAGAGATGGCCTTACCTCCATCTCTTGAATAGAGGGAGCTCACTCTAGCCCGCCACCCCTCGCTGCTATGGCGAGGCCGGCGGAGCAACAGCTTAGGAGTTTCATGGTGTTCGAATAGCGTTGTCATTGCCGTTGGCATCAACCAGTGCATTTAGCGGAGCAGCGGACAGAGCAGAACTAGAGTAGGCGAAGCGATGGCGGCAGGGGGAGGGGGAGGTCGGGGCAGGCATGGCGGCATGCTTGGCGGTTGGAGAAGGCCAATGGAGAGGATGTAACAATAGAGAAAGATTGAAGGGAGACTTTAGAGAGAATAGAGAGATTCAGAAGAAGAATATAGAAAGAACAGGAGAGTTCAGAGGCGAACAGAAGGAGTTGGTAGGAATATTTGGAGTTTTGGATTGATATTTCAAAAATAGTTTAAGGTTTTTACAAGCCGTAGCTGAGTTTATATGCTACCAAATTGTGCTGCAAGTAAAGTTAAGGTTGGAGACGCAGCTCCAAAGTAACAGAGACTTCCAGCAGGGGAGACGAAACAAGATCTCACAAGATGTTCCGCAAGACGCAAAAAACGATTCCGTCGGTCAAAGCGAGTTGTGACAATGCTCCCTCCTTAGCTGAAACCTTGTCATCAAGGTTTGAATTGGGGAAATACTTTTTGTATGAAGTCTGCATCTTCTCAAGTGGCTGCCTGTTCTGGAAGATTGATCCACTTAATGAGCCATTGTACCACTGGTAAATTATTGCGAGGTATCATGCGCCTTTGTAAGATGTTTTTAGGACCAATGTGAATGTCGCCATCCTTGCCAATGAGAGGAAGCTCTTGAGTAGGAACAGCCTTTGGACCCCAAATGACGTTTCAATTGACTCAAATGAAAAACTGGGTAAAGTTGGCATCCTTCTAGTAGGAGTAAATGATAAGCAACTTTACCAATGCGCTTAATGATCCGAAAAGGTCCATAGTATCTTGAATGGAGTTTGAGAACCTTGTGGATGCTAAGAGCTGCTTGTTTGTATGGCTGCATCTTTAAGTAGACCATATCACCCACATTGAACTCTCTTTCAGATCTTTTCTTGTTAGCATACTTTTGCATTCTATCCTAGGCAAGCTGAAGATTTGCTTTAATGATGTCAATAGCAATTTGCCTCTTTTGGAAGAAATATTACCTTCTTCAGATAATTCATCAGCTAGTATGTTTTCTATCACTTGTGGAGGAGGAAATCCATAAAGAGCTTGAAAGGGAGTCATCTTTAGAGCAGTATGGAATGAAGTGTTATACCACCATTCTGCAAATGTTAGCCAATCAGCCCATTTCTTAGGACTAGTAAATGACATGCACCTCAAGTAATTTTCCAAGCATTGGTTAACACGTTCTGTTTGTCCATCTATTTGTGGGTGATATGCTGTGGAAAATTTGAGTTATACACCCAATGATTTGAAGATTTGTTGCCACATGGAGCTTGTGAAAATTCTGTCCCTGTCAGTCAACATGTGTGTTGGAAGGCCATACAGTTTGTAAACTGTGACAACCTAATAAAATTAGAAATGTCACATATTAGAAATAAAGAAAATAAAAACATAAAACATAAAATAATAATAGAAAAAAGCTCTAACCAGGTTTGAATGGCCTAATTAGGCCCAGGCTAGGCCCAAAACCCCTCTCATCTAAGCCTAAGCCCATTAGAACTCTTATTATACCAAAAGTACCCTAATTCTAGCTCAACTCAAACTCTACCCCTATTAGGAATCCTCCACGTGGTTCGGTCACTCAAGCCGGTAGAAACTCCTTTAGCCGGACCGGCTAAAGGAGTTTCTACCGGCTTGAGTGACCGAATACTAGTCCCAGAAGATCATAGCTAGTATTGCACTCAAGGACGTTTGGAATATCATCGCAGACATTGAATTATCTAGAAATTAACAGTTTACATAGCATAAATAGCATCCAGTTGACATAGACATTCACATAGTCTTGCACAGGACATAATTCAATACATAAAGAATACAGTGGAAGACTTCAAATGCGACGATACTCCGAGGTTGACCCGGAACGCGTAGCTAATCGCCTTGACCCTCCTGGTCACAACTGGCACCGATGTCGAGTTCTTCACCTGAACAAATATCCATGATCCATATAATGAGTACACGGCTACCCAGCAAGCCGTCCTTAACAATGAATGCAAAGTCAAAAGATGGGTTGGGTTATTTTGCTGAAACATCACCTATCTAGATGTTTATTTATTTTTGATTCATTGAACACATGATAACACACGAGCGTAGCCAAAGGACGGCTAACCAGCTCAGCATACAACGAGCATAGCCATAGAAACGGCTAACCAGCTCAAAAGAGAGGCAATCCCTGCCTACACTACCATCAAGTTAATTAATTAAAAACACATTGGACTACCCTGTGAAAATGCCTTTCCCTCGCCCATAATCGCTGGCACGGCTACCATGATAGTTTTAACTCTGCAGAGTGTGTACACGTTCCCCACAAGCCCCGTCTCATCCCGAAGGAGAAACAGTACAAAGACCGTTCACTGCTTTCACCTGTCCCAATACTGTACCCTTTCTTTTGGTTTCGCGCCCCACACGGTACACTTCGACCAGGCCGACAGTCATGCACACTCCTTCAGCCGGACCTGATGGCGCACCGCATAAGGTTAGCCCTCATTTAAGCCATTCGGAACTGGTGATATCTAGTCACGTCCGTCCACTACGAGTACAGCGAAAACATGTTTCCACAGCTAATAAGTTAGGGCCAGAAGGCACAAGTGGCTGTATGGTTCAGATTCGGTTTGGTAGTCACAAGTATACGATCCTTATATGACAGAGGAGACCTGCACGTCTTAACCACAAGCCCAAAATCCGCCTCTTCTGGGTCTCCTCAAATCAACACACGCCACGTTGATTTTAGTTGATTAGGTTTATCCAAAAACAGCAACACGAAGTCGAACTTCACGGATACAAGTTTAATAATGAGTGAAACCTATCAACTACCAATCCCAGAGGCAAGGCTAAGCAACTACACAAAGGATAGGCTAGAAAAACAGTACCAATTGGGCTAACAAAGGTAGGCTACATCATATTAGTAGAGGACTAACATGAAATCGGATCAAAATAGCACATACAATGATAATTTAAGCATGCAATTCAAATTAAAATAAAATAAATAAAATTTAGCAAACTAGGAATTCAATATGAATCTAGCTTACCTTCTAAGAAGTTTGGTTCTGGCTCTCCTCCTTCGAACGGCTTCGAAACGTCTCCCGGACAGCAGGTACACGTCGGATCTAAGCGTAAAAGAAATAAAACAGAAATAAATAATGAACACAGAGAAAATAGTATGATAAAAATATATAAAATTCTAGGGAATTTTTGTGATTTTTAGGCTCTGGAATCATCTAAATCGGAGTTCGGGAAGTTTTAGGAGAAATAGAAAAGCCGAAAAAAGAATAAACCGGTTAACCGGCGGTTAATTGTGGGGAAATCAGGAAAAACCATGGTTTCGGGTCCGGCGGGGACACGTGGTGGCTAGCCATTGGGTGGCGCGGCGACTGACATGGGCCGGTGGCGCTGCTGGTCCTAGAACGGACACGCTGTCGTCGGCGTGGATTGGCGGGAGACAGTGGCGCGGACAAAGACGGCGGCAGGGCGCGACATCGCGGCGGCCGCGGGTTGGGCGAGGGAGGCTCGGCGAGGGCGAGGGCAATGGCAGGGCGGCGGCGTGGCGCTCCGCGCGTGGCGGGCGGTCGGTCGGCGCTGTAGCTTGATACGCTGGGCGACGGGACGACACGCAGCAACGCATTTAGTAGGCGGCGGCGTGTCTTTGGGCGTCTTGTGGCGGCGTGGTGGGCACGCGGCAAGCGGGGTTGGGCGGCGCGCGTGGGAGTGCGGGTGGCGCACGGATTCCGGGGGCGGAATGTCTATGTCAACTGGATGCTATTTATGCTATGTAAACTATTAATTTCTAGATAATTCAATGCCTGCGATGATATTCCAAACGTCCTTGAGTGCAATACTAGCTATGATCTTCTGGGACTAGTATTTGGTCACTCAAGCCGGTAGAAACTCCTTCTATCAGGTCCGGCTGAAGGAGTTTCTACCGGCTTGAGTGACCGAACCACGTGGAGGATTCCTAATAGGGGTAGAGAACCACGTGAAGGAGCTTCTAGAATTAGGGTACTTTTGGTATAATAAGAGTTCTAATGGGCTTAGGCTTAGATGAGAGGGGTTTTGGGCCTAGCCTAGGCCTAATTAGGCCATTCAAACTTGGTTAGAGCTTTTTCCTATTATTATTTTATGTTTTTATCTTTTTTATTTTCTTTATTTCTAATATGTGACATTATAATTTTATTAGGATGTCACATAAACATTGTCCAAGAATGCTTGAGCAATTTGAGGTACTGAATAAGGGTGTGACAGGGCAATGAAGTGAGCATATTTGGTCAAAGTATCCACTGTGACCATGATCACATTCTTATGATTGGACATGGGAAGACCTTCAATGAAATCCAAGGAGATGCAGGCCCAAGCTTGATCTGGTACAAGAATGGGTTGCAATAGCCCAGGATGAGGGGTGTGTTCAATTTTGTTTTTCTGATAGGTTGGACACTGTTTGACAAAAGATTTGACATCTTTTTTCATCCCTTTCCAATAGAATAACAGTTTGATTCGATGATATGTTGCATCTTCTCCTGAGTGACCTCCCAAAGCAATGTGGTGACATGTGGTTAGGAGTTTTGTTCTGAGATCCGCATTATCCCCAATAAGCAATTTTCCTTTGTATCGCAGCAAATTACCCTGAAGGGTGTAATTTGGTTCAGCTATTGGATCAATAGTTAGCTTAGATATCAATGCTTTGCAACAGGTGTCTGTGTTGTAGCTGTTGATGACCTCCTTTATCCACTCAGGGATAACAGTTGTAATTGCCATGTTTTGAACAGGTTGTTGTACTCTTGATAAAGCATCTGCCACTTTATTTTCTTTTCCTTTTTTGTATTCCACTTTGTAATTGAATGATATCAATTTCATGAGTAATTTATGTTGTATGCCTTCCAAGAGTTTCTGATCTTTGACGTATTTAAGACTTTCTTGATCTGTCCTGATTATCAGTTCTGAGCCCATTAAATAGTGTTTCCATTTCTTTAATGCTTCTAATATTGCCATTGCCTCTTTGTCATAGGTGGATTGAGCAGCAGCTCTAGGCCCCAAGGTTTTACTCAAAAATGCAATTGGTCTTCCTTCTTGCATTAAAACTGCTCCAAGATCATAACCTGAAGCATCAGCTTCCAGAATGAATTGTTTTATGAAATTTGGTAGTTGCAGCACTGGAGGTTTGGTCATCACTTGTTTGAGTTGGTTGAAAGCTTGATCTTGAGAACTGCCCCAGTGAAACCCATTCTTCTTCAATGCTTCAAAAAGAGGTTTACAGATGCTACCATAGTTTTGAATAAAGCGTCTTTAATACCCTGTGAGACCTAGAAAACCTCTCAACTGAGTAATATTAATTGGTGTTGGCCAATTCAAGATAGCTTGTATCTTAGATTCTTCAGTTGCAACTCCTTGTCCAAAAAAAAAAAATGGCCCAGATATTCAATACTATTTTGAGCAAATGAACACTTGGGTCTCTTTGCAAAGAGTTGATTTTCCTTGAGAGTCTGTAGGACTAGTTTCAAATGATATATGTGATCTAGTTCAGACTTGCCGTAGACTAGAATGTCATCTAAGAAAACTACAAGAAATTTTCTCAAGTAAAGAGCTAGAATTTCATTCATAAGTGCTTGGAAAGTGACAGGGGCATTAGTTAGCCCAAATGGCATCACTACGTACTCAAAATGGCCTACATGAGTAGTAAAAGCTGTTTTGAAGATATCTTCGTTCTTCATTCTCACCTGATGATATTCTTCATTCTCACCTGGTGATAGCCTGCTCTTAAATCGATTTTAGAGAATATTTTTGCCCCATGAAGCTCATCTAATAGATCTTCAATAACTGGAATAGCGTATTTATTTTTGATTGTGTTGTCATTTAATTGCTTGTAGTCCACACATAGTCTCCAAGTGTTATCTTTTTTAAGACTGGGTTGTATGATTTTGTTCTTGAGCAGGTCCTGAATCTATACCTCCATAATGTCCTTCTGTTTGTGTCTGATTCTATAAGGTCTGAGATGAGTGACCTTATTTGAATCTATTAGAGGAATTACATGATCACAAGTTCTGGAAGGAGGTAATTCAGTTGGTTCCTCAAATAAACTTGAGTAGCTGTCCAACAATTTTGCCAAAGCTGGGGAAGTTTGATTTGTTGGTGTTGTTGCTTCATTGGTCTGAATGGCAAATATTAATGCACCTACAGCTCCTTGAGCTAGTAATTTTTGGGTCTTCTCTGCAGAAATGATGGTATGCTTGATAGGTACCGTTTGATCAATTAGTGTAATGCTAGAAGTACCATCATGAGTGATCTGCATTTGCTGAGTCTTCAAGTTCAGTTGTGCTGGACTGTGAGTCCTGATCCAATCAGCTCCTAAGACCACATCATATCCAGCTAGATCCAATACATAGAATGTATTTTGAAATTTATGCCCTTGAATGGAATAAGAAATGGGAGAAGATGTGGTGGGTACTGTATAAGATTTGTCCATTTGCCACTACCACTTTAAGTGGTTTTGTTTTAGCCAGCAGTATGTGATTCTTGTGAGCAAAAGCAATGTCCAAAAATGAAATAGTGCTGCCACTGTACACCAAGGCAGTACCCTTGGACTTTCCTATGATAATTTGCAGTGTAAATGTTTGTTTTGCCTCTTTTGTACCTTCTACTGCATGAGAAGAAAGAAGGACGTTTGATCCATTTCAAGCAGTGATCTCGATTGAGTTGGATCAGGTTGGTCTTCCTCGATATCTCTTCGATTAATGGAATGTCTTGCTCATTGTCTTGTCTTCAATGATTTCCATTGCTCTTAGTTGTTTGGTCAACTTGCAATGAAGCTTGTGACCAGGGTACCATTTTTCTCCACACTTAAAACATTTGTCATTGTCTGTAATGACTTTCTTGGCCTCCACATTCTGCTTGACCATTGTTTCAGGATTGTCAGGCTTAAGTAATGCTTTTGGGGCTTGGTTTGCAGTAGCTATTTTGATGAATGTTTTGGTATGGAGTGCAGTTTGCCAGGTAGCTGTTTTCTTTTGAGGACAGGCTTGATCCAAACGCCTTGCCATCCAATATGCAGTCATTAAGTCAGGAGGTTGTTGAAATTGAACATGACTCCTTGTGTAATCAGACAAGCCAGCAATAAAACTTTGGAGGAAATATTCATCAGTTTGACCAGGAGAATACCTCTTAACTAAGCCCATGGCTTGTTCAAATGAATCAATAAAAGCAGAGAATGTTGTATTCTGTTTCACAGCATGAAAGGTGGCCACTACATCAAAAGCTTAGTGGTCATTGAATCTGAGACTTGCCATTTTGCAAAATTGTAACCAAGATAACTGGGAGGGAATAATAGCATTGCTTGAAAGCCATTGTGCTGCTTTACCTTTGAAGTACAATGTTGCAATAGTGACTTTCTGATGTGATGGGATTTTGGCAATGGCAAAATATTGCTCTGCTCTTTTGATCCAATAGTCAATGTCATCACCTTCAAATTCAGGAAATTGTAATTTTGGCCCTTTAGCAAACTGGTTCAGGTAATACAGCTCATCTTGTTGGTTTCTTGGATTGCCACCCTCTTGGTTCATCTTGAAACATGGTAGGTTGGAAGAATTCTCGATTAACTTGTGGAGTAAAGTTTACTGGAGGTTGTCCATGAGTTATAGGTTGGGTTGTAGTATATATTGGTGTAGGAAGGAGGGCTGGTTGTGTGGTTGGTATAGGAAGTGTAGGTGAAGTATGGACAGTTGGTATTTGTATGGCTGTATGTGGATGTTGGCTTGGGTTAGGATGGATTGGTGTATACAGGGGTGAGTTTTGGGCAAACATTGAATGAGGTGTGTTCATTTGAGCAAAATTACCATTAATACTGGAAGCATGGTCTGATTGAGGTTTAGGGGTGTGATTACCATAGAAGGCTGAAAAGTTGGTAAAGGCTGAGATCAGTTGCTCCATTTGCTGACCTTGAACATCCAATCTTTTGATCTGATCTTCTTGATTCCTTTGCAGTTGAGTGATGTTATCACAGATTTCTTGAATTTCATCCTTTGTGGCGAAGTTCAGCTCACTGGACTCCACAATATCCGGTCTTGGTGGTCTAGTCATCTTCAGAATGTGGTGACTTGCCGCTGCGGCTCGGGGGGTTTACAGAGTAAAACTCAAACCTTTACTGCACGGTAACGAGAACCCCAGAATTTGCACAGGGATTATCTACAAGCGTAGAACTCGAGGACCTGTGATCAAACCCAAAAGTTTCCACATTACCTTCAGATCCACAAAACGGCGAAAACTTAGGAATTTTACTCAAGAAACTTGTTCTTGAACCTTTGTTTTCATAGCTATGTGCGATCTAAAGCCAGGATCCTTGAATCTGATACTAATTTGTAACAATAGAGAAAGATTGAAGTGAGACTTTAGAGAGAATAGAGAGATTCAAAAGAAGAACAGAGAAAGAACAGGGAAGTTCAGAGAAGAATAGAAGGAGTTGGTAGGAATATTTGGGAGTTTTGGATTGATATTTTAAAAATAGTTTAAGGTTTTTACAAGCCGTAGCTAAGTTTATATGCTACCAAATTGTGCTGCCAAATTGTGCTGCAAGTAAAATTAAGGTTGGAGACGCAGCTCCAAAGTAACAGAGACTTCCCGCGCGGGGAGACAGAAACAGCATCTACAGTATATTCGGCACGGCAAAAGGAACAGTTCCGTCAGCCGAAGCAGGTTGTGACATAGGAGGAGGCCGGTGAGCATGGCGGCGTGCTGGACGCTGGAAGGCGTGAAGAATGTGTAGGAAAAATTGTGGTTTCAGCAAGTATTTCAAATAAATTCCAGCAATTAAAATCAGGATAAAACATGATCCCCAACAGTTAAATAATAACAGTAGCACTCTACAATGTAAGGTAACATTAAAACAAAGCTACTGTACAGAATCATGTTCCAGAATGCAAATACTTCCATTAGCATATTGACCAAAGGAATATGATAAAAGAATTGCTTCGAATAACAGATGCAGACGAATAAGACGCTGCCTTCTCGGCGCTAGACAAGGTGACGAGAAACAGTGTCAGCGTGACAACCATCTAGTGCCCCCGGCACGATTTGCATCATTAAACTACAAAAAAATCTCGTCTTTCTGTTGCTACCAACGCACAATTTTTGCCATCCATTTAAGGAGTCTTGACATCGAACAAGTTGTATCAGCTGCTGTAATCAGGTTGTGGTACTACATGTAGAAAGTAGCGAAGCAACTGGAATTACAGAGTATGAAAAGGAGATAGCTGTTTGATGAGCTGATCACATCTGCAAGGCTGCAAGAGAGCGTTGACAGGTATATATTCCAGATATTCGATATTGATAGAAGAACAAATCATAGGCATCAATGTTTAATAATCACTCCCTACGGAGACATGTTTCAATGACCACCCAAAAATTTATGAGCACACGATCGTAAGCGTTGCAGCGAATTTATTAATAGAACAATCAGACCGTTCAGGCATGGAACGGTCAAAGGCTCCAAGACATGCATTGCCTGGTTGACATGCTGGTAAATGAATTACAAATGGTCCAGTGTGGCACTAGTATACTGGACGAGGCATCTCCAAAGATCGCTCTAAACAAATGCTATCATTGGGTCGGACATTCCGACGGTATGGCGGTGTTCCTACAACTCCTGATGACACCAAAATGCAATCAAGCAGCCTTCGCCTTCGGCTTCAGTCTCTTCAATTGTGAGTATAGGAAAACACCAGCAAGAGCAACCCCAGTTCCTGCAGGATTCAAATGTTTGGAATAAGACTGTCGATTGAATGAACTCTCTATCGCTAGGGTGGCAGTGAGCCTTCCAAAAACACCTAGCTGTATTGCGTTGTGGATCAAGTAAAGACGCATACCGAGGGAGTTGATTGGAGAAACAGGCGTCCTGAAGAACAGAACTGACGTCACAATAACCACCACACGCTTCACACAGTTGCCCACTGAATGGGTTACTGGGGACACCCTTGCAAGGATCATGTATGAAACCTTCAACAAAATTAAAGGTAATATCAGTAAGCAAAATCAAAACAATCACAAAGCTGCCTGAGCTTGTGAGCATGTACATTAGGAGCATGTATGGACATAACTGAGCTTTTTACATGCACAGTGATACATCAAATGAATTAACTACACACTTTCTGAAATCAGCACCAAAGATCTAATGAAAGGAACACACACATCCAAGGATTCCAACAAGACACGTCACCAAATAATTGAATAGATGGCTGACCTGTTGGTATGCATGGAAACAGAAAGCAGCAAGCAAAGATCTTGTGTATATCTGCTTTAAGTTCAGACCCTACATTTGAAAGAGTATGATCAGAATTGTCACCAAGCCAGTCTATAAGGTGCAATGGATCAATAGAAAGCATGATACTCACAGCAGACTGCAGAACGGTAGGAGTGACTTTGACACCTTCTGTTAGTAAGGTTACTGGGGCCAAGAGGAAGAATGACATCACTGTAATGATTGAGAAGAGATTAATGTTGTCCAGAGATTCCTGCTCAGAGGTGGAGAAAATAAAGAGGGTTACAATGATATTATGGAAATGACATGGACATACAAGTGAGGGTCAAAACAAAGAAGGTTTGTGCACATTCACAAATGAAACTAGTGCAATAAATAAGTACTAAATTATCCAGGAAATTTCAAATTGATAATTCACTTACCTCTTTCTTCACCATAAGCTTCTTGCTGAGAACATTCCTTGACTGGAAGGTCACATTTGAAGCCATCGCACTCCAAAATCCAGCCCTGTTGTCATACAGAGTACACATGAATAATACAGATAATGCACAAACAATGAGTTAAGAAATATCAAAACAAACACGCAAGCGTGCATACACACCCACACCATTTTGTGCATTTTATTTTGTCACTTCACATCTTATAATATTTTAGTACCCATTTCATTTTTAAGCTTTATAAGGACAAATCAATTAAAGGCATAAACAGACTAGAACTGGAACATTGGTTGGCAGATGATTTAAGCAATGAAACAAAAGGTCTGAAATGCATAGCAAAAGGTTAGTTCAAGATGTATATGTTATAATTGTAATTTTCACAACAAGCATCCTAACATTTTCTTGATAAAGTGCTTATATTGCTTACCAGTTAAAAGAAGCTTCAGTAAGAGATGCCAATGCCACACCACCAACAATTGGAACAAGAGACAATACAACCCAAGGAGTAGGCAACTGCAAAACCAAGATGTGACGGAGCAAACATATGAAATTAGGATGATTCTCTCATATTACAGTATTAGACACAATTGCATAATTATTACTGGACACCAATGTAGAACATAAAATGAAATTACCTCGCCAAGGAAAAGTGCTGAAAGGAGAACCGAAAAGAAAGGCTCCATAGCCTTGATGGTATGTGTAAATGACACTGCAACCTTTCCAAGGCTCATGTTTGTGAAAAGATTACCCATGGTATGGACAATAGCCAGAGGGAGGATAGCAGCAAGCTGGAAATAAAATCAAATTGCAGATGTTCTTATAAAACAATTTAGTATGTGTACTGAAAGCATGCCACAAGATACTAAATATTTACCTGTGCACCAGAAATCTTTGGTCTTTTAAGGATACCCGTGATCCACATGAACAAAGCAATAGCAGTACCAACAGCAAATTGAACATTTGTGATGTTTATGGGATACGGGAAAACCTTCAGAACCTGCCATGCGAACGAGCAGTGTAAGTTGTATTACAGGGCAAAGACATGAACAATTATCTACTTGTGTGCTTAAAAATAAAAAAATGGAGAACATATGACATATCACACGGGGGCACTGCATATAACAGACCCTGGGTGATGTCGACAAGGAAGGAAAGCATTGTAGAAGCTCGAAACAAGCACATGCTTCCTCTTTGCAAAAGCATGAGGGTAGCACGTGAATTGATTGGAATCACTAGCTAGTGTGAAAAAAGGTTGACAAAACCTGTAGGTACTCCCTGCACTTGATTGGAATCGTTTTTGGGAAAAGCTGTTCTCTTAATGATGATCCTAGGTTCTAGGCTGAGGTCTTAAAAAGTAGTGCTTAAAAACGCTTGATCACAATAAATGAAAACAAGATACATTTTTGAATATATCCATGGGTTTGAGAGCAAATTCTTGCAGCCACAAACAACTGGGTCGAGCTACACTATGGACAAATGTTGTTTGCCATTTTTCCTGCGTAAGATGCAGGAAGATGGGATTTTGGTTGCCCGAAATTCCGTAGGTTCAAATCACATAGCTCTTTATAGAATTTAATGGCGGCGTCATAACAAAATCTCGCAGACAAGATCAATATGCCACATCGATGGACAAATAACATGGGCATCCACCAGGCCACTAACCTGGAAATCACACACATCATACACCCTAAATTAAAATAAATAAATAAATAAATAAGAGAATTGAACGCAGCAGGTGGAGTCAGCTGCAGCCGCCTCACCTGCTTGTTGTAGATATTGAAGTAGATGTTGAAGAGGTACCACAGGCCGAAGAGCGCGCCCAGCTGCAGCGTCTTGGCGAGCCCTCCTCCCGCTCCTTCCGCTCCCGCCTCCTCCTTCGCAGCGGCCGCCGCCGCAGCCGCCACGTGGCGGCCGCTCCTCCCGCGCCGCTCCTGCTCCGGGAGGCCGGCCCGAGCCCGATGCGACCACGCGCGGCCGCAAGTCCGCGCGCGGCGCCGCGGCGGAGAGGCGGAGACCGGGGCGGGCGAGACGAGCGGGCCGGCGCAGCTCCGGGGGCTAGGGTTCAGGAGCGGCAGCGCGGCACACGGCCGGAGGAGCCCGACGGCCGCCGCGCTCTGCATTGCTCCTGGAAGGATCTACAAGCGCGGCGAGGGGCTTCTAGAAGCTTCCGGAGCCTTGGCCTCGGGGGCGGAGGCCTCGAGGAGGCGGCGGCGGAGAGAACGAGGAGTACTGGCGACTGGCGAGGTGGTGGTGCGGACTGCGGAGTGGGCGCGTGAGGTTTTAAGGGATCCCGAGCAGAGATTTTAAATATGTGCTGTGTAACATTTCTCTGCAACTTTATTTATTCTCTAAATTTTTTTAAATTTTATATTATACGATTTTTTCCTTAGCATTGACACTATTCTTAAAAAATCAAATGAACACTATTTTACAGCTCCAACTAGAAATGCTCTAAGCAGCGAGAAGACCGCATAGAGCTAGCGAATGGCTGACTGAATAACAGACAGGCTAGACAGTTTGATCCAGACCCACCTAACTATGGGTCGTCGAAAATAATGTCGGCTTGGCTGGTGACGACCGCCCATAGCTAGGTGCACCTGAGCCCATATGAGAAACCAGCAAGCAAGGTTTTAAAACCAATGGGTCCACGTAATCGCTTTCCCACTGGAACAATGGTTAACCACAAAAAACTAGGTGAAACAGGAAAAACCCAAAAAAAAAAAGAAATTGATAGATGGTTTTGGCTCTTGGTTTTCTGTGGTTCCTCATGAAAAATCAACGGTATTTAAAACCCTAATGGCAAGCTCTGTTATTGAGTCGATGACTAGACTAGTCGGCGACTAGTCATCCAGTCGGTTGGCAGCCACTGACGGGCTCTATCGACTCGACTCAATGGCAAGCTGGGTGACTTTCTCTTGATCTCTCCCACTGCTTGGTCTGAACATGTTGCTACCGCCATGCGCCATCCTTCTGCCATAGAAGGGGGAGAGAGGCACTGTTGTTATGAGAGAGGAGGTGGCAAAGTTGCCATGGGAGAGGAAGTTAAGGAGAACGAGATAGCTAGAGTCGGGGAGGAGAAGAAGAGGAATGACAGGCGGCGGCTCCTGTGTCGAAGCCACAGTGAGAGATTGAGAGGGAATAAAAGAGGAAAGGGAACAACAATGACTAGATCAAATGTTGAAGGAGATGAATGGTTGGATTTGTAGCTAGATAGTTGCCCTAGTTTTTTTTAGGGCCTTTTATTGGGCTGACCTATTTGGCCCAAGCGGCCAAGTTAACAAGGGTTCATCTTAGCTCCTACCCACCCATATAGCCAGACGCTAGCCACTTCCCTCTCATCCCTCCTCCTGGTCCACCTGCACTACCCAGCCATGCACCGTTGATCCATTGCTGCTCCACCTACACCAGCTACTCCTCTCCCTCGTGTCATCTTGTATTCCTCTGCAACATTTTCTTCCCCATTCCCTCCTTTCGTTCTCTAGCTCCTTCCATATGGTTCCTTGTTTAGCTGTTGTTATGAATGGCAATAAACCAGGACCATTATGTTCCCAAGTCGACGACAAGTTGATTGACTTATCGACTTGTTGGTAAGTCGGTCCTTTAGCAACTCGACTCGACTTAATGACTTAATAATACTGGTGGCAAGGTGAGAGTCGTTGAGAGCCAAAAACCTCAATCGATTTCTTTTTTTCTGATTTCTTGAACAAGTTTTAGCCTTTTCCGGCAAATTGACGATTAACCTGGTCGTTAGGGTAGCGGTTTTATGGACCCCACTAGGTTTTAAAACATTAGGAGGCTTGGTCTAAACTCTAAAGCCCAAAATAACAGAGATAAATGGTTTTATAGGTTTAATGTGAAAACAAGACAAACAATTTGTTGCATTGAAGTATATTGTTCGTCTTTCTTCATTAGCTTCAAGTTTTTGCATAAATTGATGAGTACATAAAATTTAATATAGTATCAAAACCAATGGGTCTTAAATTTGAGACCTAGTTTTTTAAGAATAATAGAATTTTCATTAGATCATTGACTAAAAGATTATAACTAGAGGAAAAAATTATTACAACACAACACCACCTATAGAACCAACATCTATTAGAAACAGTACTAACATCAACTTGCATTCCTCTAGCTCGGATCAAGTATTTGTAGCATGCGTGGCATAGTGCTTGCATTAGTAATGTTATACTATGAATTTTATGCACGTTTTGAAAGGCAGCCTTTCTCCTTCCCTGAGATGATGCACGAATATCCCAATCCAGCTCCTCCACTATTTTTCTTTGATCTTTTCTAATCTGTTTTCGTCGACTACAGCTGCAGATCGGCAAAAGCATTTGACGTCGTCGTGCAGAGACATTCTGCACAGCAACCCGACAGATTAAAAATAATAAGTAGGACCCACTTCTAGCCCACGTCAGAGAGCTTAGTCATAACATGAGTGTTGTGTTAAATTTGATCTTTGTTCTCTATTAGTTTAAACTTTTGGGTGCAATGGTCTATGCATATAATTCAATAAAATTCTTTATTTTTCACAAGGGTTGTTTTAGGTCCTTGCTACCTTAAATCTAAGCAATTCAAGAGGCTTTATTCCATGTTTTTATTGGTGGTACCTCTCAGCTCCACCCATCCATTTTACAAGTAAAAAACAAACAAGGACATTTTCATACTTCTCTCTACCCTTCTCCTCTCACTTCTCCTCTACCAACTCTAGTGATCAGCCGTCGTCGCCACCTGTCAGCCACATCGCTTACCCATACGTCATTAGCCCACATGTCTAGTAGAGACATTGCCTACGAGCTAGGGCACGTGTTGCCTCTACCACCCTACCACCTCGCCACATGTTATCTCCGTCGGGCATCCTACGCCCTTCGCCGTTGGGCCATGCGACGCCTCCCGCCTCTCGTCCATGTATTGCCATTATCGCTGGTCGGTCAGGCCTCTTACCAGCACGTCATCGCCCCGTGCATCAAGATAGACCGCTACCTATAGGCTAGGACGCGTGCCACCTCCGCCACCCTACCACCAACGTTGTTGTGCCTACCATCCGCTCCATTGGGTTGTCCCACCATCCACAATCGCGTCAGCGCCTACTGTCAGCGCCTACCCTGTCCCGGTCATCTGCCACGTCGTACCACTATGTCAACCTATTGCCTATGTAGCTCAAGGCCAGCCCACCCACATGTGAGCATCGGAGACGGTGATGGCGTGGTGGGCCGGTGGCTGGTAGCCAACAAAGTGGGAAAGGAGAGAGAGCAATGATAGAGAATAATAGAGAGAGATAGGATCATTTGTAAATGCCAACACTATCCCTAATCTGGTACCTCTCAAAGGCAAAAAAAAAGTCTCATTTTAGAATATGTGGGTATATGTTTAATTAAATGCTATTTTTACACTTAAAAAATGTTGCCTCTGAGTCGTGATATTGTGATGTACACATTGTTGCGTGTCGCCGATCGAGCTTCATCTTGTCCGGCGGGTGGAAGGTCAACTCCCACATGCCGCCAGCCCCATGTTTCCCTGCACCCAGCTCAGAACTTGATGGTGAGTTCGATCGTGGTGGCCACTGCCATGATGGAGGAAGAAGGTAAACAAGAAAAAAGAGGGCCAAAATGGTGATGTAGTGGCAACAGTTTCAAAAGATAAATTACATTCTACCTGGTGGCGTATCATGGAATGCAAAAATATGAACGGGTAAAAGATATGTCTGTTGAATTAGAAAAGGGATTTGCAAGGCACCCTAAAATTTAGGTCTGTGCATGGTTCTTGGTTTCAGAAAGATTGAAAACATAATTTTTTAAGAAAAAATATAAAAGGGAAATTCATTCCCACAAGTAAGCACCTCCCGCACACATCCATTTGTGCTCCAAAATCCATGTTCCCACCTCTATCCTCCCTTATGGCATCTCATTTCATCAAATTCTTGGATGAAGTCCTTCCCCTCCTCTGCCTCCCTTCTATCTCCCCTCATCAGTCCAACGGCTCTCCACTGGCCACCAACCCCAACCACGACACCCTAGTCGTGGTCGGGGTCGTGTGGCTGCGGCGAACGACTAAGGCATGGTGGTCTTCGGGAGAGGCACTGTGCTCAAGGCCAGTGGCTTGCGGCGAGTCACTAAATATCCGCTAGGAAGAGAGGGGAATGGAGAGGAGGGGAGGGTCTTCATCCAAGAATTTGATGAAATTAGAGGGCTTTGATAGAAACATGACATGAGAAAGGAGAGTGGTGGGCGCACAGAACCTGGAGCATGTTCGAATGTAGTAGGAGATGTGTAGAGACATATATACATGTGGAAAATCCCTTCACACACAAAAAAAAAAAAAGACATCTTGGCATTGGTTCAAACTTGGACCATACTCTGATCCAGTAGTGCTGGCAATATTTGGGATTTCACTAGCTACAAAATGATGATATATATGTTGTTAATTCACTTCAAAATGCAAGACATTCAATCAAATTCCCTTTTTTCATGGAAGCCTTTTATCATTCTATTGATACCTAATTTTGGACTTAATCAAAACTTAAATAAACCGTTAGAATACTTGGTCAAGAAGCTGATATATATGAAGATTCTATGAGTTTGGATCTGATACGATCGGTTAAAAGTCCTAATAAGGAAGAAGATTCCTAATCGGCTACGACAAATTAGAATTGGAAACATTAATGATGAGGCCTATTTAGGAAGGTTCTGGAAGACAGTGTTCAGATTGGCTACATACTATATTTTATGCATGTATCTAGATAAGTTTCTATTTAGAGAGAATCCTAGTTATATATTAAGTCGGTTAGGTTATCTATAGTAACTTTGAGACTTTGAGTCGTATTATATTGAGTCCATGTATCGAGTATAAATACCCAACCTATGTAACAAGAAAGGGGTTCTCGACTAATCAATCTACTATTTCAATGCAATCGTCTTTCAATTCCTAAGAATAGCAGTAACTTAGTTTTGCCATATTTTGCTTTCGATCAACTTGTTGCGCATCACCTTCTTGGTTGTCGGGACCCCAAATTGAGAATCTATTACTCCTCATGCATCACTAGTTCAGAATCAATTCTAGTGAGCACAAGTGATTTCATCAGTGAATATCAGATTCATATCACAAATAGATGGAAGAAATAATTATTATTAAATATCATAGTAGCGATCTTACAAACAAAGCTTACATTTAAATGCCTTGAAGACTAAGAGGCTATTTGGTTGCTTTACTAAGCCAGCCACAACTAACTTTAGCCATGCCACAGGTGTCTAGGCAGCTGTTTGCTTCATTACTAACATGCGGCACGCCGCAGCAAGTTAGGCAGGCTAAGGCAGCTCACTACACATTTTTGTGCCGCAGTCTGTGGCGAGCAAATCGAGCGCCACAGAATCTCGCCACAACCTGCACGCCCCTAATTGATTAATTATTAATTATTTGATTAGCTTGATTAGCTCACTAATTGCTTAATTGAGCTCGCCACAACCTTTGCGCCCTAAACTTCACTGGACAAATCGATTTATTAGCATGATTAGCTCACTAATTGCTTAATTAATGATTTGAATTGTTAAATTTCAAGATTAATCTGTGGGAAAAAAGACTGCTACAGTAACCAGGGCTATTTTTTTTACTTCCGCAACCAAATACTTGCCCAAGTTTTTGCCTAGCCTAATATTAGGTGTGGCTGCAAACCAAACACCACTTAACTTTAACCAAGTTAGCCGTGCCACAAACTATGAAACTTAGGCTAGGCAACCTTAGTCGCAAACCAAACATGCCCTAAACTCTTCAATAAGCTGTAGCGGAAAAAGAAATATCTTCAGCATAGCCAATCCATATGCCCACAGACAATCAACTGAGGTAGCGCAACTTAGTACTCGCCTTCATCGTAAAACTTCTTGTTGACGTTAGCCCTTTTCTCTGCAAAGTCTTGATACTGCCAAGAGGAATAAGCAGCCCATAAACAAAATTTGTAAGTATGAGTATAGACGAATACTCAGAAAATCCCACATAGTGGAGTAATGCAGTTCTATCATTTATATGCAAGCTTAGTACAAAGGATAGGCCACATGGTTATTTTGCACAAACAGCATTTAACAAAGATTTAATAATATAATAGATTCAAAAGCAAGTAAGTAAATCATTCGATAAACAGCATTTGATCCATAAGCAATGGCACGTAGCCTAATCATAGCACAAAGCTCCCAGCAGTAATCACAGTGATAAACCTCCACTGTATTTTGAAAACACTATATCTTGCTCAATACAATCAAGCATTTATTCGTGACTGAGAACACGGCTATTCGAATAGTTTTTAACACTCTGTAGAGGTTGCACATCTTTACTCATAAGATACTTATATCTCAACCTCTGGCCAGAAAGGAAACATTCGTAACCCAATAATCATGAGACTAAATTTAAGAAAGTGGCTCTCCCGATGACTACTGCACCACCCAGAGCCAAACATCTAGACCACTAGACTACACACAGTTAGTACAGCAACATCGAATGTATAGATGGCCTACACAGCGAATGTATAGATGGCCCACACAGCGACACATCTTCCCCCAAAGAATCTCACACAGATGATTCCAGAATCTCACACAGATGATTCCGCCTAACTTGCCTTTAGGTACCACAAGATTACACTTTTAGTAACTTAATTGCTAGACTTAACCGAAGTTAAGCTTATGGTTTGTACTGTATTTTGCCTGGCATGTTCTTACAAGATTAAGTGATTAGGGTAACTAAGGCAAGACTTTCTTCTAGATTTGGCTCTTAGCCTAGCCACACAGGCTCCACCAACACACAATACCACTTGTCTTAGTCAAAACACCTACCTAGGTTGTCAATTTGCAACACATGCAAACAATCACATGAGAGCAACACATGCTTAACCATAATGGAGAAACACATGTCTCCCTCACATAAAAGCAACATATGCCTTTACTCTCAGTTCCATATCTCTCTTTAGTCAATATTAATTAAACCAAACCCAGGTAACATGCATGACTAAGCAAAACTAATAACGACTACCATCCCACATGGTATCATCACTATCCCACTAAAATGATGACACGTCTAGATTACAAAGGACAATTGGTAATACAACATTTCAAAGGATAGATATAATTCAAATTGGAATAACTAAATTTCCACTAAAATAAATTAAACATAGCAATGCAAAGTTTAAATCAAATTCATTTTATTTGCAAATAGGATCAACATGATCAAGGACTATGTGTGACTTGCCTTTCAGTGTTATACTGTACACTTGGTCTGATTCTTGATTCTTGTCATATGATACATATCCTTCGTCGACAATACTTAGTATGATAATCCGCTACGTGAATAAACGATGAAGAACCAAATAACATCCAAACAACGAAAAAACAATCTGCAAAGTCAAATAAAACTCACAAAAAAATAATTCATAGTTTTATAATAATTTAGGATGAATAGAATTAATCTAAATAAGAAAGTTATAGACAATAGGAGTTTGATGAATGAGATGGATCGATAAAGGACAGGACGAAGAATAAAGAAGAGAATATTTCTCGATATGTGGTTAATTAATAAACTAAATAGAGTGACAATGATCTGAAATAGAGGAATAGAACATTCATGGCATACGGGTTCTCATATCATAAACTGGATGCAGGTGAATTAAAATCACAGATAGAGACGGGACTAGAGTTTCTAAGTCTCATGGCATAGATGATTAATAGCAAAGAAGTGATTAATCCTGTTAAATAGGGTTAACAACATGGCAAAGTGTATAGATTATATGATAAAGGAATAACCTATATTACAAATCTATGACAGTTTAGAATTAAGAATAATAGGATTATCAGAATGACACAACGATATAATTGTTCATGTCATAAAAAACTATAATAACAAATGTGATTAATAACCATATAACATCGGTATGGTTGAATTAACAATGACATAATGGAGAAATAGATAGTAGCAATGTTATCAACACTAGATACAGTAGGTTAATCACGTACAGTAGCATTGGAAACAAAACAGCTAAAGATAGTTAGGGTGCACACAAGGGTGGCAAGGCTTGAAAAGTATCAAAATAGAATGGAAACGACCATATGAACATAATGATGTGGTCGGATTTATCAGAAAAAACCCACAATGGCCGGTGGCACAGCAGGGGCTTAGAGGGCATGGCTTAAATATTAGGCCACAACACGAAGCCATAGATCATCAAAAACAGTATGTCTAGGAGGTAGAACATGATGAGTACATCTCTGAAAAAAATTGGTTTAGTACAATATATGAACAGAAGGTCATGGAAATGGCCATGGAAGCTTCTAGGGTAGCGATGTTGCATGAGCAGTATCTGCTAGCTCGGCCAATGAAAAATTATGAAATTTGGCATACTGATAGAAGAATATATATAGCACAATGTGATGCAAACAGAATTTCCAGAATCTCACAATGTCAACGAGGAACATGATGCCAATCTGGAACCATGGCACGGGTGCAAGGACAACTTTCTGGCTGACCTGGGTATAAAACATGTTGAGCACGGGGTAGAGGAAGATCATATAAATCCGTTTTTGAATGTTTCACGAACAGATCATGGATGGAACTGAAACGATCTCCGAGGAAAGATATAAACTTGAGAGGGATGGTTTTCACAGTTCATTGATCCCGTGGCAGTCTGGAAAACTAGATGATGATGAGTAGATCAAAGTGATGTGAATGGATTTTGTATTGGAGCTCCAAAAAAGTGAGGAACGCATGGCGAAGTGGTGACTACGTACAGCGGCGTGCGTCGGTTGGTTTTGATGTAGTCTCGGGCAGCGGCGGTGATTCTGGGCAGGGAGGCGGCTAGGGTTAGGAGAGGAGGTCGTGGGGAATCCGTTTTATAGGGTAGGGAAGTCCCAAAAGGTCACGGTTTGTGAGGAACGCGAGCGGAGGTGGCTAGGGTTATATAGACATGAGGATCGATTTGCTCTGATCAGCACCCGATCGTGGGGCGGCCTGGGCCTGGCCTAGCTCAGCTGGCCCAAGGTGAGGGGAAGGTGGGAGGTGGGCTGCATGAGCCTAGTTCGGCCTTGGGCCAATGGGGAGGAGGTGGCCCATGAGGAGAGGGAAGGGGAAGTGGGCTGGTAGGCTGGGCCCAGGAAGAGTAGAGCTAGCCCAAAGAAAAGAAGGAAGAGGCCCAAATGATTTTTGGAATTAATTATTTTCAGAAAATACTAGAGAGCAAACTAGCTTGGTTTAAATAGCAAATGGATTTTGAAAAATCCCCAAAATTCCAAAAAATATTTATAAACATAGAAAACACTAGAAAAATAGTTTTACCAAATTTGGATATATATTTTGGTTCTATAAAATATTTTGAAAGCTCCAATGGACAAAAACAACAAACAAATTGATATTAGAAATTACTAGAAAACTCTAGAAATATTTTATAATAATATAAACACAAGATAAATAATCTTGGAAATCTTTTTGGTTTTGTTTTACTCATATGATTTATTTAAAAAATTTAAATAAATCCATTAATAGGAAATAACTTTAAGAAAATCATTGAAAATATGAATAAAACCTTTAAGGTTCAAATAACTCTTACAAAAATAAATTTTATTTGTTAGAGACCTTAACTTCCACAAAAATGTTTGTCGAGTTTTAGAAAATCATATCAAATCTTTTATTAAAAGTTGAAATTTGAGATAATTGATGGAAAAATTTTCAAGGAGCTATTTTTACAAAAGTATTTTAAGTCCAAAAATTTTGGGATGTTACATTGGTCGACTTCAAGGTACAACCCCAAGTGAGTACTCTCTCGGTTAATTCCGATCTTCTTGCTTAGTTTATCAGATTACTATCTTTGCCGATATTGCTGCGCATCGCCTTTTCATGCGAAGGGTTAGGTTCTACCCTCGTTCTACTAGCTTGTAGCTTGCTATTTAGCCGATAGTCTGTTTACCCTCATTATGTTGGTTTGATTAACTTGTTAATCTACCCGATAGTCTGTTTATCCTTGGTTCTGTTAGCTAGACGATCTAGTCGGCTAGTTGATAGTCTGTTTACACCTCGATCTATTATTTAGTCGATCCCGTCGGCTTAGTAGTAGATTTTTTACCCTTTGAATCTATTGGTTTGAACTTTTATTTAGATCAATAGTTTCTGCTACTTTTACATCTTTTGGTTTAAGTCTCTTTTTAAGCCAGTAGTTCTCAAGCTTTTTACTTGTCTTTAAGCTCGATAGGTTATTCTCATATTCTTGGATTTAATTGGATAATCTAAACTGATTAATTTCTTTACCTTGCTGATTATTGATCAAATTGGTTGGCACGCCCTAAACTCTAAGCTTGGTATTGACGGGGTTCCAAAACCCTAAGCCCACAATGTATTTAAGCCGACCGTCAACTTTTAGCGTGAACACACTTTATGGCACGCTCGGTGGGACATGGATCGGACATTGTGGCCGATCTTTCCGATGTCTCTGAGGATCCATCCTTGCTATAACCTACGTTAATCTTACTGAGAAACAACGTCATGATATGGTAGCTCGTATGGAGCAACTAAGACTTGCTTATCTCGGCTCATTTCAAAAAGACCGAGATGGTGTTCCTATTCAGATGACTAGCTTCTCAACCATTACTCAGTACCCATTAACTAGCCGATATCAGACTACACCTGATAAAATATCAGCTATGATTAATCAATCTTTGCATCATGCTATGACCTAGTCATCAGCTTTTTTGACTACCTTAAAGTCGATGATTGCTAATAGTGTGAATGACATAGCATGAAGACTTGTATCGACCAAGAATCTGCTAAGTCCGGCAACAACTTCACTGACTTATTTAGTCAATCAACATCATGTGGTTCAGCCGATGTTGAGCTCAGGGACAATGATTCCACAAGCATAGGCTAATTGGCCTTTTTCGACAGGACAAGTTGCACCGTAAGTCAATCAACTTAGGACCGATGTCCAGATGTTTGGTTTGATGGCTCCACTATCGACAATTATTCAGTCAACATACACTTCGGTTAACTCGACGGTGCCTGTACACAGCGGCTCTCAAGCGCAAACTATGGGAAATGCTACCTAGATGATGTGGCAACCAGTCTCACAGCAGACCCAATTTGCTCCGCAATCGACTCATACACCATACATAGTGCTAGTCGTCTAGCCGGTTGATTTGACACAAACGTGGCCTACATATGGGTACATGCCCAAGAGGCAAGCCAAATACGATCATAATTATCAATTGCCACAGACATCGGCTAATGCATCATCAACTATGCCGGTGAGCCAAGTTCTACCACCCGCTGCTCAACTGCGGTCTGACAGGCAAGTTTTACACCGATCGGCTCTAGCTCCGCCTGCTATTTCGCTGACATATAGCCTCGTCAAGCCAACTGCTCCTACAGCTAGCTACAACCATAATTATCAGTCGATGCAAACATCAACTACTACATCACTAGCTATGTCGATGAGTAAGGTTATATGACTAGTTGCAGATGGACATGCAAGCATCGCATTAGTCGGCTCACATGTCATTGACTTTTCAGCCGACATGTACTCTTACAAATCTAGCGATGTCTCTGTCTCTGAGCGAGTCTCAAGTACATACCGTGGGTAATATGACACAAATGTGCTGGTAACTCCATATTCGATCTCATATGTCCCTCAGCCTAACTATGCTCCGTACATAGATTCTCCTATACCCCAAGTTGGCTTGGCACCTCCGCGATGCACACCTGAGTATGCATTCGAGGGACAAGTTGACCATGAATTTAATAATCAGATTCAGACTATGGGAGGAGTTACACCAGTGCATGTGCAATCGGCTTCACAACTAGTCCAATCTGCTTTACAGTCGATTCATACACTAAATGAATCATCTGCTATGCAATCTATTGGCTTAAGACAAACGCAAATAGAACCTGAGCACTTGCTTGGGGGGCAAGCCAACAACGAGCACCATTATCAGCCACAACCATAGTCAGCTAGTATGGCCGATCAAATAACCACTGTTCTAAGAGATCAATTTTTTCATTCAGCTTAAGAATAGATCCATTGGCTATAAGAAGCCTTATCCTGAACACTTGAATCAAGTTCCATGCAGGTTTCGACGTTCTTGATTTCACCAAGATTTCAGGAGAAGGATTGGCTACTACAATGGAACACGTTGGCCGATTCTTGGCACAGTGCGGCGAGGCTAGACAAAGTGATACATTCAGGATCAGGCTGTTTCCTTTATCTCTCTCTCTAGTCCTACGTTCACTTGGTTTACTATACTCCCCGCCAATTCGATCAACACTTAGGGGCAGATCTTGAAAGCCGATGTCATAAGTATTTCTTCTCTGACAGCTTTGATTTGAGGATATCAGATTTAAGTATTGTCCAGAGAAATTGGAGAAACTGGTCGGCAACTATATCAAACGATTTAAAAATGTGCGGAATCGTTGCAATAGTGTGACTTTACCTGACAATCAACTAGCAGATTTGGCATATCAAGGACGGTTGCCCCATATCATGGAGAAGTTTAGTGGTCAAGAGTTCTCTGATTGAGTCATTTGGTCTGACATGTGTCGGCTTATAAGGTCTAATCAATCGTGGACGAGGACGACTTTGTTCAATGTGAGTCAGATGAGTCTCCGATAAAGGGACCATATAAGCCGATGCATGCCATTTCCTAGTTAATATGGCAGATTACTTGGGGGGACATCAAGGAAAATGATGAAGCCAACGACATCCAAGATTACAATAAGTATGAAGGACCAAGTGATGAGAAGCCTTTGAAAGTCATGATTAGCCAAATACAAATAGAGGCCAGGTATGAAATGAGCTCAAAGGCTATGAAAGCCTTTGAAGCTTATCCACAAGCCAAAAGTGGCATTGGCATAATTGATGGAAAAATATGAGCTAAGGACTTCAAAAAGTTGAGCTCCAGGCCGACTACTTAGTCCTAACATGGTTCATTGGGAATGTCCTTTCTTCCGATTCTATTGGAAAAACAACATGACACTACCATCAGTTTGGGATTACCCTATGCAACACTCCAACACCATCAAAAAGAATAATCGAAATCAGAGCTCAAGTGTAAAGTAAAGAGTATCGGTCATGGATAAAATATCAGAGTTGACAGGATCAAAGAAAACACACAAGGGTGAAGGTAAAATAAGACAGTCGATTGAGCCAAAGCCGAGGTGGTGTCCTGAAGGTCTATATAAGTCTCAAAGAAGAAGGTTACAAAGATTGAGGACCCGAGAGAAATGTGAAGCCGATAGCAAATATCAAAATGATGAGAAGTTGAATGAGGATCGTCCTGTTGGCAAAAGCATAAGACAAGAATGGCACTATAAAGAAAAATATAGTGATGTGCAGCTATGCATGGGATTCCACGTAAGAAGAAAAGGTTGAAAAATAGTTGAACAAAATTCCTGAAGAGTGCGCAAAAGATGATATTGACTATAAAAGATTTGACTAGAAGATCAAAAATTGATGGTTAAGATTTTTGGACATGATCCTTATATTCCAAAAAAGGGGCATGTGTTGACACCAAATTTTGGACTTATCTGAAGCCTATAGAAACTGTCAGAATACTTGGTCAAGAAGCCGATATAAAAAAAGATTCTATGAGTTTGGATCCGACATGATTGGCTAAAAGTCTTAATAAGGAAGAAGATTCCTAATCAGCTACGGCAAGTTGGAATTGGAAACATTAAAGATGAGGCCGATTTAGGAAGGTTCTGGAAGACAGTGTCCAGATTAGCTATGTAGTATATTTTAGGTATATATCTAGATAAGTTTGTATTTAGAGAGAGTTCTAATTATATATTAAGTCGGTTAGGTTATCAATAATAAGTTTGATACTTTGAATAGTATTGTATCGGGTCCATGCATCGAGTATAAATACCTAATCTATGTAACGGGAAAAGGATCTCTGATCAATCAATCTACTATTTCAATGCAATCGGCTTTTCAATTCCTAAGAATAGCAGTAACTTAGTTTTGCCATATTTTGCTTTCGATCGACTTGTTGCATAGCGCCTTCTTGGTCGACTTCAAGGTACAACCCTAAGTGAGTACTGTCTCGGTTAAGTCTGATCTTCTCGCTTGGTTTATCAGATTACTATCTTTGCCGATATTGCTGCGCATCACCGTTTCATGCAAAGGGTTAGGTTCTACTCTGGTTCTATTGGTTTATAGCTTGCTATTTAGCCGATAGTCTGTTCACACTCGTTCTATTGGTTTGATTAACTTGTTAATCTAGCCGACAGTCTGTTTATTCTTCGTTCTGTCAGCTAGACTGTCAGCTAGACGATCTAATCAGCTAGTTGATAATATGTTTACCCCTCGATCTACTATTTAGTCGATCCTGTCAGCTTAGTAGTAAATTGTTTATCGTTTGAATCTATTGGTTTGAACTTCTATTTAAATCAATAGTTTCAGCTACTTTTACATTTATCGGTCTAAGTCTCTATTTAAACCAGTAGTTCTCTCTATTTTTGGATCTATTGAGTTTTTGACCTTGTATTTATGCTCAATAGGTTATTCTTATATTATTGTATTTAATTGGATAATCAAATCTGATTAATTTTTTTTATGTTGCCGATTATTAGTCAAATCGGCTGATACGTCCTAAATCTAATCTTGGTGGGTGTTCGAAAATCCTAAGTCCACGTTGTGTTTAAGCCGACTATCAACTTTCAGAATGAACACAGTCATATCTTCGTGGCATATTTGGAAGAAACGCAACGGGCAGGCCATACCTAATTCGAATGCTTGGAAAAGATCATTCAGGCATGAACTCAAGTCACTGTACTAGCACTTGCACTCTGCAATCTCTTATTGGATTGAGACGCTGTGATTTCCTTTCAATGTTTCCTCTACATTGCCAATGTTGGCTAAAAAAGGGAGATCGCCAATGTTTCCTGTACATTTGGTTGATACTTCATCGGTGATTAGGGATTGCAGAGAGCTAATTAATCAGACGCCGAAGAATTCAAAGGCGTTGCCTAGGGGGCGGCCGGCGTACGGATTGGGGTGGTCCGGGTACGAGCAGCCGGTGCTGAACAGCAGCCAATGCCGCCGGCAGCGCTTCACGGGGAGGTCGCCGAGCACGCGCCGGCCGCCGTCGGGCGTCTCGACGCGCACCCGGTCGTCCTCGAAGACGACGCGGCAGATGCCGGCGGCGGGGTCCTGGCAGCGCGTGGCCTCCGGCCAGCTCGTGTCGAGCAGGCGCAGGTTGGCGACGTAGTTGCCCTGGTAGCTCCAGCTGCAGAGCACGGAGCCGCGCCCGCCGCGCCGCACCAGGAACTCGGCGACGCGCCGGCCGCCGCGGGGCACGCGGCCGCTCGGCACCACGCTGAACTCGGTGACGAAGATGCTGCCCAGCGGGCGGCAGACCAGGTGCATGCCACCGGATCCCGGCAGCCGGTTCTCGACGGCCGCGTAGTAGGACTCGGACTCGGCGTCCGCCACCGGCGCCGCCGCGAGGACCGCCGCGGCGGCGACGGCGACGGCGACGAGAGCGGCGAGGCCGGCTGCCATTGCCGTTCTGGGACGCGCTAGCTAAGCATGCGCGTGCCTTTGCCTGTTCTTGGCTGGTCGAGGCAGCGAGGCCCGGCCGACGCTCCGTTTTTTTACAGCGCGTACTATTTGTGTGCGTTGTTTCCACGACGAACGCATGCCACAGCACATGCAGGTGGACAGATGAACATAGTGTGGAAACATCGGCAATGGATCGAATGCTTCTATATATCTTCATCCAAGTAGCGTTCTTCATGGGTGTTCTTTGCGAATTATCTATTTTTATTTGTTCATCTCCGTTTCGATAATACAAACGAATTTGTTTTTGGACACGTCTTAAAGCTTTAAAAAACAATTCAAATGGACTTGAGCCAACTCTGCAGGCCATCTCGAAAAACTGTCGAAATTTAGGAGATAAACTTATTAAAAAAACACCCATATCCATGCTGTTTTCGCTTCGAGACACTTTGAATTTGGAATCCCGCTTCGGTCAAGCCTCTGGTTTGGTTTAACCTAATTTAATATTCGAGCTAAGGTTCTTTTTAGATTTCGACAACCATCAGAGCCAAATAGTCCAATATGCTCTTTTGGGTTCCCTAAGAATTAGATTATGCTCTCAATCAGAAACCGTCTAAAGAAGCGTTTCGTAGGCTGCTAGCTTATAAAACTAAAAAACTATGAATTTTGGTGCTTCACCAACTCCAACTCTATAAATTTCTAGAGGTAGAAATAGGGTGGTGCTTCACCAACTCTACCAATTTTAGTGGAGCTAGAGCTGTACCAAACGGGGCCTTAAT
This sequence comes from Olyra latifolia, assembly GCA_036346145.1. NCBI lineage: Eukaryota > Viridiplantae > Streptophyta > Magnoliopsida > Poales > Poaceae > Olyra > Olyra latifolia. The sequence continues at coordinate 12,413,093 of CM070531.1, read as the reverse complement.
CCTTATAGATCCTTCCCCTCCTCCGACATACATATGAAATTTGCATTTTCTTTTGCATTGCTCACGTGTGCCATACTAACCGGGGCAGATCAAGCAGGAGTACTAATAAGTATATTCAGGCACCCTCGAATTGTATGTAACAAAAAATAATAAGATATTTTTTATCAGGCTATAATTTCACCATAATTCGATTTGTTTAGATTAATCTTGACCAAATTTGCAACTTGGAAGCACAAAATTGTGCATTCACTTGATTTGCTACCCTTTTCGTTTATTAGTTGCATTAGTGGCCGAGTAACCTGTAACTGGATGGTCTTAGAGCATCTCTAACCGGAACTCTATAACATTGTTTATCTGATTTTTAGGATAGAGGAGCTGCTGGAGGGAAGGAATCTTTTAGAGTGCAGTGTAAGGTATAAAGAAATTTTAAAGGATGGATAGAGTGTGTAGGGAATAGTATTATAGGGAAAAAAATTTGAAGTGGCTGCCGGAGATGCTTTGTCGTGTAGTGAGTGGGCTAGTTGAGTTACATGCATGTGGACGATGCCAATCGCACTGTGTGATGTTATGGGTTGATTGGTTTGACGAACGAGCAGCCACCTTATTCTCAATGGATGGGTTTAATTCATGAATTTCGGTGGAATGAACTAAACAGACCATTATAGGTGCCTGCATGGTCAATTTTCTCTGTAATCAAGAAAATTTTGGTGAGTATGTGACAGGGGTGGAGGTTGCATGCGTCGTGCCTTGTTTGTTAGGTTTAAAGCTATATTATAATCCACAGACACATATTTTTTCTTTTTTTTACAGGTCAAACACTGTGATGCTTTGTGGCAATTTTTTTTAAAGATATTAGTATTTCTTCTAAATCCAATTTGAATAATTTTTTTTAAAATGAAATAAAATTGCGAATCCCAATAAATTTACTGTGATTTTGAGTTTGTCATTTCTCGTGAGTCCCATAACCTTCAAAATAGTTTACTGCATTTTCTCATGCACCAATATGGGTGTGAATCAAATTGCAGTAAATTGCTACTCTTTGGCTGACCTCTCTCAGGGATAAGCGATAGTAGGTCGTTGCTATAAACAATCAAAATGATTTAGTGAATGAACATAAATTTGGAATAAATACGAGACATGTAAACGGTGTTCGGTCGTAGGTATAAACGGTCAAAACGGTTTGGTGTATGAATGTGATCCAATAAAGCTAAATAAATACGACACTTCTTGGAAGTCTTAGGAGCAAAAATAAATATCTTTACTAAAAAGTTAAATGACACATGTCAGATATCAGATGCAGTTTAGCCGTCGTCTAACCGAACAATAAAAAAACTGAATAGTAAATTCTATGCAAAGGCTTGATGATGAAGCAGCCGAAGTAGGGAAAGCTATGGATCAGCGACAGAGCTATGATTTTTAGGGAGCCTACGTGTGAGGACCAGGGTTTCAAAAACCGAAACCGGACCCGAAACCGCTAACCCACCGGACCGGTTTTTCGAAAAAAACCGCTAAAAACTACTAGAAACCGGTGGAAACCGCTCAAATTTAAATTCAAAGCGAATCACATGAGCCACGGTTTCGGAGGTTTTTTGAAAAACCGCCGGTTTTACCGGTTTCTTGGCGGTTTTTAGCGAAAAACCGCTACAAAAATCAGAAAAAACCATGAAAATAGGAAAAATAAAAAAGGTCTGAAAAATATAAAAAATTGGGAAAAATCAAAATTTTGTTTCATACAAATTGTTCTACTCAACATCTAGTTTTTTATAAGATTTTTTAAAATTTTTTTAAAAAATCAAAAATTTTGAATTGAACCGGGGAAAAACCGGCGGTTTCTCAAACCGCTGCACAGCGGTTTGGCGAAAAACCGCCGGTTTTTCTGGTTTTTCGTCGGTTTTTAAAACCCTGGCGAGGACACAATGTCACGTACACAGAGCAAATGAGACCACCAGAGTTAGAGCATTTCTAATGGTTTTTCTAAATTTGAATCTCTATCTCCTTTTCTAAATCACTATTTGTTTTCTATATTTCCATCTTCTCTGGCAGAGTTTTTATCCTCAAAAAGATATATATAGATAGAAGAGAGAATCTCTAAATATAGATACTCGTATAAAGAATCTTTAAATTTAGAGATTAACATAGACTATATTAGAATAATATAGGAATCGAGAGTTTCTAAATATAGAGAATATTTTCTTTTAATAACTCTGCTGGCCATGCTCTCACGGCTGCAGCTCCAAACCCGAAAAGTGTTGTAACCCCAGAGTTTATCCCTAAGGGTATTATGGGCAAACCAAATTATGGAGGCAATATAAAAGAGACACCTCTTGTACCAAAACAGATCTGGGAATCAATAAAGAATACAACGCCTCTTTGCCTCTCTACATATTGTGTTCATTGTCTTTGCGATTGCTTGATTGTCGATCATCGGAGAAGTAGACGACGTGATTTACAACACGTTATCAGCATGATCGTCTCCAGGAGCAGAATATACGAGCTACTTGCTACCTCGTCGTCTGCACCGATTCAACAATTTTGCATTTACGAGCAACTGGAGGTAACGAATCGATCCCGTAGATCGATTTAGCTCACAATCTAATTGGTCTGTGTTGTTATCAAACAGTAGATCTATTTTGATAGATTCGTAATAGAAAAATAGATCTACCGAGAGACTTGGTTCCCACGCTCGCGGCGCCGCCGCTCGCGTCGGCCCGGCCTCCGCGCGCACGCTGCAATGCCGCCGCGTGCTGGTAGCGTCCCGCCCGCCACATGCCCGTAGCTGGCGCCGTCGCCCGCCGCAGCACGTCGTCTCGTCGCGTGCTAGTAGTACGTCACCCGCCCGGCCGTTGCGGCTGCTGCTGAATACGCTTGACGTTGCGGCCGCCGTTGATCACGCCAGGACGTCGCGGTCGCCGCTGATCACGCCCGGAGGTTGCAGCTGCCGCTGAGCCCGACTCCATGCAGGTCACCCGTATTTCGCTTGAGGCTGAACGCCCTTGTTTCTAGTTTGCTACGTTCGCAGCTCCCTGCATATACGCGTATTTCGTTTCGTATACGTCGGAAAATAATGCATGTGATTGCATGCAGGTCACCCGTGCATTTGCTTCTAGCCAACCTTGCACGCAGCCACGAGCACTTGCATAGCACATGTGCTTGCACGATTTTTTTCCGGCGGCTCCGCACACTAATTCCTTCGGCCGTCGATGCGCGCCGTCGCCTCGGCCCAACTTGGAATGCAGCCGCTGATCTCGCCCAGCTGTTGCAGCCGCCGCCGCCAGTCCGGAGGGCACGAACAAAATACGCGTTTGAGACCGGAAATTTCATGCAAGGAACAGTACCATGCATGCCTATTCCTGTGAGCTCTACCCGTGGCTCATGCAGGCCTGTTAACTGGCCCATGCAAGGCTTGTTTCCCGCAAGCTGGGCCTTGCAAACTGAAACAGCAACGTTATTTCATAAGATAAGTGCAGATTGCTAGCTTGTCCCTTTCAAGTTTTTTTTTTTTGGCTAGCTGCCGTGAAGGTGAATTGTGGCCATGCACGGCTTCCTCGCAAGACACCGGCCTGTAAGCCTTTTGTGGCCTATTTAGTCCATAGTAGCAGCCAAGAGGGGCCAGCTCGGGTAGACAGGAAGAAAAAAAGGGAGATGTCTATTTAATAGAAATTAAAATTTCTGGAAATTCCCTAGATTATGGATAAATTCATTTATTGATTTATCATTGCTTATTCACTAAATTTGCTTTATAGACCTGCAGTCCTTTATTCATAGCAAATTCATGTGAATTAAATATTTGTCCTATTTGCTTAATAATTTGTCTAAGACCGGTAGTCTCAATTATTAATGTAATTTAGAAAATTCTAGAATATTTTCTTGCAAACCATCATTGTATATTTCCTGTAGTAAATATATAATTACATATGTAGGATATGTCTGACCTGAACAAGAGAGATTTCTCCCCTCTCGCTGTCGATGGGAGCAATTGCCTGACTTGGGCTATGGATCTTCGGATCAACTTAGAAGCCTGCTCCTTTGGTGCTACAATTGTCCCTCCTGCAGAGGGCGCACCGCCAGTCCCTAATCTAGTTAGGTACTCAGCCCTGCACTACATGAGGCACCACATACACCCGGACTTGAAGTCCGAGTATATGATGGAGGAAAGCCCGTTGGCACTGTGGAACTCTCTGAGAGAGCGCTACAACCAGCATGTGCAGACTCTCCTGCCTGAGGCGCAGAGAGAGTGGACGGAACTCAGGTTCCAGGACTTTAAGTCTGTGGCTGGGTACAACTCTGCTCTCCATAGGGTCGTTGCTAAACTGAGGTTTTGTGAAAAACAGGTCTCAGATGAGAAAATGGTTAACAAGACCCTAGGGACCTTCCACCTTTCTATGATGATACTCTAGCAGCAGTATCGTCAGCGTAAGTTCACTCGCCACTCTGAGTTAATGCAAACTCTGCTAGAAGCGGAGAAACACGATGAGACTTTTACGAAGAATCATCATGTTCGCCCTACAGGGTCGAAGGGTGTGCCAGAAGCACACGTCAATGCTCAGGGGTCCTCCAGGAGCCAGGGCCGTAAGCGGGGAAGAGGTGGAAAGGCGTCGTGGCAGAATCACGGCAGGCAGAAAAAGCAATATAAGGGAAAGGCTAGTGGCAAACGCAAGGAGGTTGTCTAGGAGAAGCCTCGCGAGACCAAGTCACACCACGCTGGTAAGTCATGCTACAGGTGTGGTGGCAAGGGCCACTGGTCACGAACTTGTCGCACCCCAAAGCACCTCGTGGAACTGTACCAGAAGTACATGAGGAAAGACGGCGAGAAAGAAAAACTCAGATCAGAGGTACACGTCACTCAGCTGAAAATCCTCTGGAAGAGGAGAAAGGTGACAAACAGGAGGTCCCGCCAAGCTCGAAGATGAAGGACCCCACCTCTGATGATGAGGACGATCTTCTTGGTGAAGAACTGGATGATTTATATGGAGATATGCAGTAGCCTGTAGCTACATCTATGTCATGACATTATCCCTACTTAGTTTGTGGTTTGCTTATGTTCCTGCAGAACATTTTTATTTATAAACTGGTAATAATTAGTCCTTTGTGTTCTATGTCCATAATAGTTCCTGAAGAACTTAATATCGTTATGTGTTATTTATCACAGCTTTTGATATTATGCATGTTTGTAATACTTGAAAATATATCTTATTTGTGTGTATGTGATATATTCATATGACATAGAACCGCGTAGTGGCCAAATGGAGGAGGAACTCTGTCTGGTAGACAGTTGCACGACCAACACCATACTAAGGGAGATAAAGTACTTCCAAAACCTCCAGAAGAGGGATGGAAATACCCTAACGATTGCCGGTAGCAACGCGTGGATTGTGGGCTCCGGTAGAGCCATGTTAACTCTCCCCATGGGCATAATGATCACCATCGAGGATGCTCTCTTGTACCCTGAATCGACTCGCACCTTGATAAGTTTTAAGGACATCCGCATGAACGGCTTTCATATAGAAACCGATCATGAAGGTGGAACTGAATTCCTCCTGGTAACCTCTAAAGACGGGTGTGAGAAGCAGGTGGTGGAGAAATTTCCCTCTTTTAGATCTGGCCTATACTACACCTACATCAAGCCCTCTCCTCACCTTTCTATGAAGGCTGAAATAACCACTCCGGACCAGTATATAGTCTGGCATGACAGTCTGGGGCATCCGGGCCTGAGTATGATGCAAAGAATAATTAAAAATTCTATAGGCCATACCCTGAAAGTACCTGATTTCCCAAAGCTTGAAGCTTTTGTGTGCTCTGCATGCGCCAAAGGGAAATTAATAATTAGATCCTCTCATGTCAAAGTCCAAAGTGAGTCCCCGAATTTCCTGGAGAGAATTCAAGGCGATATATGCGGACCGATCCTGCCAGTAATAGGCCCATTTAGGTATTTCATGGTGCTTATAGATGCTTCTACACGCTAGTCTCACGTATGTCTGCTGTCTACGAGAAACCATGCGTTTGCTAAGTTAATTGCCCAAGTAATTAAATTATAGGCTGACTTTCCTGAAGAAAGAATTAGGTCCATTAGGTTGGACAACGCCGCTGAGTTTAGCTCGAGGGCGTTTAATGATTATTGTACGGCCAGGGGCATAACTGTAGAGCATTCCGTGCCCCATGTGCACACACATAACGGCTTGGCAGAATCACTTATAAAGAGGATCAAATTAATAGTCAGACCCTTGCTACAGAATTGCAGGCTCCCCACCAGTAGTTGGGGCCACGCGGTACTGCATGCCACGGAATTAATAAAACTTAGGCCGACTGCATATCATAACACATCTCCTATGGAACTAGTGCGTGGGCAACAAGCAAGTATTTCCCATCTGCGTAAATTCGGCTATGCTGTATATGTGCCGATCTCACCACCGCAGCGTACCACCATGGAGCCAAACTGGAAGTTGGGGGTCTATGTTGGGTTTGTTTCTCCGTCAATTATTAAATACCTAGAGCCTATGACAGGTGACCTGCATAAGGTTAGGTACGCTGATTGTATTTTTGACGAGGGCAGTTTCCCGGTATTAGGGGGAGATGAAAAGTACCACACTAAGGAATACCGGAAAATCAATTGGAATGCCACTGGCGTTCAAGCCCTAGATCCACGACTAAGGAAAGCGAATCGAAGTTCAGATAATAGATTTGCAACAAATTGCAAATCGGCTGCCAGATGCTTTCACTGACTATAGAGGCGTAACTAAGTCGCATATACCTGCAGTAAATGTACCGGAGAGAGTGGAGGTACCCCTGAAGGCCACTCACACCCCCCTTGGCAGAAAAAGGGGGAGCGATCCGGGTGCACCTGATTCAAGCACGCGGAGACGTCCGCATAAGCAAAGAATCGATGCAGACTTATTACCCCTGCAAAGTGAGAACGAACGACCTGTAGTCGTGGATCGACCAGTAGTCGATAACCACCCTAAAGGTGGTGGGCGCCCCGAAGGCGCGAAACCCAGTGACCATGCGCGCACCTTTCTAAGCGTTGGGAGAACGGAAGGGTCCAGTCCCGACGTGCTGGGAAATCACGCGGAGACGGATGATTTAAATGAGGAAATTTCCACAAACTATGTAAATTCAGGAGAATTATATAAAAGAAAGTCCACTGTTGTCGACATATATTTTGCCTCTAAAATTGCTAAATCCTTGGATTTAGACTGTAACAGCCCAAAGTTGTACTTTTGTTATCTTTAAACAAGTTTGTAATGTTGCGTACTATTACGACAATTCCCGTTAAATTTCTATGGGACAAACACAAATTTCTAGATTTCAAAGGCCATTAGAAATTGATTGATTCTAATTGAATAAATCACCAAATGGCTAATTAACAAATCTTACTTAGGATTTTATTAATTATAGCAAAATTTAGGAAATGTTGGAATAGAAGTTCTAATAGCCCTTAAATTGGGAACATAATTACACATACATCAAAACATCCATACACACCTAAATATAGATATATATATATATATATATATATATATATATACATACATATATGTATTTGTATATATATATAGAAACACACATATTCATACAAGCTTAAATATGATTATTTGCTCTAAAAATCCCAGGAAAATTCTATATATTAGTTTAGACCCTAATTGAGAGTTTGACTCAGTGTTGACCAATTTGACCCTGGAAGGGCCCACATGGCGACTTCCTATTCCTTTTCGCCCTTGTGGGCATTTGGTCAAAACGCTTTGGCCGGCGCCGCGACCTTCCACCCCGGCTCAACCATCACTCCCCGCCGAATCTCGTAGAAGATCTTCAATTGGCGGCTTGTGTGTGTCGCTGGACCTGTGGACCCCACCTCCGACCATGACGCGACGCTGCCTTCGCTTCATGCTGCAGACCTACTCGCCATGGACGACTTGCGTCTTGTTGCCGGCTCGCGTGGAGTTCGAGCACCGCCCCATTTGCCCAACCCGACTACTGGTCACGTACTCGAGTGCCTGCGCCATCCAAGCGTCGCCGGCGACCATGCGCGCCCACGGTTTCAAGCCAAGCCGCCCAGGTTTGCTCGGCACATCTCACTCGCGCTCCCGGTGCACCAACGCCACGCCAAGCCCCCTTTAGCTCCTAGGCACTCGGCCACGATCGCTGGCGTACGGACTTGGTCCACACTAGCCGGAATTGCCACTTCTTCCGCCGAATCGCCGCTTAAGTGGCTCACGTCGCCCACCAAACCAAACAAACCCCAAGCCTCCGTTCACTTGCGCCGCTCGCATTGCTCTCATGCAGCTCGGTGGAAGCATTCTCCCGAAGCCGCCCCTGAGCTTGCCGAACTTCGCGCGCTTCGAAGCGCCGCCATTGGCTCTCGAGCTCGCTCTTCCCTTCCCTGGTGAGCTTTTGGACTCCTGCTCGCGCCATGGAGCTTGCTTCGTCACCATCTTACTCTTCCCTCTCAATCGCAGCTTGATCTTCGCCGAGGCCGAAGACCCCATCACACCGCACCGCCTCGCCGCCCGCACGAGGACACGCCGATCCAACCGTGCCCCCGACCACATTTGTGCTCGGTAAGCACCCACTAACCCCCGCATAGCTCGTACGCGCACTAGAATGCTGGTAGCTAGCCCCTAGCTACACGTACATGTGCTTCTCAGTAGTGCCGCCGCCCTAGCTCATCGCCGCGGTGAGGCCACCCTAGCTTGCCAAACCGGTAACCATAGATGCGCACGGCTTCACCGAGTCCAACGCAACTTGAATCACCTCGAATGGTAGAGTATCGTGGCGGAATCCGTGCGTGGCGCCACGGTCACCGCGCGACACGGTGTTCTCGGCGGGAAGACGACGACGGCGAGCCGTCCGTCCGCGCCAAGATCCGTGTGACTTCACCGTGCGTGGTCGCCGACAGTGTGGGCCCATTGTCGCCGCCGCCGTTTAAAAACTCTCGCGGCGTCTATTGTCATCGACATGTGGGCCTCGGTCCCACATGTCGAGAGTAAGCGGAGGCGCTCTCGTCTCGGGCCTTCGCTCGCATGGTTACGCCTCAATCGTCTTCGGCGTGGCTAGCTCGGCCATGAAGTTAGCGGGCGACCCAAGATCTTGTTCACCGATTTATCCAGATTTTTGTCAATAAAATAAAGACAGTAATTAGAAACGATTTATTTAAAATAGGTAGAGATCTTTAAAAATTCTGGAAAAATTAGGGTAAATACTAGGGCTTGTGAAGGATTTAATAAAAATAGTACCTCACACAGTAACCGAACACGGTTCCTAAATTAAATCCATTGAGCTTATTTTAGGGGTATTAATTCATATAGAAATAAGCAAACAAATAGATTGTGTGTATTAAAAATGGATGAACACCAAAATTAAACGTAAGAAAATCATAGTTGTCGATAAATAACTTTCTGGACCTAGGGAAATATAATATAACCTATGGTATGTTTCCTAATTATATATATATATATTCATATATATATATATATATAGCATATATGACCATAATCACTCACACACCACCTAAATTTCTACTCTACTAAGATAATAAGGATTAAATAAGATAATGAAGGAAATACGTCAAACAAAATATGAATTTGCATATTCTAGTTATTGAATGCACTTTAAACACGATAAAACCATATTTTCTCCTATTGGGTTAACTAGGGTAGAAATTACATTACACATATATATATATATGTATCATGTGCATCATCTCACTAGCAATTCGCGGCCATTCCGCTATGATTCATTACTTAGAAGGATCATGGAACTTTCTCGATATATATATATATATAAATGGATTCATATATAGATACTTAAAGATATGAATCGTAAATGAGCGAACACAAGCGACCTCGATTGCATTTCATGCATCATTCTCTTCTTCGCCGCATTGTGTTTATGATGAATTGTTGATTCTCCGATTAGACGTAGAGGATCCGGAAGCACCGTTCGAGGACTCCGCACAGGACCCAGACTTCAATTCCCAAGGCGAGTTAACACTTCTCCTATAGGAAGTTTGCTTTTACTAGGGAGAGTATGCGCTTTCCCTAGTGCGAGTTAACATCCAATAATATCATATTGAATCCCAGTTTTCCAAAAAGTATGATATTTAAAGTATTAAATTGCATGCTCTTTAAATATCTATACCCAATTGCTTAACCATGATATATCATGCCATGTTATTATTTGTTATTGTTTGACCCTGATGATATTGCCTTGTTATAATCATCTGTCATTTGGCTTTGCTATTGATCGCTTTGATGATCACCCTTGGTAGCCTGGTTAATTTAAATAAACTGATTTAGACTCCTAAGTCTTGGTTAAAATCTTGCTTAGACATTGCTCAGGTCCAATTATTAATTTTAGGCTTAGAATTGCCTCGGAACGGTGAACCGACATTCACCGGACATGATCACACATTGAATATGGTTAATCGAAATTGGGCTGGCATGCCGGTGTGTGTTTGGTTGTGATGTCTTCGCAATGCGACGGGTCCGCATTGGGTAAGAAATGAAGTAGCCGGGCTACGTGATTTGAGGAGCTAATCGCCCACATCGTAGTGCATGGAAGAGAGAGCGGCGAGATCCGCGTAATGCCGCGCGCGCCGCCTCAAAGGAGGGTTCCGCCACATCGTGTGATTCACACGAGGGTGCGAAGTTAGCCAAGAAGGAAGAGCATAAGGGTGAGGCCCTTCAGGATCGGGTGGGCTGAATCAAGGATTCCCCAGACGGGTGCATCGAGGATGCACAGTGACGCCATCGACTATCTCGCTGCGGAGATAGTTCCTAACACCACAACGCGCCGCCATCGCGCGGTAGTGCAAGTAGTGGGGATTCAGGGTAGTTACGACTGCGGGCGCATTCTGCCGCCATGCTTGAGGTGAAGACGGTTTCATGTCGTCATCGAGGATGATCTAGGTCCATTCTTCAGAGAGCCGTGAGTCTAGCGTGGGTCGGTGACCAGCTAGGACGAGACCGTACTTTGTTGGGAATGTGATCCTAACGAAAAGCGCCACACTCGGAAGATGATGGCGGGAGTGGGAAGAGAACGTTTGGCAGAGTGCTTGGAAACTGCCATGGGATTGGTTGTGCATTGAAAAGGAAATATGATAAATAATCAATTTGACAGGGAATTTGGTTAAACTGCTAAGTCATAGGCTTTCATTTCCAAAACTGGCTTTCATGCAAATAAATAAACCCAGCCTTTCCTTTGAAACCTCTATCACTAAATGCATTGGGTTGGGTGTTAGCTCGCCAGTGTTTGGATGACACTGACCTCGCATAAATATCTATCTTTAGACATGGAGGAGCCCATCGAGGAAGATGCCTACGATTGTCATGAGGAAGGAGATCCTCAGTACTAGGACCAGGAGTAGTTGTTTTAGATAGGATTTAGTGCGTTCCACCAGTCGTGTGTGGTTACACAGCTGCCGGTGTGATTTGTTGTTCTTTTGAACTTGCAAGTTGCCTTTTGGGAGATTTCCGCTACTCTGATGAACTTTGGTCTGTAACTAAGGCTTAATGCCGTTTGCTACTAATGCGATCTGATGATCGCTGTTATGTAATATTTGGACATCGATGTATGAAATGATTCCAGCTGTGTAACTCTTGCACTAGCCTACTGATCCAGGGCCTAGTGTAGGTCCGACCGTTCTCGCCAGGTAAGCCGAGAATGGGCGCGACTAGAGCTGGTATCAGAGCATACGACTGTAGGAACCCTAAACCCTACCGCTAGCTAAAGGTTGCGTATAGTTTATATAAAATATTTTTTCCAAAACTGCTCTTGTATATCTTGTCTTTTAACTTTCACAACTATACTATTTCTTACTTACAAGAATCCTTTTTCGTTTTTGTAGATGGATGAGCAGTGTTTCCACAGCTTTTCTCCGAGCGTGCTACCTACACGATTCTGACGACCCTTTGCACGCTTGACCAGATGGTTCTTGTCCTCCGCTTGGTTGTCGGACTTCACGTGCTTTGACGACCGCCTGCTACTTTGGAGGCTCGTTCGTACCTGCCCGCTTAGGGTACATTGTAGAGGTTCGAGTCTACTACCACCACAGACACATGGCCCACACCTCTGAGGCGGAGACGGCCGGGACCACTTGCACCTGCTATCGATGATGCGGCGGCATTAGCGTCTGAGGGGCTCTGAGAGGAGGAGTACCACGACGACTTGGAGGGCACTTCTTTCGCCCGACCTTCCTTTCAAGACTTCAGACTGCTCCCGAGCTTTACCAAAGGTGCCCGCCTTCACCGAGGGACCACTTGGAGGGTTGCGCGCCTTCTCCAGTAGCGCGAGACAGACGTGTGGCGCTCTTGAGGAGATCGGCTTCCTCCGCTACTCTTCAGTCAACAGACAACGCTGCGGAGTGGTTGGACGGCGTCTTCACCACTACGTCCGTTAGATCGACGATGTGCGAGACGCCAGAGGACTCTCAGACTTGCCCGGTTGGCGCGACAACAGCGAGGACCCTTCCTTTCCCCTCCGGGTCCTCGGTTTCCTCCACCGAGTACCCTAACCGCCCGACTACCATGCGGAAGCGGGTCTCCCTCCTAGTGCCTTGGTGGGGATTCTCGTCACGACGCTTCCCAGCGACCTCTTTGTCACCGCAGAGTACTCTTGACTCGGAGACCTCGAGGACCTACTGCTCCCCAGTTGAGCCACCTCCTGCTTTGTTCGCTTTGTGTTTTCTCGGCCGATCGCCAGAGGACTTCGGTTACTTCCACCGCTACCCGGCTAGGAGACCGGTGATAGTTTACACTCGTCGCCCCCGCCTTGAGTAGCTAGTTAGCTTGGCGATCGACCTAGATCGGATATGTGTCTTTTGTTTCGCCATAGTAGATGATTGGCGACTTGTATCCTTGTCGATAATTGTACTTTTGTGGTATGATGTAAAACCGATTGGTCGTTGCGCTTTTGGGTATCTTAAATGACAAGCGTTGCTGTTCTTGCATTTATTGGATTCCTTTGATATTGGCCTCATGCATGCATATTTAGTTATAATGTTAAGAATCACCGTCATGCAGATGGTACGTGGTCGTGGAGCTGCCCGGGGCCAAGGGGCAGATCTAGGCAGCAGTGCCGCTTCGTGGCCAAGGCAGAGCCAAGCCCGTGGTGCTTGCAAGCAGCTAGAGGTCGTGGTCATGGTCGAGGCCGAGGTAATCTACCTCCCCTCCCATAGAGACCCAACCATGGCCCGTGTCTTAGCTTATCAAGCACGATGTTGGGTCAAGTGTCTTTATTCAACCAAAGAAAGTGACAGAATCGAAATGAGGATCCAAACATGCTGCCTTATGCGGACCAATCCCCCTACCTTCGCTCAAGCTACCGATCCCATGGAAGCAGAAGGCGGTTACGACCGTGACCAAGAACCTCGAGTTGATCAGATGTCCAGAAATGGAGAAAGTGCGCTTGGCCTCCCATTGCTAATAGGACCCGCAGTGTGTGGTGGGATAATTATGTCGCCACCCGGCCAGGTGTGGATGAAGAAGAAATGGAAGAAAATGAACCTGCTGAAGATGGAGATGCCGATGAAGCTCAACAAGCTGATAATGCTGGAGTGCTGCCTTATGTTCCTCCAGTCCAAGGGTTCATTCCATGGGAAGAATTTGTCACTGCTTTCAGAAATTTTCACATACCCATAGGAATCACCAGATGAAGAAGTATGAGTTCATGCAGACTCTCAGGGGCGATGACAATTTCGAATATCTCACTAAATTCAATGAGCTTGCAAGGTATGCCCCCCAAGACATCCAAAATGAAGCTGAAAAGATAGATTGGTTCCTGGAAGGGATGGAATTCCGGTACAAATCCCGCCTTAGGATTTTGGAGTACCAAAACTTCCACCAGCTCGTCAACAAGGCTTTGGTGTTAGAAAGGGACTTAAAGGGCGAGGATCTCTCGCGTAAGCGCAAGATGGCTGAACGCGATCGCCGGGTCAAGCCGTCTGGGACAATTCAAACCTCAACCTCCTCGAGAGCTGGACAACAATCTTCCATGATCAACCGTGGATATGCTATGAAGGGTGGGCGCGGTGTCTTTGGAACCCCTGGTTTTCGCACCCAAGCACCAATCGCACCGCAATGCATCAGCACTCAAAATAGGATGACAGTAAGCGCTACCTATGCCACCACCGACACTATGCCGCTTAACCGCCCTAATCGAATCGCGCAAGACCTCAAGGAATGTTGTGCGAGGTCGTGGCGAGGTCGCCCACCGCAAAATCAAGCTCAAGGTATGGGACGTGGAAGACTCAACAATATCATCTGCAGAATAAAGACAAGAGGATGAAGGAGTACTTGTGGGTGCGTTTGGACTTCACGACTCCCAATACAAGTTTTATTTGATTCGGTGCATCACATTCCTTTATTTCACAAGAATACGAGATAAGCACCACTACAAACCTTTCCTCTTAATAAGCCCTTCACCATTAGATCTCCGTTGGGATACTTAAGGCCTATAGGTCCTGCAAATGGGTAGAAATAAGAAAGGAAAGAGTAGGATTCTATTTCGACCTAATGGTCATATCTGGATTAGGAATTGATGTCATAATCGGCATGGATTGGCTAAGATTCTATAAGGGAGTATTAGATTGTGCCAAGCGAGAAGTCAGGCTTGTAAAGAATGGTGTGTTTGAAAGAGTATGGAAGGTAGATGAACCCTACAGATGGGGTAGAGCCATTTGGTACCTCAAGGAAGACAACCCGAGTAAGGTAAAGGTAGTCCAAGAATATTTGGACGTATTCCCGGATGACTTACCTGGACTACCGCCTGACCGAGAGGTAGAGTTTGTTATAGAGTTAACACCTGGTACTGCCCCAATCTACAAAACATATTTCAAGATGAACTCGGAAGAATTAGAAGAACTCAAGAAACAACTGGACGACTTATTGAGCAAGGGTTTGATCCGGCCAAGCTCATCCGCTTGGGGATCCCCCGCCATGTTCGTGGATAAGAAGGATGGTGGACGAAGACTAGTGGTGGACTATAGGGCGTTAAACGCCGTCACTATTAAAAATAAGTATCCTCTGCCCAGGATCGATGACCTGTTTGACCAACTCCAAGGAGCTACACGTTTTTCCAAGATCGACCTTCGATCTGGATACCATCAAGTAAAGGTGCGGAAGGATGATATACCCAAAACAGCCTTCACCACTCGGTATGGCCTGTTTGAATATTTGGTCATGTCTTTTGGGTTAACCAATGCACCGGCCTATTTCATGAACCTCATGAATTTAATCCTAATGGAATACCTTGACAAGTTTGTTGTCGTCTTCATTGACGACATCCTTGTATACTCCAAATCGGACGAAGAGCATGAAAAGCACCTGAGAGCGGTGTTGGATAAACTCCGAGAACATAAGCTATATGCAAAATATAGCAAATGTGAATTTTGGATTAATGATGTCAGTTTCTTGGGACATATTATATCTGCTGAAGGAATTAAAGTGGACCCATCTAAGATAGACACGGTCATGAATTGGAAAACACCCGCCACTGTAAAGGAAATTCGCAGTTTTCTAGGTCTGGCAGGATATTATCGGCATTTCATCGAAGGATTCTCAAAAATATCCCGACCACTGACTCAGCTATTGAAAAAGGAAAGGAAGTTTGAATGGACCGAAGAATGTGAACTCAGTTTCCAGAAGCTCAAAACCCTTCTGACCACCACTCCTGTTTTGGCCACACCTAATATAGCCAAGAAGTTTGAAGTATCTTGTGACGCTTCCGACAAGGATTAGGCGTGTATTGATGCAAGATGGTAAGGTCATAGCATACGATCACGCTAGATTCGCAAGCATGAGGACAATTACCCAACCCATGACCTAGAACTTGTCAGCCAGTAGTTCATGCACTCAAGCTATGGAGACATTTTTCGATGGGAAAACAATGTGACATCTACACGATCACAAAAGCCTAAAATACGTTTTCACCCAAGCCAACCTCAATATGAGGCAAAGAAGGTGGTTAGAGTTGATTAAAGATTACAACCTAAATATATTATACCACCCGCAAGGCCAACGTGGTGGCGAGATGCTCTAGCGAAAGAACCAAAGGTAACGCCCCGATGGTGATCCTGGAGAAGACATGAATACTCGGGAAGATATCTCCTCGTAAGCGACTCTTTGGAAGAATTGAATAAGCTATGCCTGAATCTCGTAAAATCTGGAGAATTAACCAACATCACGGTTCAGCCAGATCTGATCGACCGTATCAAGGATAAGCAACAAGATCATCCAAGTACCCTTAGGCTCGAAGGACTGATGAATAGGGGTTTCGGAACAAAAATTGTTAAGGACGAACAAGGAATTCTCTGGATGGAGAAGAGGATCTTTGTGCCTCACGACCCGGAATTAAAAGAAGAGATCTTAAAAGAAGCACACGAGTCACCGTTTCCAATGCACCCAGGATGTACAAAAATGTACCAAGATCTGAAGGCAATCTTCTGGTGGCCCCGAATGAAACGAGATGTAGCAGAATATGTGGCCAAATGTAATATTTGCTGTTTAGTTAAGGCAGAACACCAACGTCCAGCAGGGTTACTGCAACCAATCAAAATCCCAGAATGGAAGTGGGATGAAGTGACCATGGACTTTATTATAGGACTTCC
Source organism: Olyra latifolia (assembly GCA_036346145.1). NCBI lineage: Eukaryota > Viridiplantae > Streptophyta > Magnoliopsida > Poales > Poaceae > Olyra > Olyra latifolia. Next base: position 12,396,496 of record CM070531.1, on the reverse strand, counting down.
CCGGTCTCGAAGTGGCCATGACTCTATATGGGTAATAGTAGACCGGTTGATCAAGGTAGCTCATTTCATTCCAGTCAAAACCACTCACAAGGGTAACAAGCTAGCAGAACTATTCATTGCCCGGATAGTGAGCCTTCATGGAGTTCCCAAGAGAATTATATCTGATCGTGGATCACAGTTTACCTCAAGGTTTTGGGAAGAACTCCATAGTGCCTCGGGCACCAAATTGTCATTTAGCACACCTACCACCCTCAAACAGACGGACAAGCGAAAGGACTATCCGAACTCTAGAAGACATGCTTGAGCTTGTGCTTTGGAGATCCTCATGAATGGGAAAAATGGTGCCTTTATGCGGAATTTGCTTATAACAACATTATCAAGGCGATCGCAAATGTCTCCTTTCAAGCTCTATACGGAAGAAAATGTAGGACCCTCTCTATTGGTCCGAGTCCGGAGAAGGACAGTATTTGGAAGGAACACCTGCAGAAGCCGAAGCAAAGGTCAAAATGATTAGGAAGCAATTGCTTGTCGCTCAATCCCGACAAAGAGTTATGCCGACCGTCGTCGGAGGGACCTATCCTTCGAGGTTGGAGACTATGTGTATCTTAAGGTCTCACCCTTCAAGGGAACTTCATGATTTCAAGTCAAGGAAAATTGGCCCCAAGGTTTGTGGGACCTTATCCGATCTTATCTCGTAAGGGTATGGTAGCTATTTAACTTGATCTTCCCCAGGGATTGGGAGAAGTGCACAACGTGTTTCACGTGTCCCAACTCAAAAAGTGTTTGAGAAAACCTGAAGAAGAAATAGTTCAGCTGCCTGCCGACACCCTGCAACCCAACTTGGGATATCAAGTCGAGCCTATTCAAATATTAGAGACTCAGGAAAAGAAGCTCAAGAACAAGACCATTCGGCTTTGCAAGGTACAATGGAGCAATCAATCCGGAGGACAGCTTTCATGGGAACCAGAAGAGAAGATCGTCAAGAATTCCCTACCTATTCGCTTCATAGAAATATCAATCTCGAGGTCGAGATTTGTTTTTAGGGAGGATTTGTAATGACCCAAAGTTGTACTTTTGTTATCTTTAAACAAGTTTGTAATGTTGCGTACTATTACGACAATTCCGTTAAATTTCTATGGGACAAACACAAATTTCTAGATTTCAAAGGCCATTAGAAATTGATTGATTCTAATTGAATAAATCACCAAATGGCTAATTAACAAATCTTACTTAGGATTTTATTAATTATAGCAAAATTTAGGAAATGTTGGAATAGAAGTTCTAATAGCCCTTAAATTGGGAACATAATTACACATACATCAAAACATCCATACACACCTAAATATAGATATATATATATATATATATATACATACATATATGTATTTGTATATATATATAGAAACACACATATTCATACAAGCTTAAATATGATTATTTGCTCTAAAAATCCTGTGAAAATTCTATATATTAGTTTAGACCCTAATTGAGAGTTTGACTCGGTGTTGACCAATTTGACCTGGAAGGGCCCACATGGCGCCTTCCTATTCCTTTCGCCTTGTGGGCATTTGGTCAACGCTTTGGCCGGCGCTGGCCGACCTTCCACCCCGGCTCAACCATCACTCCCTGCCCGAATCTCTGAGAAGATCTTCAATTGGCGGCTTGTGTGTGTCGCTCGACCTGTGGACCCCACCTCCGACCATGACGCGACGCTGCCTTCGCCGCGCCGCTGCAGCCTACTCATGCCGCGGACGACTTGCGTCTTGTCGGCGGCTTCGCGCGTGGAGTTCGAGCACCGCCCCATTTGCCCAACCCCGACTCGGTCACGTGCTCGAGTGCTGCGCCATCAAGCGTCGCCGCGACGACATGCGCGCCCACGGTTTCAAGTTGCCGCCCGTGTTTGCTCGGCACATCTCACTCGCGCTCGGTGCACCAACGCCACGCCAAGCCCCTTTAGCTCCTAGGCACTCGGCCACGATCGTGGCGTCGGACTTGGTCCACACTAGCCTAATTGCCACTTCTTCCGCCGAATCGCCGCTTAAGTGGCTCACGCCGCCCGGCCAAACCAGCAAACCCCAAGCCCTCCGCTCACTTGCGCCGCTCCGCATTGCTCTCGCCAGCTCAGTGGAAGCATTCTCCCGAGCCGCCCTGAGCTTGTTGTGAACGCCTTCGCGCTTCGAAGCGCCGCCATTGGCTCTCGAGCTCGCTCTTCCCTTCCCTGGTGAGCTTTTGGACTCCTGCTCGCGCCATGGAGCTTGCTTCGTCACCATCTTACTCTTCCCTCTCAATCGCAGCTTGATCTTCGCCGAGGTCAAGACCCCATCACACCGCGCGCCGCTTCGCCGCCCGCACGAGGACACGCCGATCCAACCGTGCCCCCGACCACATTTGTGCTCGGTAAGCACCCACTAACCCCCGCATAGCTCGTACGCGCACTAGAATGCTGGTAGCTAGCCCCTAGCTACACGTACATGTGCTTCCTGTAGCTGTCGCCGCCCTAGCTCATCGCGCCGCCGCGGTAGGCCACCCTAGCTTGCCAAACTGGTAACCATAGATGCGCACGGCTTCACTGAGTCCAACGCAACTTGAATCACCTCGAATGGTAGAGTATCGTGGCCGGAATCCGTGCGTGACGCTCACGGTCACCGCGCCAGACGGTGTTCCTCGGGAGAAGACGATGACGGCGAGCCGTCCGTCCGCGCCAAGATCCGTGTGACTTCACCGGCGTGGTCGCCGACAGTGGGCCCACTGTCGGCCGCCGCCGTTTAAAAACTCCGCGGCGTCTATTGTCATCGACATGTGGGCCCTCGGTCCCACATGTCGCAGTAATGAGGCGCTCCGCTCTCGGCGTCTTCGCTCATGGTTACGCCTCGAAACGTCTTCGACGTGGCTAGCTTCGGCCATGAAGTTAGCGGGCGGCCAAAGATCTTGTTCACCGATTTATCCAGATTTTTGTCAATAAAATAAAGACAGTAATTAGAAACGATTTATTTAAAATAGGTAGAGATCTTTAAAAATTCTAGAAAAATTAGGGTAAATACTAGGGCTTGTGAAGGATTTAATAAAAATAGTACCTCACACAGTAACCGAACACGGTTCCTAAATTAAATCCATTGAGCTTATTTTAGGGGTATTAATTCATATAGAAATAAGCAAACAAATAGATTGTGTGTATTAAAAATGGATGAACACCAAAATTAAACGTAAGAAAATCATAGTTGTCGATAAATAACTTTCTGGACCTAGGGAAATATAATATAACCTATGGTATGTTTCCTAATTATATATATATATATTCATATATATATATATATAGCATATATGACCATAATCACTCACACACCACCTAAATTTCTACTCTACTAAGATAATAAGGATTAAATAAGATAATGAAGGAAATACGTCAAACAAAATATGAATTTGCATATTCTAGTTATTGAATGCACTTTAAACACGATAAAACCATATTTTCTCCTATTGGGTTAACTAGGGTAGAAATTACATTACACATATATATATATATATGTATCATGTGCATCATCTCACTAGCAATTCGCGGCCATTCCGCTATGATTCATTACTTAGAAGGATCATGAAACTTTCTCGATATATATATATATATAAATGGATTCATATATAGATACTTAAAGATATGAATCAGTAAATGAGCTTAACACAAGCGACCTCGATTGCATTTCATGCATCATTCTCTTCTTCGCCGCATTGTGTTTATGATGAATTGTTGATTCTCGATTAGACGTAGAGGATCCGGAAGCACCGTTCGAGGACTCCGACAGACCTGTGACTTCAATTCCCAAGGCGAGTTAACACTTCTCCTATAGGAAGTTTGCTTTTACTAGGGAGAGTATGCGCTTTTCCTAGTGCGAGTTAACATCCAATAATATCATATTGAATCCCAGTTTTCCAAAAAGTATGATATTTAAAGTATTAAATTGCATGCTCTTTAAATATCTATACCCAATTGCTTAACCATGATATATCATGCCATGTTATTATTTGTTATTGTTTGACCCTGATGATATTGCCTTGTTATAATCATCTGTCATTTGGCTTTGCTATTGATCGCTTTGATGATCACCCTTGGTAGCTGGTTAATTTAAATAAACTGATTTAGACTCCTAAGTCTTGGTTAAAATCTTGCTTAGACATTGCTCAGTCCAATTATTAATTTTAGGCTTAGAATTGCCTCGGAGCGGTGAACCGACATTCACCGGACATGATCACACATTGAATATGGTTAATCGAAATTGGGCTGGCATGCCGGTGTGTGTTTGGTTGTGATGTCTTGCAATGCGCACGGGTCCGCATTGGGTAAGAAATGAAGTAGCCGGGCTCGTGATTTGAGGAGCTAATCGCCCACATCGTAGTGCATGGAAGAGAGCGGCGAGATCCGCGTAATGCCGCGGCGCCGCCCCTAAAAGGAGGGTTCCGCCACATCGTGTGATTCACACGGAGGGTGCGAAGTTAGCCAAGAAGGAAGAGCATAAGGGTGAGGCCCTTCAGGATCGGCCGGGCTGAATCAAGGATTTCTGCACGGTGCATCGAGGATGCAGTGCAGGCGCCATCGACTATCCGCTGCGGAGATAGTTCCTAACACCACAACGCGCGGCCATCGCGCGGTAGTGCAAGTAGTGGGGATTCAGGGTAGTTACGACTGCGGGCATTCTGTCTGCCGCCATGCATGAGGTGAAGATAGTTTCATGTCGTCATCTCGAGGATGATCTAGGTCCATTCTTCAGAGAGCCGTGAGTCTAGCGTGGGTCGGCAGCCCAGCTAGGACGAGACCGGGTACTTTTTGGGAATGTGATCCTAACGAAGTCGCCACACTCGGAAGATGATGGCGGGAGTGGGAAGAGAACGTTTGGCGAGTGCTTGAACCGCCATGGGATTGGTTGTGCATTGAAAAGGAAATATGATAAATAATCAATTTGACAGGAATTTGGTTAAATGCTAAGTCATAGGCTTTCATTTCCAAAAGCGGCTTTCATGCAAATAAATAAACCCGTCTTTCCTTTGAAACCTCTATCACTAAATGCATTGGGTTGGTGTTAGCTCGCCGGTGTTTGGATGACACCGACCTCGCATAAATATCTATCTTTAGACATGGAGGAGCCCATCGAGGAAGATGCCTACGATTGTCATGAGGAAGGAGATCCTCGATGTGACCGAGAGTAGTTGTTTTAGATAGGATTTAGTGCGTTCCACCGATCGTGTGTGGTTACACAACCGGTGTGATTTGTTGTTCTTTTGAACTTGCAAGTTGCCTTTTGGGAGATTTCCGCTACTCGATGAACTTTGGTCTCAGAATTAAGGCTTAATGCCGTTTGCTACTAATGCGATCTGATGATCGCTGTTATGTAATATTTGGACATCGATGTATGAAATGATTCCAGCTGTGTAACTCTTGCACTAGCCTACTGATCCAGGGCCTAGTGTAGGTCCGACCGTTCTCGCCAGGTAAGCCGAGAATGGGCGCGACATAGACCCAGAACCTAAGACCATGGCAGAGTGCCGGAAGCGCTCGGACTAGGCTAAATGGAAAGAAGCAATTGAGGCTGAACTGCGCTCGCTTAATAAAAGAAAGGTGTTTGGCCCCGTAGAGCTAACTCCTCCTAAAGAGCTCCCCGTAGGAGCTAAATGGGTATTCCTCCGGAAGAGGAATAAGCATCACCAGGTGGTGAGATATAAAGCGAGGCTAGTGGCACAAGGGTTCACGCAGAGACCCGGTGTTGATTATGATGAAACATATTCTCCTGTCATGAGTGGAATCACCTTCCGATACTTAATATCTTTGGCAGCTTGTATGAATCTAAAAATGCAGTTAAAGGATGTTGTGACCGCATATTTATATGGGTCATTAGATTCGGAGATATACATGAGAGTCCCTGAAGGGCTGAAAATCCCAAATCAGGGAGATAGAAATCTGTATAGCATCAAGTTGAATAGGTCGCTATATGGACTGAAACAGTCGGGTAGAATGTGGTACAACCGGCTAAGTGAATTTCTCCTGAAGAAGGGATACACAAACAATGACGACTGTCCCTGCGTGTTTACAAAGAAATCCCCGGGCGGATTTTGTATTATATCTGTATATGTTGATGATCTAAATATCATTGGCACGATAGAGGACATTGGTGAAGCTAGTGCTCACCTGACGACGGAGTTTGAAATGAAAGACTTGGGTAAAACCAAGTTTTGCCTCGTCCTGCAGCTCGAGCATGTGTCAGGAGGGATCTTTGTGCACCAAACTTCCTATACCTAGAAGGTGTTAGAGAAGTTCAACATGAATAAGACACACCCCTTGAAAACCCCCATGGTGGTCCGGTCCCTAGAAGCGGATAAGGACCCTTTTAAGCCGAGAATAGATGATGAGGAGATTTTGGGGCCAGAAGTTCCCTATCTCAGCGCCATCGGTGCACTGATGTATCTGGCAAATTGTACTAGACCTGATATCACCTTCGCGATAAATTTATTGGCCAGATACAGCTCCGCACCAACCAGAAGACATTGGGCAGGAGTAAAAACTGTTCTTAGGTACCTGCAAGGTATGCAGGATCTTGAACTGTTCTATGGGAGGAACGAGTCCAAGAACATGGTGGGTTATACTGATGCGGGTTATATGTCTGATCCACACACTGCTAAGTCTCAGACTGGGTTTGTATATCTTTATGGTGGTACTGCGATTTCTTGGAAATCCTATAAGCAAACATTGGTGGCTACGTCCACTAACCATTCTGAGATCATAGCCTTGTATGAAGCCGCTCGAGAGGGCATTTGGCTGAAAAGGATGGTAAACCATATCCAGAAGTCATGTGGTATAGAAACTATCGATACCCTCATTCCTATTTATGAGGATAATGCTGTTTGTGTCATGCAAATGAAATCGGGTTATATTAAGAGCAATCTCACTAAGCATATTGCTCCTAAGTTGTTCTACCCTCACGAACTCCAGAAGAGCGGTAAGATCGAGGTAGTTCAAGTGAAGTCTAATGAAAATCTGACAGATTTGTTCACTAAGGCATTACCCACCTCAACATTCCGGAAACTTGTTCACGGAATAGGTATGAGGCGATTTCATGAGTTGTAGTGTTCAGGGGGAGACCCCGAACAAAGGATTATAGGTATCCCGTAGATATCTGCATTCTGAAGATGTGCACGTCCTGAAGACGGAAATATTGTACTCTTTTTTTCCTTATATGAGTTTTCCATGAAGTTTCTCGTAATAAGGTTTTTAATGAGGTAATATCACAATGCAGCAGCGCGTGTGCAGTGTACTCTTTTCTCCAATCCTTTTTTTCCCATTGGGTTTTTGGATGGAGTTTTTAATAAGGCATTGGCATATCGTGGTTTGCCCAAGGGGAGTGTTGTAACCCCAGGGTTTATCCCTAAAGGTATTATGGGCAAACCAAATTATAGAGGCAATATAAAAGAGACACCTCTTGTACCAAAATAGATCTGGGAATCGATAAAGAATACAACGTCTCTTTGCCTCTCTACATACTGTGTTCATTGTCTTTGCGATTGCTTGATTGTCGATCATCGGAGAAGTAGACGACGTGATTTACAACAAAAAGCACGAGGAAAGAGATTCACTGTCGATTTGGAAAGAAAGGACTGCCTAACTTTACGCGTGGCATAACAGCTCATACCCCCGTGTTTTTGGCTCCGTTCCTTTTTGCAAACCGCCGGCGGTTTACTATAGTAAATTTTTTTATATTATTTTTAAAATTATTTAAAATTTTTTTTAAAGACTTATAAATTTGCTACAGTAAAATCATCAACCGTCAGAAACCGTCGAAAGAAACAGATCCTTTAAGTCTCGGAGGGAAGAGGGATTTATCTTTTTGAATTCCGGGGGAAGAGGAATAAAATTTGCATGTGAGAGAAGGCGTGGACACGCGTGGGCATCTCCAGGATATCTCGCGTGTCACCACTCGAGCCGTCGATTACCGATCCAACGGCTAGCAGTACCTACAACGTCAAGCCACAGCTCTCCCAGTGAGCGAAGGGAAAGAAGACGAAAGCAGCAGCTTCGCCTTCACGTCGAGCCGCAGAACAACTTTCCCTTCACCTTCACGGAGGCGAATCCCCGCAACCCTCCCCCTCTCCCTCCGTCAATCGGCGATGACGCTGGGCAGCTCCGGCGCCGGATCGAGCGTCGTCGGTGAGCAATCGCCCTCCCCACCTCGACCTCCATCTCTTCTCTCCTTCCCTCCGAGGGTTTTTATGCCACAAAGGCCGCGCGATTCGATTCGGGCCGGCCTGGCCTCCGTCTCTGCCCCGTGCTGTGGCTGACCGATCTGGCTGTTCTTCGTCTGGTGTTGTTCGAGTCCGGGCATGCATCAACGGAAAGAATTTGGTTCGAAGCGATCCAGGGATGGCAACGCGTTATTGGCGCTGATTAGGAAGTGATAATCGTGAGGCTTTGGCACCATATGGATATGGATATATGCATACTAGCTGCTTGTTCACATGCGTTTGTCCCAAATGAATCGGATGATACTCCCCTCATATGCATGGTTTGCGATATGGTTGCAGGAATTTGCGATGTGGTTGTGGAGTTGGCTTGGCTTGGGTATTCTTGGTATTACCGAAATAGCCAAGGTTTCTTGAGGAAGATGTGATTGCTTATCTGCTTCTTATGTGTTAGGAAGGACACTGTATGCATTTGCGCTGGATCAATGTGTTCTTTGCTGATAATGTGGGCATGTGGTGATACATACATCTTAGCCATAGCTTAAGACCTTAAGTGGACTTCAGTAAGTAACCGTATGGGGGAATAGTGCCTAGCATTGGACTTGAGTCTGTACAGTTTATGAAATTTCTCAACGCTCTCTTGACCATGAGTTTGCTATCTGCCTTTAGTCCCATTTGGCTCGATATGTTGCCTTGTCACTGACAATGAATTGGTTCATATCTTTGTGAGGCTGCGGCCCATGTTTAAGTGCTCAAAACACATGTCCAGGGCTCTAGGTGAATGTGTCTTCAGTACATGCAGTTGTTTCTGTTCTCATCAATGTTAAAAGTTGTCCTTAAGGATATATAATAGATCAGATAAAAAGGGGGGTTTGGAGAGAATGCATGGAGTGACATATACTTCTGTCATTTGTTTGTAAGAATCAGTTTCGACTCTTTTGTATGGGTAAATATTTTAGAAAGATGCATGATTGATGTTTGAGTAGTAATGTTGCACTAAATGGTGATTTGATTACTAAATCAGAGTATGGTGACCCCTTGATTTGATTTTGGGCAAAATGGTAAAAAAAATATCAGTTACCATTATACAAGAAGAGGATTTAGCGCACGCCACATGTCTTGTCATGGTCAGCTGCTTATGTTTGTGGTCCAAAGATGATGATCAGGTACAATGCAACTGCTCATAATCAAGTACACAGGACATATTTTTTGTGTTGAAATAGTAATTCTTCAGAACAGCCATGCAAATGTGTAGTAACCATCCATGTGTTAGACAGTAGTCCCCACATAAGAATGAAATATAAATTTGATGCGCATAGGATATATTGCACTTACATTGAAAGCCTTGGTCATGCTGCAGTGCTGCCTGCTGTGAAACTGCATTGGTTCTTCTTTGTTGATTTTGTATGTGTGCACACATGCAGGTTGTGGATCATAACTTTCTGGTATGGAGTATTATGTGTTTGATTTGTTTTAGTTTGCTTTGATTAGTAATCTTAGTCTTTTCTGTTCTAGTTTGCTTTGATTAGTTGTGTTGGGTTGTTTTCTTCAGCTTATCTTATTTGCTTATCTTTTTATTTTTTTATAAGCTGAACTTTGAGAGCTTTCCGAAATAGTTTGGAAAGTCTGGTCCACGTTGTTTTGACTTGTTTCTGAGAGCTTTAAGATGTAGCTTCGAGATCGAAAAAAAGAGACTTAAAAAACTAAAGCGTTTGGCTTTTTGATTCAGAGATAAGTAGATAAGTAATAAGCTGAAGAGAACAACCCCGTATTTTCTTAATTTCTTTTTTCAAATGGAATTGATCTATTGAGTTGCTTTCCAGCGTTCCTGCATGTCGACTGGAACATTTATGAGTGTTCTAATAACCAGTTGGACTGTGTAGCTCAAAACAGCCATGCTGCAATTGTTGTCTTCAGCAATTGTAATGATTAATGCTCACTGAAGTTCATTTTTTTTTCATAACACTACTAATTGAAAATTGTGTATGGAGTTATAAATTTTCTTGGCACTGCTCTAATTTGAGATCTACCCTAATTCTGTAAGAAAGAAATAGTTTAAGTGATTATAGATGGAGCTGGTAAGCACTGTTTAATTGTAGATTAGGTGATTATAAATGGAGCTGCTAAGCACTGCATTTTTGTTCTGGTTGATTAGAGTTTGGTGAGTCAGGGTGTTTTCAATTTCTTGCAGAAAGAAATTATATAATTTGTTTTATTTCCTTTTGCATTGTTCCAACTTCCAAGTCCCTAGCAATGACTCTATGCATTTTTCTTTTGATTCACAAGAAAATAGGTTACAGCAATTGATCATTTGTACTTATCCCCTCCATGTGAGAATGACAATATAGCCTATTGCAATTTTTTGGACACATCAAGAAAGTGTAATACAATTGTTCTAATTTTAGTAATGCTTGTTGCTCCCATATATAACTGTTAGAGAATAGAGAATACATATACATTGCAATTTTGCTTCTGGAGCTGACTAATGCGTAAAATGCCTGCAGTTCCTCGGAACTTCAGGTTGCTAGAAGAGCTTGAGCGTGGTGAGAAGGGCATTGGAGATGGAACAGTCAGCTATGGAATGGATGATGCAGATGACATTTACATGCGGTCATGGACTGGCACCATTATTGGCCCACATAATGTGAGATTTTGGTTCTTTCACCCTTAACCCCACACTCAAATTTATTCCACCATTGCCCATCTGAAAGCTAGTAAAAGAGAGTAAAATTTACATATATTGTGTTCCTTTGATTGTCTTTTCAATCTTATATCGTTACTACTCATCAATCTTTATTGGTCATTCTTAATGCTGATAATACCCTTTTAAAAAAAGGCTACTGGTAATGGCAGCAACGTATAACAGACAGGATTAAGATATATACTTTGTCTTATGTGAAGAAATACATCTAGCCTTTTAAGTCCCTTTTATACTGGACCAGCACTTAGAAGTTCAATCCAAACATACTGGAAGACACCTAAATATATGTTGGGACAAGTTGAACTTGGCTCCACTTGTATTGCTTGTTTAAGCTATTGGCTCACGCCACTTCTATTTCTTCTTAAGCTATTCATTCATATGTTATCTAGAACTCTAAATCTATTGTATCTTCCTCAATCTGGCAGACTGTCCATGAGGGTCGCATCTATCAGCTGAAGTTGTTCTGTGACAAGGACTACCCCGAGAAGCCACCATCTGTTAGATTTCATTCAAGAATCAACTTGACATGTGTTAATCACGAGACTGGAGTGGTTCTCTCTCTCTCTCAGTTTTGTGTATTGTGGGCGCAGGTTTCAGATTGATATTCAGTGTACTTTGTCGTTTATATATCCATTTTGTTGTGGTCACGTAGGTTGATCCAAAGAAGTTTGGTGTGCTAGCAAACTGGCAGCGTGAGTACACAATGGAACATATGCTAACCCAGCTCAAGAAAGAGATGGCATCCCCACAGAATCGCAAGCTGGTGCAGCCTCCAGAAGGGACATTCTTCTAGAGAAGTGCTCCCTGGCCCATTTCCAGAATCAACAGCAGCGACCTGTACCATGTCATTGGAACTTAACAAGTAGCTCCAGCATCTGGTGCCCGTGGTTCTTTCCCAGTTTATATGTGCAAATGCCCTTCTATATGCGAACCGTTGTGATCGGGCAGACATTCTTTCCTTGCAATTTACCTGGTAGCTGTTAACGGGATGGAATGAAATGATTGCCAGTGTGGCAAATTGGAGGTATTAAGGATGTTCCAAGGGAATGGGCAATCGCAGCTTTTTGTTGCATATATACTATAGTGGTTTCCAGCATGCTTTTCTTTGAACTGTTCAATGGGATTTGCTTTTCCAGGTGAAATCTTGCATGCTTGTTGGGTTAGGTTAGTTCCTTCATCTGTATGAATTGCTGGGTGAGAAGCAACGATTTTTTGCTGTCAGTTTTGTATCACGTGGTACTATAACAGCATAGAGTGATTCCATCCAAGTAGCCAACGCATATTAGCCCGTTTGGTTGGAAGGCAAACACAATTCACAAGTTGCTAATTTTTGCTACATTTTCTTTCAAAACTCAAGGCGTGACAGATGCATCGACAGGCAAATGAACGAAGATGAGTACAACTTATGTTTGAATCTAGCCGAGGCGTGCTGCGGCATTTATGCCATATAAAACGTCAGCAAAATGCAATCGTTGAGCCGATGCACAGCACTCAGTGATATCAATAATCAATCAACGTTACACAAAAACCAACTAAATAGGGCCAAATGTACACAATAACAATGGTGCTTCGTCGTACGCACCGACAAAAAGAAAAATCAAAATACATATAGTCTACCATCAAAATGGCATAAAGTCTATAAAATACGGATTTGTATCCTCTGCCTTTTCACCTCACATTTCACTGTAGACATAGTAATCTAGAGTAACATTGAACAGTAGAAATAGTGCCATATAATGTTACTGCTTGCTACAGTACTCTCTAGTTGCAGCATATCTACGGCAAGGGCAGAGGATGCGCGTCCATTAAATACGTATAGTTCACCAGAAAAAAATGACATAAAACTTGTTAATACCTTTGTGGCTTGTACATTGCACAGCTACAAACGTAGGTAGCGTATGGCGGCACCCGCGACTTCCAGGCAAGGGCCTCAAACCTTCCCTGACATCTAACATCTCCAAAGAGAACATCATCTAGTTTTATCGTCGGTAGCATGGCATTAGCACATCTCGTCTCGTACCGATCATAAACCACAAACACGTCATCGTTATCCATTACCACAAAAGATAAAGGATTGCTTTGTGGTACAAGACCATATGAATGCTTATGTGACCAAGGGCTAGTCCTCTGCCTCAAACGTTTCAGAACCTTGCACCAACGTTGATAATCGAGACTCTTATTCAGGAAGCCCCAGACGATATTCGCGCCTACGAATGACCCTTTCATCTCGCCTGCTATCTGTTGGGCGATCCATTCCAGCTTTGGTGCAAGCTGCGGATCGGCGCTCCCGAATGAAAGCACCTTGAAGAAATACCAAAACGCTTCTCGTGGTAGAATGTTCAGCACAAGAGCTTGTGTAGTGCCAAAGCTTGCAATCTTGTTGGATCTACCTGTGATTATGATTTTGCTACCGCTTGCAGAAGCCAGACAAAGCCTATTCCATGGAACATCATCAACATCCCCTGACGTTTCAATGATAACCAGCAGTCTCTCGTTTCCGTTCCAGGAGTTGTTTCGGTGAATGGTCACTCCTCCATCTGCTAGAGTGGTACATTTCTTGTCAGCAATGTCGTCTCCAGCAACGAGCACAATTCGAGTGAAGTGGTTGCGCACTCTTTCGCTACCGTAGACATGCGCAACAAGGGTGCTTTTTCCAACGCCTCTTGGACCAATAATCGGGAGAACACCTACAGCCTCTGCATTAGGAGGCTCAATTTGCAGCAAGAAATTCATGACCCTTTCCGTTTCCATTTGGCGCCCAAACATGCACCTGTCAAGGAGCAGGTGCATGTTGTAAGGTTGTCGGTACAGCAGAGGATAGTTCTTCACAAGTGCAAGAAACTCGCTCATATCAGTGATGGCGTGATTTAAGCTAGCAAGCACCTGCTGCACTTCTTTCAGACACTGTGTACCACCGTCGGAGAAGAAGAGACGCTTGGCAGGATTGAATTTTGAGAGGGCAAAAGAGTAACTCACTTCAGCCTTTGTTTCGTCGCTGGCTTGATTTCTGAAGCTGTCCAGGATGTAGTAGCCTCTGTACATCTCCTTCCTCAGTAGGTTGAGCTGCTGGACCATGGCTTGGTTTCTGATGTCCCGCCCTTCAGCCTCCTCCACGATGACACGAACCCGCAGAAGCAGCCGTTTCAGGCTGTGCAGTCTCTCTTCCATGGCTGGCGATGTTTCCTTGGAGTATTTGTCAATCAAGAAAGATAGAGATCTATTGGCAATTTCACCCATGATTACAGTAAAAACGACCTCCATTGGTAAATCGCTCCTTGCAAAGAAGAAAGTGCAATGAATCACCTAGAGTTCCAACTGTATATAGTGTGGGGATTCTTTTTGATGTCAAGGACTATGTAAGTGGTAAGCGTTCACTAAACGGAAGTGTAACAACCACCCCTCAACCTGGAAATTATATTTACTCTTTAGATTATCAGACTATCAACTACGAGGAGGGGGACACCACGAGACACAACTGCATTTTTTTTTTATATACCACTTACACATAGAGTTAACCGTCACATTGATGGAATCATACGCTAATGGTGAACATATTCGCAGATGTAGACATAATAGCCTTCGGTGTTACTGATGATGCACAAGTGTGGATGAAGGATAAATAATGTTAGCTGTGCTAGTTGCTACTAGTCATGGTAACAACTAATTGCACCGTGAACCACAGCTTACTCTGACGTGTGTTTTTTGAAAGTGTAAATTAGGCACTAAAGTTGTCGAGTGTTCAAATAAGTCCCAAATATAAAAAAAATGTATATATATAATTACACAAAGTTGTTTAAGTGGTTCAAGTGGAGCCTAAAATGCCATGAGTTGTTCAATATGATATGTTGATGTGGACCACTATGTCACCTGTCCACATGTCGATTATTTGCAAAAAAGCCCCTTGGGTCCTCCCTATTGTCTACTTCCCATCTTCTTCTTTCCCCCCTCTTTCTCTCTCTTCGACCTCCCATCCTCCCTTTGTGGCTCGCCCTCCTCACGCAGTCGCTGCCTGCGCCTACCACTGCATCCTCCCCATCGCGTCCTTTGTCAAGGAGCCCGAGCTTGTTCATAGCTGCCACCGAATCCGATGCCACGACATCCTCTCTTTTCTTTGCCCCTCTCTCCCCCCTCTTCCCTCGCCGAGATGGCGTCGTTGGGGTGGCAAAGTTGCTGTCGCGACATCTCGAGCAGGGTGGAGGGGAGGAGCTAGTCGGGATGGGGCCACCGCTGCCAAATCTTAGGCTCGGAGGAGGTCGCCTGTTGCTCGGGCAAGGGAGGTGCCCATGGCCATCGCCAGATCTGAGCATTAGTGAGAGGAGAGGATGGCAGGCGTGGGGTCGACGTGGTGGCCATGAATGTCAAGATCCAAATGGCGGCTGACTCATGTGATCGGGGACGCTGTGGCTGGGCCCCTATCGCCTCCGACTCCTTGGGGCGAGGCCGTCACCTCCTCCCTCCTTCCATCTCGCAATGATGCCGTTGGGACTATGGGGGGATGCCGGTATGGCGAAGTAGGGCCAGGAGGATCGAGGACTCTGCCGCCGGGTAGGGTCGCTGGCCACCGGGATGAGTGGGTTCGCCAGCCGCCGAGAGGAGTAGGATTGTCGCTGGGGGAGGGTGCTAGATTTGCAAGCAATGTGGTTGTGCCAACTGACGGGGAGTAGAGAAGGAGAGGGGACAAGGTTGCTAGAGGCTCACGACTGGCAACAAAGGCGATGGCCATGGCTGGATCTCGCTTCCTCTTGGTTGGATCTCGGCTCGACCTCATACTCACGCCACTTGAAGAGAGAGATGAACAGGGTAGAGAGAGTGGACAGGTGATATAGCCATCCATGTCAACATATTGGACAATTCATGACATTTTGGACTCCACTTAAACAACCTTATGTATCTAAATCTGCAATATTTTTATGATTTGAGACCTATTCGAACACTCAGAACAATTTTAGGTACCTTTAGTGCAATTTACTCTTTTTGAAACAATGCCAGGGGCATATGTATAGGTAGGAACTTTAGATGTTTGGAATATTACATCCTGTTAAAACAGATTGGATACTACACCGAGAGAAGGCAGGTAAAACTAGGGGATTATGGTTGCCGTATTACAATTCCCTTGTCAGCAATACCCTGAAGGATTAGAAACCGCGGTTGTTGAGTTGTGGGATTGTTGAAAAATTTCTCTCTTTCCGAATGTTCCATAGGCTGTGTATGATTTTTTTTTACCCAAGATGTTCCATAGGTTGTGTAGACAAAGATCCCATTTACTTTGGCCTTCTTGTCGACCATTGTGGTGTCAGTGAAAGGGGATGTTGAGATCATTAAAAATTCATATCCATATTTGCCTCGTAAAGGGGCTGGCAAGTATGAAAAACCATGTAAAAAATTTGCATGGATTTTCCCTTTTTCTTCCCGTATTGTTTGAAAAGTAAGATCTGTTAACAACCCTATGAATTGCATGTGATAAAGTTGTTAGGATTGTGCCTAATAGTCATATGGGCCACGTGAGACATGAACTCTGTGCAGGGACGGAACCAGAATGAAATTGATCGGGGTTCACTGCTATAGAGCAAGGGGCTGCACGTATAAAATATATGACCTAATACTAGCTAAATCTTGTTTTGGACCCGGATGCCCGTGCACCCCCGCTGTGTAACCTAGCGCCGCCCCTGACTCTGTGTCGTGTTGGGCCTCCAGGTAGACGTCCACCGAGAGGCTATTTAAAATCTATGATCCTATATTTGCTTAGTTTCTGTTTTATACGGTAGATTGTTTTCAAGCGCTAGTGTAGCATAATTGTATAACCCTTCGAAAGCGAATTTGCTTAGTATTCTCTGCTCGATGTTCATTTCCAGAGATATCGCTTCGTCTTGCTCAGTATCACCTCTTGGATACCCTGCATTGGTTGGACAAACTCGTCCAGTTGCTCTTCTGTTGCGATGCTCCTGAGAGACCGGAGCCAATTTCCATTATGCAACTCCTGTTTCACCCAACGCTTTTCCCAGTCTTTTGAGATGATGTATTCCAAGCCATCCTACCCTTTTGGTCTACAACATTTGCTCCAATTGACTGGACAGTGGCCACCATTACAATCACTTTCTCCTTTCCAAAAGAAGCTTCGCCTAAGCTTGTCGGACCATCTTTCTTTTGATCCAGCTGCTCAGTTGGAGACTCGTTACTTGCCCGTGGTAATTGAAGAATGTCGTAGTGAGATGATGAGATCAATCTTTCTGATTTTTCCTATAATATTCTTCTCGGTTGGCTGAAAGATGCTTAATTGTTGGATTGCTAAAAAACTGAAGTTAAGAGCTTCGAGAAGCTGAAACGTTTTGTTTGACATGGTTTGGAGAGTAAAAAATAACTTCAAGATTTTCGAGAAACGGTTTGAGAAGCTAGAGCATGCATTTGCCTTAGAGAAACAACCAAGTTCTCTTATATCCGAAAAGAAAAGACATAAAGCCTGATACGTTATTTTGTGGTTGGAGACTTGGAGTAGTAAAAAACCAATGAACATTTCTTGTTGATGCATTGGAAGTATTATTATATCAAGGAAAAAATCTACTTTGCACCTTCAAGGATTCCGCATCATCTACTGTACCACGAATTCAAAATCCAAATCTACTTCGCACCTTCAAGTATTCTACTTTATGTACTGTACCACGAACCACGCAAGACCGTTTAACGCCTAGAGCGGTTTTAAAGG
Source organism: Olyra latifolia (assembly GCA_036346145.1). Taxonomy (NCBI): domain Eukaryota; kingdom Viridiplantae; phylum Streptophyta; class Magnoliopsida; order Poales; family Poaceae; genus Olyra; species Olyra latifolia. Next base: position 12,378,878 of record CM070531.1, on the reverse strand, counting down.
GTGATTTTGCCATCTTGATTTATGATGTCAGTGCTACAAAAACCCTCATAGGAGACACCCCATCATATTAATTTTTAGATTTTAGGCCAAATCCATCTTTAATGGGGAGTGAAAAATTCAGAAATTATTATCTAAGTCTGTTTTTGTTAAAACCCGTCTCAGATAATCATTCAGCACGCGGACTGTCTCTAGTAGCAACTTTTTTGTGAAAGGGGAGACAACCCCCAATTCCATTTCCTCCTTTAAAAGGGTACAAACGGAATTACAGTGTTCCAAACCAAAAACCAAACATTCAGACAGCATCCACGATCGTAGCAGCACTGGAACAACCACATTTAAGGAGCCAGCTAAAAAACAATCAGTAAACAAAAGGAAGCAGAAAAGTACATCCCGTTATCAGATCCAGACATTTTCCACACTACCAGCAAAAGTACCCAATCCCAGCTCTCCAGCTACTGCACAAAACTTCAGCTAGCATGAATCTCCAGAGAAAACCACCATCTTCCAGTTGATCAAGACATGTCCTCATCTTTGCAGACCATGCTCTAAATCTCGCCACTCACAGAGCGCCTATCACCTTGAAAATCACCCACCACTTGCATTAATTTGGCCACCCCTTCTTTTATAATCTCCTGCATCTCAACATTAACTAAACCTGCCCAGTAAGTCATCAAAGCTCTTGCCATGTGTAAAATAGTAAAAGGAGAATGCAATTTCTTATCCTCAAAGCAAATTTTGTTTCTCCAACTCCAAATAGCCCAGAGAACCGCTGCTATACAAAAAAGATGTAACTGCACACCGCTAGACCAAACCATCTGGCACCAAGGAAGAGCTTGCTCTAAATTACAAGGTACAACATTACACTTAGGGCTGGAAACGAGCCGGGCTTGGCTCAGCTCGGCTCGGCTCGCTCGAGCTCGGTCAGGTAGCAAGCCGAGCCAGGCTCGGCTCGGTGATTCAGCGAGCCCGAAAGGACGGCTCGGCTCGGCTCGGTCCTGGCTCGTGAGCCGGCTTGTTGGCTCGCCGAGCCAGACCGTTCAGCACTTCAGCACAAGCACGGCAGCACTCCAGTAGCCATCCAGCAGCCAATATTGATCAACAGGTAACAACAACAGTAAAATAAAGCATAGAAACAACCATGACCATGACCAACCAAGCCATCAAACCCATAATGAACATTTTAGCCTTCAAACAATCCGACAGCAACATGCTGTCTGCCGGCTCATTGGCTCGCGAGCTGGCTCGTGGCTCGGCTCGCCTAAATTGCGAGCAAGAAAACTAGGCTCGGCTCGGGCTCGCCCCGAGCCATGAGCCAGCACGAGCCGAGCTAGGCTCGCCCGAGCCCGAGCCGAGCTGCGAGCCTCGAGCTTTCTGCCCAGCCCTAATTACACTGAAAGCAACGACCAATACTTCCCTAAATAACCCGGCTAACAGAGCAATTGAAGAACATATGATCTAAAGTCTCAATATTATCACAAAAACCACACCTAGGATCCCCATCCAATTTCTTTTCCTAAGGTTTTCTTTAGTAAGAATAGCCCTATTAAACACCAGCCACATAAAAATTTTTGTCTTTAGGGGAATATGGCATTTCCAGATCTTCCTATTATCAACTCTTGGAACATGTTTTTCCAATAAAGAGTACATACTACTAACAGAGTAAGTATTTTTAAGTCCATTCTTCCACCTCACTATATCATTCGAATTGTCAAGAGGGAAAGCAACACATTTGTTTATAACATTCCTCCAAGAGGCTTCAATATTATCTGGAATATACCTTCTAAACGGGATACCCCAATTTTTTCCCCAAGCTTCCGATACCGTAATATGCTTTACCTGACAAATATCATATACTACCGGGAATTCATGAGCCAAAGGTCTATCTAAAATCCAATTATCCTACCAGAAATCAGTCAGGTCTCCCTTACCAATACAGATTTTCCTACCTAACAAATAGAAATCTCTAACTTTAATCAGATTTTTCCAAAAAAACCGAGTCCCCCTGAGTAGCTTTGAGAAGTCTGATATTCTTCTCACGAAAATATTTGTGTTTCACAATCTTTTGCCACAAACCATCCTCATTTTCTAGTTTCCACCACCACTTGGTAATAAGACTGATATTAAAAAATCTTAAATTCTTCACACCTAATCCCCCTCTATCTTTACTCCTACAAATCTTATCCCACTTAACCAAATGGTATTTTTTTTCCCGCCGATTCTTGCCAAAAGAAGCGTCGTCGAATTTTATCAATTCTATCTATCACCGTCGAAGGTAAGATGTACATAGACATTATATAGGTAGGGATGTTACTCAAACAAGCATTAAGTAAAACACATCTACCTCCATAAGATAGAATATTCCCTTTCCAAGTGTCAATTCTTTTCTCTAACTTCTGAATAAGACCCTCCCAATTTCTGACCAAGATTCTATTACCACTGATAGGAAGACCTAAATATTTCAAAGGAAATGAACCAATAGAACAAGTGAACAATGCAGAATAGTAAGATTCACACTCAATGTCTCCATTAATAGATATGACTTCACTTTTGTCAAAGTTTATTTTTAACCCAGAAATATTTTCATACACAGCTAGAGCCAATTTAACAAAAGGGGCTTTCTCTCTATCATTTCTCAGACATAGCACCGTATCATCAGCATATTGTAGAATAGCAAGTCCTTTCTCAAAAATATCTGTAGCCAAACCAAGCACCAAATCTTTCCTTTGAAGGTTTCTAATCAACTTATTAAGAACATCAGCAGCTAAAATGAAAAGGAAAGGGGATAAGGGGTCACCCTGTCTAACCCCTTTGAAGCTACTAAAAAAATTACCTCTAAGCCCATTCATGTTGACACAAATAGATCCTCCATGTAGAATTTGTTTGACGGGGTGAAAACCTCTCAGACGCAAACAGTCTAGCAAGAAATCCCAGTTAATTTTATCATAAGCTTTTTCAAAATCCAATTTTATCAAGACACCCTCTCCATTTTTTTTAGTATGATGAATCAGTTTATGAAGCACTACCACACCATCAAGAATATACCGATCCTTAATAAAAGCAGATTGATTTAAAGATATAATTTTTTTGCATAATATTCTCCATCCTAGAGGTAATAGTTCTAGTTACAATCTTATACAAGCAGTTAAGTAAACAAATAGGTCGAAACTGTTTGATATTATGAGGCGAATCAGATTTTGGAATAAGAACCACCATTCCTAAATTAATCCGACTAATGTCAATGGAATGAGAGTAAAAGTCTGTAAATATAGCCATCACATCATTTCTGACAATATCCCAACATTGCTGAAAAAATTCAATAGGAAGACCATCAGGCCCAGGGGCCTTATTTTTCGCCATCTCAAAAATAGATCTCCTCACTTCTTCCTCAGAAAAGGGTTCAATTAATATAGAATTGCAACTCAAATCCACTTTTTCCTCTTCATCCCAAAAAGCATTTCCTAAGGAAAATAGGGGAGACTCCCCCGGGCCAAAAAGAGATTTGTAATAAGTAGTAGCATGTTGTAATAAATCTTCATTACCTTCAATAACCCTACCATTATCAGTCAAAGAATCAATCAGTTTTTTCTTTTGTTTACCCTTAGCAATCTTATGAAAATAGGCAGTATTGCAATCCCCTTTTAGCAACCAGTTATTTTGAGATCTGGAATGCCAATGCTTTTCTTCTTCATCATAAATCTTAAGCAAATCTGAATGAATATTAATCCTTTCACAAGCTTCCCTAGTAGTGAGGTGTCTACGTTCTTCAATTTTATCTAAAGATGCCATCCTATTAAGGTAATTCTGTTTAGTCACTTTCACATGACCATATTTATTAGCACCCCATCCCATTAAAGCTTTTTTCAATCTTTTGATTTTCTTTTGAATAATGGTTATACTATCACCACCACCATAGGGAGCTTGCCAATTCTGAGTCACAAAGGGAAGAAAATCCTCATGTTGACTCCAATTAGGAGAATAAGAAAAAGTCCTTTTCTTAATAGAGCCCATACCACCAGACTTAAGTAGAATAGGATTATGATCAGAAAAACATCTAGGTAAGCACTTAACCAAAGCATCAGGAAATAAATCACCCCAACTCTCATTTACTAAAACTCTATCTAATTTTTCAAGGACAGGGAACTCCTGCATGTTGGACCAAGTAAATTTTCCTCCAACCATAACTAACTCACATAAGCGATGATTATTTATAATCTCATTGAACATATTCATAAATCTAAAATTGCTGTATGAACCATTTTTTTCCGAAAATTTTCTAATAACATTGAAATCACCTCCTATAATGTAAGGAACATTAGAATCCTCCTCTAAGCTATCACAGGTTAAAGAAATTTCATGAAAAAAATCGAACTTAGACTCATTATGAGGAGAACCATAAACCATAATCACATTCCATCTCATCCTATTTTTCTTGTCCCAAAGATTAAGCACCATAGAAAAAGATCCCAGTCGAACATTTAACAAGTCAAAACTCTTACTCGCAATACCACACAAAATCCCTCCAGCTCTACCCACAGCCGAAATCCATTTCCACACAAAATGATTATTGGGATCCACACTCCTAAAGAAACCCTGGGAATAGACACTTTTTTTGGTTTCACACAGCCCCACAAAGTCCAACAGATGATTATCAATACAATCTCTAAGAAAACCCTTGAGACCCTTCTTTTGAATACCTCTACAATTCCAGAAAAGTACATACATTAATGTTTTCTGTCATTTTGTCTTGTTTTTAATATTTCTTTTCTCACATACACCCAACTCTACTCCTTCCCTCACAATACCTCTAGTGCTCTTAATATGAAGATCAGACCTAATTCTCCTCTTATTTCCGCTATCTTTCTTTTTCTTTTTAACAGATCTAGACTTCCTCGGCGCACACAAATTCTCTTCCAATCCTATCATACTATCACCCTCCGAATCCCATTCCTCAATTATAACATTACTGGTAGAAAGAGCCTCATTATTCTCTAAAGCTTTTTCAACTTTATCACACTTACTTTTATTATATAAATCTAATCTAGCTCTCTCAACATCTCTCAAAACATCAAATTTTGAAAATGGCATATCACCTAGACAAATTCCCATATCCGAAACAATACTACTAATTTCAGAATTAGACAAAGCACTAAAGGAATTTTGAGTGTGCAAAAAGTTACCTTCCAAATTTTCTTCCTCTGCGGATTATGCGCCTTGATAAAAATACTAGTATGATCACCATTCAATCTTTTGCTTCTTCGGATTGGAACATCACATTTTTTTTCTTTTCTCTGAATATGGACCAAATCATCAGCCTCTACTCTCCTCTTTTGCCCCACTGCACCACCCTCATTCAAAGAACCATCCGTATCAAAATCAACCGGAGCATTCCCCGAATGCTCAAGAGGGGCTACCACTCGCAAAGGCAAGACTTCACAGATTTCCTGCGAATCTGGGTCCGGCGCCTCCCCCGGATTCACCACTACCTCTTGACTCATAGTACCTGATCCTATCTTCTCAGCTAAACCCCTTAGCTCCCTTCCCCCACAATCCAACTCTTTGAACTCTTGTATTTTAAGCAAAGAAGACTCCATCTGCTCCTTACTAGCCAGAACTTTCTCAACCTGCATATTGCTCAAGAAATTATCTTCGGAACCCCTCAACATGAGACTATCACCAGGAAGCAACCTCAGATTCTAGGAAGCAAAATCTCTACCCGCATAAACATTCTGAAAAGGATCCTAACATGAAGCAAAGGGGACAAATCACGCAAGAACCACGCTTGCAAAGAAGAGGCCATATGCATCCGAGATGTATCTTTCTCATTCTCCATCTCAGAGTTCATGTTTATGCCCAATTGAGCAGCCAACTTGGAGAAACCAGAATGTTCCTCTTCATCCTCTTCCATGTCACACTCAATATCTTCCTGTCCTAAGCCCACATTCACACCACCTTCATTATCACAATTTTTCAAAGAATCAATATCTATCATGCAAACTTCCCCTTCTTCTAACTTGACAGCTTTCTACCCCCTTGATAGCTTTTCCCATCAGATTTACCCCAGCTAGTAATACCACCACTCTGTTCCTTATTCATTTTCGCCTTTTTGGCAGCATGTGTCCAACTATCATCATTTCTCGAGTCCACACTCACTCCCATAGATCTTACATCGAAAAAACTGGTGTCAGCTGGTTCTTCGACCTGAATAATGAACTCAAAAAGCCCTCTCCCAATAACCTCCTCCACCACAGCAGGGATTTTTAACATATCCTTACATAAGATCCTCACCCTCACAAAATCTGATCGAAAAATAGATCCATCATCCACCTCTAAAGGAACACCCACAAGACAAGCAACAGAAAAAATAGTGGGGTAGGATCTTTTCTCCATAGGGATGTTTAAAATCCGAATCCAAACATCTTGTAGCATCTTCTTGGCACCACTATCCGCTTTCCAACTTTCAATTTTCATAAAAGCATTAGCTATTCTCATTTTCATAGAGGGAAGATCAGCCATTTCCTCTACTTTTCTAGCATTAGGAAACCTCATCAAAAATCTATTATCACCCAGATTCCTAGCTGTACAATTCCACTTAGGGAACGACTTGAAAATAAGGTTGAACTCTTGCTCCACTTCTCTAACAGAAACAGATCCCCCATCAATCAAGATAATAGCCATATTACTCTTATCTCTGCTAAAATGCTCAGAAGACACATCATACAAGACATACATTCCTTGATCCACAGATTGAAAACCACAAATGGAGGCGCATACTCCCAAGGTCTACGATTAGGGCATCTCATAGCCACATGGCCATCTTCCCCACACCAGCCACACAAGAAAATACTAGTGCAATTAAAGGCCAAATGCCCAATCTTCCCACATCGAAAGCAAGCCCCCAAAGGTTTCTCAGATCCAGAAGAAACAACCCCTGATTTATCTGAAGCTATCTGATCTTTAGCATCTACACGAATCGGTTCTCCTCCCTCAACCGAAACAGGACCAGATCTTGGAATAGGGATTACCTGATTCGAGATCAAAGAAGTCTCCACAACTTTCTTCCCTTTCTCCCCATCCTTGCTACTCACACCACCACTCCGAGAAGTCTCCAAGATCTCCTTCTTCGAAGAATCAGACGTTGACATCCGGTTCCAGGTGAAGCCTCTGCCACCCCAGCCTCCACCCTGAATCGGACCCCATCGGCCTCTTCTTCCACCACCTCCCCAACCTCCAAGATCACGACTATTACTCGCCTCCATGCGAGAAGGAGAACCAATCACCGCCAGAACAAAGGATCGCCCGTCACCCCTAACCGTACCCCTCCAGCCGCCACCAAGAACACTCAACGGAGGAACCCTAGCGGCGGACTGGAATGGACGCCAAGATCCCCCAAATAAGGCCACACCCCGGTTAGATATATGTTCAGCAGCGCCATGGGCCGTCCCAATGAAGCTGGGCCGTTGCTTGTCAACCAAAATCGGCCATCGCGACCCAGATGAACAGGGGTCTCCACCATGATACTGCAGCCCAGCCAAAATACCACCAGGAGATCCACTCTCCATCCACAACACCGAGCAAAATCAGCCCAAATCCAACAACATCAAAGGAAATATCACAATCAAAAACCAACAGGGGCCAGAGATCCGCGTCGAAACCCAGTCCGCCGACAAGAACAACGACCGGCGGCAAACCCTAGGTGGCGGAGGCGTTCTTGCCGCCGGAGAAGTCGAACCCCCCTGATGTGCAACCCTAGAACAGGTAATTCAATGTGTTGTTGTGTTAAATGTCTCTAGTAGCAACTTATCAACGTCTCTTAAACTTTTATAGACGGATGCAAAGAAGGCCCGTCTCTATTAGTGCTAGTCATCAAAGACGGTTTTTTTTATGACAAACTGTCTCCAGTGGTTTTGGAGATGGGTAAGCATGGGACAACTCTAGTAACAAGTCATCTCGGATGTCTCGCATAACAGATACGGTTCGTAGGAGGAACTGTCTTAGATAGAGTTGCCGCACTTTTAGTACCCTTGAGGCCGTGACTGGCCCATGGCTCGCATTCCCCCATACTTTGCCTTCCTCCGCCGCCCTCCTCCACCGCGCCATTCCACCGCCGCCCTCCTCCACTGTGCCAGGCCGTCGTTGCCTTGCTTGATTGCACGGGGGTCTGCCGCTGCTGTCGCCGTCGCCTTGCTCCACTGTATCGGTCCACCCCTGTTGGTTCGTCGTTGTCTTGCTCCACTGTACAGGTCTGCCACTGCTGTTGCTGTGGTTGTCTTCCTCCATGCGCTGGTCCTCTGTCGCCCACGTGCGACCGGTGCTTGCCATCATTTCAGAGTTGAGATGCAGGGCCGAGCCGCTTGATCCGGTGATTTCCTATATGCATAACTGCTTTTGTTTATGCATCAGTTTGCCTAGGAGTTTATTGGAGAGAGGCTGTCTCAGACTTGGATAGTGGACAACAAGTTGTGCCGGGAAAATTGTGCCTATTGTTGTGGTCAACGTGATAGGGAAAATGGGTCAGGTGTGTACCTTTTCTTGTGCATGTTGTGATTGTTGTGGCAGCATAGGATGCAGAGACCTGAATATAGGATACGGTACTAATGCAGACATCAAGGTGCGTAACCTACCAGTAGGAGGAAATAAAGAGGATCGTCCCATGGATCCACCGGTGCCGATGGCACCGCCTCAGGCCTCGTTCTCCTTGATGAACATCCTAGAGAAGGAGTTCATTGATGCTGACTTTGAGTTCAAGGATGGAGCGGTCGAGTTTGACATCGAGGAGATCAAGGTCATAGTCTAGATCTGCTTGACGTCGAGGATTTCACTTTGCTTAGTTAAGTAATTTATGTTGTAAGTCGGGGACTCTTATATTTCATATGTGCGTTGTTCTAATATTCTAAATGTTTTGTACTTATTGTGAACTTTTAGTGATGTTATGTGATGTTGATGTTATGTTTTATGAGTATATTTTTATGGTAACTAATGATATGTGTGTGATAAAATATAGATGGATCGAAGCTAGATGTACCACGCAGATAGATATACAAAAGAATACGTTTCTGGCGTGTCTGTATTTATAAGAATAGCTATGCAGGATAGACTAAACAAAGGATGAGATTTCATTTGTTGTCCATGCGTGTATTGTGATAATGTAAAATTGTTTAGAAACTCATATGAAATACAAGAACATTTGATCTGGAGGGGGTTCAAAGAGGGATATTCATGTTAGGACAAGCACAGCGAAGAGTCGGACGACAATTATCCCTGCTGATATTCCTAGGGCCAACTTTGCTTTGGACGATGGCATCTCAGATGATGACAATCTAGATCGAACTCAATCGAGACAGTACTTATTTGCAAACAACTTCTGGGGTGTACCTCGAAGCCGATCGAAAGGCGATGCACAACAAGTCGATCAAAATCAAAATACGATGTAACTAATCTAATTGCGGTGAAAAGTAAAGAATAGGTAAAAGTAGATATATTGTATTGATACGATGATCCTTTTACACGTCCCAAGGGCTAAGTATTTATATAGACTCATGTCTCAATCTAAACTAGGACTCTTATTTCGTAACTGATTCAGACTCGATTTTATCTTCTAATTTTATCTAACTATTCCTAATATACTCGGACCCTAGCCAATCAGGACCCTTGCGCCCCAACATGACTCTCCTTTCCATACTTAATCTCAGCCGATTTGGGCTTTCCTTTTGTCTCTGTTCTCAGCCCATATCTTCTCAAAATCCAACCCGATTTCCAGAGGTTTCTAGGCATCGGCCGATGCCAAAATCTGGTGTCAACAGATAGTGATCTCAAGAATCGAGCCACGAAGCCATTCAGACCTCTTCTTTTGTGTCTAAAATCATATTAAAAATTTCAGCATCAAATTTATAATTTATTACAAGTCCTATGCTGTAACACTGTGTAATTATTTTGGGGCTTTTTTGGTTTTTCTGAAAGATTTAAAAAATATTTTTTAATATTTTTTTAGTCTTTCTATGCCTCTTTTTAATGTCCCTCAAATTTTCAGATTATAATTTATCATAAATTTTCAAGTCAATCAAACAGTGCCACAATCCATCGAGCCAGTCTGTATGTTGCTGGCGCCGCAAGCACTTTTAGTCCTCCTCTTCCTCCAGTTTGGCCTGAAGCAGCCACTACTCCTTCGGTCTTCTGCCTTCCTCTTGGCTACCAGACTCCCGGTCTCCGGCAGACGGCAACCACGAGTTCACGACTTCAACAAGGCGTCGCCGGTTGCCTTCCACATGCGTACGTCCCCAACCTTCGCCGACAGTGAAGGAGACATGCAAGAAAGCACGCTGCGATGGCTAGGCGGTGGGTAAGATGACCAGCATGCTACAGATCGGAGCTTAGGCTATCCCCAACTATTTTTCCTTCATTTCCTTTCCTTCCTGTTCCCTTCCCTATATTCGTTTCCTTCATTTCTTACTATCTCCAACAGCATCCCTTGAAAGAGAATGATATACGAAAAGGAGATAGAATCTCTTTCTGAAGAGAATGGAGAGAGAAATTCCTTTACGAAGAGATTGCTGAAGGGAATCTGTTGCAGCACTGAAGGGAATGAAATCCCTTCACGACAGAAATTAGGGAGAGGAAGGGAAAGGGTTGGAGATAGTCTTAGTTGGTGGCAGTTCGTGCTTGCCACAGGAGCCCGAGGCACGACCTGCCCGTGCCGTGCCAGCCCGCCCCGGCTCAACTCCCAGCTTTACTGCTGTTGATGTTGCATGATACATACGTGCCCGGCCTGCTACTGCACCAGCATGTGTATATGCCATCCATGACTATGCTGCATGCTTATGTATACTCCCAACCCTACATGGATTAATATGTATGCTGCACGCATGCGAATGCTACTTAAACCGGTTGAACCGGTGGTTCGACCGATGAACCGTGAACTGAAGACTTGATCGTTCGATCACCGGCCAGTTTGATTTTCAAAACTTGGTCCCGAGGTCCGTCGTTGGCATGCCCTAAACTCCTTCACATTGGATCCTCCCACTTGCAGATTGGTCACTCCAGGCCGTCTCTAAAAATTCGAGGCCCTAGTGCAAAATGCATAATGGAGTCCTAAATTTTTTTAAAAAATTGTATTTCTAATATAACTAAGGCATACTGTCACTCAATTATATAACTTCAATACGTGCTATTTCATACATATTTAAAAATTTATCAAATATTAATGCTTAAAAACTGACCTCAGGTTCTACTGAAAAGCATCACCGATCACAGTGGGCTCTCAGCAGGAGCCCGCTCAGCCTTTGCAGACTCTTCTCGGCGTCCGGCTGATGCTTTCAGCAGCATCTCGTGATCACAAAGGACGCCGACTTGCTGACCAGATCGCCGACGACGGCAGAAACGAGGATCGCCGACGACGGCTGAAGGGCTGATGCTTCCGTAATTCCATTGCATCGCGGCTGCCTGCTGGACTACTACGGTACTAGTACCTGATGTTTGGACTTTGGGATTTGGAGGCCCATCGAATTTGGGGCCTGTGCGGCTGCCCAGCTCGCACAGGGCCTTCAACGGGCTTGGGTCACTCCGTAGCCTGACTCCTCTATGGTGAGGCGCCAGACATCCTCCCTCCACAGCTTCAACGCCAACGCATGGTTGCCAAAGATTTACAAGAGGTAATGGTACTTGCGAAAATCAGACCTTTCAGATTTTTTGAACGAAAATTTTGAACACAAATTCAAAATTGCATAGTCCAGAATTACCGAAATGTTTTAGTCCATCGTTAATTGCTCCAAAGTTTTATGACCAGGCCCCACCAATAACACTGTGAATCAGAAATAATCTACGAAATGTTTTTCCATTGTCCTGCTTAAAAATTAGCCCCATGTTCACCATATGCTTCTCTTTGTTTTCATATATACTTCCGCTCGTAGGATCGAATTGGCATTGCATGCCATGGAGTACGTCCCTTATGGCGTGTTTGGTTCAAGACGTGGCTCCATCTATGACTGCCTAGTCCATCGACGAGCGGAGGATTGCATCGTCTGACGATTTTGATGGAACGAACGGTCACGCGATTTAGCTTGACCAAACACGGGCGCCAGGCTTGGTTGTTGGATTTAAACCAGCAAACGAAACACGCTGTTAATGTATCCAAGTTTACTGATTCAAATTAAGTAGCACGAGTAATACATTCCATTCAGTAGTCATGATGTGACGATTGATTAAAGCCTTAGCCATTTCACTTTGGGTCAAGCAGATGAGAATCTCCATATAAGAACAGTACATATATCCCAACGTGTGAAGTGAGAGATATGTAATGCGCACCATCTTGTTGGTTAATTTGAATAAGACAACCTCTGTATTTTAGATTTCCATCTTTTTCATATTTAAATATAGTGAAGAATTCAAATCAGAGGTGTTATTTTTTTTTTATCATTTTGGCATCGAGCTATTTTTCTTTGTGTAGGATCTGCCTATAGTATTATTATCGCCATAGAGTTTAACCAGCAAATTAGTGATGGATTTCCTATGGTTCCTCTGCATCTAGAACAAGAGAATATCGAACACAAACATGGAAATGTATGAGAGAAATATTACTGGCTACTAACTCACTACTGTACATCGGAGTATCACAAACGGTTCGTACGGCCCTTTACAAGCGGTTTTTGAACCGCTTGTACGAAACCGCGTGTGATACCTGGCTGGTATCACACGCGGTTCCCTCAACCGCTTGTGGTAGTGTGTAAAAAAAGGGGAGTATCACAAACGGTTCGTACGGCCCTTTACAAGCGGTTTTTGAACCGCTTGTACGAAACCGCGTGTGATACCTGGCTGGTATCACACGCAGTTCCCTCAACCGCTTGTGGTAGTGTGTAAAAAAAGGTAAAAAATGTTTGGGGGAAGTGGGATTTGAACCTAGGAGCTCATGCCTCCTCATGACCCACACCTCATCCAGCTAGCCAACTCACTCACGCGTGCTCTTTAATAGAGTAGGACAAAATTTCTTCTTAGCCTTTTGAAAACTGGGCCTTTACAAGCGGTTCGTGTCCCAACCGCCAGAAGCTTATTTTAGCCAAGCGGTTCGTGTCCCGAACCGCTTGTAGAACCCATTTCTACAAGCGGTTCGTGTCCCCAACATTGGTAGAAGTCTATAAGCGGTTGGGGACACGAACCGCTTGTAGAAGCCCTATTCAGGCCCGTTGGTTTCAAACCGCTTGTATTTCTCAAACTACAAGCGGGCCGAAGTCAACCGCTTGTGATAGGCCGTTTGTGAAACCCTTATCTGTAGTAGTGACTATTGACCCATCTACCACGTGTAGTTGACCGAAAAACTTAGCTTGGCCTATACGAGGCATAAAGGCTCGTGGGAGCCAAGTTGAGCTCGTGCAAGACTCCAGTATTTGGTTATCTGTATCGCCTGTGTCTAGCTTATGGAAGCCTGTGCTTTATTGCTGGTACCTGTACATGCTTCCTTCTGAGTTGAGGCATTTTATCAAACTCCTTGGAGGCGCCCTCCCCATGCCATGGTAGCGCCAGCCCGAGTCCTAATGCATATCCCCTTGTGATACGAGTACGGATGAGTTGCATGATCTTTGTTCATTTGAGTTCATGGTTCAAGGAAATCAGGTTGCACGAGTGACCGAACCAATCAACTTTGTTACTACTTATGAATAATAAATGGGCAAGGTGTTGGACTCTCAGCTATGGATGTATTTGAGAAAACCAAGGGAGCACACTACCAAGATGATTTCGCATAGTATTTCTATATGGTCATGCCTTTCCTTGCATTGCTTAGGGTGGGGGCCACCTCAAGATAGGGTACAATCTCATGTTCCACAGGTGGGACCGAGAGAAGGGTGATCAATCTATCCATCTGTTTGCTGCCATTTTTAGTGCACATCCTGATATTTCACATAGTCATGGGCCCCATGGTTGGGATGATATTGGAGTCTAGTTTCTATCATTTTAAACCATGAATCTTTTCGACATCTGAGGTAGGAGTTATGACTATTTTGGTGGGAGATGCACAGGTTGTTCGGTGCTGCGCGAGATTTGATGCTGCTTTCCAACTTCCAATGCTTTTAACCTTTTATCTACCCAAGAAAACTTTTAGCTTTTAGTTTGCTTTCACACCTAAACTACTCCCTCCATACTTCAAATAGTAGTCGTTTTAGACATGTCCTAAGTCAAAGTTTTGAAACTTTTATCTATGCAAATCTTTTGAACTATTTGGATTGGACACATAAAAATCATACACATAGATTCATCTCAAAAAACACTTCCATAATATCATATTTTTTTATGGATTTTATAAATAAATTGTAATGGTAATTAGTGGTCAAAGTTGCATTTTGAAGACCGTGTCGATGTCCAAACGACTACTATTTGAAGTATGGAGGAAGTAGGAAGGATGTTTCTAGTACAAATACCAATGTAATCCTACCATTTGAGAAGAAGAAATTCAGTCATGAGTTAAAACACATGTGTGTGTTTCAGCCTAGTGCTGTTTGCATGAAACCCGTTGTATTGATCAAGTGTTTCCTATTTGTGTTGGCTTTGTAGACCAAGAACATGTGGTTCTTGGGTTGCAAGCTGAATCTATATGATTCACCTCTTTTGTATTGTGGGCATAATATATCTTGTTCACGGGTCAGAGAGTTTTTATCTTTGTTGCTATCTTGTTATTCAACCAAGAAAGATTTAGCTTCACCTTGAGGTTCGATCCTCATCATTTGGTACCAGAGCGATGGTTGCTCGCGGTGCTGATGTTCACTACTAGAGAATAGACCTTTAATACCGGCACGTCAATCCCGGTTGGACACAAATCGGTACTGATAGTGGCATCAGTCCCGGTTTGTGGCTCCAAGGCTTCAATCCCGGTTCGGCTCTGACATCAATCCCGATTCGTGATACGAACCGGTACTAATAAGTTCTTTGGCAGGTGAGTACAAAACAGCTGGCATGGGTGCTCATCAGTCCCGTTCGTAACATGAACCCGGACTGGTGCCTCCTTATCAGTCGGGGTTCCTGTTATGAACCGGGACTGATGCCTCTTTTGAGGAAAGTTCAAAAGGACTGCATATCCTAATTATATCAGAACGCGTGGTGGGGTGGGTTGGTGTAACAGCCCAAATATCTGCATTATATTTTTGTAAATCACTCTTGTGAGGATGGTATGTTGCAGATAACGTTTCTTTAAAAATAATTCTTTCAAATTTATGTTTGGGCCTTTAAAAACTTTTAGGCTAATAATTGCCTAAATTTACTTGATTTAGATAAGTAAAAAAAAAAAAATCAAATTTTAGCTCCAATCATGAAATATCAAAAATATAGTAAAAGAATAGGTTAAGCTAAAAGTTTAACTATAAGCAAATAACCCTTAAAAATCTCCTAGGCCTACATATATATATATATATATATATAGGGACAATTTCATATATATATATATGTATGTATATGTATGTATATATATATATATCTATATAAGAGACATAAGAACATGAGCAAGTGTATATATACATATACATGCAATATCACACTAAAAATCACACAAAAATTATAGAAAATAATTTTTACCCTATTTGATAACCGGAACCTATTATTAACCAAGTTGACCATAAGTGGGGCCCACATTGTAGTCTTTCCCTCTCTCTGCCCTTGTGGGCATTTCATCAAGCAGCTAGGCTGCCTCCCAGCTACTTCAGCCATGCCCCACCTCTCCGGCGAATCCCGCCCATGGCTGCTTGGAATCGCCCAGAGAGTCATCCATTGGTAGCGTGCGTGCATCGTTTTGGCCTGAGCTGGCCCCACCGTTGTTCCGACTTGACGTTCGGCCACTGCCGCGCCGCCGCTCTCTGCCAGCCTTGCTGACCAAGTCGCCTTGTCGGAAGGCGTGGCCAGACCGTGTCAGGCACCGCCCGCCTTACCCAATGGCTGCCCTGGCCGCGCCGACCCAGCTCCTGACCTCTGCCGCGGCCTGCTCTGGCTTTGCCGCCTGTCCAAGCAACCCTGCTGCCCGGGCGTGCTCGCCTGCCGCGTGTGAACGAGTCACCGCCCCTGTCTGCCTATCCGCGACGATGTTCCCTGGTGACGGCCTGAGCCCTCCTCGTGACCGCTGGACAATGCTAGCGCTCCGGCGAAGCTTAAATATCGGCCGAGCCGCGTCGGTCCCGTTCCTCTCTCCCTACCCGCACGTCGACAGCCTAAACCCGAGCTCCCTACCTCTAGCCAGTGTGCGCATTAGCTTCGCCTAACCCACACCACGCTCCTGCCCGAAGGAATCGGATCGGGAAGCTTCAAGCTCGCCGGATTTCTCTTGCCGCCACCGGCCGCCCGATTCTTCCCCATTTTGATTTCTCCCTTCTCGATGAGTCCATTGACGATTGCTTGCGTAAGGAGCATCACCTCACCCCTGCTTGCCTTTCGCCCAGGTTAATTGGACCCAAGAACCCCCGAAGCACCCTGGCATTGTGAGCCCTGTTTCTGCCCTGCTTCGGCCCCAACGCCGCCAGCTCGCTCCACGCCTCTTCCGTTCCAACCAATAGCTCGGTGAGCATCTACAAACCTTCCTAATACTCGCACATGTCCCTGATTAGCTTAAACAGTAGTACATAGCCTTAGGTTGTTGTTGCCGAGGACGTTCTCCGCCGTCGATAGGCTCTCCGCCGATCTAGGCCGACGCCGGTGAGCAGCTCGACAGCACGTCTTAGAACATCTCGCTTGGAATCTATAGCGCCCAAAAACCCCCTCTCTAGAGCACTGTAGCTCCGCCGTCGCGTCGCCGAGAGATCGCCTGTTTCATGACGTCAGCTCATCACTCCGGTCGGAGGTGGACGATGAAGTCCCGATTCGTGCGTGTGATCGGATGATTTTTAAATCATGCGCGAGATTGGAGGAAGCCGCTGACATGTGGGCCCTTGGCCCACCAGTCAGGATGAGTGGTGGCGCTCCGTCCAGCCGACGCTTTCGCTGGTGTTTGGCGCCATTTAGGAATACGCCTTCGGCGTGGTAGGCCTGGCCGCGAGTTAACGGGCCGGCCCATCACTGTTCAGCGGATTTTCCAGGATTTTATGAATAAAACAAATCTAGAATATAAAAATAATTTAATAAATATAGCTAGCCGTTTCGAAAAATGCTAGAAAATTTATGTTAAATACTAGATCTTCTGCTGAGTTTTATTAAAATATTAACATGAAGAGTAACAGAACCTTTTTCCTAAGATAATTCCATTAGCTTGCTTTTAGGATATTAACCAATATAGGAAATAGAACAAAAGGGTTTCTGTTTATCAGAAATGGATTAACACCTAATAAAAACCGAGAAAAATCATCAATAACTTGTGATAACCTTTTGGACTAAGAAAAAAATACTAAATCTATGATAAGTCTCCTAAACAACCATCGGTTTATATTTGACCTAATTAATTAGTATAATTAATTAGTTAATCTATGATCTAGTTACTCCCAAATTAATGTACATGGCTAAAATAGTCATTTTTTAGTAATTCATAACAAGAAGACCTTCATTTTTAGCTAGGTCTAATTATATATATATATACATATATACCTTCTAATTTTGTCCTCCACACACTTAAACCCCTATTATGATAGGAAATTACTGAAAGGAAGAGTTGATGAAGGAAATTCTTCAAATCAAATTATTGGTTAACATATTCTTGTTTTTAGGATAATTTAAGCATATTAAAACCCTATTTTGTTTTATTGGGCTAACTAGGATAGAAAATAGACTATTATATAAATTTATGATTAAATGCATTATCTCGTATGCGCACCGCGGTCATTACACCAGAAATTGTTATTGCTTAGATGGATCATGGAACTTCCTTGATGTCTAGAATAGAACTATCGCCAGTCACCGATCGTTAGACGTAACAAGAGCATTTCATGCATCATATCTCTTATTGCATATTGGTGTTCTATTTATCATTGTTCTTCGACTTCATTCCGTTAATAGACGCCGAGGAACCCGAGGGACCTTTTGAAGAACCGTCAGAAGACCCCCACTACCCGCAAGACCAAGGCGAGTTAATTTCCACCCTAAAGGGTGTTTGCTTTTACTAGGGAGAATCTCGATTTTCCCTAGTGCGAGTCAACAACCTTCCTTTAGGTGTTACTTTTATTAGGGAGAGTCTATACTTTCTCTAGTACGGGTTAACATTCAAAAGAATCATATTGAACCCCAGTTTCTTAAAGTATTTTATTTACAATTACAAATTGCATGCTCTCTTTAAGTAATTATGCCTACTTGCTTAATCATGATGTATCATGCCATGCTTTACTTCTTGTTATTGAACTACCATGATGATATTGCCTTGATAAAGTCATCCATCACTTGACTTACTAAATGATTGCCTTGATGATCACCTTTGTTAGCCTGGTTAGGTTTGGTAAAATGATTTTAGACTCTTAAGTCTTGGTTAAAATATTGCTTAGACATTGCTTAGGTCCAATTATTAATTTTAGGCTTAGTTGCCTCGGAACGGTGAACCGATATTTACCGGACATGATGAACATTATAAACTTGGTATACTGGATATTGGGTCTAACATGCCAGTGTGTGTGGTTGGGAACACTGATGTGTTCCGGTTTGTGGTTAAAGGTGTGATGTAGCTGGGCTACATGGTCTGAAGGAAGGCTGGACCACGGTGATGGTGCTAGACAGCTAAGCTCGGCTGTGCCAGTCGGAGCGCGAGTTGTTTTCACGTAGCTTTATGCTGCCCACTAGGGTTCCTATACAACGTGAGATGCTTGGAGTCTTTGGGCGACCAAGCTTCATTGTGTGCGGTCGAAGCCGAAGTTATTTTCGCGTAGCTATATGCTGCCCAATGGGGTCCTGCAAACGCGTGGCCATGGCGCGGTAGTGCAAGTAATGGGGATTCAGGGGTAGTACGACCTGCGGGCGTACCCTGTCTGCTGCCATGCTTGAGGTGAAGATAGGATCATGTCGTCATCCGTGGGATGATCTAGGTCTTACGTGACAGGGAGCCGTGACTCTAGTGCGAGCTTGGCAACTTGGTTAGGGAAGACCGGGCGCTTCGCTGGCGTAAGATCCACAACTTCAAAAATTGTCTTATTTGTTTGAACTCATGATCTGAACGAGTCGCACATACACCCTAGCACATGTTCCTCGACGCTGAGGACATCCCTTAAGCGCGGCCGATTTTCTAGCATTTCGTATTGGCTGTCTTGCGTTTCTAATAAGTTGTTTAACCGTTGGCATGTCGTATGTATATAGAAAAAAGGATTGGTTTAGATCGATCTTAACCCGATGATTGATCATCATGAAGTATTTCGATTTTCTATTAAATCGCAGAAAATCTGAATTTAGGTTTGAAATAAATTTACAACCAATCCTTAAACATTTCGAAACCACATTGGATCGAAGATCGCGTTGCTCGTCAATCATTTCATCCCTACAATATCGACAAGTCCATAAGCTTTGGCTTCTCACGACATAAAATATCCCTTTCCATGTCTTCGGATACAACCCAAAAAGGCTTGCTGTTCTTAGTGCATAAACCCTTGTGATCATTTCGCGAACTTTGTGTAACTCTTCCACTTCTAGTAAAAATTCTGGTGCCCTTGCCCGATAATAAGCACTAGCAGGTTGGTGAAGCATAATCCTCGCGTGAGGAATGCTATACGCTTGGTGGGTTCTCCTCCAAGCGTAATGAAGGATGCCATGGACGCAGCTATTCCGAGGCATATTGTATATATATCTGGTGTCACCGTTTGCATCGTATCAAAAATAGCCATTCACGAGATTAACCACCCGCTTTGGGAGTTTATAAACAAAAAATATCGCTAATTCCATCTTCTATCTTGAGATATACCATGAGACCCGTAATATGATTTGTGATCTCATAGCGAATCTCTTGACCTAAAAAAGTGTCCTTTCTCGATACATAACATTGTATAAGTCAACCCAAGTCGCTTCTTCATCTCCAGGAATCCGTAAGGTACTTTTGGAACACCAATGGGCATATTAGATAAATATTATTAAATTTAAGTAAGAAAACTACACTTTAATATGGAAACATAAGAATGGAAGAGAAAGAAACAATCCGCAGTTTATTGTCTTTTTTTTTTCTTATTCTATATGAATACTATAGGTTCTATTAATATGTAGATTGAAATAATACATAGATTGAAAGGTTATACCTATAAAGAAGGTAAGACAGATTGAATAAAGAAAAAAGAATCGGTGATTGGAATGATAAACAAAGAGGGATAGGATCTATTCTTCGTTTTTTCCAAATAGGCCAAACTACCCATTGCATATTGGCACTTATCGAGTATAGAATAGATCTGCTTCTCTTTCTTCTTACGAACAGAATTGGCTTCTTATTTTTAATGGAATGAAATAAATATTTACGCTTTTCGACACGTAATCCCTAGAGGGTTAGGTACATAGGATATGGATAGTCTTTTCCAATGCGATAAAATAAAGCGACATCGTGTCTATTTTTCTTTGCTAAAGGGTATTTCCATGGGTTTGCCTTGGTATCGTGTTCATCTTGTTGTATTGAATGATCCGGTCGATTGCTTTGGTGCATATAATGCACACTGACTCTAGTTTCGGTTGGGCGGCTCGATGGCTTTATACGAATTAGCGGTTTTGATCCCTCGATCCTGTTCGGATCCAATGTGGAGACAAGGTATGTTCGTCATTCCTTCATGACTCGTTTAGGAATAACCAATTAGGTGGGGTGGTTGGAGTATTTCAGAGGAGGCTGAACGAATCCGGGTATTTGGAGTTATGAAGGCGTGGCAAAGATATTGTGTTTTCGGCTTGTGTTTCTTGGCAGCTATCGGCATTGGGTATATTGGGACCTAGAAATATTCTGTGATGAGCGGACGGAAAACCCTCTTTGGATTTGCCCAAGATCTTTGGAATTCATTTATTTCTTGCAGGGGTGGCTTGCTTTGGCTTTGGCGCATTTCATGTAACGGGTTTGTATGGTCTGGGATATGGGTATCCGATCCTTATGGACTAGCTGGAAAAGTACAAGTGTAAATCCAGCGTGGGGTGTAGAAGGTTTTGATCCTTTTGTTCCGGGGAATAGCTTCTCATCATATTGCTGCGGTACTTTGGGCATATTAGCGGGCCTATTCCATCTTAGTGTTCGTCCGCCTCAACGTCTATACAAAGGATTACGTATGGGCAATATTGAAACTGTACTTTCGAAGAGTATCGCTGCTGTTTTTTGCAGCTTTCAGTAGTTGCCGAACTATGTGGTATGGGTCAAGAACTACCCCAATCGAATTATTTGGGCCTACTCGTTATCGGTGGGATCAGGGATACTTTCAGCAAGAAATATATCGAAGAGTTAGCGATGGGTTAGCGAAAACCTTAGTTTATCGAAGCTTGGTCTAGAATTCGAAAAATTAGCCTTTTATGATTATATTGGTAATAATCCAGCGAAGGGGATTATTCAGAGCGAGGCTCAATGGACAATGGGGATGGAATAGCTGTTGGATGGTTAGGACATCCCGTCTTTAAAGATAAAGAAGGACGCGAGCTTTTTGTACGCCGTATGCCTACTTTTTTTGAAACATTTCCGGTGGTTTTGGTAGATGAAGAGGGAATTGTGAGAGCGGACGTTCCTTTTAGAAGAGCAGAATCCAAATATAGTGTTGAACAAGTAGGCGTGACAGTGGAGTTCTATGGTGGCGAACTTAATGGAAACTGATGATGGCGGGTGTTTGGAGACATTTGGCAGAGTGCATGGAAACTGCCAAGGGATGGGAAACGTTTGACAGTGTGCATGGAAACTGTCGTGGATTGTGATGAGAATAAGAATTTGAACATTGTTTAGTAGACTTTAGTAAAAATATGCTAAGTCATAGGCCTTGATTTATAAAACTTGCTTTCTACAACTAAATGAGCCACAATCTTTCCTTTGCAACCCCTATCACTAAATGTATTTGGTTGGAAGTTAGCTCGCCGGTGTTTGGATGACACTGACCTCGCATTTATATTCTCTTTTAGATGGAGAATATGAGCAGGATCAGTACGCCTGCCATGAATATGAAGAACAAGACTTTGCTGACGATCAGGGTGAGGCATAGGGCATCTCTCCAGTCGAGTGCTTAGGCATAGCCGACACGAGACCCTTTTGGATCTTTTGGGTTCTCTGCACTCTGATCTTTTAGACATTTGAAATATTTGGGCCAATGTGCCGCGTTGTAAACACTTATTAGCCTACGGGCTTAATACAGGTATTTGTGTAACATAAGACTTCCGCTTATATGTAATGATCCGGCTATGTGAATGGTGAGCACTAGTATACTGATCCAGGGACTAGTGCAGATTAAGTGGTGGGTTAAAGGACAGGCCCCACAGTTGGCTAGAAGGGTGAGTGGGTAGTCTTGAGGTCTTAGGTTCAAGTCCCACTACTCTCATATATCCACGAGTTATTTTTAAATATTTGTAACACTATCAATCCCGGATAAAGGAACCGAGAGGCATCAGTCCCGAGTTATTTTTAAATATTTGTAACACTATCAATCCCGTGTAAAGGAACCGGGATTGATGCCTCCCGCATGGGCTATCCCGATTCCAAAACCAGGACTAAAGCCCGTTTGGAACCGGGACTAAAGGCCTGGTTCCTAGTAGTGGTTGTTCTTATATATCATGTCTTTCGAGAAGAGCTTCAGGGGTTTCAGTTCCAATGTATTACATGAGGAGAAAGGCGAATGTATGGATTGGACTTTTAATCCTTGCTGCAAAGTGGGGGAGAAAAGTTTTGTTTTGACGATTGAGCCTGATAGTTCTATCAATGCCGTGAGTGCTGAAATCATCGAGGAGCTGCAGTTAGAGAACACGCTGCATCCGCGACCATACCTATTGAAGTGGTTTTGACAATGTTCTTAATATTTCAGAACAAGTGCATGTGCTATTTTAAATGGAAGATTATTCTTGCGAGGAGACATATAAATCTTGTTCTGGTGTCATTAGTCTC
Organism: Olyra latifolia; assembly: GCA_036346145.1. Classification (NCBI taxonomy): domain Eukaryota; kingdom Viridiplantae; phylum Streptophyta; class Magnoliopsida; order Poales; family Poaceae; genus Olyra; species Olyra latifolia. Next base: position 12,355,921 of record CM070531.1, on the reverse strand, counting down.
TTGTGACCTTTTGCTTGGAGGGTTGTGGTGCGATGAGCAAGGTGTGATGATCGGAAAACAAAACTGGTGGGGTTATGGCTATGGTATTCAAAACAAAGGTACATTGCTCCATTTTCCATGCATTCATGTTGATTATCTTGAAGGAGGTTATCAAGCCAAGTTGTTGCGAAGAAAGGAAGCCATTTTAGCGATGAACACGAAACCGAGGACGGTTTCACTTGAAGGATAAGAGGATGATACACGCACACTGAGCCCCCACCGTCGCTTCCCTATGCCATGTCGTCACCGGTCTGACCTCCTCCATGGTTCCTTGAGCTTCAACATTGATGCCCCTTCTGGATCCGGCCTCCTTGAGCCATGCCATCGCCTGTCCGATCTTTGCCACTGCTCCTTGTACCGCCACCACCCATTTTGGATTCCACTGACGGCTCGCCGTTGCCACTTGGCCTGTGGGAAATGACCATCTTAGGCATTTTCGGAGCTAGCCCACACATGGATTTGCACCAGGGATCTAGCTAGGCCCATACTGGAGCGAGACAACCAAACACGCATATGTGATGAGTACCATGCACTACTACAGATAACCATATCAGTGCCAGTTCGGAACCGGCATCACTGCCGGTTTCTAAACCGGCACTCCACAAACGCATTGCCGGTTTTAGAACCGACACAGATTCCTGGCATCACTGCCGGTTCATAGTAAAAACCGACAGTGATAGTGGGGGAGCGGCCTGCACGTAGAGCATTGCAGCCCCCCTATCAGTGCAGGTTTGTTATTAATGAACCGGCAGTGATAGTATCTCTGGGAGTTTTTTAAATGAATTTTATGTACCCAAATTTTTATAAACATCAGTGATATTTTTATTTGGTACATTAGTTCCTATTTTTCACAAATATGTATTATTACGGTATATTAATAGCTAGACTAATGAAGTATTCACGGTCACAATTAATATATAATATAACAAGATATATATGTACATATACACACAGGTGACGTCTAGCTAGTTTTCAATTACAACAATTAAAATGTTCAACGTAGAGACTTGTTTTTGCTCCCACTAGCTAGGTGAGTCTTACTTTTGCTCCCACTAGCTAGGTCAGCCTTACTTTTCCTCCTGCTAGCTGGGTCAACCCTTTTCCCCCCACTAGCTAGGTCAGCATTTGCCTTGTCCGCCTTGGCCATGACTCGCAAGTCAGGATTGTAAAATTCGCCGCCTCGATCGAGAATCTCGGTAAGGATGAATCTAGTGAGCTGTTCTTGAATTGTTAGGAGTTCATTAGCCAGTAGCGAACTTGTAGATATTTGCAAACGCTGTCATCCAAAGAATCGAAGACATATATTATTTATTGAGTAATATGCATGAAATATTTATATATGCAACATTGCATGTGTTTTATGACAAATTTAGTAGACCTCAATATTAGTTGTGCCCAACACGTCCCCAATGAAGGTGTGCATGAACTTTGCCGCATAGTACCCACGGAGATTGTTACCAGGGGTTGCCTATGACACTAAGAAAGAGAAATAATATATTTATAAACCTTTTTCATATTCGTTAAGTAGGAATCGCGAGACAATATTATTTCGTACGTACAGGAAAGTTGGTTCTAACAGTGAATTTCTTTTGATAAGGATGGTGGCAATTAGTTTTTTTGACAATATCGTTCAAAAGCCTTGTGCGTGAGTAATTAAGGATATCAGTAAGCAGTCTTAGGTTCAATATTAATTGCAAGATGGAAAAAACTGTAGCAACTTAGAAAGATGATAGAATTTACTTGTCGAGCAAGTTTATGATGGGTTGGTAACTTTCTTGAGGTTTTCTTTTCGAATCGAGGATAACTATCTTGCTATCCAATGGCACGATGACAAGTACGATCCAGCGAGAGCTGCACATGTGGGGAATTAAATAGTAGTAACATCTTTACCCTAATAAATTATACAACAAGGGTATATGACACATACTTGAACGCGTAGGGGAGTAGTATCGAACTCATTAGTTCTTGCTTGATGAAGGCTTTAGCTACATAGTCCTCGATTGTTTGATATTTGTCCCTGACGAGCGTCTCGTTGACCATCCCTGGATCGAGGAACCCTATCTCTTGAATGCATTCTCTCTTGCATTTCTGAGCCTCCATTCTACAAAGGAACGACGCTAATTATGCATGCAATATAATGGCAGAACAATGAATTATACGCAACACACTTACAGAGTCCAGCACCGAAGCATGCTGACGTCGAGGGCGTCTTGCTGGTACAATTGATACAATTGATCGAATTTGACTCAGAATGCGTAGTCCTCGTTGTGCAAATATTCATCTTTGAGATTGGCGGGGAACATTTCACAGCCCATGTTGCTGTACTCCATATACTAGTCATGTAATTGATGCAGTCTAGTTGTGAGACCGAGGAGCCAAGTTGGGGGGACCAATGGTTTGCCTAACTGAAACCGCTATCTAAGAGGTGCGACCGAAATATCTTGGTCATCTCTATATTGTAGTTGTGCAAGCTGATCCGGCGTAAGTCCTGCTTCTACCCGGAACCTATCAATTCCAAACTGCACCATGTAAGGCTTTTGAGTGATACGCTCGTAGTCTGACTTTGGCTTTTCCGAGGACCCGGTCTGTTTACTGCTGGCCATGGAAATGAAAAATTCACGAGCATGTTCAGGGACTTCATATTGCTCGACACTCTGACCTGGACGACTCATCAAAGATGTTATGCTCCCACTGATTTCCTTTTTCTTTTTCCAGGGTGGAGGCGGATCATAAGACGCTTGCGATTTCTATGAAGACTGTGATATGTGAGATGATGATGGTGCTGACTTTTTTGTAGGTGGACGTTTGAGAGTGGGTCTTTTGATAGGTACTGCTACCTTTTTTGTTGGTGGCGGTTGGGGAGTAGGGCTTTTCTTAGGTGGAGCCTGCGGAGAACTTGCGCTTCTTGTTGCCGGTGCTGGGGGAGGACTTGGGCTTCTTCTGCATAGTGGGGGGGGGGGGTCACTTCGTGGCTCTTCTTCGTCATCGTCTTCTTCTGAGTCCGAGTCGAAAACTATGTATCGCTTTCTCCACGCAACGAAACTGTGGAGGTTGTCTCGTAGAGTGTCTTTCCCCTCCTTACTGGGGAAGTCCAACTCAAGTCTTCGGTACCTCTTAGAAAATATATTGTCAATGCAGACTTCCCCATAGCCGGACGGTATGGGGCGGTTGTGCAACTGAACACCTTCCCTTGACGGAAAAGCTTGCCCGGTGGCCACCTTTGTTGAAAAGTTCATAGTCTGCACGTACAGCTTGCATGCAGTCGGTTCCTTGATGTTGTCCACAGGGTAATGGGTGTTAGGATTAGCTTCTACAAGCCCCCAGAGACACAACTACGTACTCCGTCGAGCCCCGGGGCTGCCGAATACATCGACGGCTGCTGCCTGTTGCTGGCTGAGAGCTTGTTGTATCTCCTCTCGTATGCTTCTCCTCAATTCTTTTTTCATTAGCTCCATTGCCTCATCTCGATATTCTGCACTCCTTTTCCGACTACGATAGATGGAACATACTAGGGGAATGCTGCTACCCAAGGCACCAAGCCAACGTCTCGTGCACGACCAGGGTATTCCTTGTTTCCCAGTGCCAGGGTGAGCTCATCCTTCTCCCCGCTAGCCTTAAAATAGCCTTGAGACGACTGGGCGTGCGCATTTGCAATCTTCTCCATCACCTCTTGGTCCCGTTGGCCTCTAAAGTTGAAGGATCCATCATCCGCTAGTGTAGCCCCCTTCCATAAAGGTAGTGCTTCGCACGTGGGACCCACTCTGCTGTCATAGGTGTGACACCACTAGCTGTTAAATCTTCTTCCCTCTTTTCTCACTCGGCTACTTTCTTCACGTAACCACGTGAGCCAAGTGTGTGAGGGTAAACATTCTTATCCGCATTAAGTTTGTTAGCTTTGCTAAACTACATTGCGTCATCGGACGTCTTGAACTCGACAAATTCATCCCAAAAATCTTTCAACTGTGGGAATAAGTTGAAGTCTGGCATCCTCCGTTTCTGAACAAAATCTCTATTAAGTTTGCCCTTCCAATTTTTGAATGCGATGCCCATTATATTCATCGCACGTTTCTTCTCTATGCCTTCAGTCCCTTCAGGGAACTCAAACTTTTCTTTAATCTTGCTCCAATAGAAGTCTTTAACCTTATTAGGCACCATATATTGCTCATCTCATCGGCCACTCCATCTTCGATAGTTTATTGTGACATGATCCCTGACGACCACCCCACAAGCTGTCTTGTATGGTCCGACTACTGAATCGGGGGCGATAGGTTCTCCGATTGTCGACATCTGGGTGATAACCGTTCGCCCCTTGGGCATCTTGCTAGGGCCATGGCCACGTCGAGATGATTTAGCGTTCGTTTCAATCGATTAAGCCTAGGAGAAGTAAATGGAAAGAGAATCGTTTCAATCTCCCGTGGCAAACACATATACAAATGAATTTGTATCTATATGTGCACCGATGAATTACCTCATCGGTGTCACAATGCTGGTCCAGGTTGAGATAATCAGTTGGACTACAACTCCTTTGCGCGTGGTCTTGCATCCTGGTTCGATCCGTCAGATTGTTGAGATACCATTTTAGCTTCCATAGATGGAAAAGTATCTACATATGTAACAAACTAGTTCACACTACGTAACAAATTAAAAATCATTGCGTGCATAATAAACAAATAAGCAATCCAAATCAAACCATATGTGCACATCAATGTAGATTGGATAGTTCACAATATTGAAAAAAATAATAGTACCAACAATGTTACAAGTACGGATAGTACACAACAAAATTTAAAAAATATTGCAACATTGTTCAAATCATACAATGTCTGACAAGAAAGAGTCACGGGCTCAATCCAGGTCGACCTCTATGTCAATCGATGAGCCTGAAGAGGAAGACTCACACTCGCCCATGGATGACTCGGACTGAACAAGAGACCCCATAGTCACTAACACCTGTAGGCCAGTTACCGACACCTCGATGCCATGCTCCGACACCTGCACCTCTAACTGTTCACCATGCGTTGACCCTTCTTTTTTGGGTTTTCCCCTTTTCAAAATTTTAATCCCACCTCCGCTAGACTCTTTTTTGTTTTTTTTGTTTTGTTTTGTCTTTGTCAGGTGGGGTGGCACGCGGAAAACAAGTGTAGTTCGTGTAATATTTCATTGGGCAATTGAAAATGCAACACATCTGTGCGGAGCCCATGGATGTGACAACTGTGCCAAATAATTTAATAAGTTTGGTTGCTGCCTATGCGCTACAAAATAAAGTGTCCTCCACCACTAGTTCAAATCTAGGAAAACTGGAGCACACACAAATACAACTCGCATGACAATGAACGGTGGGGAATTACCTCACCAACAGCTACGTGTCGAGGTGCCGATGATAAGGGGGCGTCGCGGAGGGTGTCCTTCGTCTAACAAGTAATATCACCATTTTGTTCCACATAAAGAGCAATATTCATCACTTGCAAAATTCATCACTTGCACTATATTACATATATATCATCACTTGCAAAATTCATCACTTGCACTATATTACATATATATCATCACTTGCAAAATTCATCACTTGCACTATACTACACTATACTAGCAAATTTCATCACTTGCAAAATTCATCACTTCCACTATACTACATATATAGTAGAGAGGTTTGGCGGCGCGGGGATTAGTTAATAAATGCTTGTTTTAAAACAATATTTATCATCGATTAGTGTTTGTCATTAATCACCAAAATTACCCAAGGGTTACCTTGAACTTACACATATATATAGAACTTGTTCTGGATTTTTGACTATGTATGAATCATGAACAACTCAAAGCTGCAACTATGGATCATATTAACCGTGAATCCATTATTCATCAACATGTCAAATCCACAAGATTGAAATCCACAGGAGTTGCTTGATTGTACAATGGGAAAAATAGAAATCTTAAGATTAAATACTAATTAAAGAATGGAGAAAGCAAAAGAGAAAGTTGTGTTGGAATTCTCAAATGAATGGATGCAATAAGGCCTCTTTCATTCATATGAATTCTAAAGAGTTGCAATCCATAGGATTTTTTCTCCTATATTACTTGTTTGATCGGTAGGAGTATGGTGCATTGGTGGCAAAGTTCCAATGGAATTTTTTTTAAGTCTATTTTCATATGAGTATATTACTTGTTTGATCGGTAGGAGTACGGTGCATTGGTGCAAAGTTCCTAGTGGGTAGAGAGGGTCGACAATGCGAGGGGTGAGTGGGGGGGTGGGCGGCCGGGGTTAGAGGAGAGGCAACATGGGGTAGAGAGGGTCAACGGCACGAGGAAGCGCCGCCGGGGTAGAGGAGAGGCGGCGGAGGGGTAGAGAGGGTCGGCGGTGTGAGGAAGCGCCGTGGGGGTGAGAGGAGAGGAGGTGTAGGGTGAGCGCGGGAGGGGGTGGGTGGCCTGGGGATGTGAGGAGAGGCGGCGCAGGGGGCGGCGCGGGGGTAGAGCAGGTAGGCAGCGCAAGGAAGCGCCGTGGGTGGTAAGAGGAGAGGCGGCATGAGGGGCGGCGCGGGGGTAGAGAGGATCGGTGGGGCGAGGAAGCGCTGCGGGGTGAGAGGAGCGGAGGAGCGGTGGGTGGCGTGGGGTAAGGGGGGCGGCACGGGGGTGAGAAGGGAGGCGGCGCTGGATTGGTCATTGACCTTTAGGGGAGGAGGCGGTGGAGGCCGGTACGGGGGTGAGAGGGGAGGCGGTGGCGACGGCAACGGCCCGAGGACCGGAGGCGGCTCGGGGGCCGAGGGCAAAGCTCCGACTGTGAGGGTGCGTGGGGACTGGGGCACGAGGGAAGAAATGGAGCATCAGTGCCGGAATTAATTACGAACCGGCATTGATAGTGCTTATCAGTGCTGGTTTCCAACAAACCGGCACTGATATGCTAGTTATCAGTGCTAGTTTAATGAGGAACCAGCACTGATAGTATTTATTAGTGCCGGTTCCTTATTAATTAAGATCGATAACTTCATATCGATCTTGGGTTTATGGAAAAGCAGCACGCGATATTTTTTACCCTCTATTATTAATTTAATAGATATGCTATTTTTTATTTCATAAATATAGTTTTAGGCATAGGAATAATATATAAATGTTTTGATAAATTTTAATCATTTTTCTTGTTGTGAGAAAAATATCTTATTTCATTTTTTTCCTGTTCTATAACTCTTTATAAATAATCCAATAAATAGTATCTGAATTATTTAAATTACTAAATGACTTTCTTTCGTAAAATCTGTTAAAATTTATAAGAATGTTATAAACAGTCTTCAAGCTAGGAAAAATGTGATTCTAACTTATTTAATGTTTAATAATTTTTTAAAAGTATGATTCATCTCTTTTTTAACGTGTAATTAACAGTATAATTTGGGTGTTAGGGTTTTATGATAAATAAAATTGAAATTACTACAGAAGATTACACATCATTTCTTACAACAGAGTTACAATTAAACTACTTGTCGACGATTTGTGTCGAAAATATATTTTATGGGGCAATGCGAAAGATCACAACTACGATGGTAGCACAGGGAGCCGAATTTATACCGGTTCGGGCCCTCGGGGCGAGGTAATACCCTACTCCTGTGCTCGTGGATTGTATTATGGTGAATCTCAGGGACGCTGAGATGCGTATGAGGATGATGATGATTGGATGTTAGATGTCGAACTAGGGGCCCCGGACCCCCTTTATATAGTGCAAAGGGCCGGGTTACAGATAGAATCCCTAATCTGTATATGGAAGATACAGATATAACCGATTTGGCTATGCCTATATTTACGTATTCGAGTAGGAGATGAATTCGTTTCCTTGTAGAACATGTCAGGCCGCGCCAGCCTCCAAACCCGTCCTCTGGAAGGTCCAATTGACTCGGCCCAAGGAGGCGGTGCGTCCAATAGCATATCTCTGGATACTCGGGGCCCATGTTATCCACAGTAGCCCCTGAGTGTTTCGGGACTGGGTTGTCTTGATTCGGAGTTCAGCTCGCAGCCCTTCAGATGCAACCCGAGTGACGTCACTCTTCATATGGCTGACGAAGTTCCGCTTGCCGAGTAACCTGCCGATCAAACAACACAGTTGCAAAGGACTCGAGAAAATCTCAAGTCATTAAAAGATGTCTGGTACCCAGCCCGACTAGTCGGTATGCCGGCTAGTGGCCCCGCGGAGGGGCATACCAGAAAGGTGGATGTTGCCGAGTGAGCAGTGCCACCCAGCGTTACCCTCCCTGTTACAAATTATGACATTCAAGCCTGACTTGCAGAGCTCGACATTCGGTCCAGCATGGGACATGTCACAACTTGCGTAGGGTATTCAGGCGCCTTGACCCGACTAGTGCGAAGTCAAGCTAGTGATTCCCAGAGGAATACGCCCGCCTCCAAGTTGAGGTCCTCCAAGTGGTGTTTGTCTTGGCGACAAACGATCCGGGGATGTGCCACTGAGACCCAACTAAACAGGTAACTCTTTGACGCCTAATCTGATTAGAAAATCAGACCAGCCGTTGACCCCAGGAGGTACGCCAAGAGCTAAGTTAATATTTGCCCAAGTGGTGCTTGTCTCGATGACAAACAATCCGAAGATGTGCCACGGGACAATTAAAAGAACTTTCGATGTCTTGATGCGGCTAAAAGCCAAACCGACTCATCGCCCCTGGGGCATCAAAAGCCAAGTTACAATTTTGGGGAGCGTCCAATCCTTAGATTGAAGACTGGCAAAGAGCCCAACAGGGAGCACGCTATTTTCCCGACTAAGTCGACCCGAGTGACACCTGTACCCGAATAAAGTCGTGTAGAGCTTGCGGCCCTCATGGGGCATGTTCTTAGGGACTTAAGTCCGGGCCCAAGTCTTGGAACGATGATTCTAGGGCTTCATTTTTCCGGCCTTGCGCGGAAACGAAACGTCGCCCGCTTTCCTTTAAGTGAAGCACGCCGGGGGATTTGAACCGGTACGCTCACACTTTGCGCCCAAACCGTTCGTCTCCCTGAAACACTTCCGCTAGGTTTTTTGCGCTGCCGCCACCAAGCAACCCTAGCGCCGCCGCCGTCGCCGAACTCCAGACCCACCACATTCCAATGGCGCGGGACTGGGCGACCTCCAACACCACCGATGAGCGGCTGTGGATCCTGGTTGACGCCGGTGTTCTCCCAACGCCAGAGCTCATCGACTGGTGCGCTGCCGCGGGTGAGTCCTCCCCCACTCCTCACCAAGAGGAGATCGTCGTTTTTGAATCTTTCTTCTCCCGCGGGTTCGGACTCCCCGCTTCCTCCTTTCTTCGTGGTTTGCTCAACCATTATAGGATTGAGCTCTTTCACCTGAATCCCAATTCCATCCTTCAACTTTCTATTTTTGTTCATCTCTACAAGGCTTTTCTGGGGATCGCTCCCCACTTCGCCCTTTTTCACCATCTCTTCTTCTTGAAAGCCTACCCCACCGACAATGCCCCCAAGGCTGTTGGCGGGGCCGGATTCCAACTCCGGAGCGGCCTCAAGAAGGAGTATTTTGTCTTGCCACTCCGGACCTCTTTGAAGGGGTGGAACCAGGAATGGTTCTACTGCTCCAATCCTCCCCCAGTCTTCCTTGTTTTGATGGGAGAAAGCCCCGAGCTTCCTCCTCTTGGAACTCCCCCCTTTTCCTCTGAGGTGGATTAGGTCACCGAGTTACTCGGCCTGATCCAACGCCTCAAAGAGGAGGGGCTGACCGGCGTTGTGATAGCTGTCTCCTTCACAAAGTGCCGTATCCAGCCACTCAAGGAGAGGATCCAGCTCGGGTTCGAGTACACCGGGCCATCCGACTCGACACGAGAAACGGATGTCCCGATCTCCTACTCGGACGCCGTCGATCGACTCTCCGAGTTCTTCGCTCCAGGGACTATCTTTTCTAACCAAGGGAGTCCCAGGAGGTTCTCCCTCAACAATCCGCCTCTAGAGGTAGGGATTGAGTATTTTTTTTCGCTTATTTTGTGTACCGAGCAGCTCTGTTTTGACGCTAGCTTGGGGATGCCGTGCTCCTATGCAGGACCGCCGGGCTTTCGTGTCCGTCGCCCCAACTCCCGAGGCTTCCGCCAACAAGGGCGAGAAGCACCCAAGAGAAGAGCCTGAAGAAACCCCAGCCACGAAGAAAGGCAAGGGTCCGGCTCCCTCCGTGAAGGAAAATGTCCCATCATCCGGAGGGCGCGGCCCACGAAGCTCGGGGCCAAAGGTCGGCGAGGCTCCCCAAGAGGGAAAAAGTCTGCCGACACCGGCTTCCGGGCGTAGTCAGGGGACTCATCCCCCAAGGGCGGGCGGCGGAGCGTCGCCAAAGGGGGGACAAAATCCAACCCCTCAGGCTAGGCCGAGTGGCCCGCTCGACGCCTCCTCGAGCGGGACTTCCCCCCAGAGGGGCACCGGTATTAAGATTAAGACCTCCAGTCGGTAAGCACAGCCTTGCCACCGCCTGGTAGTCTTCTCTTACTTTTTCTCTGATAGAACCATTTCCTTATTTCAGAAAACCATCGGCAGAGGTTCCGTCAAATCGCCCGACCGGGCCAGCATCAAAGCCTGCTAAGCCGAGTCAGGCGGCACCTCCTTCGACAGCCGATGCGGTGACCCCACCGGCGGAGCCGGCGGAAGCCGCGTCGGGAACCGGGGTCGGAGGAGGCGCCACTGCCGCAGCCTCAAGCCCAAACCCACCCGCTGAGGGCGGTGAGAGGGTTGAGCCGATGATGGAGGAGATCCTTCACCAGCCCCCACCTCCTCCGAGGAGGTCGAGCCCAATCTCTCGGCGAGCTGGAAGGACGAGGCCGGGAACTGGGCCCTTGTTGACGACGAGGCCGAGGAGGAGATGAGAAGGCCTTCTTTGAGCATGCCGCTGAATGCGGCAGAATGGCCAGGGTAAGCCCTTTTTGATCTGTGGAGTAGATTTTCTTTGGCTTGAGGTAGGATGACGAATATTCTCCCTTTTTGCAGGAGCTTGGTGGTTTTTTCGAAAGGAAAACCAAGTTCCTTAATTACTTCCTCCCCCAAATAGCATGGATTAAATCTGTGGAGGGGGAAGTCTTTGGGGTCCGGATCGAGGCAGCCAAGGAGCGCCGAGAGCTGCAGGCCCGGATCAAGGTGCTGTAGGACGAAAAGTTCGACCTTGTAGTTTCCCTCCGGTGTAAGTACCCTGACCTGAGTTAGGATCGCTCGCCTTGCGTGTGACCGAATGACATCATGCTCCGCACCATGTGCAGTGCGCGACGCCACGATCGCCAGCCTTCGTTGGAGCTGGCCAAGTCCCAGGACCAGAGGCTGGCCCTAGAGAAAGCGGAGGCGAAAGCCGTCGCCGAGTTGGAGGGTAAGTCCCCAAACCCAACCGGCTCCGAACCTACGATGTTCACACAGTTGTATAACTGTGCGTTCTCTGTTTTTGTCAGAGTATAAGAAGAAGACGCTAGCGCAGTATGATGTTCTACAGAAGAGCGTCGAAACTTCGCAAGCGCGATATAATGAACTCCTGGCGGCCGTGGAACCCACTCGGCGACTGACTCTATCTCGGGCGACGCCGAGCCAAGCTCCCGGCCGAGCTGATCCAAAGGTGGACCGAAGCCCCCGAGCAGCTGAAGGTTCGGCTCAAGGAGGTCGGCCTGATGAGCGCCAGCCAGGCGCTGGGCATCATCAAGTCGCACTATCCTTGAGTCGAGCTTGACGCTGTCAAGGATGGTTTCGCCTGCACGGAGGATGAAGCGCTGGCCTTGATCGAGGAGGTGAAGCTGACCGCCGAGTCCCTTGTAGATAATTTAGAGCTAGATCCCCTGTAAATGTAGGAATTCATTGTAAATTATCTATGTAAATTATTGTCTTTTTAATATCTGCCAATCGCCTTTTCTTTTGTCCAAGTTATGCTTTTTGCCTAGGCAAGTCAAGTTCCTTTTACTTAGCACTCTGCCCAGTGCATCAAGTTTCCTTAGCGTTAGGAGCCGGCATGGAGCACTATCTCCAAAAACGCAATGGGGAAACATGAGTATTGCCAGGAGACATGAGCTTCGTTACTCGGAACGGTTAACACTTAGGCTCAACATAAACTTGAAAAAAGAGAAGTCGACCAGGCGCAGGTACTGCATCTAATTAGGTGTAGCCCCCGACTTACTGGCTAGTCGAGATCTGACTAGGGAGCAAGTCAAGTAGAATTTTAGATGAAAAGATTAGGTGCGCTGCTGCGCACCTAATTAGGTGTAGCACCCGGCTTACTACTTAATTGAACGCAAATAAGTAGCAAGTCAGAAGCTGAATTGCAAGAACGTAAAGACAATGTGAACGAGAACTTATCATTATTTAATTGTAGATATGTGTTACAATAGTCGTCGGGTATATAACCGACGCAATTTCTCGATGTTCCACGAGTTGTCCAGGAGAGTGCTGCTCTCAGGCTTCAGTCGGCGAGCCCCCGGGCGTACCGTTGAGTCACGTGAGGACGTCCTGATCTGCTTGGAGAAGAGCGACGAGTGCCTCCTCCTATTTTGGGTCGAGCGGGATACACTTGACATCTTCGTCAAGCTTGATGCCTGACTTAGATGGCTTCTTGTTCGGTAGATCGCCTTTGTCGCGAAGAGTGGCGGCCGCCTGCCGGATCTCGCCCAACTCGGCAGCTGCTTCGATTGACTGGGCGAAGTCGTAGTTTTTCCTATCGAGGAGATGGGAAAACTTGACGTCTCCACGGATCGTGATTACGCCCCGTGGACCTGGCATCTTCAAAACCAGATAGACGTAGTGTGGGACGGCCATGAACTTGGCCAGGCCCGGCCTTCCCAAGATTGCGTGATACGCAGTCTCGAAATCGGCCACCTCAAAGCTGAGGTTCTCCGTCCGGTAGTTATTGCGAGTGCCAAAAGTGACCGGGAGAGTGATTTTCCCAATCGGCACTAATGATGTTCCCGGGATGATGCCATGAAACGGCGCGCCTGTCTTTTGGAACGCCGTCTTTGGAATCTGCATATCGCCCAGAGTTTTGGCAAAAAGGATATTCAATCCACTCCCGCCGTCAACCAGGACTTTGCGCAGCCGGACGCCCTGTACCTCAGGATCCAAGATGAGTGGATATCTTCCTGGGCAAGGGATGTGGTCCGGGTGATCTAAGCGATCGAATATGATCGGGACTTCAGACCACCGGAGATACTCGGTGGTCACCGGAATAGCTGCATTGATTTCCCGATCGGTAAGTTTTTGCTTACGCTTAGACTCATATGCATCCGATCCCCCCGAATATGTAGTTGAGCTCTCGCTCGGTTTCTTGGTAAGCGTCACCCTGAGGAGGGTCACGCTTGTCATCTCGCTTAGCGTCTTTCGGAGCGTCGTTGTTGTGCTCCTCAGCGAACTTCTTCAAGATGTTGTAGTTTTTGGCCGCATGCTTTCCATTTGGATGGAAAGGACACGGCGTCTCCATGACTTTGTTGTAGTCGGTGGGCCGAGGAGGCCTTTGCCGACCGTGATCCACGACTGCCACCAGCTCTTCACCCTTGCGCTTTTTGTCCTTCTTGGAGGACGACTCGGGCTTGTCCTTCTTGCCTTCGTGTTTGCTTGGGTGATCCTCTTGACGCTCAGCGAGAGCATCCGAGGCGGTAGCGTATCGATCCGCCAGGGCGAACATCTCCTTGACGGTAGTCGGGGGCTTCCGAGACATGTTCTTGATTAGATCGGGGTCGCGAACTCCTTTCTGGAAGGCTGCGACGACGACCGCCTCTGAGATCTCCCGGATTGTGTTCTTCTTCTTGGTGAAACGCCGAATGAAATCCCTTAACGACTCATCTTTCTTCTGATGAATCTGATAAAGGTCCCACTGGGTTCCGGGTTTCTCGTAAGTACCCTGGAAGTTGGCTACAAAATGGTCGCAAAGCTCTCCCCAGGACCCGATTGAGTTCTCTGAAAGGCTCGCGAGCCAGTTCTGAGCTGGAGGAGTTAACATGACGGGCAAATAATTTGCCATCACGTTGTATCCTCCAGCCGCGGCCTTGATTGCCAAAGAGTAGATCTGCAACCAAGCCTCGGGGTCCCGCTCCCCATCAAATTTCACAATCCCCTTGGGGTTGAACCCTTCGGGCCAGTTTACCTGATGGAGTCGGGGTGCGAATGCCTTGATCCCGTCAATCAATCCTTCCCCGGGGGGAGGAGATTGGCGGGGCAGATTCCGACGTGGTGGAGTACGACGCCGATCCTCGTCTCGCTCCCTCCGCTGAGCTTCGATGTCAAGGCGAAGGTCGCGATCAGATTCGGCGGCGTCTTGCCGCGATGCGCGTGTGCCGATCGCGCGCGAGTACTACTCGTGGCGATCAGCTTCTGGCCGAGTTGGCTCGCTGATCCCGAAAGTGCCTTGGGCGGCATTGCCGTCACCATGGCTTTGATTTGTTCCATGATCGGCATTGCGGGGTTGTTCTCTCCAAGCAAAGGACCAACATTGTCCAGGAGGGTCTTACATGCAAGGATGTTTTGCTGTGGCATACGGAAGACTGAGTGATCTCCCATACGGACTTGAAGCAGTTCCTCCTGGACTTCCCGTGCACGATTGCGCAATTGGTCGCGCAAGTCTTCTCCGCCTCCGTGGTTTTGTTCGGCTCCTGCCTCCCCCATGGGACGCCGAGCTGATCCGGAGGCTTGCCCATCCAGCATGTAGACGCCGCGAAAGTCGGGGAACCCATTGACGCTCTCTTCCGACTCGGATTCTGAGAAGGAGAGGATCAACCGATCCCGATTTGTTGACTCGTCGATGGGAGTGATTATAACTCTCACTTCTCGTGCTGGATCTCTGGTCAGAAGAGGATCCGACTGAGATTCAGCAGAACGAATCCGCTGGAATCTCGCAGCCGAATTGACCAATCCGAATGGCATGTCCACTCGGGAAGTTGACCTGGTTAGAGTTTCCCCGAGTCCTGACTCGGAAAACTCGTCGGTGTCTTGGCGTGCGTGTCCGCTCCTTAGCCCAGATTGGAAAAAGCGGCATGTTATCAATGGAAAACAATGGCGAGTTTCCTAACGAGCAGGCGGACCACGATTGAGGGATTGTGACTCCCGACTGGATCTGAGAGCGATCCAGGCCAGGAATCATATTGCCACTCGATTCTTCATCAGCATGAGGAGCTGGTAAAGAAAGAAGTGGTAGATCCCGACCGAAACCGAAGGGGAGTCCAACGGTAGGCCAGTCGGAATCGTCATCATTAGATTGGATCTCTTCCGGATCGGAATCCAGGGGAGAGATCCCGAAGTGGTGAGGCTCGTTCAGAGTCGCATATCACCTCCCCCGGTAGTGCGTGGACCGAACGAAGTTCGGCTCACACAACCGAAGTTCCCCGAAGTCACCTGCGATGAAGCCGAGATCTCCGAAGATGAAGCCTTGGCCGGGGGCATAGGTGAAGACGAATCCGCCAATTGAAGCCATCGGAGTCGATGTAGTTGATCGTGACGCTAGCCCCTACCTGGCCCGCCAACTATCGACGATTTGTATCGGCAATATATTTTATGGGGCAATGCGAAAGATCACAACTACGATGGTAGCACAGGAAGCCGAATTTATACAGGTTCGGGCCCTCGGGGCAAGGTAATACCCTACTCCTATGCTCGTGGATTGTATTATGGTGGATCTCAGGGACGCTGAGATGCGTATGAGGATGATGATGATTGGATGTTAGATGTCGAACTAGGGGCCCCGGACCCCCTTTATATAGTGCAAGGGGCCGGGTTACAGATAGAATCCCTAATCCATATATGGAAGATACAGATATAACCGATTTGACTATGCCTATATTTACGTATACGAGTAGGAGACGAATTTGTTTCCTTGTAGAACATGTTAGGCCGCGCCAGCCTCCAAACCTGTCTTCTGGAAGGTCCAATTGACTCGGCCCAAGGAGGAGGTGCGTCCAATAGCATATCTCCGGATACCCGGGGCCCATGTTATCCACACTACTAGTCCTTCACTATGATCGTGGCAGATGTAAGTAGTTTCATCACTCTCTTCCATTAGACGTAGGTCGACGTTCTCTCCGAACGGAGCTAGCTCTTCGTACCTATTGTACTCTTCCTCGTCGATGACATTCTCAACCTCAACAATTCTTCTTTTTTCTTGCAGAACCACTTGGCAGTCTTTGTTGGCCGGGTCACAGACATAGAATACTTGCATAACATCCTTTGCAAGCATGAATGGTTGTCCTCTATATCCAACACATTTAAGATCCACGATAGTCATGCCATATTTGTCATTTTCTACCACCGCTAGGAATTGGACCCATTGGCACTGAAAAAGAGGAACCTTCAAAACTCCATAGTCCAACTCCTAGATCTCCTCTATGAATCCATTGTATGTCTCTATACAACCATTGTTGTTGCATGCATCTGTACGGGCACTACTATTTTTATTAGTACTTTTGTCATCTTGTGCTCTCGTGTAAAATATGTAACCGTTTTTCTCATATCCTTGGAAAGTGAGGATTGTAGTGGACGGTCCCTAGGCCAACACTTCCAAGTCAGCAGAGACCATCTGCATGCCCATGACATGTCTGCGTAACCAGTCGCCGAATTTATTTATGTGCTCCCTCTCGATCCATTCATCTGACTTCTTCGGGTTATTGGTCTGCAGAATTGTCATGTGCATATCGCAATACTCAGCAACCATAACTGATTGTTGAACAACTGTGAAATGTGCTTGCGTTAAAGATACTATGTTATTAGTACACTCTGTTTTTTCACCAACGGTACCTTTTCCCTGTAGCCTTCCCTCATGACGGGAAACAGGCACACCGATCGGCTTGAGATCCATGTCGTCAATGCAAAAGTCAACGACCTCCTCAGATATCCATCCCTCGGCAATGCAACCTTCCGGCTGATTTCGGTTACGAACATATTTCTTAAGAACCCCATGAACCTCTCAATAGGGTACATCTGATGTAAGAACACAGGCCCAAAGACCCGTATCTAGGGGATGATATGAACTATGAGGTGAACTATCGTATCGAAAAATGTTGGTGGGAAATGCATCTCAAGCCGGCATAGAGTGTGGACCACATCTTCATGCAGCTTGTCCAGTTTCTGCGGATCGATGACTGTCGGTGTATTCTACACCGGGGTGCCCTCTCCACCGCTGTTGTGTGGGACCACAGGCACTGGAGTTAGAAGGGAAGATTTTCTGCTAAAGGACTTAGCTTGTCGCATGGTGTACAGAAGGACGCGCAAGCCCCGTCATCAGGCGACACGTAGGGCATGTGGCCCTCCAGCAAGCAGGTGGGTGACCAGGCCCCGAAGCTAGGCGGCCTGGATGTGTGGCCGCCCGACGTGCAGGCAGGCAATCAGGCCCCAAGCGCCAGGCGTGTAGGGCACGTGGCCGACCATCGCATAGGCGGGCAATCAGGCCCCAAGCACCGGGCGTGCAGGACACATGGTCGCTCAGCGAGCAAGCGGGCGAGTAGGCCCCAGCGCCAGAACGGGCGGCCAGGATGCGTGGTTGCCTGGCGAACAGGTGGGCTTTCGAGTCCCACTGTTAGGCAGCCGTGTAGACATGTAAGATGGGAACAGGAAGGCTTCCCCCGAAGACTTCTCCCGGATCGCACCAGATCAGGAGCATTAAATGCAAATGACTGAGCCTAACTGGGCGCATGGCCCGTCTGATAGCATGATTACCTACCCCTCTACGGCGTCAGCTACACTGTGGCGGCCTGGTACACACAGCTCGAGGCAGAGTGGCAAGGCGTGCAAGGCTGGCGTCCGCCCTGTCACCTCCGGCTTGTCCCCCCGTCAGATCGGGACGTTGGCAGACGGCGGCGAGGATGGAGAGGCTAAGAGGAGTAATGTCTACAGTGACCGATGCTATTAATGTAACCTTCTCTCTCCACTTGCCCTAGCCAGCCCCGAAGTATATAAGTGGAGCTCTATGCATGGAGAGAGGGGAGGATCGGATTGGGACACACATTTTCCACCAGCAACAAGAGTTCAAGCAGGATGTAGGGCTGTTACCCTCTTCGGGGGCCCGAACCTGGCAAAACCTTGTGTGTTCTTGAGTGTTCTTGGGCAGTTCATCCAAAGCATGTGAGGAGAGAGGCGCGCTAGCCGCAAAAACCCCCTCTACCGAACACCGGACTCACGCTCGGACAAAATCTGCCAGCTAAAATATGCCGACAATGACCTTATGTGAAATTGCGTTAAAGAAAGAACACACCTTTATTATTGTGTCTCATACTTTTTCTGGCAGAATTGCCCTAAGTGCAACTGCGAGCATATGTGGCATCATCATATGGCAGTCATGGGCCTTCATGATGCCAATAAGTATCTTCGAATCTTTTATAGTTACTAGCCTCTTCATGTTGGCAGAGTAACTGGGCGGAACATTAACTCCATGGAAGAAAGTGCATAAGTAAATTTTCTCCCTCTTGCTGAGTGTGTAGCAAGCTGGGGAAAGGACTTTTTTTCATTATGTTGTACTATGTGTAGCTCTTTCCTCAGTTTCATATCTTCGAGGTCCTTACAGGTCTGCACTGTATCTTTAGTCTTGCTAGGTATGCCTACTAAGAGTCCAAGAATGTTCTCACATACATTCTTCTCTATATGCATGATGTCATGCGTGTGACAAACATCCAAATCCTTCTAATACGGGAGTTCGCAAAACACTGATCTCTTTTTCCACAACCCATATTTCATGGTAGTTTTGTTGCCCGTCCCTTTCCGAAGACAATTCGATGTCCTTTAGCATCTTAAATAACTGTCTACCAGTGCGACTTTCTAGAATTGCATCAGTCTCGACAGTCCCATCAAAAGATTTCTTATCCTTCCGGTATGGGTGGTCCTAGCGTTGCCACCTACGGTGGCACATGTATACCGTTTTTCGACTGTTGCTTAGATACCGACCCGAAATTCCCTCCATGCACACTATGCATCCGTTGTAGCCTTTTGTAACCTGCCCAAATAGATTGCCTAGGGCACGCCAGTTTTGGATTGTTACGAAAAGCATTGCACGCAGGGTAAAGTGCTCTTGTTTGTACTCATCCCATATCCATACACCATCGTTCCACAACACTTTTATGTCCTCAACCAATGGTTTCAGATACACATCTATATCGTTTTCCAGTTGCTTCGGCCCTTGGATCAATAAGGGCATCATAATATACTTCCGTTTCATGCACAACCAAGGTGGTAGGTTGTACATATATAGTGTGACAGGACAAGTGCTATGACGACTGCTGACATTCATGAATGGATTTATCCCATCCGTACTCAGTCCGAACCTTATATTCCTCGGGTCATATGCAAATGTCTTCTTGTATTTTCTGTCGATGTTTCTCCATTGCGTACCATCAGCTGGGTGTCTGAGCATTCCGTCATTTTTACGCTCTTCGGTGTGCCATCGCATCAATTGGGCGTGCTTTTTGTTCGCAAACCATCACTTCAGCCTTGGGATTATAGGAAAATACCATATTATTTTCGCCGGTGGTCCCTTCTTGTTCTGCTTTGCACCAACTGCATCATTGCGCCACTTGTACCGTGAATCTCCACACACTAGGCATGCACCTAACTCCTCATGCTCTTTGCGATACAAGATGCAGTCATTTGGACATGCATGAATTTTCTGGGCAAACAACTTGCTTGGCATGGTAGGTGGTATCGGGCATAACATTCCCCTTCGGAAGCACGTCACCCAAGAGAAGTAGCAACTCATCGGAACTCTTATCTGACCAACTGTTGCTTGCTTTCAACTGCAATAGTGTCAACACGATGTGTAACTTCGTGTGATCCTTCTTGCATCTCGGATACAATGGTGTCTTGGAGTCCTGTACCATACGCTGGAACTTTTGAAACTGTCTTTCAGTGGTGAATTTCTCTTTCCCATCACGCAGCATCTGATCTAGGTCATCATGGGGATCATCAACAACCACATCGTTGATGTTGTGAGCCTGCATCTCGCTTCCACCGGCGTCTTCGGCAGTGTGTTGCGAGTCCTGATGTTCAGTCTCAACATCTTTACCATGCTTGCTCCAACATGTATATCGATCTTTGAAACCCCTCCGAAGCAAGTGAGGATGAATTTGCTCTACGCTAGAGATCTGCTTCTCGTTCATGCAATCCACACAAGAACAACATATATACTCTAACTGGGTATCTGACTTGTACGCCTTAACAGCCCTTAGAAACGAGTCCACGCCGTTCAAGAAATCCGGGCTATGACGGTCTGCATCGTATATCCATCTCCTGTCCATCTACAACTAAAGAACAAAAGTTTAATGTTATACTACCTATGAATATATATTTATCATATGTAAAAAATATATATACATAATCAAAATATTTGAAATTACGTAAATTAATAAACTAAATCCACTTTTCACTCCATCAACTAAATTATTTGAAATTAAATAAATAAACCAAATTACTTTTCACCCGTAGGTTCACTGCTGAATACGGCGATGGTAGAGTCCACCGCTAAGACAGCCAAGCAGAAAATGTACTTAACAAAATGGCAGCATATCCGGTGCACACGGCACCCCCCGTGCACACCCGTGTACACCATGGGGGAAAAGTTTCAAAAAATTTCAAAAAAATTATGGATGTACATCTCAACTTACCCCATCCAGATATAAAATTTCATGATCAAATTCGTCCTATGTTAAGAGTAATAAAAAAGACAAATTTCTGACAAACTTAAATAGTTTAAATGCACTCCAAATTTGTCTTTTTTGTAACTTCTAGTATAGGACGAATTTGATCATGAAATTTTATATGTAGATGGGGTAAGTTGAGATGTACATCCATGATTTTTTTGGAATTTTTTAAAACTTTTTTCCTATGGTGTACACGGTGTTTTCACGGAGGCAGCCGTGTGCACCGGATATGCTGCCTAACAAAATACCCTTTCTTATAGCATACTTATGTAGGTAATTAAAGCCGGTTCCACACATCAGCGACTCTATCAATGTAGTAAGGAATATAGCACATAATTTTTCATTCAAATTTTGTACTCAACAGGATATATAAATTTTCTTACTCAACAAAATACAAATAATGTAGCATAGATTTTTTATTCAAATTTTTTTACTTGTTTGTTTGGTAATTAAGGAGGTTTTTAATATGAACTAAAAATTCACACCAAACAATTTCTCTATTTAACTCGGTCATTTCAGATTAGGATAAATATTGACACCCTACCGGCAATGAAAATATACTTCAACTAAATTACTTGAAATTACAAAAAAATCAACTAAATTATTTGAAGTAAACTAAATCAAATAAATGTACCTGGGTTTGGAGCCTCCACGCAATAAAAACTAGCACAATTGCCTGGATTTGGAGCCTCCATGCAACGAAAAACCAACACAATTGCTTAGATTTGGAACCGCCACGCTTAGCCTTCAAAATTTGGAGCTCAAATATGTCTCACAGTCGCAATGTGCCTTCACCATAGCTCCGTAGCTCACACCGAGCTGCACACAAATGTGCCTTCCACCTTAGCTCCTATCGGGTTGAAATTTATAGACAACACATCACTGTCGGTTTTTAAACAAAACCAATAGTGAAAATAAATATTATTGCTGGTCCTATACTTTGGCGGGAAATGTTATAGAACTAGCAGTCATAATGGACTATCACTGCCGGTTCTCGTATGTGGGCGGGAAGGGTGCAGAAAACCGGCAGTGAAAATGAACTTTTCAATGCCGGTTCATGTTAGTCAATGCGAGCCGGCACTGATGATCAATATCAGTGCCGGTTTTGAAATGGAACCGGCAGTGAAAGTTTTACTGCCGGTTTGTGTTCATAGCCGGCACTGATGCACTAACTTTTTGTGAACCGGCACAGATGATGCGGTTACAAAGGGTAGTTCTGTTGTAGTGATGTATATATATAGTTGACACCACAAATTCGAGCATGCATGATACTAATCTGTTTATTTAACTTATTTAGTGTTTTTTAAAAAAATTTATCGAAGTGACATCAAATTGATTTACAAATTAACTAAACGCCCATACTTTGCTAGGTAGAAATATCTTTCCACCCCGTCACAATTGATTTGTTTGACTCACGTCATTAACTTGGCTTTCATCTTTCACACTCGATTGTGACATGGTTTCGCACCCTTGGCTCAGCTTTCGCGCTTGAGCGTATCGTGCTACAACACCCTCTATTTTGGTATATCAAAAATTGATGGAAAGTTTCATACACAATGCACTAAAATAAGGAACCTACATAAATATTATGATTTAGTGTACATTGAGCTGATAAAAACTTTCTAAAATACAACATATTAAAATAAGAAAGAAAGAAGAATAAATAGAATATGACTAAATAGAAAGTGTTTTTATGATATCTTGATTGTTAGATGACCGACCATTAGAGACTTGTTATTAATAGAGATATATTTTTATGTATGCGATACACTAGGAAATGGCATTACAAGTGAAAGGCAAGTTATTTTTGGGCTTCGGGGCCAGTATTTCGCTGCTTTGTCGAGTTAATCAATTAAGCAGAGCAAGTTGATCTTTATTGAGACGTCTGCAACTTGCCCTTCAAGCCATTACATTCGGCACCAAACAAACTCTCTATCCCTCCCCCTCTCTCCGCCATGACCAAACCGAAATTACAAGACCACCCTCCCACAAGCCTATTTCATTGAGCAAAACCATTTCCATCTCACACTACTACAGAACACCCCTTCCGTGCTAGCTCTTTACTGCCGGTTTGCTCAGAAACGGCAGTGATAACTTATCATTGCCAGTTTTGAAGTCTCACGGTCAAGAAAAAAATAGAGACCGTAAGAACCAGCAGTAATAAGGCTAATCACCGTCGGTTCTGACACCCGACCGGCAGTGATACATCACTGTCGGTTCTATCCCCGAACCGGCAGTGATAACCCTCATATCACTGCCAGTTCTAGCACCCAGCCGGTATTGAGGCATCACTGTCGGTTCTAGCCCCCAACCAGCAGTGATAAGCCTCATATCACTGCTTGCTCTTAAGCCCCTCCTGCCACCCAATAATTGAGGGTGAAGAACCGGTAGTGATAATACTTATCACTGCCGGTTTCATCTTAAAACCGGCAGTGATGTGTGAACAATATAAAACCCCCACCATCTTTCTCCTCAAACCTAAGCTATGCTTTGGAGTTCAATTGAAGTCAATTTTGGGCGGCCATTTTTCATCATTCCCGCATGGAGGCTTGAAAATTTGAAGGAATCCACTTGGAGACTTTCAAATTTGTAGGAATCCAAAGATGCTAAACTAGCTATTTATTTCATTTATATATATATAGTTTGTATGGCTAGATTGCTTAGATCAAGATTTAGATCTACATCCAATTTAAGTTTTGAAATTTATTTTAATTGTAAAAACATCTTGGAGGCTTGAAAATTTGGAGTAATCTACTTGGAGGCTTTCAATTTTGGAGATATCCATTTGGAGGTTGCTAAACTAGCTACTTATTTCATATATATAGTTTGTAAGACTAGATTGCTTAGATCAAGATCAAGATCCAATTTAATCTTTGAGGGGATTTTTTTTTATATTGTTCATATAGATTACAAGTAGCTATGTTAATGGTTGCTTTAAAATTTTAATTCTAACTATAATTGACACTACACAATTTAAGATTTGAAATTTATTTAAATTGTACATCCAATTTAAGCTTTGAAATTTATTTCAATTGTACAAGTAGCTATATTAATGGTTGCTTTAAAATTTTATTTATAACTATAATTGGCACTACACAATTAAAATCTAGGTTGTTCTCATTAATGAGGGGATTTTTTTATATTGTTCATATAGCTTACAATTTGCTATATTAATGGTTGCTTTAACATTTTAGTTGTAACTATAATTGGCACTACAAAATTTAAGTTTTGAAATTTATTTAAATTGTACATCCAATTTAAGCTTTGAAATTTATTTGAATTGTACAAGTAGCTATGTTAATGGTTGCTTTAAAATTTTATTTATAACTATAATTGGCACTACACAATTAAAATTTAGGTTGTTCTCATTAATGAGGGGATTTGTTTTTTTTATATTGTTCATATAGCTTACAAGTAGCTATGTTAATGGTTGCTTTAACATTTTAGTTCTAACTATAATTGGCACTACACAATTGAAATTTAGGTTGTTCTCGTTAATTGTAGATGGACATAAAATGGATGAACGATGCGTACCGTACTAGCCTAGAGTTCATTAATGGTGTGGATTCTTTTCTGAAGGCTACCAAGGCATACAAGTCAAATAATCTGGTTGACTACGTATGTTGTCCATCTGTTGATTGTAAGAATGAGAAGCAATTTTCTAGCATAGAGCAGATCCATCCTCACTTGCTTCGAAGGGGTTTCAAAAATCGCTATACCTGTTGAACCAAGCATGGTGAAGATGATGAGACCATACATAAAGCCTCGCAACACACGATTGAAGAAGTCGGTGGCAGAAGTGCTTGAGCAATTTTTGAATTAATGACATGTCACGTGCTTGTGTTGTATGGTGAATTTAGACTGGTAATGACATTAATTTGTATGGTGAATTTATACTGATAATAGATTTATGTAATTATTTTCTGTAGGGGGCAACACTACCGGTTCATGGCTAGAGACGGCAGTGATAGAGCAATATCACTACCAGCTCATGGATAGAGTTGACAGTAATAGAGTAATATCCCTGCCGGCTCTTGGCTTGAGCTGGCATTGATAGGTCCACATCACTGCCGATCCTTCACCACAAACCTGGCAGCTCGAAGTCTTAAGACATATCCTTGGATATCGTTCTCAAAGGGCCTATTCGGTCGTTCTTGTTGACTTGGCAGTATCTCTACTTGTTCATTCTTCTTGACTAGGCAAGATCTCCGCCCGAGTACCGGGCACAACACCTATGCCCTTTCAATGATGCAACACAACAAGGTAGTGACTCTTACCCTCTATATAGGGGACAGAGTAATGGCCGTTGTGTAGAGGTTCAAGAGCAGACACTTAATATTTGGTGTGTTGTACCATATAACCCTTAGCTTCCCAAGAGGTATAATTATCACATAAATGTGGAGGTTTGCTCAAGTATAAAGATTGTGAAGTATCTTTTTAAATACATTTACAAGGGCCATGACCTAGCATCTCATTATCTTGTTGAGCCCGATAGCAAGGGCAACATTGATGACATTAAGCAGTTCAGGGACACTAAATAGGTTACTCCACCGAAAGCTTTATGGAGGATCTATAACTTTGACCTTAGCAAGATCTTCCCACCTGTGTTACAGATGCAGCTGCATTTACCGAACATGCATATGGTATCGTTTCATGCAGGTCAAGATCTTCATGATGTCATCGCTCGACATGGCGATGAAAGGTCCAAGCAAATAGAGTATTTTGAAATGAATCGTGCAGACGATGAGGCTCGAGGAATCTTGTATAGAGATTTTCCAATTGCATTTGCTTGGTAGTCAGGCCCAAAGAAGTGGAAGAAATGGTCAGAACGGACATAAGTTGGTAG
Organism: Olyra latifolia; assembly: GCA_036346145.1. Classification (NCBI taxonomy): domain Eukaryota; kingdom Viridiplantae; phylum Streptophyta; class Magnoliopsida; order Poales; family Poaceae; genus Olyra; species Olyra latifolia. Next base: position 12,330,445 of record CM070531.1, on the reverse strand, counting down.
AATTGTGTTGGCCCATCCAAACAAGGGGGAGCGCTACTATCTTAGGGTTCTCCTAATCATGTTCGTGGTGCTACCTCCTTTGAAGACCTTAGGACAGTGAACAATGTAGTCTACCTGTACTTCCATGAAGCCGCTGAGGCATGGGGACTTATCGAGGCTAACAACACCTTAGAAGAGTGCCTTACTGAGGCCGAGTTGTTCCAAATGCCATCCTCGCTTGGAAGGCACTTCACAACTATACTGGTCTTCTGCGAGCCAAGTGATGTTTGTGGGCTTTGGGATAAGCACCTTGTGGGAATGTCGGATGACTACCGCTGTTTTCACACATAGCCGCACATGGTTGAGTAGATGGTGTTGTTGGACAATTGAAATTTACGTCAGTCAATAGGGAAGGACATCACAACGTTCCCTCTCTCCACTATAGATGAGTCGTTTTACATCACTTAAGGAGGAGCCAGAGAGATCTACGAGGAGTCAACAATTGAGGTAGACCATGAACACATTTCTCTATCGTCTTCCCTCAATCCTAAACAAAGAGTAGCCTATGATGAGATATTGTTTGTGGTTGAGAACGGTGGCAGAGGTTTCTTCTTTATAGAAGGACCGGGAGGCACAGGAAAGACATTTCTATATAAAGCTTTGCTCACAAAGGTCCAATCGGATGGCAAGATAGCAATCCATCTTCCCTGAAGGGAGGACAACACACTCACAGTTGAAGATACCACTTAACATTGAGGATGGAGCGATCTGCAACTTCACTAAGCAGAGCAGGCCCTAGATAGTAGCATGTGGGATGTCATGGGCAAATGCAATTTGCCATTAGGTGGAAAAACAATGTCATGGCGGGATGTTCTTCCTGTTGTTCGCAAGGGAATGAGAACACAGATATCAGATGTGACACTGTGCAAATCATATCTTTGGGAGTGCTTGAGGCAACTAAAGCTTGTACGTAACATGAGGGCCCAGAATGATCTCGAGTTCACGGAGTACATACTGCAAGTTGATAATGGTATTGAGGAGACCAACGAGGATGGATGCATATGAGTCCCTAATGAGGTTTGTGTGCAACATTCGAGAAATGACATAGACATTGATCAACTCATTTATAGTGTATTTCCTTTGTTGGATGAGAAGCTGTCGAATGCTAATTATATCACATCTCGGGCTATACTTGCGACACAAAACGAGTATATCAATAAAATTAATATAAATATGATTGATTGTTTTTAGGGGCAGGAGACTGTGCAGTGGACGATCCTCACAACTACTATCCCCGAATTTTTAAACACTTTGATGCCTAATGGTCTACCTCCGTATGTTCTCAAACTTAAGATTAATTGTTGTATGATTTTGTTGAGAAATATTAACCCCATAAATGGACTATGCAATGGGCCAAGACTGGTAGTTTGGGATTTCAGAGAAATGAAATAGATGCACATATTGTGCTTGATAGCACGCTGGAAAGAGAGTGTTTCTACCATGGATACCTTTGTGACCCTCTGATGACGAGATGTTCCCATTCAAATTCAAGAGGAAGCAGTCCCAGCTAGACTTAGCTTTGCAATGATGATAAATGAGGTGCAGGGGCAGACCATCCCTATTGTTGGCATTTACATCTGAGGTCCGATCTTCTCTCATGGGCAATTATAGGTTGTGCTATCTAGAGCTACCGCCAAAAGCAACAACAAGGTTCTTGCTGTCGCGGATAATGATAAGGACAATCGACACAGAACTAGGAATATTCATGGATATTCACAAAGAAATATCATCTACGAGGAAGTACTCATATCATAAATGATGTATGAGACACTTGACTGTAAATTTACTCTTTTTTTATACCACCGGATAACTGATATAACATCAGTTTGTACAGTTGCTTCATGGTTGTTAATTCAGTTATAATTATGTCAAGTTGTTCCGGATATGTGTAAGTTCAAGTGGCCCTTGTGATTTTGGTGATTAATGGCAAACATGTCTAATGACAATTATTGTTGAATGACAAATATATTTAATGACAATTATTGTTGAATGACAAACATAGTCGATGAAAAATATTGTAAATGGCAAATATGGTTTAATGCTTGATTTAGTGCTTACCAATGACAATCCTCTAATATGTGATTAATCTTCTTATGGGACTAACAAGTTTGATGCTAAGCTCTACTTTTGTCTCATTCTAATAAAGGAACAATTATGTCAAGTGGACAAGCTATCCATCCTAGCAAGGTACGTCTTGTGTTAATTATCTCATTAAGACTAACACTTGATTGTTACTCTTCCTTAGTCTCATATATGAAATAGGATGGATTGTTAATTGAGGTATGCAACTTGGCATCCCACTCATATTTATTGTTTCATTCCTCATGTTCAGGTGTATGTTGAGCTCCGAATCTATGATTATATTTATGCACATAGGTCCATCTCATATTTATTTATGCATAATTATCTTGTGAGCTCGACATATGGATTGATTGCTTGCACATATGGATATATGATCATATTGCTATTATTCAATTAAATTATTAATAGACTTCACCATGCTTGAATAGCTATGTGCATATATGCTCTTTATGTCTATTCTGACATGCACTTAATTTGGTGAAGTTCAATTTAAATTGAATCACAACTTCACTATATGCATTGTACATGTATAACTCCTGAATATATTTTCATGTGCATCTTTAAGTGAAGTTATGTTCATGAAATTAATTAATTGCCATAAATTATTGAATTATCTTTTGAGCAATTATCTCTCTAGTGCATATAGATCAAATAAATCTTCATCTTAATACACTTAGTAGAGACCTGTCATATGTCAAGCGTTTCATTTATATTTGAGCTTTATTGTTGAACACTTGTTGAGCTTAAAACTTAGTTAACCTTAAATGTATTCATTCACATTGAGCTTTTGAGACTAATGCCTTTCATGAGGTGATGTGAAGAGGATTAGGTCCTATGGAGGTGAATGACGACAAAGAAATATGATAAGATGATGGCCAAGCTGAGATCAACAAGACAAGAGAATCGTCAAGAGTTGATGACAAGATTGAGACCAATAGGATGGGACGATTGTCAGGGAGGATGATCGAGTCGAGGTCAATAGGACCATGATGTCATCAAGCTTTGGGATTGAGTCAAGGTTGATGAAGCAAGGACGTCATCACAACTAGGAGAAAGTCGTCAAGTGAATGAGAAGGAATCAATGGATGATGGTTAAGTCGAAATCAACAAGACAAGGGTGTCACCAAGAGTTGAGTATTTAGTCAAGATTGATTTGACGGGATAATCATTCAGGAGGATGATCATTCAAGAGGATGATCAAGTCAAAGTCGATAAGACGGGAGAGTCTCATAAGGTGATCAAGTCGAGGTTGACAAGACAAAGACGTCATCAATCATGTGGTAATGGTTACTATGCACAATGCATCAAGGGGTGATGCATGGAGCATTAAAGTGAACTTGAAGGCGTTGATGCGGGACATCAAACTTCAAGATGGTGCTTAAGGCCAAGGTATGGTTAATGTAGGGTTAAGGATGTTTTCTAGTTTTTTACCGGTCTCGGTGATTGGTTGGAAAACTGGGTAAGTAGGATAGTCGCCGTACTATCAAGAGGGGTCCGGATCATTTTGATCATATTGGTTTCTAGCTCTCAAGTGATGCACTTTAGGTCTCCTTAACTCTAGGATGAGCCTAAGTGAGGTGTCAAGGGTGTAGGAGGTGTGTAGTGAGAGAGGAAGAGGCGTCGGTGGTGTTGGAAAGGGGGAGTTTTATGGTTGGTTCAACTTCCTTATGTTTTCTACACTCATTCTTGTGAGGTGGTGAGACCTTGTGGGATAGATAGCCCTCGTTCTTAGCTTTTCGTAGAGTCTAAGATCACCTAATTCCGACACCCGAGCTAAGAGATATGGCCGTTTTACTACGAGGTGGTACAATCTGTATTCCAGTGGACTGAGTCTGGTGGTGACTGAACTTAGTCCGGTTGCGCTGTTTCTCGTGTAATTTCTGAACAGACTGATTCCGGAGGGCACCGGACTGAGTCCCGTGGAGTCCAGAAGCAACCTGTAGTGATCTGTAGCCACCGGATTGAGTCCGGTAAGCCCGTAACAACTACTTTTCGTGCCTAACGGCTAGTTCTTGGATTGGGGCCTATAAATAGAGGGTTTTAGGCTGAGTTTTAGAGCCTTTTGGACCTTGGATGAGTTTCTAGGTGTGTAGGGGCGTCAAAGAGTGTGAGATCGGGAGACTCTCATCTTGGGAGAGATTGAGTGAGCCATAGGACATTAGTGAGTGTCTAAGTCTATCTTAGTGCATCACGTTTGAGCTTTGATCCGGTGTGATCAAAGGGTTCAGGCTTGTTACTTTTGGTGCTTGCGGGCACCTAGACGGTGTGGGAGGTGCCGTGCATCGGTGATCTTCTCAAGGAGCTTGTGAGAAGGCCTGGACGAATCTTGTGCGTGACGTTGGTGCTTGCCACCTCCGGAGAGGAGAAACTAGCAACCACTAGTGGAGAGGAGGTGATAGGCTTTAGAGGGAGCCAGTTCTTGTGAGGAGCAAGAACTTGCCTCAACGTGGACGTAGAAGCGTGGTTCCAAACCACAGGAAAAAATCTTCGTGTCACTTGTGGCATCTGTCTTCTTTATGTATTGTTCTACCTTGTGTTTATCTATGATGCATATTATACCTTGGATGATGATGTGTACTCTATGCTAGTTGCTCTCTTACCATGTGTTGGTAGTTTGTTGTTAGTGTTTTTGCCATTGTGTTTGTTTGTGCTAGATTTATCTTGTGAGCAATTTAATAGCTTATATTTATATACATAGAATTAAATTGCTTACTTGACACCCTAGGATTGCATATATCAACCTAGATGAGCTTTATTCTAAGGTCCTTATCTTGATTGCTCTCACCATAATTAAGATTGCCATCCTTAGGCTAGCCACTTGTGTTCAAACATTAGTATTTCACTTCTGTATGTTTTAGAGTTTGAACACATGATTAAAATTTGGAATTAGGAAGTAAAATTTGATTAGCCCTATTCACCCCCTTTAGGACATCCGAATCCTTTCAAATGGTATTAGAGCTAGGGCTCTCACGAGTTAGACTTCACCATCTAGAGACTTAAAGGATGACCATGGGGGATTTCAGGCACCTAGGTGATGCACCCATGTTTGATGGCACTAATTACAATTATTGGAAAATCTATCTTGAGGCCATGGATTGGGATATATGGCGAATTGTAGATGTTGGTTTTTCTCCTCCTAAGAACTCGAAGGTTCTAACCATTGACGACGAGAAAAACTCACATCTCAACGCTCTTGCTACTAATACTTTATTTAATGCTTTGAGCGTAGACATTCGAAAGAAGGTTTGCCACCTCAAACATGCTCATAATGTGTGGAGATTTATTCAAAGACTTCACGATAATTCCATGATCGATCAAAAGGATTATTTCCAAGAATGGAATTCTAGTGATGATTTCTCCACATCATGCTCCGATGATGATGAGCCTACATCACCTCCCACATCGCTTCATTGCTATATGGCTCAAGGTAATAATGTGGTAAATGACAACGAGCCCTCTTATGATGAATTATTGCAAATGCTTGGCAAGCAACATGAGTATCTTGAGAAGAAGATGAGGAAGTTATATGATTTGGTACATAAGCTTGATATGCTCCAAGAATCATATGATGCATCAAAGAGAGATCATGAATGTCTCCTCCTCAAGGGATTGCCATGTACCAAGGTGGATGTTGCTACTACTTGTGGTACATTAGATGGTTTGCCATGCATAGATTCTATTCTGAGCATTTCATCTAAAATTGATGCCTCCACCTTATGTGATGATTTACTTGACATACCACGTTGCTCTAGTGCTAAGGTGGATGCTTGTATGACATGTGATATATTAGATGTTATACCTTGCTTAGATTCTACTCCTAGCACTTCATTTAATAATAATAGCTCCACCTCATGTGATGAATTAATTGATGAATTGATTAATGAACTTTGTAGCACTAATGCAAATGCTTCCACTTCCTATATGTCTTGTAATGAGATAAATAATTTGCCTTGTTGCTCTAATGCAAATGCTTCTATTTTCTCTAGTGCTTGCAATGTTAACTATCTTATAGAGGAAAACAAAGAGCTCAAGGCTCAAGTTGAAAAATTGAGCAAGGACTTGAAAAAACACTAAAAGGGGAAGGCCAACCTTGATGCCATCTTGGGCAATCAAAGATTCACCAAGAACAAGAAAGGGTTAGGCTTCATCCCCAAGAACAATGGCAAAAAGAAGCACAAACCAAGACATCCCAAATCCACTCACATTCAAGAGAACAAGAACCAAGAGAGTCACTCCAAGCACCAAGCCAACAAGATAAAGACTATACGGTGCTTTGGGTGCAATAAACAAGGTCACATTGTCTCAATGTGTCCTAACAAGGAGGGGACCAATACTTCATCTTTGAAAAGGCAAACCGGTAAGGAGCAAGTCAAAATGATCAAGAACCCTGCAAAGCTCACTTACTACAATTGCCGGGAAAAGGGACATATTGGTAAAAATTGTCCCAATGGTAAAACTGCTAAGCCCATCCTTGTTAATGAACATTATTTGCTTAGGAGAGATAAAAATGGCAATTTGTTTGCTAAAAATGTTAGCTCCACTAAAACAAAAGAAAAAGCCATTTGGGTTTCAAAATCCATTATTTTTGATAAATTACTTGGGAAGCAAGGGAACATCTTGGGCAAGAAAATTGTAACAGCCTGAAATTTTGCATAAAAATTTTTCACGCATCAAAGTGCATGAAAATTCCTCAAAACACTACCTACACTTCCAAATCCTTCTTAAGATCCCAAATTACCCTTTAATAATTTTCCCCCCAAACTTATAACTTTAAAAAAGCCACATGTCATATAGAAAAGAAACTTTATATCCATTTTTATATAAAGAAGATCCTTTATAACATGCAACCTATTATTTCATATTCCTATCATATATATTTTATGAATTCTCAGAGACCAAAACCATATTTTGACCTATCTTTAGTATTTCATACGATAAATAGTGTTTTCATATAATGAATAGTGTTTTCAATACCCTATGTTTCAAGAATTCAATTTTCTATTTCTTTTAACCATTTTCATTTATAAGCAACCAATTCCACTATATTACAAATATAATACTCAACCATCAAGTATCGATGAAATTACCATTTCGCCCTTTTAAGACAAAAATCCCCAAATTACCCTTTTTCCTGACCCTTTCATATTGATTTCAATAAATCCTTTATAAAGTACAAAATATGCATTCAATTAATGTATTATCTTCAAACATTAAATTTATAACAAAAAGTGCACCGGTAAATTACCAAAACGCCCTTTAGCTAAAATCCCAAGTTTCTTCTTTTAAATTTAAATGTTTACTCATGCATGGTCAATTTCTCCCAAAACTCAAACTCAAATTTAAACCTTAAACTTACATCAAATATACACTTGGTAAAACTACCAATTTACCCCTTTAGCTAGAAATCTCTAAATTTCCCCTTTTTAAATTCTATTTAACTACTTTGCATGATCCATGTTCGTTTGAACTCAATTCCAACCCTTAAATATATTTTAAAACTTGAATTGGAAATATCTTTAATCAAATTACCAAAATGCCCTTTGAGCTTAAAACCTCTAAAATCCTCCTCTCTTCTCACTTTAACTAGCTATTATATGCATAATATCTTCATATAAATTTTGATCCAAACTCTTTCTGTAAATTTACAGAATTGCTCTTGGGAGCCTTTCTTCCTCCTCCTCTCTCCTTTCTCCCCTCCTCTCTGCTGTCTTCTCTGTTTCTTGTCCACCGCAGCCAAAGCTGATCATTGCGCCACTCCCAGCTTAGTCTTACACGCCAAGACAGGAAAAATCGGTGCCACATGTCATCTCCATGAAGAACACCGCGGGAATTTCCCTTCTCCCGCCGTCATCTTTGCTCGCTCGACACCGTACACCTGCTCAACGATGAGTGGACCGAACCACTGCAAAGGCCATTGCCAATTCGAGCTAATCCACTCCTCAGCGTCCCTAAGTATCTGACAAGTTCATCCGCGCCTATAAATAGCAAGCCGGAGCTTCCAATTTCGTGCTTCCATTGCACCGGCCGCCGCCGCCTCTCCACCAAATACATCCCAACCACGGAGTCTCAAGCTTGGTGCCGCCGGCCAGAGCTTCGTGGCAACTTCGCCAAGCTGCAGCTAGAAGGAATTGGCGTGAAATCGATTGAAGAAACAGTGCCGCGACGCGACGCGACTCCTCTGTTTCGGCGGCCACGGCGGTGAACGTCGACACGCCGACTCGTAGTCGCGCGAGCCCAATTAGCGGCATGGTAAGGTTCCTAGACACCCTCTCAAGCTCACAAAGCCATCAATTTGTACAATTGCAAAAGGAAATCAAAATCCCCAATTTCATCCTTAGCCGCCGCCGCTATACCACGCCGACCGGCCAACTCCGGCCACCTCGACCCACCGATCCACTTCCAAAATCTTTGAATAACCTCTAGAAGCGAAAGCCCTATGGTTAATTGTCCTAAAACCGCACCAAATCAAAAACCCCAATTCGGGATCACGAGGAACCCTAGAAAATACTGTTCATTCTTCCCAGTTTTTGTCTTTCATTAAATTGAAGACTTTAGAGCCAGAATTAGCAAAAAGTCACAATACAAAAGTTGTTCCAAATAGTGTTTAACCCCCAAATACGATTTTTCGAGATTTTTAAATTCAACCAGATTTCAAAATTTGAATTTAAACCCTCTCTTTAGCTATTCAATAAATTACTGTAAATAGGAAATATAGTAAAATGTGAAATTGATATTTTTACTGTTCATAAGTAATGAATACAAAATTTATAAAATATTTGTATCTGAGATTATTTCATAATACATGCTACTTTTAGATTTTGCTTCTTTAAAACTTTACAAGAACAAATTTCTCAAAATAAAAATTGTTATTCTTCCTAGATAATTTAAAATATACATATGAGTTTCATTACACAATTAATTTTAAAATAATTAATTACTAGATATACCATGTAGTAATTCCTTTTTACAAGATGTTTATCAGATCCAATTCTTTATAGTAAAAGGAATAAGATTAACTTCAAATTTTAATAATAAAACCCTTTCTCAATATTAATGGTAATTATAATCCTGTTTTCAGGATAATGCTAAGAGATTTTCAAGAAGCCAAAAATAGATTATTTTCTCCTTTAAGGTTTTCTTTGAAAGTATATATATATATATAAATTTCCAATGAATGACCAAACCATTTTAAATCCTTAAACCTAATTAAAATAAGTTACTCCTAACCCACAAAACCCAACCTATCCTAGAAACCATTACCCAAGCTTTAAACCCTACATAAAATAATAGCCACAAACTTGAACTATTTCAAAAGAAAATTTCTATATTACATTCTAAAACTCTTTCATATAAAACCATTTCTTCATTCTAAATCTATCCAAGCATATCTTTTTGTAAAATATTTTCTAATAAGGATTCCTCACAAATTTATCCATTTATGACATCAATAAAGCCTATTCATGCCCCTCATAGTTATCTTTTTGTATAAAATATCCTACGATTCTATCCATTCGTAACTCTGTAACTTTATCCAGTCGTAACTTCAAAATTCTATCCTTTCGTATAAATATCTCGTGACCCTATCCATTCATAGAATATCCCATAGTAAATCTCAGTTACCATAATATCTCGTAGAAAACCTAAAAAATATATATATCTCGCAGTCACTTCACTCCCATTTCAAATATTTGCTAAGACCCTATCTCATCCCTTTGTAACAAACATAACAGATATCTATCTCCATCATCTCACTAGATATTTTCACCACTTCTACCCTATCCTATCCATAGCCATCATGACAATTCAAATAAAACCAGATAATCACTCCTCCATAATACTATCCATCCACATCCACATACCTATTGCCCTCCAAACCCAGGAACCCCTTCAAAAGAATATTTTTGCATGGCATCCAAAATCCTTTTTACTTGATTTAATTCTTATTCTCCCTCTTTTATCAAAACTTCAAGATCAATAGAAGAAGAAGATCAAGCTCGGAAGACTCAAGCTACTCTCCGGACGGAGATGATAATCAAGGATGGAACAGAAAAAGGAGTTTAGTAGCAACCATAACCAAGGCAGGTTTCTATTCCTTTGATGCACTTTGAATTGCTATTCAATTACTTATGTACGCATTACCTTTTAGTTATTACTTTACTTGCCAAATTACTATTTCATGTGTTATAGAATGGTCATGCCAAGATGCAAATACCAGAAAGCTTACCTATTGTTGATTAGCCCTATCCTTTGAAGCCTAGTATTGGTTTTGAAATATTTAAATTGAGTAGGATAAGTCAATCATTTGCCATGTGGATAAGTAGTATGGGATGCTTATCTGGACGTGGGAATGTTACGAGGAAAGAATTTTATATGAGCCACCAGGTGTAGTAAAGTTGGATTAGGCCAGTAACTCTTGGAGCTATGAATATCCTTCGAGAATCTATTGCCCGGTAAGACTCAAGGGGGACATATGCCATACAAGACCTACAATGGTACCAGTTGTCAAGGGGATGCAACTAGGCTGTGCTCATATAAAAACTTGAGTATAATGAATAAGAATGACACAAACTACATCCATCCATGTAACCACGCACTACATGGGTAAAGCTGGATAGATCCTGCAGGGCTAATAACAAAATCATCGATGGACCTACTTCGGGTATATGAAGTTATGTCAAAATGGGTGATGCCTCTCTTATTCAATAAACTCATGCTTTCAAAAGTTTACGGTGTATGGCGCTGCTTGAGGCAGGTAGAAAGTGGAGAATGGTGATAGTGTTATGGAAAGATGAAAATGTTTCAACCAGTTTATTAAAGTTCTTTTAAATTTTAAGTCTCTTAAATCTACTGTATAATATTGCATTTATGTTCCTGTATGAGCCTTACTTCTTTTCAAGTTCCTGCATATAGTAAGTTAAGCCTTCCTAATGGGAACCTGCAAGTACTATTGGTACTTACCCACTTTGTGGGGAATATAATCAAATTTCAGGTCTTCCAGCTTTTGACGATTTTGAGAAATATTCCGCGGAGGAATTGAACAATTATGGCATTATTGGTTTCTAGAGTCTTAGTTTTAGAGAGCTTTTCCTGTCCTCACAACTTGTGCAACAGTGTAAGTGTACAGTAGAGGTCTGAATTGTAATATTTTATGTAAAAATGAATGTCTCCCCATGTAATGAAGTGAACTTTTGTATCAGCTCTGGCACTGTTGCATCCTGGGTAATTGTGCTTTTGAGTAAACATTTTCCGATAAGATTTATCGGGAATTGGTCCCCACAAAAACATTGGGAGATAATCCCCAGGATTTGCCCAAGGATGGTAGTAGGATAAGCCCCAATTTGAAATTTATCAAAAAAGGTGTGCTTTGCTTCATTGCTACTAATCATAAACCAAAGGCTTATCCTCTTGCTAATTATTCTAAGGACAAATCTAATACTAGCAAGATTAATTGTGCTCATGCTACTTCTAAGGATAAGACTACGTGGGCACCAAAATGTTTTGTGACTAACATTCATGGACCCAAGAGGAGTTGGGTACCAAAACATGCTTAAAGTGCATATTAGGTTTCAAAGAGGCATTGAAGGCTTGGCTTGTGCATGAAGCGGTAGATTTCATCACTACTATTTGAAGCCAAGCATGAGGATATTTAATTCACCATCATCAACCAATGCCCCTTTGGTAATAATTTAAATACAAGCATGTTACCTTGTGTAGGTAATTGCATTGTATTGCATTGAAAATTCTTTTAGCATGTGTTCTCACTCTTGTTTAAAACTTCAATATTCCCTAGATGAGCTTAATGAGTATGGAAGCATATTTAGAGTTGATCCTTGTTCATTTCTCTTGTTTATTCTTCTCTAAATGTGCCTACCTATTTAAGTGCTACTGTTGATTTACAAGGTCAAGCCATTTTAGCAAAAATAAAATTTTCTAGCTAAATGGTTGAAAATCTCATTAAAAATGTTCCAAAATGTTTCTCAAATGTTTTCAAAAATATTTTGACTAAATAAAATGTATTTTCATCAAAAACAAGTTTCCAAACAAAATTCTAGTTACTAGATTCTTGTTTTTGCAATATTTCGGTAATTTCTATAGAATTAATTCTAAACCGAATTTGGAAAATTTTCATTACCAAATACCTAGAGTTGGTCATTACAAACGATTTTTGTATTCAAAGGGTGTTCAAATGACCAATGGTTTTGAAGTTATTTGCTTTTGAATCTCGTCGAAAGACCTAACTATACCATAAAAGGTCCAATTCTAGCACTTAAATGAGTTTTACCAAATGACTCAAATTTCTTGATACAAATTGACTCACAAGGGTAGTTATAATTCATAAAAGCTTTTGGAAAGATAAATACCCATTTAAGCTCATTTTTAGCAAAATTGGAGAGATTCTCAAAACTTAAGGTTTTATTGGCCAAAATCAATCTTCCAAGGATTTGATTGTCTTCTCTTCATTGAAATTGCTCCAAAAGGTGTGTTTAATGATTCTCGTGAATATTCGGAGCAATTCATAATGATTTCATGAATTTTACCACGCTCTATTGCAAAATACCATCTTGTGAGCTTTCTAGTCAAAATTCTTTAATTGGTACAAATATTTAACTTGAATCTCCTTGAATGGACCCTTTGTGTAAGGGGAGCTTTCTAAATGGATTTCTAGGCACTTTAGAGCATTATCTCTTTATTTGGATTGAATCTTGAGAGATTTGGTGAAACTTTCAATATTTCCTATTTAAGCTTGTTCAAAAGTCAAAAACAAAACTTTTCATTCTAAAAGGCCTAATCTTGTGAAAAATAGTCTTGAAAATGTCTTCTAATGTGTTTCAAATGTTTTCAAGTATCTATCCCTTGGTTAGGTGCTAAAAGTCAAAATTTGGTCTAAAAGGGTCTTTTGTGATCTTGTTTTAGTATTTAACTTCAAATTTTTTCAAAATAATATCTATGTGGAATTTTTTCAAAACTCTTGAGGTTTTGGATTTCAAACATTTCTCTATGTGAAAATTGCTTTATTCTAAATTCTTGTTGGAAAAACTTCTATTGCATCTCTAGTTCAGATTTGGAAAGTCTCAAATTTATTTGACACTTGATTGCAAGAATGTTGTCTTTCTGACCTATTTCTTAATTGGAGTGTGATTTTTTTAGAAATTCCCATTGGATAAGTTTCTTGGATGTCCATGGAAAATTTATGCAAAATTTCATAGCCATTGGACTTCATTTAATCAAGATTTGACCTCAATTCAAAATGTTCAGTTTGCTGAAATTTCAGTTCTGGACAGGTGTGACATCCTAATAAAATTATTAGTCTGTCACTTGTTTTATAAAAAGAAAATAAAAGATAAAAACATAAAATAATAATAGAAAAAAGGCCCTAACCAGGCTGGGATAGCCTAATTAGGCCCAAACTAGGGCCAAAACCCCTCTCCTCTAAACCTAAGCCCATTAGGACTCTTATTATATCAAAAATACCCTAATTCGAGTCCAACTCAAACTCTACCCCTATTAGGAATCCTCCACCACGCCCCAACCCCCTCCACCACTATATAAACCCCCCTAGAGGTCCCTTGGTCGGCCATCACACCAAGCCCCCACGAAACCCTAGCCGTACCTCGGTTTCCGTGACAAAACCAAAGCAAATCGAGGTAATTCTTGAATTTCAGTGCCCAAACCAAAGATCTAAAGACAGGACTTTCTAGGTCTCGTCGAGACGATCGATTTGGATATATGGATCGCTAGATTTGGATAAGAATTGAGGGAGTTATGGCTCGCCGAAGTTTGGGAGTTCCTTGGTCGCCGGCGAACCTCGGTGTCCGCGCCGTCAGCCCGCCGCTCGTGCGCGCCAACAGCTGGCCGACCCGCCTCATCAGCGCCCTTGGCCAATCAGCAGCCGCCACGTCGTAGGCCGAGCCACAAGTCGCCACGATGGTGCCACGTCAGCCGAACGTGCCACGTCAGCGCCACGTGTCGCCATGTCGGTGCCCTGTCACTGCCACATCAGCCAAAACCCAAGCCCGTGCCACATCAGCGCCACATGTCGCCACGTCAGTAACAAGTGACACGTCAGCGCCACGTGTCAGTTCAGAGGTCTACCTAGTTTTTTTTTCGGTTTATTATTTTCCAGGGATTTTTCTATTTTTCCGAAACATCCTGGAATTGTTTAGGGAGTATCTGAACTACGATTTAGGTGATTCTAGAGCCCAAAAATCACAAATAATCCCAAGAATTTTATATATTTTTATTATACTATTTTCTGTGTGTTTGTTATTTATTTCTATTTTATTTCTTTTACGCATAGATTCGACGTTTACCTGCTGTACAGAAGTCGTTCCGGAGCCTTTCGAAGGAGGAGATCTAGATCTAAACTTCTTCGAAGGCAAGCTAGATTCATATTGAATTCCTAGTTTACTAAATTTTATTTATTTCATTTTAATTTGAATTGCATGCTTAAATTATCATCGTATGTGCTATTTTGATCTGATTTCATATTAGTCCTCTACTGATATGATGTAGCCTACCATTGTTAGCCCGATTGGTACCGTTTTTTCTAGCCTATCCTTTGTGTAGATGCTTAGCCTTGTCTCTGGGATTGGTGGTTGATAGGTTTCACTCATTATTAAACTGGTATCCGGTAAGTTCGACTTCGTGGTGCTGTTTTCTGGATAAACCTAATCAACTAAAATCAACGTGGTGTGTGTTGATTTGAGGAGACCCAGAAGAGGTAGATTTTGGGCTTGTGGTTGTGTTGTGCAGGTCTCATCTGTCATATAAGGACCGTATACTTGTGACTACCAAACCGAACCTGAACCGTACAGCCACTTGTGTCTTCTGGCCCTGACTTATTAGCTGTGGAAACCTAGTTTCCGATGTACTCGTAGTGGACGGACGTGACTTGCTATCACCGGTTCCAATGGCTTAAATGGGGGCTAACCTCACACGGTGCGCTATCAGGTCCGGCCAAAGGAGTGCGCATGACTGTCGGCCTGGACGAAGCGTAGCGTGTCGGGCGCGAAACCGAAAGAAAGGGTACATTAAGGGGCAGGTGAAAGCAGTGAACGGTTTTATACCGTTTCTCCCTCGGGATGAGACGGGGCTTATAGGGAACGTGTACACACTATACAGAGTTAACACTATCATGGTAGCCGTGCCTGCGGTTATGGGCGGGGGGAAGGCGTTTTCACAGGATAGTCTTGTGAGGACCAAATTCCGATAAATCTTTATCGAAATTGTTTTCTCAAAAGCACGATTACCCAGGATGCAACAGTGCCAGAGTCAAAACAGAAGTCCAAAAATACTCATGGGGAAACATCAATATTTTACAAAGGGAATTATTACAAACCATTATTCTTTAAAGTACTTATTACATCACCACTGTTGCAAAAGTTGCGAGTGCAAGAAAACTTAGAAACTGGTAAACTAGAAGTCTATGCCATAACTTTCTAGTTCTTCTGCAGTGAACTCCCCGTACTCACCATAAAGTTGAGGAGTACCTAAAAATATTATAATTTTCCCCACATAGTGGGTAAGTACCAACAGTACTTGCAGGTTCCCATATGGAAGACTTATTACTATATGCAGGAATTCAAAAGAATCAAGGTTCTTACAGGAACGTAAATGCAATAATATGTAGCAGATTTGAGAGACTTAAGATTTAGAAGAACTTTATTAAACTGGTTAAAGCATTTCCATTTTGTCCATAATCCTTCCACCATTCTCCACTTTCTACCTGCTTCGAGCAGCGCCATACACCATAAACTTTCTTAAAGCATGAGTTTATTGAATAAGAGAGGCATCACCCAGTTTGACACAACTTCATATACCCGAAGTAGGGTCCATCGGTGATTTTGTTATCAGTCCTGCAGGACCTACCCAGCTTTACCCACATATTGATCAGATATATGGATGGGTAATATTTGTGTCATTCTTACTCATTATACTCAAGTTTTTATATGAGCACAACCTAGTTGCATCCCCTTGACAACTGGTACCATTGTAGGTCTTGTATGGCATATGTCCCCCTTGAGTCTTACCGGGCAATAGATTCTCGTAGGATATTTATAGCTCCAAGAGTTACTGGCCTAGTCCAACTTCACTACACCTGGTTACTCATATAAAATTCTTTTTTCGTAACATTCCCACGTCCAGATAAGCATCCCATACTACTTACCCACATGGCAAATGATTGACTTATCCTACTCAATTTAAATATTTCAAAACCTATTCTAGGCTTCAAAGGATAGGGCTAATCAACAATAGGTAAGCTTTCTGGTGTTTGTATCTTGGCATGACCATTTTATAACACATGAAATAACAATTTGGCAAATATAGTAATAACTAAAAAGTAATGCATACATAAGTAATTGAATAGGAATTCAAAGTGCATCAAAGGAGTAGAAACCTGCCTTGATTATCACTATAAGTGTTCCCTTCCTCGCAGTCCTCCTCCACAAGTGGTTCAACCCAATATACAACTCCTTGTTCTTCTTCTATTTATTAGATAAGGATAGCAAAAATTAAAATACATTTGAGAATGATTGTTAAAACATAATGCAGGAATTTTTCTTTTGAATAACTTCAAATTGTTTAGGGTAGAATTTGGAGTTTAGGTAGGGTTTTAGGGTTTAAAAGATTTTGGGTGCTAATTTAAGGATTTTGGCCCTTTTCCCTTTTAAGGCAATTTTTAGGAGGGGAATAGCATTAATTTTGAGTCTTTTTACAAATCTCCTAGTATTGTCCTATAAAATAGGTGCTTTATTTTTAAATAAGAATAGGTAATTTTTCTATTCTTTTTATTTAGAAAGATGGGCTTGGAAGGATAGAAAACTAATATGTAGTATATTCTCTATTGAAAAATTTAAGTTTTAAAATTTATAAAATTTGCTTAGCTTCCTGTATTCTAAGAAAAATATTAGTTAAATTTTAGAATAAACTTTTATGTTTTTAGAAATTCTTAAAATCTTGAAAGAGAGGGTTTTGACCTTAAATTCAAGTCTGGAAAGGAGTTAAAAATATGGAAAAATCATATTTGGATGTAAAACATCTTTTGGAGAAGCTTTTGTATAGGAACTTTGACTCAATTTGGCCTCTAAGGGCTTCAATTTGGAAGAATTCGAAATCTGGGCTAGGATGAACAGGGAAATTTAGGGTTCATGGAAACCCGATTTGGGCGTTTTTGATTTGTGGGGTTTGGATCAAATTAACTATGGGGCGTTTGGTCTACGGGGTGTGAGCAATGATTCGCCTCCGGAATTGGGGCTCGGGATGGCTAGAGTTGGCCGGACGACGAGGTCCAGCAGTGGCTTAGGCCAGAGGAATTGGGGATTCCTTCGGGAGTGTTTTATAGATCAATTACCGGAGTGTATATGCTACTGGGAGCTATGTGGAGTGTCCTAGAACAAAAATCAAGCTATGACAAGCTTCGGGATAGCTTGGCGACGTGAACCGTGGGTTTGAGCGCTGGCGAAGATGGAATCGGTGTTACAGTGGGGAGAAGAAATTGAGGGTAATTTAAGCTTGGGGGGGGGGTTCTAAGAGGGTTTTTGCTTTTGGGGGCTTGGGCAGAAGATCATCGGAGTGCCCTAGCGGCGAGCTCCGGCGAGAACGGCGGTGGTGGAGTGGAGCAGGGGAATGTGGCTCACCTGGTGGCGCGCTGCTCGTCGTTTGAGCTAAAGGTGATCCTTAAGAAGCGGAACAAAGTCTGTTTATATAGGGGAAGGCCCATTGTCGCGATGTGCCTGGGCGGATGAGCTCGCCGGGATTTTTCACCGTGGCGGAGCTTATCTCGTCAATTTGACGCGTGATAAGGGATGTAGATGGTCGACTTGGCACTAGCCAGCACTGGCCAGGTTAGACGTCCGAGCAGGCGCCGATAAGGCCGAGTAAGGTCAGCGACAGGGGCACGCCGGCGATACTCGATGCTGAGGTCGCGGCGGCGATGGATTGGGCCAGCAAGGAGATTCCTGACCTTGGCACGAGGAGTAATCATGATGAACGAGTTCCTAGAGAGATTCCTAGCGGATCATGGTGAAGAGTAATGATTCAAAACGACGAGGTTTGTCGTTTCGGCGAGGCTTCACGCGAAGACGACGGCGCGGCCAAGCAGAGCATGGCGGCGACGTCGGACGGGGAAGAACATGTCGCGGCCATCCGTTTTGGCGACGTGGCGTAGTGAGGGTCATCGGATTTCCTTTAAATTAAGTGGCGTGGCGAAGCCAGGGAACGCGACGATCAAATCGGGACCGTCGAGTGGTGTGACGTGGAGCACGAGTGGCTGTCGGATTTCATTAACTCGGGCGCGCGCGCACGCGGGCTCATCTGGGAGCGGGCCCCAGCTGTCAGCGAGAGGAGGGCACGCACGCGAATATGGAGGTGACGCGTGGCTCGGGGGATTTCCTCCGGTTTGGTTTTTTTCTGAATTTGTTTTTCAATAGGTTTTTAATTCTAGGAAGCTTATAAAAATTCTAGAAAATTGTAGGGAGATCAGAAAAATGTGAGGAAAATTTCTATGAGCTCAGAAAATTACCAAGAATTTTATAAAAGCATAAAATTACCCTTGTTCTATAAAGCTTTTTAAGGCTCTTTTAGAAGTCCTCTTTCTTTCTTATTTTAAGAAATTTAAAAAGGGTATTTAGAGGTTCTAGGCATGTACAGGGCTAAAGGTGTAAATCTAGGTGATGTTTATGCAATTTGCGCGAAAAAATTTTTATGCCAAAATTTCGGGTTCATCACAGGCTTACCCCCTTAAAAAGAATCTTGTCCCGAGATTCAACTTTCTTGGCTGAACAGTTGCGGGTATTCCTTTTTCAAAATTTCCTCCTTTTCCCATGTAGCTTCTTTCTCAGAATGGTGTTTCCATAAAACTCGGCAATACTTAATATTTTTGTTCCTCAATTGTTTTTCTGTTGTTTCCAAGATTAGTTCAGGTTGTTCCACATATGATAAATCTGGTCCAATGTCTATTTGTTGAATGGGAATGACTTCCGTTGGCACTCGGAGACATTTCTTAAGTTGGGAAACATGAAATACAGAATGTACTTCTTTGAGTTCCTCAGGTAATTTTAGTTGATAGGCCACTTCACCTCGTCTTACTTGAATTTGATATTGTCCAATATATCGAGGAGCCAGTTTTCCTTTTATCTGAAATCTTTGGGTACCTTTCATCGGTGAAACTTTGAGATAGACAAAATCTCCAGTTTTAAAGCTAAGATGTCGTCTTCTATTATCAGCATAACCTTTTTGTCGATCCTGGGCAATTTTCAACTTTTCCCTGATAATTTGAACGTGACCTTCCGAGTCTTGGGCCACTTGGGGTCCTATAATTTGTCTTTCCCCCACTTCTGTCCAGTTTAAAGGCGTTCTGCACTTACGTCCGTATAAGGCTTCATATGGGGACATATTTATACTGGACTGGTAGCTATTATTGTAGGTGAATTCTGCAAATGGTATACAGATATCCCACACTGGTCCGTACTCAAGAGCACATGCTCGCAACATATCCTCTAATATTTGATTAGTTCTTTCAGTTTGACCTCCTATCTGTGGATGATAAGCAGAACTGAATGACAAATTTGTGCCCATGGCAGTGTGTAGGTGTTCCCAAAATCTGGAAGTGAATTGTGCTCCTCTATCTGATACTATTCTTTTAGGAATTCCATGTAACGGCACAATCCTGGTTAGGTATATATCTGCCAATTGATCACCACGGTAGGTGGTTTTGATAGGAATAAAACGTGCCACTTTTGTTAAATGATCAACTATAACCCAAATTGCATCAAAACCAGCCCGAGTTTTTGGAAGTCCAGCAATAAAATCCATCCCAATTTCTTCCTATTTCCAATCAGGAATAGGTAATGGTCGCAACAATCCTGCGGGTTTGTGATGTTCTGCCTTTACTCTTTGACATATGTCACAGTTACTCACATATCCTGCTATATCTCTTTTCATACCTTTCCACCAAAACATAATTTTAAGATCCTGATACATTTTCGTGCTTCCTGGATGCATAGTAAACAAAGATTCATGTGCCTCCTGAAGTATGAGATTCTTTATTTCCTTTTTATCAGGTATACACAATCGGGTTTGATATCGAATAAGGCCTGTTTCGTCCAATTCAAACAATTTCTCATCTGATTTTTCCGATGTTTTCACCATTTCTTGTAGCTCCTTATCTTCCTTGTGTGCTTTTCTGACCTTATTTTCCAATTCTGATTCAATTTCTAGGGTATTTAGAGTCCCTGATTCCACAAATTCCAATCGAAATTTCTCAATTTCTCTTTTGAGGGGGGGGGGGGGTGAACATTCTTGCAGCATTAGATTATTACTATATATCTTTCTGCTCAATGCGTCTGCCACAACATTTGCTTTCCCAGGATGGTACTGAATATGCAATTCAAAGTCCTTTATTAGTTCCAACCATCTCCTTTGTCGTAAATTCAGATTTGGCTGAGTAAAAATATACTTTAAACTCTTATGATCCGAAAATATTTCACATTTTCTTCCTAATAAGTAGTGTCTCCAGATCTTAAGTGCATGAATCACAGCAACTAATTCCAAATCATGCGTAGGGTAGCGAGTTTTATGAGGCTTCAGCTGTCTGGAAGCATAAGAAATTACCTTGCCTTCTTGCATTAATACACAACCAATTCCTGTCTGTGATGCATCAAAATAAATCTGGAAATCTTTGCTGGTGTCTGGCAATGTCAGTACAGGTGCACTGGTGAGTTTGGTTTTGAGAGTTTGAAAACTTAATTCACACTTATCTGTCCATTTGAATGGATTTTCTTTCCTCAATAATTGTGTGATAGGTTGGGCAATCTTCGAAAATCCTTCTATAAACCTTCGATAATATCCTGCCAATCCCAAGAAGCTTCGGATTTCAGTGATGTTTGTTGGTGTCGGCCATTCCGCTACAGCTTTTACTTTTTCTGGATCTACCATGATTCCTTCTGCTGAAATTATGTGCCCAAAAAAAGATATTTGTTCTGACAAAAACTCACACTTGCTAAACTTGGCATAGAACTGCTGTTCTTGAAGTCTCTCTAATGCCAGAGTCAAATGTTTTCTGTGTGTCTCTTCATTAGGTGAATATATGAGAATGTCATCTATGAACACTATAATAAATTCATCCAAGTAATCCATATAAGTCCGGTTCATAACACTCATAAAGACTGCAGGTGCATTAGTCACCCCGAAAGGCATCACAGTAAATTGATATAGTCCATAACGGGTAGTGAATGCTGTCTTTGGTTTATCTTCCTTTTTCACTTTTATCTGATGGTAACCGGACCGCAAATCAATTTTCGAAAAGACTTTGGCACCCTTTAATTGATCAAACAGATCATCAATCCTTGGGAGGGGATATTTATTCTTTATAGTAGCAGCATTTAAAGCCCGATAGTCAATACATATTCTTCTTGTGCCATCCTTTCTATTCACAAATAACACAGGCGAAGCCCATTCTGAAGTACTAGGTTCAATAAATCCTTTTTCCTTCAATTCATGTAATTGTTTCATCAATTCTTCCAAGTCTGGCCCAGCCAGTGGATAATGATGTTGTGCTATAGGAATTGTCCCTGGCTTTAAATCTATAGCAAATTCCACTTCTCTATTTGGGGGTAGACCAGGTAATTCTTCCAGAAAGACATCTAGAAATTGATTCACAATTGGCACTTTCTCTAACCCCTCAGTTATCATAGTGCAGACAAGTTTAATAAATTGATTCCTCTGAGTTGGTTCTATCTGATACTCTATCTTCTGTTCACTAGGGGAGATCAAGGTTAAGGTTTTAGTTCCACAATCAAGTTTCCCTTTATGTTTACTTAACCAATCCATTCCCAGTATCAGATCCAAACCTTTCAAGTCAATTACCAATAAGGTGGCTAGCAGTCTTACACCTTGAATTAAAATTTCCATGTCCCGACACCGAGACGAGACGAGTAGTTTCCCTCCAGGGGAAAGGATGTAACAAGGAGTTTCCAAGGGGGTTGTTTTGATTCCATTTTGTAAAAGGAAATTTTTAGAGATGAAAGAATGCGATGCTCCCGAATCAAATAAAATAATTGCTAGATGAGATTGTACTTGAAACTCACCAGTGATCACATCGGTGACATTTTCGGCAGTATGAGCGTCGATGTGATTTACCCTTCCTTGAATGGGTCGTGGAACATATCCACCCTTGTTTGGAATTTTCCCTCCTCTTGCAGCTTGATTACCTTGAGGTTGTACTGGTTTGTTGGGAGTATTTGGGAGCATGGGCTTAGTTCCAGGATTCTGGACTTTTCCTTTTTGTTGGCCTACCTCCCTTGAGTACATCTTCCAAGGGCATACAGGGCGTGTATGTCCTTCTCGTCTGCAGTGGTAACAAACCAGTGGTGTACCTTGCTGCGGACAGTCCCGCTTGAAATGATTTCCTCCACATTTAAAACATCCAGTAGTTGCAGTAGAAGGTGAAGCTGCTGGTATAAATCTCGGAACTGGTCCTCTAGCTCTAGGATATGAAGCATTAGGACTAGGACGCGGCCTCTAGGACCGAGCATTAATCCTTGACAAAAATTCATTCCTTTTCCGTTTGAACATTTCCATTTTCCCTTTTCTTTCTTCCATAAGGAAGACTTTGCTCACCAGAGTTTTCATGTCAGGATAATCAAAACCTGACAACTGAAATTGCAAATATGGTTGCAGCCCATTAGTAAATTTCCAGATCATCCTCTCCTCTTCCTTCATATCTTCGGGTGCGTAACGACCCAAATAATTAAACTGGTGCAAATATTCCAACACCGTCCCAGTTTGTTTTAGATCATCAAATTCCTTTCTTTTGGCTTCCATGAGTCCTTGAGGCAGATGATGTCCCTTGAATTCTGTTGAAAATTGGTTCTAGGTTATAGCAGCTGGGTCAGGAAAGGTTTTCTCCATAGTTATCCACCAGGCTGCTGCTTGGCCTGATAGCTGGTGGGAAGCATATAAAACCTTCTCGCGGTTAGTACACTGCACCGTATCCAATTTCCTTTCTGTCTCTCTAAGCCATTCATCTGCTTGCATGGGGTCAGCTGCTATTGAAAAGGTTGGTGGTCTTGTCTTTTGGAAAGCACTCCATCTGCATCCCAATATTGCTTGTGGCCCTCCATTGGCTTCACCTGAACTTTCTACCAAATGTCGGAGCAGTTGAGTGTGTGTTTCAGCTGTCTCCCTCCGGTTTTGCTCCATCATTGCCAGAATATGAGCCAAGGTAACCTCAGAGGTTCCACTTGTTTCACCCGACATTTTATGTTTTTATGCTGAAAATCACGGAGATAAATAAGATGAGAAAGAGAGGGATTAGGTAAAAGGTTTCAAAGTGAATATATTTTTATGGTGATACTATAGGGAAAAATCAAGTTATGGCATTCACAAACTAACATTATTTATTTCACATTAAAAACTTGCATTACAACCCATACATACACGTACAAACTCAAGCACTATTTTACAGCTTCTTAAAAACACACTACAATACCAGTCTGCCATTGCTTATTTAATTTTACACCATGGCCCAACAACTACAACCACCCTTGTTTTTCATATCATCAGACCCAAATTCATTTCTGCATTACCTCCACCATCCCCATTATTACTCCCCTGGTCATCGTCGTCGTCACTTCCTGAGGAGTTACTGGAGGTTTCTTCTAATTCACCAAAGTCATTTTCAGCTGGAAACGGAGGTGGCGGGGGTAGTTCAGCTGGAGGGTGTTCTAATGCATCTATATGTTGCAGCATTACAACTTGCTGTTGTTCTAGCAGCTGATTAATTTGTTGTGCGTGGTATAAGTCCATTGTTAGGTTTTGCATATGGATGTCACATTTTTGGATCTGAGCCTGCTGGGTTACTACTAGACTAGCCATCTTTTTTAGTTGGATATCAGCAGTAGGTGGGGGTTTTGTAACTTCTACAACATGACTCTCATCTCCTTCTTGCGGGAAATAGGCGTAAGGAGTGTTTTTTAGGGTTTCAGCGAAAAGTTTCGTCATACAAAGGACTCCATACATGCACCTTGCAAGGCCTCAAAAGCATCACTTTTTTGCTCCCTAAACCTAAAGGATCCCATACCTCCCACCTGGTGTACATACGCTTCCCCTTCAAACAGCACGGGTCCATTTCCGTCTTCATTTATAGTTTTTAAACTTATGAGAGGTTCCTCTCTATTTCCGCAGAGGTACAGTATCTCACGGAGATACTTGGCTCACAATCCTAATTCGATGGTAGAGTAAAATTGCACCATCCTGCATTTATATATATTTATCAGGTAAAAATTTACTTTACTACTAAATTTAAAAACATGCATCTAAATGACAAACATTAAATATCCTATGGGGTAGTTTCTAGTCATACCATTCTAGGGTCTCTTTCTTACGGTCACAACTTTGGGCTCTGATACCAACTCTGTGAGAACCAAATTCCGATAAATCTTTCACTACAAGGAGAACACCCCTTTGCCAACACATATATGCGTAGTTAAATGGCCAAATAAGCGTTGCGGAGCTCTATACCAACGCATTTAATATGCGTTGCCACTGGGGCCGTTGCGAGGATCTATCCCTACGCATCCGAATGCGTTGGTAACAAGCCGAAAAAAGCATTGCAAGGCAACAACGGATATGGGACAACACTTCTATGCGTTGTTAGCTTGCACTAATGAAATTGTATTTGCCCAATATATTTTCTTGTATAGATGCTTTGCGATGGATATATCTCTTTTTTATCACCCAAAATTGAGAGTGCTCACGTATAGAAAATTATCGTATAAAGCAATCATTAATCTGGAATAATCAGAAAATAAATATATTGCATTCCAAAATATTCTGTTACATGTTAATAAAGCATCTTGAAATGTGATGTTACGTTACAGTGATATTATCCATACCACTAACAAAACATCCTTTCCAAAAAAACAATGTGTGTAGTAAATGCCTAAACAACTATAGGATTGTCAGCAATCTCCATCCTTGATTTTTGGTTAGTGGTCTTTGCATCTACAAGAAGTACATGACGATGAGCAGATCATGCAATCTCTGCAAGAGTATATAAACTATATAAGCACTACAAAATAATATAACACATGGAAAATTCTGCAAGAGTAAATAAATTATGTAAGGACCAAAAATATAATAACATTAGTAGTATACTAGTTGGGTGCCCATTCGTTACAATGGAATAATTAGATGATTAATAGTTAAAAAATATTTCCGGAGTTTAAACATAAATACCAACAAGGATGCAAATACCAACAAACAACACAAATATTCATCTTACTGAAGATATATGAAGCATGAGCCTAGAAGAAATGGCTAGCATTGTCCTATCCTCCTTTTGTACATGAATCAAGTAAATATAGTTATCACAGCTATGCATTCAATTTTGATAACCATCTAGGTTGATAGTTCATAGCTTAGGCTCCTAAAAATCACTTAGCAGACCTGCAACAAAGACATCAGAGACATCAGATGGGTCAAGCAGTGGAAAATTCCAGTATCATACTAACTTTGATCTTTTAATGAAATTAATACTTGCCTCAATAGGCCCATCTGCAGCAACATATCCAATTGCCTCTTCCAAACTCATCTATATGGTTCAAAAACTCTCGTTATGACTAGAAAGAAACCCCACGCGTTGCATGGGTGTGCTTTTAATAGAGTAATTCATATGCAAATGCTACAGGTTTTTTTACAAATAATGAAGGCAAAGTAAAGGAAGCCATTGTAAATAAAAATAAACCTGCATAGAACTAATGATTCATGACTTCACTCTCCAGGATGGCCACGGTGACGGAGCTATTGTAAATAAAAATAAACCTGCATAGAAGAAGAAAAGAATATCACATGCAAACATTTTAAGATATCAATGGTTTGTGATGTAGGGAATCATATCATATTACCAGTTATGATAGGCCAGCCTACTCTAGGACCACGATGGTATTCTCTCTAAATTCTACAAAATTTCGGCAGCACCCCCCTATAGTTTAGACATCCACACATCAGACAAAATAGAATGGATCACATATATAATCATATATTAAATTCACATGACCATAAACCAGAAGAACACACAACAAAGGCATATATCCGGCCAAGAGCAATATGACATCAGAACTTTTTACCTTACCAAGCCATAGGGTCATTGTTTAACATCACTTACCAAGCCATGTGTAGTGCAGAAATCGAACTTGTTAGATTTCTTTGCTCAGTTAGTAATAGAAGGTTGTTTGGAATAGATATCCAATTTGTGTCAGCTATGTCAATAGGTGTACTACCTAAGAGCACCTAATAGGAAATCAGCAGGTTACATTGCATATAATATAATGTATTGGCTTCCTATAAAGAATTTAGATAGCTAGTATCCATATCCATTAAAGAAAGCCAGAATACCATCACTTTACATAGCCTTGGTGTGATGGACCATATCTACTGTCTTCTTGATTGACACAACCGTTAAAATGATTACAAAACAGAAGCATAATTTCAATCTTGACTATTGGGCATTGACTGTAAACAAAGTAAATGTTTGGAAGGAAAGCATGCGACAACATCTAATGGGTATTTTAGGGTTAAATAAGCTAGAATCTAAGAACTTTTCATACTCCATTTAACAAAATTTCCCCAGGTCACCATAGGCCCAAACTGTAAAATCTACATAATAGAGAAACAAACATGGAAGTGTACAATTTTCACCTGCTTGCAACACATTGAATGGAATTTCGTTACCACAACGAAAAGAGTCATCTCCTCAGCATTACATCAAATACCTTAGCTGCAAGGTAGGCAATGCAGAGAATGATGCACACCAGCTCCATGTCCAGCTTTTCTAGCTCCCGCGGCACGAACACGCCGTGGTTGCACACCAGGACGTCGACCAGCCCGGCCTCCTCGTGCGCGCACGACACAGTGGCGGCGTCCCGCACGTCGGCCGCAAGGACCCCGACCTCCTGCTCCGTGGACTCCCGAACGGCGGCGCGCGCCTCCTCTAGGCTAGGATGGAGACCGGCATGCCCTCCCGCGCA
Organism: Olyra latifolia; assembly: GCA_036346145.1. Classification (NCBI taxonomy): domain Eukaryota; kingdom Viridiplantae; phylum Streptophyta; class Magnoliopsida; order Poales; family Poaceae; genus Olyra; species Olyra latifolia. The sequence goes on along the minus strand of CM070531.1, from coordinate 12,303,296 downwards.
GTGGTCGTGGCCATGGTGAGCCCGATGCCACTGGACCCGCCGGTGATGAGGACTTGGCGGCCCCTGAGTGGGATCCGCGTCGCGCGGGGTGCGCTAGGAAGGTGAGCGCGGCGAGGAGGCCACGGGGGGTGGGGGACCAGGAGGAGGAGCAGCGCAGCGGCCATGGCGAGGTCGGTCGGAGTGGCGGAGGAGGGGACCAGATCTGGTACTGCGACCGTTGAATCGCCTGCACTCTTGGAGGCTTGGCAACGAAGTTGGCGGGGGAGGTAGGATCAGCGGCGGGAGGTGAGGCGGGCGAGGATGAGGCGATGGGGAGGATGAGGCGGTGGGGAGGCGGGCTCGGCGGCGGGGAGGTGAGGCCGGCGAGGATGAGGCGATGGGGGAGGATGAGGCGGTGGGGGGGAGGCAGGCTCGACGGCGGGGGAGGTGAGGCCGGCGAGGATGAGGCGATGGGGGAGGATGAGGTGGTGGGGGGAGGCAGGCTCGACGGCGGGGGAGGTGAGGCCGGCGAGGACGAGGCGACAGGGGAGGATGAGGCGGCGGGGGGAGGTTAGGTGGGGAAGCAGAGAGACTGCGGGGATAGGCTGCTGGGGGAGGGGGAGAGGAGAGGCTGAGGCCTTGGGTAGTGGGTACTGGACGGTTAACATGATCACATATCGCAATGGATAACTGTAGCGTTGGCACCTTTCTGTTGGTAGAAGGGTATATGTGTTGTAGTGTTTATCGAAATTGTTCCCTTAAAAATATGATTACCCAGGATGCAACAGTGCCAGAGTCAATACAGAAGTCCAAAAATGCTCATGGGGAAACATCAATATTTTACAAAGGGAATTATTACAAACCATTATTCTTTAAAGTACTTATTACATCACCACTGTTGCAAAAGTTGCGAGTGCAAGAAAACATAGAAACTGGTAAACTAGAAGTCTATGCCATAACTTTCTAATTCTTCTGCAGTGAACTCCGCGCACTCACCATAAAGTTGAGGAGTACCTGAAAATATTATAATTTTCCCCACATAGTGGGTAAGTACGAACAGTACTTACAGGTTCCCATATGGAAGACTTATTACTTTATGCAGGAATTCAAAAGAATCAAGGTTCTTACAGGAACGTAAATGCAATAATATGTAGCAGATTTGAGAGACTTAAGATTTAGAAGAACTTTATTAAACTGGTTAAAGCATTTCCATTTTGTCCATAATCTTTCCACCATTCTCCACTTTCTACCTGCTTCGAGCAGCGCCATACACCACAAACTTTCTTAAAGCATGAGTTTATTGAATAAGAGAGGCATCACCTAGTTTGACACAACTTCATATACCCGAAGTAGGGTCCATCGATGATTTTGTTATCAGCCCTGCAGGACCTACCCAGCTTTACCCACATATTGATTAGATATATGGATGGGTAATATTTGTGTCATTCTTACTCATTATAATCAAGTTTTTATATGAGCACAGCCTAGTTGCATCCCCTTGACAACTGGTACCATTGTAGGTCTTGTATGGCATATGTCCCCCTTGAGTCTTACCGGGCAATAGATTCTCGTAGGATATTTATAGCTCCAAGAGTTATTGGCCTAGTCCAACTTCACTACACCTAGTGTGGCTCATACAAAAATTTTTTTTTCGTAACATTCCCACGTCCAGATAAGCATCCCATACTACTTACCCACATGGCAAATGATTGACTTATCCTACTCAATTTAAATATTTCAAAACCTATTCTAGGCTTCAAAGGATAGGGCTAATCAACAATAGGTAAGCTTTCTGGTGTTTGTATCTTGGCATGACCATTTTATAACACATGATTTAATAATTTGGCAAATAAAGTAATAACTAAAAAGTAATGCATACATAAGTAATTGAATAGGAATTCAAAGTGCATCGAAGGAATAGAAACCTACCTTGATTATCACTATAAGTGTTCCCTTCCTCGCAGTCCTCCTCCACAGGTGGTTCAACCCAGTATACAACTCCTTGTTCTTCTTCTATTTATTAGATAAGGATAGCAATAATTAAAATACATTTGAGAATGATTGTTAAAACATAATGCAGGAATTTTTATTTTGAATAACTTCAAATTGTTTAGGGTAGAATTTGGAGTTTGGGTAGGGTTCTAGGGTTTAAAAGATTTTGGGTGCTAATTTAAGGATTTTGGCCCTTTTCCCTTTTAAGGCAATTTTTAGGAGGGGAATAGCATTAATTTTGAGTCTTTTTACAAATCTCCTAGTATTGTCCTATAAAATAGGTGCTTTATTTTTAAATAAGAATAGGTAATTTTTCTATACTTTTTATTAAGAAAGATGGGCTTGGAAGGATAGGAAACTAATATGTAGTATATTCTCTATTGAAAAATTTAAATTTTAAAATTTATAAAATTTGCTTAGGTTCCTGTATTCTAAGAAAAATATTAGTTAAATTTTAGAATAAACTTTTATGTTTTTAGAAATTCTTAAAATCTTAAAAGCGAGGGTTTTGACCTTAAATTCAAGTCTGGAAAGGAGTTAAAAATATGGAAAAATCATATTTGGATGTAAAACATCTTTTGGAAAAGCTTTTGTATAGGAACTTTGACTCAATTTGGCCTCTAAGGGCTTCAATTTGGAAGAATTCGAAATCTGGGCTAGGATGAATAGGGAAATTTAGGGTTCATGGAAACCCGATTTGGGCGTTTTTGATTTGTGGGGTTTGGATCAAATTAACTATGGGGCGTTTGGTCTACGGGGTGTGAGCAATGATTCGCCTCCGGAATTGGGGCTCAGGATGGCCGGAGTTGGCCGGACGACGAGGTCTAGCGGCGGCTTAGGCCAAGAGCAATTGGGGATTCCTTCGGGAGTGTTTTATAGATCAATTACCGGAGTGTATATGCTACTGGGAGCTATGTGGAGTGTCCTAGAACAAAAATCAAGCTATGACAAGCTTCGGGATAGCTTGGCGACGTGAACCGTGGGTTTTGAGCGCCGGCGAAGATGGAATCAGTGTTACAGTGGGTTTGAGAAGAAATTGAGGGTAATTTAAGCTTCGGGGGGGGTTCTAAGAGGGTTTTTGCTTTTGGGGGCTTGGGCAGAAGATCATCGGAGTGCCCTGGCAGCGAGCTCCGGCGAGAACGGCGGTGGTTGAGCGGAGCTGTGGGAATGTGACTCACCTGGTGGCGCGCTGCTCGTCGCGTGAGCTAAAGGTGATCCTTAAGAAGCTGAACAAAGTCTGTTTATATAGGGGAAGGCCCATTGTCGCGATGTGCCCAGGCGGATGAGCTCGTCGGGATTTTTCACCGTGGCGGAGCTTATCTCGTCAATTTGATGCGCGATAAGTAATGTAGATGGTCGACTTGGCACTGGCCAACACCGGCCAGGTTAGACGTCCGAGCGGGCGCCGATAAGGCCAAGTAAGGTCAGCGACAGGGGCACGCCGGCGATACTCGATGACGTGGTCGCGGCGGCGATGGATTGGGCTAGCAAGGAGATTCCTGACCTTGGCACGGGGAGTAATCATGATGAACGAGTTCCGAGAGAGATTCCTAGCGAATCAGGGTGAAGAGTAATGATTCAAAACGACGAGGTTTGTCGTTCCGGCGAGGCTTCACGGCGAAGACGGCGGCGCGGCGAAACAGAGCATGGCGGCGACATCGGACGGGAAGGACATGTCGCGGCAGTCCGTTTTGGCGACGTGGCATAGTGAGGGTCGTTGAATTTCCTTTAAATTAAGCGGCGTGGCGAAGCCAGGGAACGCGACGATCAAATCGGGACCGTTGAGTGGTGTGACGTGGAGCACGGGTGGCCGTCGGATTTCATTAACCTGGGCGCGCGCGCACGCGGGCTCATATGGGAGCGGGCCCCAGCTATCAACGAGAGGAGGGCACCCGCGCGAATAGGGAGGCGACGCGTGGCTCAGGGGATTTCCTCCGGTTTGGTTTTTTTCCGAAATGGTTTTTCAATAGGTTTTTAATTCTAGGAAGCTTATAAAATTCTAGAAAATTATAGGGAGATCAGAAAAATGTGAGGAAAATTTCTTTGTGCTCAGAAAATTACCAAGAATTTTATAAAAGCATAAAATTACCCTTGTTCTATAAAGCTTTTTAAGGCTCTTTTAGAAGTCCTTTTTCTTTCTTATTTTAAGAAATTTAAAAAGGGTATTTTAGAGGTTCTAGGCATGTATAGGGATAAAGGTGTAAATCTAGGTGATGTTTATGCAATTTGCGCTAAAAACTTTTTATGCCAAAATTTTGGGTTCATCACAAGTCCAATGTGTTTTAATTAATAAACTTGATGGTAGTGTAGGCAGGGATTGCCTCTCCTTTGAGCTGGTTAGCCGTCCTTTGGCTACGCTTGTGTGTTATCATGTGTTCAAAGAATCAAGAACAAATAAACAAATAGATAGATGATGTTTTTAGCAAAATAACCATACCCATCCCTTGTTCCTGCATTCATTATTAAGGACTGTTTGCTGGGTAGTCCTGTACTCATTATATGGACCACGGATCTTTTGTTCAGGTAAAGAACTCGACGTCGGTGCCAGTTGTGACCAGGAGGGTCAGGGTGATTAGCTACGCGTTCTGGGTCAACCTCGAGATATCATCGCATCGAAATCTTCCGCTGTGTTTTCTTTATGCTATTGAACTATGCCCTGTACAAGACTATGTGAACGTCTATGCCAATTGGGATGCTACCTATGCTATGTAAACTGTTAAATTTTAGTTAAATGCAATGCCTGCGATGATATTCCAAACATCCTTGAGTGCAATACTAGCTATGATCTTCTGGGACTAGTATTCGGTCACTCAAGCCGGTAGAAATACCGGGGTGTACGACAGATTTGGTATCAAAGCCAGGTTGACTTAGGATATCATAGCTAGTTGGCCTAAAACCTTAAGGAAAATATTTTATATTAAAATAAAAAGATTTAAAAGCATCTTTGCTTTCTTATCTTTATTTATACAATTCTATTTGATTTAGTCTCTTTCCTATATAGGAATTCTATGCTTTCAAGTTTCCTAACTTACCTTCTGGATTCATTCTTGATTCTTTCCTTTTCATCTGAATCAACAAAATTTTTATTTTCACTGCTTATCTATTTCAAACCTAGTTGGTTGAACCTAGTCCAAGAAATCATATGTCGCTGTCAAGACATGTCAAATCAAGTTGAAGAATCGTCGTGCACTAGCACAGAGTTTCATCTACACCAAGAAAAGAAGACATCTCAACCAAGAAAAGAAGGCCTAGAAGAGCAAGTACCTGAATTGTAGGAAGACCCAAGATTAAGTTAATTAGGTGTTGCTAAGATCGATCGTACTTTCCTAAAAAGTTGATTGGAGTAGACCGTATCAATATTTGGTTTTCTCATTGAGATGCGGCTATTCATTACCTAAGGTAATAAAGATAATTGATTATTTAGTTTAGAATGTTTGGTGTATTGCTTTGTTTTATTTATCGCAACTACAAGAAGATCTGAAGAGTTGAAGATGGAGCGAAGTCTGCAACAGCAAAATCTCGAAGAAGATGATGCGTGAAGATTTGAGGTATGTTCAAAAAGGATTTGCAAATAAGTAAAATAAAATGAACCTAGTATATAGGATTTGATTTGTTTTTTGGTGCTTTGTAAAACAACCTAATACTTCCTAAGTATGAAGGTTAAGTTAGCTAATAATATAACATTATTATAACAATTAATTTGTTTATTGTTTATACAAACCATGTGTTGAGTTGCAGTTTTATTTGGGATCTACGTACCACCGTGTTGTGAGTACTTGATCAGAGGTGTGAATTTATTTTGTTTGGATTTTTGTATTGAGTGGATAAAAAAATCATTTTCAAAACTATTTTAAATTAAGAGATGTCACTAGGATATATGGTTACTCCTCCCCGTATAGTTTCCTTATCTCCAAGAAACCTCTTTTCTCTTATCTACATTCTTTCTCTTCCCTACTTGCTGTCAGTAATTATTTAGGAAGAATAAGATCAAAGCGGATTACCATCAATATCAAATCTATGGAAGCCATGGAGATACTGCAAACTTAGGAAAACATATAAGGAGGAGCGGACCAACAGTCAACGTCAGAGTTGCGCAACGGAAGCGTGATGGGTCCATAACCCACAGGTCCAGGATCGGAACCTAGCTCAATGGAAAGCATCATTCCAATAAGATGGGGCGATTGAAATCAACGAATTGGAGAAAGACAATCAAGCTTGTGGTTATGTGATTACAAGATAGAAGATTAGAATTTTCTTTCCTATGTTTGCTAAACCATTCTGTTCTCTCCCTATCGTCGTTGAATCTCGAGGACGAGATTCCCTTAAGGGGGAAGGATTTGTGACGTCCGTTGCACGTCCGTCCTAGTAGAACCCTACTAACTCCTAAATCTCGGGGATGAGATTTCTTTAAGGGGAAGGATTTGTGACATCCTAATAAAATTATTAGTCTGTCACTTGTTTTATTAAAAGAAAATAAAAGATAAAAACATAAAATAATAATAGGAAAAAGGCCCTAACCAGGCTGGGATAGCCTAATTAGGCCCAAACTAGGGCCAAAACCCCTCTCCTCTAAACCTAAGCCCATTAGGACTCTTATTATATCAAAAATACCCTAATTCGAGTCCAACTCAAACTCTACCCCTATTAGGAATCCTCCACCACGCCCCAACCCCCTCCACCACTATATAAACCCCCCTAGAGGTCCCCTGGTCGGCCATCACACCAAGCCCCCACGAAACCCTAGCCGTACCTTGGTTTCCGTGCCAAAACCGAAGCAAATCGAGGTAATTCTCGAATTTCAGTGTCCAAACTCCAGTCTAAAGGAAGGACGTTCTAGGTCTCGTCGAGACGATTGATTTGGATATATGGATCGCTAGATTTGGATAAGAATTGAGAGAGTTATGGCTCGCCGAAGTTTGGGAGTTCCTCGGTTGCCAGCGAACCTCGGTGTCTGCGCCGTCAGCCCGCCGTCCGTGCGCGCCAACAGCTGCCCGACCCACCTCGTCAGCGCCCTTGGCCAATCAGCAGCCGCCATGTCGCAGGCCAAGCCACGAGTCGCCACGTCGGTGCCACGTCAGCCAAACATGCCACGTCAGCGCCACGTGTCGCCACGTCGGTGCCACGTCACTGCCACGTCAGCCAAAACCCGAGCCCGTGCCACATCAGCGCCACATGTCGCCATGTCAGCAAAAAGTGACACGTCAGTGCCACGTGACGGTTCAGAGGTCTACCTAGTTTTTTCAGGTTTATTATTTTCCTGGGATTTTTCTATTTTCCCGAAACTTCCCGGAATTGTTTAGGGAGTATCCGAACTCCGATTTAGGTGATTCTAGAGCCCAAAAATCACAAATAATCCCAAGAATTTTATATATTTTTATTATACTATTTTTTCTGTGTTTGTTATTTATTTCTATTTTATTTCTTTTACGCATAGATTCTAAGTTTACCTGCTGTACAGAAGTCGTTCCGGAGCTTTTCGAAGGAGGAGATCCAGATCCAAACTTCTTCGAAGGCAAGCTAGATTCATACTAAATTCCTAGTTTGCTAAATTTTATTTATTTCATTTTAATTTGAATTGCATGCTTAAATTATCATCGTATGTGCTATTTTGATCTGATTTCATATTAGTCCTCTACTGGTATGATGTAGCCTACCACTGTTAGCCCGATTGGTACTATTTTTTTCTAGCCTATCCTTTGTGTAGATGCTTAGCCTTGCCTCTGGGATTGGTAGTTGATAGGTTTCACTCATTATTAAACTGTTATCCGGGAAGTTCGACTTCGTGGTGCTGTTTTTTGGATAAACCTAATCAACTAAAATCAATGTGGTGTGTGTTGATTTGAGGAGACCCAGAAGTGGTGGATTTTGGGCTTGTGGTTGTGTTGTGCAGGTCTCCTCTGTCATATAAGGACCGTATACTTGTGACTACCAAACCGAACCTGGCAGACTGACCACTTGTGCCTTCTGGCCCTGACTTATTAGCTGTGGAAACCTAGTTTCCGATGTACTCGTAGTGGACGGACGTGACTTGCTATCACCGGTTCCGAATGGCTTAAATGGGGGCTAACCTCATACGTTGCGCTATCAGGTCCGGCTGAAGGAGTGCGCATGACTGTCGGCCTGGTCGAAGCGTAGCGTGTGGGGCGCGAAACCAAAAGAAATGGTACATTAAGGGGCAGGTGAAAGTAGTGAACGGTTTTGTACCGTTTCTCCCTCGGGATGAGACGGGGCTTGTGGGGAACGTGTACACACTCTGCAGAGTTAAAACTATCATGGTAGCCGTGCCCGCGGTTATGGGCGAAGGAAAGGCGTTTTCACAGCGTAGTCCAATGTGTAGGCAGGGATTGCCTCTCCTTTGAGCTGGTTAGCCGTCCTAAGGGCTACGCTCGTGTGTTATCAGGTGTTCAAAGAATCAAGAACAAATAAACAAGTAGATAGGTGATGTTTTTAGCAAAATAACCATACCCATCCCTTGTTCCTGCATTCATTATTAAGGACTGCTTGCTAGGTAGCCGTGCACTCATTATATGGACCACGGATCTTTTGTTCAGGTAAAGAACTCGACGTCGGTGCCAGTTGTGACCAGAAGGGTTAGGGTGATTAGCTACGCGTTCCGGGTCAACCTCGGGATATCATCGCATCGAAGTCTTCCGCTGTGTTTTCTTTATGCTATTGAACTATGCCCTGTACAAAACTATGTGAACGTCTACGTCAACTGAGATGCTACCTATGCTGTGTAAACTGTTAAATTTTAGTTAAATGCAATGCCTGCGATGATATTCCAAATGTCCTTGAGTGCAATACTAGCTATGATCTTCTGGGACTAGTATTCGGTCACTCAAGCTGGTAGAAATACCGGGGTGTACGACAACAGGATTTTGGGCTGATTTGTGATTTTCGTATCTCCAAATGGATTCATAATCGAAGAAAGTTGTTATTATGAGTTTTCATCCTCCACAGTTGATCTATATTTCCTAAGTTTTTCAGCATTTGTGAACCATGTTTAGTCTGCTTTTTAGCCCTGTTTTGAAGCTATAATGAAATATCAAAACCTGAAATTTTCAGCACATTGCAACTTTGATTTTCTTGTATATCCTTGAGTTGATTGCATCTTTTTTCTAGATATGAACCAGGTTCACTGAAGACACAGCTCCATGATGCATATAATATATATTGGGAGCAATTATTCGTCCTCGATGTCATATCAAGCAATGATTCTTTTTCCTGAAACTTTTGGTTTAGATCACTATTTTTGAAGTTTTCGGGATTTTTCCCTGCTCAAATGAATTTTTGGTCTTCATAGCTCTCGAAGAGAATTTCGAGGCGGATCTTTTTCGTGTTGATGATTCTTGCATTTGAGCAATGGTTTAAGAGTTATAATCTGTTTTGTACTGCTGTTTGCAATTTTCAAATTTGGAGAGCATTAAAATGCAACTTTGACATTCATGAACTAACTTGGGTCAAGTTGAATGATATTTGTTCCTAAAAATCGTTTGCTTGTCTATACATATGAAGGGGATCGGAGAAGGATCAATGTCGCCGGTGGGATGAAGGATGTGGATGGAGCTTCCATGGTCCGAGGGATCTAAGGCCGTGCGAGTTGATTAAGACCGATCCAAGCATATGATAGATAAGAATCGACAAGGGGGTGTATATCTTCTCATGACCATATCTTTAAATGTCATTGCATTTCCGTGTACTAAATTGACTTATCTCATGGGTTGATTGTATAGTTTTAGGGGGAGCTCGTGCATGATATACTAATCTTTAAGCTCCTCCATTATTCGGTTGCTCTTCATAATTGTTCTTGACCTTCATGCCTATCTCTCAATACTTTTGAATAAACTATCTTTTAGAATTCATTGTAAGTTCAAGAGTTTGTTTGAATGAGTTGCAAACTTTTTATTTCTTGCAAGTGATATCTTACATGATTTCTCTAGAAAATTATTTTTAAATGGTATCATGTAAATTTATTTATTAATTTATTACATTTCGACATTCAAGTGTCATCCAACATGTTTGGTGAGCAATTTTTGATGGAACACGGCGCCCGATCTTCCGATAGGTAGATGATACATCGATTGGTGGGAGATTCGACGTTGACGATCCGGCTTCCGATCAGAACCGATCGAACCCAGCAATCGCTACACCACTGCCTCCATTCGTTATCAACCGTGCCAAGACGCGGTTGACCTCACCACGAGGGTTAATTCTTGCAAGTGAATCGAGAACACGAGCAAGAATGCAGAAGAGCAATCTGAATTGTGAATTGAATTATGCACACGAAGTGGGGTTCTATAAACCGATAAACAGCGAAACTGCAATAGCAAATTAATCTAAGTAAAACCTAAGTCTAAAATAGCGACGACTACTAAATATATACGAGGAAAGATGGCTAGGGGGCAGCCAAGAGGGTGGACGGCCAACCCTAGGTCGTACAAAGCCCATGGGCCCAAATGGAGGTGACGCAGCGCTTGATAGATTCTGATCGAGTTGGTATTTCGACGATTTCCATGGACTTGGAAGGAATTTTGAGGTGGGACCAGATCCATTGGAAAGCTTATCTCCTAAGCTTTCCGTGAAGTGGTAGAACGTACAAAACGGAGTCCGTATGTAGCCTGAGCGTCCGTTTGAAGTTGGACTGGTCTGTGATGGCCGAGCTAGGCTTGTCGACGAAGTGGGCTTTATCTCGGACTGGGCCTGGAGAAACGTGAGTGGTTGGGCCTAAGGACTTGGAGGATATGGAGAAGCACCTTTCTTGAGTACGTCTTCATGTAGTAGAGGAGGCCAAGGTGGCGGCCGAACTTGTGGTGTATGCGGCGCTAAACCCGGATAGCAAGCACACCACTTGTGTATATGTCCTGGCCAAGGAGATGGTCGACGAAACCATGCAGACGTAGGCATCATTGTAAGTGTAGATGAAGCAGATGATGTCGTGAAGTCTTGTCAACTTATTGTAGACATAGTGATCGAAGAGGAAGTCGTCGATGACAAGTGTGATGACGACCACGGTGAGGACGTCATTGATGAAAAGCTCGATGGCGACCATGCTGATGAAGCAGTTGATAAATATCTTGGTGACAACCGTGTTGATGTGTTATTGGCCATATCCATGATGGGCATGGTCACATCATCCTCCCCTTCTTGAATGTGAGCCATCCTCGACTCAAGCTCATTCCTCTGCAAAAGGTTAGTACTGGGCAGAGGCAAAGCAACACTCGTATCTTCTTTAATCAAATCTCTTGAACTAGAATAATTAACATCCGTACACTCCCCTTTTTGAAAACTATCATGTATCTTTAAAACAAAATTAGAGGCACTTGACAGGATAAGATTAGTGCTAATGGAGCTCCAAATTGACCACATGGTTGCACATCATAAGCAGTTTTCAGATTTGAACAAATGTAAACTCGGTTCACCATATACTTTCCTTTATCATTATATTTGCTAATAACGTGAAATATGTTTCTATATAACCATGGAAATTCAGAAAGTACATAAAGTTTCTCCTCTAAACTATTTAGATCACATAGAACATCAAATTCAATGTAACCCAAGATATTTAGAGAAGACAGCAGTTTCAGCTCATCTTTTCACAAGCAATATAAATAACATTTTATTTTCAGCACAAGTGTTGTTAGTTTCTAAAACAAAGTGATATGTTCATCTACTAGTTGTGGCATAGATATAAGTGAAACATTACCACACAACTCTATCACAAGGAACAACAAGCAAATCATTTTGTGACAACTGTTAATCAGTAATGGATTCCACTAATGGTTGCTCTATGGTAGCATGATTGATGGAAAGTTTTAACACGTCAAAATCATTCTCACCTTGAATGAATGTGGCACCGTTTATGTTACCATTATTTTCCTTTTTAGTTAATGTAGGTGCATCTTCAAATGTAGGCATGGAAAGTATACACGAGGCAACAAGCATCACATCATTCTCCTTTGTGTTATTCTCCTTCTCTTGCTTGTTCTCAAGGTCCTGCACAATAGAAGATTTACTCACATCGGGGGTAACTGTACAACCAAATCTAACTCCTCAGTCGAAGGGAATGTCCCATGCTTGACCTTCTTGTCTTTCATCATACCGTTCAAATATTCTTGCAAAATGTTAGACACAGAAGGATACACAATGTTTTTGCAAATTGTTGCATTATTTTGATCAGCAATATGTTTGTCATATCCAATTTGATTTTCAGACCCTAGCAAGTTGTCTTTCTTTTTATTTTCAGCTCTCTCTTTATTACATTGTATAATTTCAGCAGGTGTCATACCAAGAAATATGATTTTTTCCGTTGTGCACAAAAGTGTATTTATATCTTCTATCATGATAAGTTGCATTAGTATCTAATGCCCATTGATTGCCTAACAAAAGTTGACATGCTTGCATAAGCGCTACATCGATTTCAGCAGAATCTTGGTATGTTCCAACAAAGAAGGGAATTTTGGTAGTTTGTGTTACCTTTATCTTACCACTGTTACTGAACCATTGAATATGGTAAGGATGAGGATGATCACTTGTAGTCAAGCCAAGCTTCTTGACCAAATTTAAACTTACCAAGTTGTTGCAGGTTCCTCCGTCAATAATGACACGAACACGTCGCTCCTTGATGATGAGGTACATCTGAAACAAATTATGGCGTTGTAGCTTCTCAGCCTGCTCCATTTGACTGGTCAACACACGTCTCTGCAATTCTCTTTCTCCCATACCTTGACAATTGTGGTATTTAAAACAATTCTGATTCTCTCGGTTGGTCATAGCAAACTCCTCCTTGATTCCAAAAATCATTCTAGTGTTCGGTCCTGTCATGGTTAGTAGAAAACAAAAGGATAACAAAAAGAAATATTATCCCTATAAACTACTAGGTGATGGTAGATGTAATCACCCACTCACAAGCGTCTTACCACGTTCTTAAAAGTGTTCTTACCGACACGGCATGTGGTACAACTAGTGGCTGGTTCGTGATACCTTGAGGAGTGTGAGCGAAGCGATTGCAAGGTTGATCCTGTACTGATCAGAAGTAGATGGAGCTCAGAAGGCAATTTTATAGTAGCAAAGGATTAGCAAAATTCAAAATCAGATTAGGAAGGCTTTAGCAAGGCTGAATAAATGTTCAAAGTACTTATCACAGTTGATGGCCTAAATGCGTTCCTAGAACTAGTTTAAGCAAGGAAAGTGATCAACACCGGCGATGGACATGAAAGCATGCAAGCACTTCTGTTTTTTTATCGTTTCATTGCTATTCTTTTTTTCTTTATTTTTGTGCGGCTTTTTTTATGCACTTGACTTTTCTTTTTTCTTTTTTTTTTTCACAAAAGTGCTGCAAAGGATGAATTACAACTCAAGATTTATGAGCTAGGCATGAATGCTATCACAATTCTCTCGGCAGCCTAGCAAAGATCCTCTGCAGAAACTCGCAGCAATGATTTGGCACTCTTAATGAACTCAAACTCAAAAACTGATAACTACAAAGTTGTAGATTTTTTCTTTCTCGTCAATTTGAATATACGGAACACCCAATTTGAATTTGGAAAATAAGAGTTATGACCCCCGAAATGCAAGCTGTACAGATTGATATGAGAAGGAACAGATTAACTTGCAACGAGATGTTGGCCATGAAGATGACGTTTATGGATTTCGGCGCAATGGACAAAATTGCAGATCTCTTCGCGAGCTACAATTTAGACTATTTAACCGCCCAATTTGGAGCTGAGACAAAGGAGATATTGTCTTCCGAATAACAGCAACACGAATGGAAAATCCGAACCGACTACAACTCGAACTTGATTTTGGTTTAGGGTTGGATTTTGAGACTCGACACTAGATCAAGAACACGACTTGACCAACAACACGATGATGACCACGAACATAAATTCAATGAAAACAAAAATTGTGAAAGGCTCAAAGTGGTTTGGACAGCGGAACATGATGATGAACACAATTTTTTTTAGGTTTTTTGTGGACTCTAGGTAGAAGATGAACGATGAACAAGGGGATTCAATGATACCTGACGGGTAACCTGGCGCTCTAATACCACTTGATGGAACACGGCACCCGATGTTCCGATAGGTAGATGATACGTCGATTGGTGGGGGACTCGATGTTGACGATCTGGCTTCCGATCAAAACCGATCGAACCAGCAATCACTACACCACTGCGCCTCTATTCGTTATCAACCGTGCCAAGACGTGGTTGACCTCACCATGAGGGTTAATTTCTGCAAGCGAATCGAGAACACGAGCAAGAACGCAGAAGAGCAATCTAAAATTGCAAAATGACACTAGTGCAGAATACATCATCACTGGCGGTTCTGAACACACATCACTGGCGGTTTTCGAACCGATAGTGATTATGTGATAGTGATAATCGGGGATTATCACTGGCGGTTCTTGAACCGCCAGTGATAGTAGTATCACTAGCAATTCTTAAGTGAACCGTCAGTGATGAGGATATTCGAAAATGCGATTTTAGACAGTAAAATTTGATCCGAATAGCACCCCTACACCATCAACTCCACATATATAGCCTTACTACCTTTTTCATGCGAAATTTATACCACGCACAACTAGGATTCGAACTCCGGACCTCTAACCCAGCCCTCCGAACCATCTCACCCATTAGCACCTTTTGACATATATAGGATATGCATATCATTTAAGCCTTATTTTCTAAATTTTTTAATAACTTTTGACTATACAAATGACATTAAATAGAAAAGTTTTCAACTACAAAGTTGTATACCTTGTTGAAGGCTACAGTTTTTATGTAATGATTGTTTCTATCCGACTTCATTTGAAAAGTTATAAATTTTTTAAAATGGTAATGATTATTTAGGCATCTATATTGCTTCAAATTGAAAACATATCAACTACAAAGTTTTAGATCTCATCGAGAGCTACAATTCACATATAATGTTTATTTTTATCTGAGCTTATAAGAAAAAGTTATGAAACTCAGAAGATTTAGAAATTCTAAAAATTACTTTTTACTGGCGGTTCTTTTGAGAACCGCCAATGATACTAATATAATAAACCGCTAGTGATACTTTCACTATCACTGGCGGTTCTAAGATTATAGAACCGCTAGTGATAGTGAAAATATCACTGGCGGTTCTAGGATTGAACCGCCAGTGATACTTTTATTGACGGTTTTCTTATAGAACCGCCCGTGATAGATTCATTATCACTGGCGGTTTGGTATCACTGGCGGTTTTTTCGGGTTCCTGGGTGAGACGGAGCGGGGTAGGTCATATTACTGGCAGTTCTAGATGAATCCGCCAGTGATGAAGGGTCAGGGAGGAGCATTTCTGTAGTAGTGTGAATTAAGCACACGAAGTTGGGGTTCTCACAAACCGAAGATCGGTGAAACTATGATGGCAGAATAATCTAAGGAAAAACCAAAGTCTAACATTGCGACGACTACTGAATATATATGAGGGAGAGACCCAAGGGGGCGGCCAAGGGGGTGGCCGAGCAACCCTAGGTCGTACAAGCCTTATGTGCCCAAGTGGAGGTAGTGCAGCACCCGGCAGATTTTGTCCTTCATATTATTTTCACGATTCCTATTGACTCGGACAGAATTTGGTCATGGGACTAGATCCATTGGAAAGGTCTCATCGTGGGCTTGTCCATGGAGTACTTGAACATCCCAAACTGACTTCGTATGGCATAGTTATGGTCATTTGAAGTTGGACTGCTCCTAGTGGCCAAACTAGACTCGTGGAAGAATTGGGCTTGATCTCGGGCTTGGCCTGGAGTGTTAGGAGTTGTTGGGCACTCCTATTGTCTTGATATAGAGTCATGGCTTGCTTAATCTCTGGTGTAGATGGTGTGAATGGCTCCACAAAAGAATTAATTCCGGCTCGTCGCTCCCATTCAGCACATTGACGTTGTTCTTCAGCACGTCGATGTGGCGTGAAAGTCGACGGATGCATAGTGGATGTAGCGTTGATCATATCCATGAGAGCCATGGTCAGATCAATTTTTCTAAAGGTTTTTACCATATCCTTCAAGGTAACCCTTAGGTGGTATCTTACAACCTCACTAATAATTGATCAAACTCAAAATGGTTTATATGGATGACACCATGCTAAAAGAATAGAAATTTCATATGGATAACACTTTGAAAGATATATGTCCTTTTTCATTTGTTTACACCATTGAATCATAAGCATGTACTTCACTTTTTTTTTGCTATATGATTTTGGTGCTCTAAAGTTTAATCTCTTACAAGTGTTAATAGTTTTACAAGTGGTATTTCATTGCCTTGTCATGTATATTCTTTACTTAAATCATATGAATCATGACATTATTGCTTACTTGCTTTATCCTTTGCCTAAATCACGGATAATAAGTGTTTTTATATCTTGCCAAGATTTAGGGGGAGCTAATTTCTAACAATCCATTTAATGCTCCTTGTTATGCTTTACTCCCCATAACCTTGATCATTGTACCATCTTATAGGGGAGAACTTGTATTCATTGTATTATATGATATTCTTTATGGATAATGTTTCTTTTTGGATGATTAATGCCAAAAGGGGGAGAATTGTAATGAGCTATCAATTGTCACCCTCAGTTCTCAGTTTGATTACTTGGGAATGTTTGCTGTTTATATTGATTATTGGGTTATATTGGCATTTAGTGAAATTGATATGAGGTTTGTCATAAATCACCAAAAGGGGAAGATTGTAAGTTCAAGTGGCCCTTGTGATTTTGGTAATTAATGACAAACATGTCTAATGACAATTATTGTTGAATGACAAACATATTTAATGACAATTATTATTGAATGACAAACATATTTAATGATAATTATTGTTGAATGACAAACATAGTCGATAACAAATATTGTAAATGGCAAATATGGTTTAATGCTTGATTTAGTGCTTACTAATGACAAGCCCCTAATATGTGATTAATCTTCTTATGGGACTAATAAGTTTGATGCTAAGCTTTACTTTAGTCTCATTCTAATAAAGGAACAATTATGTCAAGTGGATAAGCTATCTATCCTAGCAAGGTGCGTCTTCTGTTAATTATCTCATTGAGACTAACACTTGATTGTTACTCTTTCTTAGTATCATATATGCAATGTCGTGCACCCCGGTATTTCTACCGGCTTGAGTGACCGAATACTAGTCCCAGAAGACCATAGCTAGTATTACACTCAAGGACATTTGGATATCATCGCAGGCATTGCATTTAACTAGAATTTAACTGTTTACATAAATATCATCCCAGTTGACATAGACAAATACATAGTCTTGCACAGGGTTTAATTCAAGCACATAAAAATAAACACACGGAAGATCAGGCGATGATATCCCGAGGTTGACTGGGACGCCGGCTAATCACCTTGACCTCCTGGTCATAGCCGCACCGTTCTTTGAACTCTTGACCTGAACAAAGATCCGTGGTCCATATAATGAGTACACGGCTACTCAGCAAGCGGTCCTTAATTAATGAATGCAAGGTCAATGGATGGGTGTGGTTATTTTGCTAAAATGTCACCTATCTACTTGTTTATTTGTTCTTGATTCATTGAACACATGATAACACACGAGCGTAGCCAAAGGACGGCTAACCAGCTCAAAAGAGAGGCAATCCCTGCCAACACTACCATCAAGTTATTAATTAAAACTCATTAGACTACCTTGTGTCAAACTCCTTTCCCCCGCCCATAACCGCGGGCACGGCTACCATGATAGTTTTAACTCGGCAAAGTGTGTACACGTTCCCCACAAGCCCTGTCTCATCCCGAGGGAGAAACAATACAAAACCGTCCCCTGTTTCCACCTGTCCTAATACTGTACCCATTCTTTAGGTTTCGCGCCCCATACGGTACACTTCGACCAGGCCGACAGTCATGCGCACTCCTTCACCGGGGACGATAGCGCACCGCATGAGGTTAGCCCCATTTAAGCCATTCGAGCCGGTGATCGCGAATCACGTCCGTCCACTACGAGTACAATGAAACAAGCTTCCACACTAACGGTCGGGGCGGAAGGCACAAGTGGTCAGACTTGTTGAGTTCGGTATGGTAGTCACAAGTATACGGTCCTTATATGATAGAGGACACCTGCACGTCTCAACCACAGTCCCAAAGTCTGCCTCTTCTGGGTCTCCTCAAATCAACACACCCCACGTTGCTTTTAGTTGATTAGGTTTACCAAAAACAGCACCACGAAGCCAAGACTCCACGGGTACTAGTTAATAATATGTGAAACCTATCAACTACCAATCCCAGAAGCTAGGCTAAGCATCTACACAAGGATAGGCTAATAAAACAGTACCAAACTAGGCTAACAATGGAAGCTACGTCATATCAGTGGAGTACTAATATGAAATCGGGACAAACTGACACATATGATGATAATTAAAGCATGTAGACATAAGTAAACATGAAATAATTAAAATTTAGCAAACTAGGTTTCAACATGAATCTAGCTTGCCTTCGAAGAAGCTTGGTTCTGGATCTCCTCCTTCGAACGGCTCTGGAACGTCTCCCGGACAGCAGGTGCACGTCGGTTCTACGCGAAAGATTAATAAAACAACAATAAATATCAAACATACAGAAAATAGTATGGTAAAAATATATAAAATTCTTGGGATTATTTGTGATTTTTAGGCTCTGGAATCATCTAATTTGGAGTTCGCGAACTCCCTAAACAATTGCGGGAAGTTTATGGAAAATCAGAAATTTCCTAAAAATAATAAACCCGGTTAACCGTGCTTAACCGAGGGAAAACTGAGGCAAAACCCCGAAAACCGAGCGGTCGTCGCTAGCGCTGCTGGTCACGCTGGGACGCGCGTGGCGTGGGCATTGGCGGCAGCGGCGGGCGAGGGCGGCGGCGGCGCCGCAGCGAAGGCGAGTGGCGTCTTGGACGCGTGGCGGTGGTGGCCGGTGCGCGATCACGCTGGCACGGACGGTGGCGGCGGGCACGTGGTTCGGCCGGATTGGCGGCGCGAACGCGCGGTCGCACGGCAGACACGGCAGCGCGCGCTACCGATCGGCGCGCGGGTTGCGGCTGGTTAAGCGGCGCGGCGCTGGGGAGCAGCAGCGGGACCACGGCGGCGGCGGGCCGAGGCGGTTTATCCGGCCGACGCGGTGGCGGCGGCAGCGGGCGGCGCTGGGTCACGCGGTGGCGGGACACGAGGCGGCGAAGCGGCCGGCGGCCGGTGTGTGGCGCGACACGCCGTCGGCAGCGATGGGGAGGCGTGGCGGCGGCGGGTTGGTCGGCGTGGACTCGAGGCGGAGACGGCGACGCACGGGTGACGCGGGTGGGCGCGGACGCCGAGGTTCGCCGGCGGCCGTGGAACCTCCAAACTTCGGCGACTTGGATCTCCCTCGTTTCTCTACCAAATATGGCGATCCATATAGTCAATTTGACCAGCGCGACGAGCTCTACAACGTGATGGCCATGGATTTGGTGATTGGGCACTGGAATAGGAGCATTACCTCGATTTGCTTCGGGTTTTGCACAAAAACCGAGACGGTGGCTAGGGTTTCAAGGATTGGGGTGATGTGGCCGACCAGGAACCCTAGGGGGGTTTATATAGTGCTTGGGTCGGCTTGGGTCAACCCTAATATGGGTGGAATTGTGTTGTGCTAGAATTAGGTCTTAATTGGTCAAATTAGAGTCCTAGGGGGTTTAGGACTAGGTGGATTGGGTTTTGGGCCTAGTTAGGGCCTAAATAGGCTATCCAAGCCTGTTAGGACATTTTCCTTTTTATTATTTTATGTTTTTAGCTTTTATTTTCTTTATTGCTAATATGTGACATTATAATTTTATTAGAATGTCACAAACCTCCCCCCTTAAGGAGAATCTCGACCCCGAGATTCGGAAAGATTCTGAACAGACTCAGGAACTCGCTGCAGTCCTCTTGTCGCTCTGTGTGGCTTCTTCCTCGGTGTGGTTGGACCACTGCACCTTGCAAAACTTGATCGCGCGACTGCGAGTACGCCTTTCAGCTTTTTCTAAAATCTTAACTGGTCTCTCCTTGTAAGTCAGATCCTCTTGCAAGTCCATTGCTTCAACTGGCATTTGTTCTTCGGGCATTCTCAAGCACTTCCGGAGTTGGGAGACAAGGAACACATTATGGACACCAGACAGGTTGGGTGGCAACTGTAACTGATAGGCAACTTCTCCTCTTCTTGCGGTGATCTCAAATGGCCCAATGTACCTGGGTGACAGTTTCCCTGACACGTGGAATCGGCGCAGTCCTTTCAATGGTGACACCTTTAAGTACACATGATCTCCTACGTTGAATTGTAGGTCCCTTCGACGTTTATCGGCATAACTCTTTTGTCGTGACTGGGCCGTCTTCATTCTTTGCTGGATCATCCTGACCTTTTCTTCAGCTTCTTTTAAAATTTCGGGGCCAAACAATGCTTTCTCCTGTCTCACTCCAATACAGCGGGGTGTGACACTTTCGACCATACAATGCTTCGAAAGGAGACATCTGTATGCTTGTCTGATAGCTGTTATTGTTTGAAAATTCAGCATAGGGGAGTGCTTCATCCCAACTCTTGGAATCTGTTAGTGCTACTGATCTAAGCATATCTTCTAAAATCTGATTGGTCCTTTCAGTTTGCCCGTCCGTTTGAGGGTGATAGGCAATGCTGAAAACTAAATGTGTTCCCAACAAAGAGTGGAGTTGTTGCCAAAATCTTGAAGTGAACTGTGTACCTCTATCGGAGACTATTCTTTTTGGCACACCGTGCAGGCAAACAATTCTCGACATGTATAATTCTGCTAACTTGTGACTTGGATAGGTTGTCTTGACTGGCAGAAAATGAGCTACCTTAGTCAACCGATCGACAATAACCCATATGGAATCGTAACCCCTTTGGGTTCTTGGCAATCCAACAATAAAATCCATGCCAACTTCTTCCCATTTCCACTGCGGGACTCGTAGTGGTTGAAGCAGCCCTACTGGCCGTTGATGTTTAGCCTTCACTCGTTGACAAACATCACAAAGAGCTACATGCTCGGCAATATCCTTCTTCATTCCTGGCCACCAGTAACTCTCTCTCAAGTCCAGGTACATCTTGGTGCTACCCGGGTGTATGGAGTATGCTGAACCGTGGGCTTTCCTCATGATCAACTCCCTGAGTCCTTCTTTCTTTGGTACCACGATTCTTTTCCCAAACCAGACAATTCCATCCTTGTCCATATTAAATCCTGGGGCTCTCTCTATTATCAACTTAACAATAATGTCGATGGTATCATCATCATCTTCCTAGGCTTGTTTAATTTTCTCCTCCAACGTGGGCTGTACTTCCATTGTATAAAGGCATCCTTGTGCCACGACCTCCAGATTTAACTTCTCCATCTCGACCTTCAGGCAATTATTTCTCGACTTTCGGCTTAATGCATCGGCAACTACATTAGCCTTTCCGGGATGGTAATGAATCCCAACATCGTAATCCTCTATCTGCTCAAGCCATCTTCTCTGCCTTAAATTCAGATCTGGCTGAGTGAAAATGTACTTGAGGCTCTTGTGGTCGGTGTATATCTCCGTACGATTTCCGACCAGGTAATGTCTCCAGATTTTTAGGGCATGCATAACTGCAGCTAACTCCAAGTCATGGGTCGGATACCTAAGTTCGTGTGGCTTTAACTGCCGGGAAGCGTAAGCTACTACCTTTCCCTCTTGCATAAGCACACAACCCTAACCCAGCAATGATGCATCGCAACACACCTCGAAATCCTTGTGTAGGTCTGGCAACACCAAGACCGGGGAGGTGGTCAACTTGCTCTTCAAGGTTTCAAAGCTTTCTTGGCATTGAGAGGTCCATTGAAATTTCACATCCTTCTTCAACAACTGTGTGAGAGGTTTTGCGATTTTGGAGAATCCTTCGATAAATCGGCGATAATACCTAGCGATTCCCAAAAATCCACGGACCTTGGTCACCCTCTTCGGTACCTTCCAGTCCAAAATTTCACTGACCTTAGATGGATCAACTGACACTCCTCCTTTTGAAATAACATGTCCTAAGAAAGACACTTCCTTCAACCAGAAGTCACACTTGCTATACTTGGCATACAACTGGTTCTTCCTCAAAATGTCTAATACTATTCGAAGATGCTCGGTATGTTCTTTCTCATTCTTCGAATAAATCAGAATGTCGTCGATAAATACCACGACAAACTTATCCAAATATTCCATGAGTATTTTATTCATCATACTCATGAAATGTGACGGGGCATTAGTAAGGCCAAAAGATATCACCAAAAACTCGTACAACCCGTAACGAGTGGTGAATGCCGTTTTCGGAATGTCTTCCTTTCGGATTTTGATTTGATGGTACCCGGACCTCAAATCAATCTTCGAGAACACACAGGCTCCTTCCAATTGATCGAATAGATCATCCACCCGAGGTAGAGGGTACTTATTCTTGATGGTCACCTCATTGAGTGATCGGTAGTCTACACACATCCTAAGTGTGCCTTCCTTCTTCTTCACGGCTATCACTGGTGAGCCCCATGGTGACGTACTAGGTCTGATAAATCCCTTGTCCTTCGGCTCTTGGATTTGTTTCTTCACCTCAGACATCTGATTGGCATTCATGCGGTACGGCCGTTGAGATATTGGGTTTGTGCCTGGCTGCAGGCCAATGGTGAACTCCACATCGCGGTCGGGTGGTAACCCTGGGAGGTCATCCGGAAACACATCTGGATACTCACTGACAACTGGCACTTCCTCCAATGGCGGTCGCTCCTTGCTGGTCGCCATCACTTCTAGCTGATGCACCGTTCCAATTGGGCTGCCTTTCATGGTCGACTAATATCGGACTTATGTACCATCGGTGTTGGTCAAGGTGACTGCTCGGCTAGCACAATCGATCTGACCCTTGTACTTCATCAACCAATCCATACCCAGAATGATTGGTATTCCCTTGGAATCCAACATAATTAAGTTCGACAAGAACTTAGATCCCTCAATTTCTATCTCCACGGCTGGACATCCCATACTTGTTTTCATAGATCCCCCCGGGGATTGAATTACTAAGGATTGTTTTAAGGGTACTGTTCCCCATTGATTTTTAACCACTAAATCTTTGGTAATAAAAGAATGCGAAGCTCCGGAATCAAATAGAATGGTAACGGGTACTGAGTTCACTAGGAACTTACCAAGTACAACATCCGGGGCTTGCTGAGCTTCTTCAGCGGTGACGTGGTTGATGCGTCCTGATCCCACATTTGGTGTGTTCCTCGGGGCATTGTGGACACTCTTGCTTGAGCTCACGTGCGAAGATGCACCTCCTTGGTTCTTCTGCTGTTGATTTTTCGGCTTGGTCGGGCACTGATGACCATAATGTCCCACCTGACTACACCGGAAACAGGTGACTCCTGTGGCTCCTCCTGACGCATTCCTGTTTGTGCCTTGGTTCACATTAGGATTCGGCCTATGAGCCTGCTGATTGATAGACTGACTCTGGCCCTGTGACTTCTGCACAAAACTCGAGGCCTGCCTCTGATTCTGGTAGTTGTGTCCCTGATATGGCGGCCTGCTAGAGCCTTGCCCTTGCGGGAAACGACGGTGGACGTTGCAGTCATTTTGTCCTTGGAAGTTCATCTTCCTCTTTCTGTCCTCATTGTGCTTGCGCTGAGCTCCTTCCAAGATTATCGCCTTCTCAGTCAGCTGCTCGAAGTCTTGGCATTGAAAAGGCAGCAACTGTATCCTCATGCCTGAATCCATTCCTTCAGTAAACCTCCAGATCTTGGCTTTCTCTGTAGGAATCAGGTCTGAAGCATAACGTGACAGTTCAATAAACTTGTTGATGTATTGAGCAATGGTCATGTTTCCCTGACGCAGGTTTTCAAACTCCCTTTTCTTCTCATCCCGCATGTTCTAGGGCACGTAGGTGTTCTTGAAAAGCTCTACAAATTCGTCCCACATTAGGTTATGGTAGTTTGGGTGGGCATTGCAGTAGTTTTCCCACCAGTGGGCAGCATTCCCTTTCAGCATGTGGGTGGAGAGTTGGACGCTCTCGTAGTCATCACAATCCACCAAGTACAGTTTCTTCTCCACATCGTTGATCCAGTCATCTGCTTCTGCCGGATCCCTGGTTCCTGAGAACTGTGGTGGCCTTGTCCTCATGAAGTGGCTGAACTTAGACTGCGGGTGGTGCGGTGCGACTTGGGGTGCTGGTTGCGGAACCGGCGGGTTGTTCAATCTCTCTACAATCAGGTTCAATGCTTGCAGGACCAAAACGTCTTGCTGTTGCTGCGCTGCAGGTTGAGGTTGAGGTTGCGGTGCTGCAGCGGCGGCTTGTGGAGCTTGCTGAGCAGCAACATTGGCTTGGGGAACAGCCTCCTCTTCTTGCTGCACTTGATGCTGATTTTGACTTGCAGCTTCTTCCATACCGTCAACAGGTGTTGCGGCACGACATCCACGACCTCGGCCTCGGCCTGCGGGCATGGCACGACCCCTTCCTCTTCCTCTCGGCATCTGCTCCAAGAAAGAACTAGGAAAGATGAACAACTAAGACGGTAGCGACATCCTTTAGCAAAAAAAATTTGCAAAACAATTTTCTAGCACTCATTACAAAGATCCAAACAATTAAGACCCAGCAAGAACCAAGCGCATCGGCGGATGCAGCTTAGTTGCAATTTAAGACAGAAATCATCACATAATGTACACACACAGGCAACGAATTAATTGTTATAATACTGCCTTATTAATAGGTATTTAATCTCTGGTACTTAGGGAGTAATTTAAGTTTTGCTTTAGTGGGAAAAATTAGTTTCTAAAAGAAGTGAACACTAATTTTCGCTTCTGTATGGACATCGGGTATGGACTGTACGGACTGTACGGACACTGGGTATAGTATGGTACGGACGTCGGGTACGACTATACGGACGGTTTTTTTTTTGGAAAACCAGTTTTTCCTTGCTGTGGAATCCTTCCAACTTCTTCTTCTTCATTGCCTTCTCGCACGGCTTCGAATTCTTCTTTTTGAATCCCGTGTCGTTACGAAAAGTTAACAATTCACAACCACCAAAATTAAACTAATAAATATTTCATTAATATGCTAAAGTACTGAGTAGCCGTATCACACTGGGAAATTTAAATCGATACGGTCCACTCCAAACATCTTTATTAAAATACGACTTAGGCTAATACAATCTTAATTCTTAGAGGCTCGACTAGTGCTCCTCGTGCAGGGTCTCTTCCTTTCCGAGGGCTTGTGCTCTTCTACCCACCTTCGCTTTTGCTCCTCGAAGGCCTTCTCTTCTTCATGCATCTTGTCCATCCTGAAGTCGAAGTACTCCTTCATGTCCTCGTTTGCTTGTTCTAGTTCCTTAGCTCGCTCGTCGAGGGTTCTTTCCTTGACCTTTATGTTCTTCTCTCGCTCACGAAGTTCTTCTCCCTATCCCATGATGGTGTCGAGGTCTTCCTGCAGGTTGTCATACTCCTCTTTATATACTTTCCTCTTGTGTTGTAGCGTTTTCTTCAAATTCTCCACCGTGATTTTCTCCTTTGCAAGCTGCTCTTCTTTTTTCTCAACGTCGATCCTCATTAATTCACCAGCAGCAATGCGCATGTTTTGCGCCCACTTCGCTTGGTAGAATTCCCTCTTTTCTTCACATATGCTTCTTTCTTGTCTTGTTCCTCCTTATTTATGCGGTCCAACTCCTTGATCAATCTCTCCGCTTGCTCGGCCTTGGCCTGATACAGGCGGTCAAGATTCTTCGTGTACCATGCTTCACTGACTAACTGTTTGTTGGATTCTTGAGTGAACCCATGGACTTCACTTGGTTCGCTCCTGCCAGCAAAGCGATGTCAACGCGGCAGGAAGTGGTATTGGGTTCCTTTTAACTCCTCTTCGTATATGTCACCGAGGTGAAGGATTGCTTCACGGGCCGCCTTCTGGTGCGACACTATTTCGTCATCTTTGAACGCATTGAAGACCATTGGAGTCTCCTCGGTGTCGCGCTTCCTGGGGGTTATGGTTAGCTTGCACCTCCACTGTATGAAGGTGTCCATCTGAACCTGTTGACACTCATAATCCGGCAATGGGTCTTCGAACCCAAGTTCCTTAAGCATCCCTTGCAGCAGCAAAGGCATCCCTTCTTCATCCAATATTTGCACCATCTAAACGGGAAAAAGGCATACTAGTTAGGTAGGGTGAGAGAATAATAAATATGAGGAAAAGAGAATTTATAACATTTTTTTAATAGGCTTTTCAGCTCCTTAGGGTCTTAGGTAATTAACTACGGTATCCTAGAGTCAACCTGGCTTTGATACCAAATCTGTCGTGCACCCCGGTATTTCTACCGGCTTGAGTGACCGAATACTAGTCCCAGAAGACCATAGCTAGTATTGCACAAAAGGACATTTGGAATATCATCGCAGGCATTGCATTTAACTAGAATTTAACCGTTTACATAAATATCATCCCAGTGGACATAGACAAATACATAGTCTTGCACAGGGTTTAATTCAAGCACATAAAAATAAACACAGCGGAAGACTGAAGCGATGATATCCCGAGGTTGACCCGGGACGCGCGGCTAATCACCTTGACCCTCCTGGTCACAGCTGGCACCGTTGCTGAACTCTTGACCTGAACAAAGATTCGTGGTCCATATAATGAGTACACGGCTACTCAGCAAGCGGTCCTTAATTAATGAATGCAAGGTCAATGGATGGGTGTGGTTATTTTGCTAAAATGTCACCTATCTACTTGTTTATTTGTTCTTGATTCATTGAACACATGATAACACACGAGTATAGCCAAAGGACGGCTAACCAGCTCAAAAGAGAGGCAATCCCTGCCTACACTACCATCAAGTTATTAATTAAAACTCATTAGACTACCTTGTGTCAAACTCCTTTCCCCCGCCCATAACCGCGGGCACAGCTACCATGATAGTTTTAACTCTACAGAGTGTGTACACGTTCCCCACAAGCCCTGTCTTATCCCGAGGGAGAAACAGTACAAAACCGTTCCCTGTTTCCACCTGTCCCAATACTGTACCCTTTCTTTAGGTTTCGCGCCCCATACGGTACACTTCGACCGGTAGCCGGTCATCGCACTCCTTCACCGGACGATAGCGCACCGCATGAGGTTAGCCCCATTTAAGCCATTCGAGCCGGTGATCGCGAATCACGTCCGTCCACTACGAGTACAATGAAACAAGCTTCCACAGACTAACAGTCGGGGCGGAAGGCACAAGTGGTCAGTCACGGTTCAGTTCGATATGGTAGTCACAAGTATACGGTCCTTATATGATAGAGGACACCTGCACGTCTCAACCACAGTCCCAAAGTCTGCCTCTTCTGGGTCTCCTCAAATCAACACACCCCACGTTGATTTTAGTTGATTAGGTTTACCAAAAACAGCACCACGAAACCAAGACTCCACGGGTACTAGTTAATAATATGTGAAACCTATCAACTACCAATCTCAGAAGCTAGGCTAAGCATCTACACAAGGATAGGCTAATAAAACAGTACCAAACTAGGCTAACAATGGAAGGCTACGTCATATCAGTGGAGTACTAATATGCAATCGGGACAAACTGACACATATGATGATAATTAAAGCATGCAGACATAAGTAAACATGAAATAATTAAAATTTAGCAAACTAGGTTTCAACATGAATCTAGCTTGCCTTCGAAGAAGCTAGGTTCTGAATCTCCTCCTTCGAACGGCTCCGGAACGTCTCCCGGACAGCAGGTGCACGTCGGTTCTACGCGAAAGAGTAATAAAACAACAATAAATACCAAACATACAGAAAACAGTATGGTAAAAATATATAATCTTGGGATTATTTGTGATTTTTAGGCTCTGGAATCATCTAATTTGGAGTTCGGGAACTCCCTAAACAATTCGGGGAAGTTTATGGAAAATCAGAAATTCTCTAAAAAGAATAAACCCGGTTAACCGTGCTTAACCGAGGGAAAACCGAGGCAAAACCCCGAAAGTATTTGGCAATAGATAGATATGGGTTGTTAGGAAAAAGGGTTATTTGTAATCTCGCGCAGATTTTTCCTACTTGTTAATTTATCTATTTATTATACCTAGTATATAGGTTTTGGGGTGAGAAAAACATATATATAAATTAAATTGGAATTGAATTTTTAGTAACCTTATAAGTCTATGTATTTTTACCCCTTAGGTCTTTCCTATTTAATTTATTACTTAGTTTATTTAGTTTTAAATTTTCACAGAAGTAAGCCATACTGTAAATCCCAAAATTTTATTTTGATTAAGTTCCTTGAACATTGTAGCATTTTATAGAATTTTTGCATAATTTTTGAAGGTCGTTTGGCATTTTTAGAAATTATAAAGCAATATACACGTTTCATTTATCTATAAATTGAATTGGAAAATCTTAGAACGAATCTGCTTGGCCGTTTTTCGTCGAGCGATTCCCTGCTGGAATCGCCCACTCTGACCTGACAGTTCTTGAGCGGCCCTGGCGTCATGTACAAGGGTGACGATGGGCTCCACTGGTCGGCGGCTGAGCGAGGCTAACGCGTGGGCGATGGTCCGCATGGTCGGAGACCGAGCGCGGCCGAGTGAAGGCGCACTTCACCAGTGCATCTTCCGTATGGGAAGGCGACTCCAACGGGAAGGTGTGGTCACTTGACCCGACAGGTGGGTCCACGGGCCCACCTGGTCTCCTCAAATGAGGAGTGCCGGGATTTTAAATCTCGCGCCTTGCTTGCTGGGTCCCACTGGCGGCGAGTGTCGCGCCCTTCTCGGCTTACCTAGCGAGAACGGTCGGACTGCACTAGGCCTGGATCGAGAGGGCTAGTGCAAGAGTTACTGTTGGAATCATTTCATACATCGGTGTCCAAATATTACATAACGGCGATCATCCGATCGCATTAGTAGCAAACGGCATTTAAGCCTTAGTTCTGAGACCAAAGTTCATCGAGTAGCGGAAATCTCCCAAAAGGCAACTTGCAAGTTCAAAAGAATAACAAAATCACACCAAAGAAATGTGTAACCACACACGATGGTGGAACGACTAAACCCTATCTTAAGCAACTACTCTCGGTCCTGCATCGAGGATCTCCTTCCTCATGACAATCGTAGGCATCTTCCTCGACGGGCTCCTCCATGTCTAAAGATAGATATTTATGCGAGGTCGGTGTCATCCAAACACCGGCGAGCTAACACCCAACCCAATGCATTTAGTGATAGAGGTTTCAAAGGAAATTTGGGTTTATTTATTTGCATGAAAGCCGCTTTTGGAAATGAAAGCCTATAACTTAGCGTTTAACCAAATTCCTGTCAAATTGATTATTTATCATATTTCCTTTTCAATGCACAACCAATCCCATGGCGCTTCAAGCACTCGCCAAACGTTCTCTTCCCACTCCCGCCATCATCTTCCGAGTGTGGCGACTTCGTTAATGGATCACATTCCCCGACAAAGTACCCGGTCTCGTCCTAGCCGGGCTGCCGACCCACGCTAGACTCACGGCTCTCAGAAGAATGGACCTAGATCATCCTCGGATGACGACATGAAACTGTCTTCACCTCAAGCATGGCGGCAGCAGGCACGCCCGCATGTCGTAACTACCCCTGAATCCCCACTACTTGCACTACCGCGCGATGGCGGCGCGTTGTGGTGTTAGGAACTATCTCCGCAGCGAGATAGTCATGGACGTCCACTTGTGCATCCTCGATGCACCCGTCTGGGGAATCCTTGATTCAGCCCCACCGACCCACTAAGGGCCTCACCCTTATGCACTTCCTTCTTGGCTAACTTCGCACCTCCGTGTGAATCACACGATGTGGCGGAACCCTCCTTTGGGGCGCGACGGCATTACGCGGATCTCGCGCGCCTCTTCCATGCACTACGTATGTGGGCGATTAGCTTCCTCAAATCACGAGCCCGGCTACTTCATCTCTTACCCAATGCGGACCCAACAGCATTGCAAAGACATCACAACCATACACACCCGGCATGCCAGCCCAATTTCAATTAACCATATTCAATGTGTGATCATGTCCGGTGAATGTCGGTTCACCGTTCGAGGCAATTTTAAGCCTAAAATTAATAGTTGGACTGAGCAATGTCTAAGCAAGATTATAACCAAGACTTAGGAGTCTAAATCAGTTTATTTAAATTAACCAAAGCTACCAAGGGTGATCATCAAAGCAATCAATAGTAAACCAAATGATGATGATTAATTCAAGACAACATCATCATGGTAAATTGATAGCGAGTAAGTAAATGGCATGATATATCATGATTGAACAAATAGGCATAAGTACTTAAAAGGGCATGCGGTTTATCATCAGTAAAACAAATACTTTAGAAATCAGGATTCAATATGATATTATTGGATGTTAACTCGTACTAGGAAAGCGCATACTCTCCTAGTAAAAGCAACACTATTAAGGATAGGTATTAACTCGCACTAGGAAAATCGAGATTCTCCTAGTAAAAGCAAACTCCTTTGAGGGTAGATATTAACTCGCCTTGGGAATTGAAGTCCGGGTCTTGTGCGGAGTCCTCGAGCAGTGTTTCCGGATCCTCTACGCCTAAACGGAGAATCAACAATTCATCATAAACACGATGCGGCGAAGAAAAGAATGATGCATGAAATGCAATCGAGGTCGCCAGATTCGCTCATTTACGATTCCTATGTTTAACTATCTACATGAATCCATATATATATATATATATATATCGAGAAAGTTCCATGATCCTTCTAAATAATGAATCATAGCGGAATGGCATGAAGTGCTTGTGAGATGATACACATGATACATGTATATATATATGTGTAATGAAATTTCTACCCTAATTAACCCAATAGGACAAAATATGGTTTTATCGTCTTTTAAAGTACTTTAAATAGTTAGAATATGTTAACATGATACATGTAGCTAGTTATTCATGTTTCCTAATTATACCAATATTGAGTTAACATGTAATTAGGAAACATATTATAGGTTATACTATATTCACCTAGGTCCAAAAAGTCATTTATCGGCATCCATGATTTTCTTATGTTTAACTTAATTGTTAATCTATTTTTAATACACAACATTCTATTTTTTCTTATTTTTATATGAATTAATACCTAAAATAAGCTTAATGGATTTAATCTAGGAACCGTGTTCGATTCTTGTGTGAGGTACTATTTTTATTAAATCCAACACAAGCTCTAGTATTTACCCTAATTTTTCCAGAATTTTTAATGATATCTACCTATTTTAAATAAATCGTTTCTATTTATTGTCTTTGTTTTATTTATAAAATCTGGGAAAAAGGTGAACAATCTTCGGGTCGGCCGCTAACTTCATGGCCGAGCCAACCACGTCGAAGACGTGCCGAAGGCGTAACTTCATGAGTGAAGTATTTGGGGTCATAGGCGCCTCCATTACTCGACATGTGGGACCGAGGGCCCACATGTCGGCGACGTGAAGAAGCCGCGGGAGTTTTAAATCCATGAAGGCCGACAAATGGGCCCACTGTCGGCGACCACACACGGTGAAGCCGCACGGATCTTAAGCGCGGTCGGACGGCTCGCCGCCATCGTCTTCCTTCTGCGGCGGCCAAGACGGCCGAGGCTAGCCGACGGCCAGCCGAGCTAGGTGCACCGCTTGGGGCGTTCTTGGGTTCGGTGGAATCGGTGAGCTAACGCGCATCTAGGGGTGCCCTTGTCGAGGCGTAAACGGCCGGACGGCGAGCCATGCCCGGCGGGGAACCGCCACCGGCGGACATGAGTAAATGACCTAGGGTCGAGCTTATGGAAAAATAAGCGCGTGAGCTATCTGCGGGGTTAGTGGGTGCTATCGAGCAAAAAGGTAGTCGGGGCACGGTTGGATCGGTGGCCCACGTGCGGGTCCGAGCAAGGAAGGCGGCGCTCAAGATCTGCCGGGAAGACCGTGAAGCCTGGGCAAAGAGGGAGCACGGTGTGAGGGAAGGCAGCGGCTCACCGAGCAAGGGCTTGCCGCAAGCTCACCAGAGATGATGATCGGCGCTGCCCCTGCAGTCCGGAAGCAAGGAAAGGCGGCGCTCACGATCTTTGGGGAGACCGTGAAGCCCTGGGCCAAAGAGGGAGCCGCGGTGTGAGGGAAGATGACGAAGCTCACCGAGCAAGGGCTTGCCCAAGCTCACCAGAGATGATGATCGGCGTCCCGCAGGTCCGAAAGCAAGGAAGAACAGGCGGTCGGCGGTGGCGATAAGCGTTCGACGAGCTCGGGATGACTCGCACCAATTCCTTCGGCAGAGCTTCACGAGGTCATGGCGGCAAGCGAGACAATGTGGAGACTAGGGAGGTCTGGTTTGGGGTGGCGACGTGAGAGTGAAAAGAGGGAGAAAACGGCCGATGTGGCGCGGTGGCATATAAGCTCGGTCCGAGCTCGGCTCTTGACCAGCGGTCGCATGCGAAGATGTGAGGCGGTCACAGAGGAGCTCTAGTGCTCATTGGCTAGCCGGGCGGTGGCTTGTTTGCTGGCGAATGTCCGAGCCGGGCGGCGAGATGGCTTGTTTCGGCGGCATTGCGGCCGAGACGCGGCGGTGCGGGGGCATCGATGGCGCGACCAAGTCGGCCATTGGGCAAGGTGGGCGGTGCTGGGAACTCCACGCAGAAGCCGCCGACAAGACGGCAAGTCGTCATGGCGGCAGTGCCGCAGCGGCGATGGCAGCGTCGCGTCATGGTCGGAGGTGGGGTCCACAGGTCAGCGACACACACAAGCCGCTAATTGAAGATCTTCCCGAGATTCGGCAGGGAGTGATGGTTGAGCCGGGGTGGAAGGTCGGCCAAAGGCCGCGGCGGCGTTGACCAAATGCCGCAAGGGCGTAAAGGAATAGGAAGCTGCCATGTGGGCCCTACCAGGTCAAATTGGTCAACATCTGAGTCAAACTCTCTATTAGGGTTTAAACTAATCTATGGATTTTTCTGGGATTTTAGAGCAATTTAACATATTTAGGCTTATGTGATTATGTGTATACATATATATATATATATATGTGTGTATGGATGTTTTATGAATATGAAAATATATTCCCAATTTAAGGTCCATTAGAATCTTATATTTCAACAATTTCTTAAATAGTGCTATAAATTATAAATTCTTATGCAAGGGTTTATTAATTAGCTATTTAGTGCTTTATTCAAACAAAAATCATCAATTTCAAATGGCTTCTAAAGTCTAGAAATGTGTGTTTGTCACATAGAAATTTTACGGAAAGCGTCATAGCTTATGCAATGGTACGTAGTGTTTTCAAAATATTATCATAACTTTGGGTGTTACAAATCCTCCCCTAAAAACAAATCTCGACCTCGAGATTGATATTTCTATGAAGCGAATAGGTAGGGAATTCTTGGCGATTTTCTCTTCTAATTCCCATGAAAGGCATCCCACGGATTGATTGCTCCATTGCACCTTGCAAAGTCGAATGGTCTTATTCTTGAGCTTCTTTTCCGAGTCTCTAATATTTGAATAGGCTTGACTTGATATCCCAAGTTGGTTTGTAGGGTGTCAGCGGTGAACTACTTCTCCTTGAGTTTTCTCAAACACTTTCGGAGTTGGGACACGTGAAACACGTTGTGAACTTCTCCCAACTCCTTGGGAAGGTCAAGTTAAATGGCGACCATACCCTTACGAGACAAGATGGATAAGGTCCCACAAACCTTGGGGCCAATTTTCCCTTGACTTGAAATCTTCTTGTTCCCTTGAAGGGTGAGATCTTGAGATACACATAGTCTCCAACTTCGAAGATAGGTCCCTCCGACGATGGTCAAGATAACTCTTTTGTCGGGATTGGGCAGCAAGCAATTGCTTCCTAATCGTTTTGACCTTTGCCGGCTTCTTGCAGGTGTTCCTTCCAAATACCGCCCTTCTCGCACTTCGGACCAATAAAGAGGGTCCTACATTTTCTTCCGTATAGAGCTTCAAAGGTGACATTTGCAGACTGCTTTGATAACTGTTGTTATAAGCAAATTCCGCATAAGGTAACCATTTTTCCCATTCTGTTGGGAATTCCAAAGCACAAGCTCGAAGCATGTCTTCTAGAGTTCGAATAGTCCTTTCCGTTTGTCCGTCGGTTTGAGGGTGGTAGGTGTGCTAAATGACAATTTGGTGCCCGAGGCACTATGGAGTTCTTCCCAAAACTTTGAGGTAAACTGTGATCCACGATCAGATATAATTCTCTTGGGAACTCCATGAAGGCTTACTATCCGGGCGATGAATAGTTCTGCTAGTTTGCTACCCTTGTGAGTGGTTTTGACTGGGATAAAATGAGCTACCTTGGTCAACCGGTCTACTATTACCCATATAGAGTCATGTCCACTTCGAGACCGGGGAAGTCCTATAATAAAGTCCATGGTCACTTCATCCCACTTCCATTTCGGGATTTTGATTGGTTGCAGTTAACCTGCTGGACGTTGGTGTTCTGCCTTCACTGAACAGCAGGTATTACATTTGGCCACATATTCTGCTACATCTCGTTTCATTCGGGGCCACCAGAAGATTGCCTTGAGATCTTGGTACATTTTGTACATCCAGGTGCATGGAAAACGGTGACTCGTGTGCTTCTTTTAAGATTTCTTCCTTTAATTCCGGTCGTGAGGCACAAAGATCCTCTTCTCCATCCAAAGAATTCCTTGTTAAGTCCTTAACAATTTTTGTTCGAAACCCCTATTCATCGGTCCTTCGAGCCTAAGGGTACTAGGATGATCTTGTTGCTTATCTTTGATACGATCGATCGATCTGGTGAACCGGATGTTGGCTAATTCTCCAGATTTTACGAGATTCTGCATAACTTATTCAATTCTTCCGAAGAGTCGTTACGAGGAGGTATCTTCCCGAGTATTCATGTCTTCTCTGGGATCACCATCGGGAAGTTGCTTTGGTTCTTTTCGCTAGAGCATCTCGCCACTACGTTGGCCTTGCCAGGGTGGTATAATATATTTAGGCTGTAATCTTTAATCAACTCTAACCACCTTCTTTGCCTCATATTGAGGTTGGCTTGGGTGAAAACGTATTTTGGGCTTTTGTGATCTGTGTAGATGTCACATTGTTTTCCCATCAGAAAATGTCTCCATAGCTTGAGTGCATGAACTACGGCTGACAAGTTCTAGGTCATGGGTTGGGTAATTGTCCTCGTGCTTGCAAGAATCGCCGTGATCGCACGCCACAACCTTGCCATCTTGCATCAATACACATCCTAATCCTTGTCGGGAAGCGTCACAGTATACTTCAAACTTCTTGGCGATATTAGGTGTGGCCAAAACAGGAGTGGTGGTCAGAAGGGTTTTGAGCTTCTGGAAACTGAGTTCACAATCTTCGGTCCATTCAAACTTCCTTTCCTTTTTCAATAGCTGAGTTAGTGGTCGGGAAATTTTTGAGAATCCTTCGATGAAACGCCGATAATATCCTGCCAGACCTAGAAAACTGCGAATTTCCTTTACAAATGGGTGTGTTTTCCAATTCATGACCGTGTCTATCTTAGATGGGTCCACTTTAATTCCTTCAACAGATATAATATGTCCCAAGAAACCGACATCACTAATCCAAAATTCACATTTGCTATATTTTGCATATAGCTTATGCTCTCTGAGTTTATCCAACACCGCTCTCGTGTGCTTCTCATGCTCTTCGTCCGATTTGGAGTACACAAGGATGTCGTCAATGAAGACGACAACAAACTTGTCAAGGTATTCCATTAGGATTAAATTCATGAGGTTCATGAAATAGGTAGGTGCATTGGTTAACCCAAAGGACATGACCAAATATTCAAACAGGCCATACCGAGTGGTGAAGGCTGTTTTGGGTATATCATCCTTCCGCACCTTTACTTGATGGTATCCGGATCGAAGGTCGATCTTGGAAAACGTGTAGCTCCTTGGAGTTGGTCAAACAGTCATCGATCTGGGCAGAGGATACTTATTTTTAATAGTGGCGTTCAACGCCTATAGTCCACCACTAATCTTCGCCCACCATCCTTCTTATCCACAAACATGGCGGGGATCCCCAAGCGAGATGAGCTTGGCGGATCAAACCCTTGCTTAATAAGTCGCCCGATTGTTTCTTGAGTTCTTCTAATTCTTCCGAGTTCATCTTGAAATATGTTTTGTAGATTGGGGCTGTATGTGTGTTAACTCTATAACAAACTCTACCTCTCGGTCAGCGGTAGTCCGTAAGTCATCGGGAATACGTCCAAATATTCTTGGACTACCTTTACCTTACTCGGGTTGTCTTCCTTGAGGTACCAGATGGCTCTACCCCATCTGTAGGGTTCATCTACCTTCCATACTCTTTCAAACACACCATCCTTTACAAGCGACGACTTCGCAAGCTTGGCGCAATCTAATACTCCTTATAGAGTCTTAGCCAATCCATGCCGATTATGACATCAACTCCTAATCCGAGACATGACCATTAGGTCGAAATAGAATCCTACTCTTTCCTTCCTTATTTCTACCCATTTGCGGGACCTATAGGCCTTAAGTATCCCAAGGAGATCTAATGGTGAAGGGCTTATTAAGAGGAAAGGTTTGTAGCTGGTGCTTATCTCGTATTCTTGTGAAATAAAGGAATGTGATGCACCGTAATCAAATAAAACTTGTCTTTGGGAGTCGTGAAGTCCAAACGTACCCACAAGTACTCCTTCATCTTCTTGTCTTTATCAGAATGATATTGTTGAGTCTCCCACGTCCCATACCTTGAGCTTGATTCTGCGTTGGGCGACCTCGCCACGACCCCGCACAACATTCCCTTGAGGTTTTGCGCGATTCGACTAGGGCAGCTATAAAGATAGTGTCATAGTGTCGGTGGTGGCATAGGTAGCGCTTACTGTCATCCTATTTTGGGTGCCTGGTGCATTCATGGGAGCGATTGGTGCTTGAGTACGAAACCAGAGATTCCAAAGACCGCGCCCACCCTCATAGCATATCCTCGGTTGAACATGGAAGATTCTTGTCGGCTCTCGAGGAGGTTGAGGTTTGAATTGTCCCAGACGGCTTGACCCGGCGATCGCACGTTCAGCCATCTTCGCTTACGCGAGAGATCCTCGCCCTTCAAGTCCCTTTCCAACACCAAGGCCTTGTTGACTAAGCGGTGGAAGTTTTGATACTCCAAAATCCTAAGGCGGGATTTGTACGAAAATCCATCCCTTCTAGGAACCAATCTATCTTTTCGGCTTCATTGTGGATGTCTTGGGGGCATATCTTGCAAGCTCATTGAACTTAGTAAGATATTCAGAAATTGTCATCGCCCTTGAGAGAGTCTCGGAACTCATACTTCTTCATCCTGGTGATTCCTATGGGTATGTGAAAATTTAAAGCAAGGACAAATTCTTCCCATGGAATGAATCCTTGGACTGGGGAACATAAGGCGGCACTTCAAAGATTATCGGCTTGTTGAGCTTCGTCGGCATCTCCATCTTCAAGCAGTTCATTTTCTTCCATTTCTTCTTCATCCACACTGGTAGGGTGGCGACATAATTATCCACCACACACTGCGGTTCCTACTAGCGGTGGGAGGAATAGCGATACTTTCTCCATTTACGACATCCGATCAACTCTGTGTTCTTGGTCACAAAGTCGTAACCGGTCTTACCTTCCATGGGATCGGTAGCTTGCTTGAAGGTAGGGGATTGGTTCGCATAAAGGCAACATGTTTGGATCCTCATTTCGATTCTGTCACTGCTGGTTGAGCGAAGACTTGACCCAACATCGTGCTTGATAAGCTAAGACCTGGGCCATGGTTGGGTCTCTGCGGAGGAGGAGGTAGATTACCTCGGCCTCGCCATGCCACGACCTCTAGGCTGCGTCGGCACCACGGGCTTGGCCAGCTCCTTGGCCCGAAGCGGCACGCTGCCTAGATCGCCCCTTGGCCACGGGCAGCTCCACGACCACGCACCATCTGCATGACGGTGATCCTTAACATTATAGCTAAATATGCATGCATGAGGCCAATATCAAAGAAATCGAATAAATGCAGCCACTAAACGCTTGTCATTTAAGATACCCAAAAGCGGCAATAGTCAAATCGGTTTTACATCATACCACAAAAGTACAATTATCGACACGGATACAAGTCGCCAATCATCTACTATGGCGAAACAAAAGACACATTTCGATCTAGGTCGATCGCCAAGCTAACTAGCTACTCAAGGGCGGGACGACGAGTGTAAACTATCACCGGTCTCCCAACCGGGTAGCGGTGGAAGTAGCCAGAAGTCCTCTAGCGATCGAGAAGGCAC
Source organism: Olyra latifolia (assembly GCA_036346145.1). NCBI lineage: Eukaryota > Viridiplantae > Streptophyta > Magnoliopsida > Poales > Poaceae > Olyra > Olyra latifolia. The sequence continues at coordinate 12,265,112 of CM070531.1, read as the reverse complement.
AAGAAGAACAACAGCAGAGGTGGCTCAACCGGGGAGCAAGTAGGTCCACGGAGGTCTCCGAGTCAAGAGTACTCTGCGCATGACAAAGAGGTCGTGGGAAGTGTCGTGACGAGGAATCCCCACCAAGGCACTAGGAGGAAGACCCGTTTCCGCATGGTAGTGCGGCGGTTAGGGTACTCAGTGGAGGAAACCGAGGACCCGGGGGAAAGGAAGGGTCCTCGTCATTGCCGCGCTAACCGGGCAAGTCGCGGAGTCCTTTGGCGTCTACTCATCGCCGAGGCGCCGACGTAGTGGTGAAGACGCCGTCCACCACCCGCAGCGGTTGTCTGTTTGTCTGAAGAGAGTAGCGGAGGAAGCCGATCTCTCAAGAGCTGCCATCACAGTCTGTCTCCGCATACTGGAGAAGGCGCGCAACCCTCTCCAAGTGGTCCCTCGGTGAAGGCGGGGCCGATAAAGCTGGGAGAAGTGCGAAGTCTTTGAAAGGAAGGTCGGGCGAAGAAGTGCCCTCCAAGTCGTCGTGGTACCTCTCTGTAGCCCCTCAGACGCTAATCGCCGCATCATCGATAGCAGGTGCAAGTGGTCCCGGCCGTCTCCGCCTCAGAGCTGTGGGCCCTTTGTGTCGTGTGGTGGTAGTAGACTCGAACCTCTACAATGTACCCTAAGCGGGCAGGTACGAACGAGCCTCGAAGTAGCAAGGGCGGTCGTTAAAGCACGTGAAGTCAACAATGGCGGAGGACAAGAACCATCATTTGGCGTGCAAAGGGTCGTCAGAAAGTAGGTAGCACGCTCGAGAGAAAAGCGTGGGAAACCCGCTCATCCATCTACAAAAGCGAAAGAAGAATTCCTTTAAGTAAGAAATAGTATAGTTGTGAAAGTTAAAAGACAAGATATACAAGAGCAGTTTTGGAAAATTTTTTTTTTATAAACTATCGCAATCCTTAGCTAGCGGCGGGGTTTAGGGTTCTCTGATCGTATGCTCGATATCAGCTCTTGTCGCGCCCTTCTCGACTTACCTAGCGAGCGGTCGGACTGCACTAGGCCCTGGATCAAGAGGCTAGTGCAAGAGTTACAGTTGGAATCATTTCATACATCGGTGTCCAAATATTACATAACAGCGATCATCCGATCGCATTAGTAGCAAACGCATTTAAGCCTTAATTCTGAGACCAAAGTTCATCGAGTAGCGGAAATCTCCCAAAAGGCAACTTGCAAGTTCAAAAGAATAACAAAATCACACCGGCGGAAATGTGTAACCACACACGATCGGTGGAACGACTAAACCCTATCTTAAGCAACTACTCACGGTCACAGTGCATCGAGGATCTCCTTCCTCATGACAATCGTAGGCATCTTCCTCGACGGGCTCCTCCATGTCTAAAGATAGATATTTATGCGAGGTCGGTGTCATCCAAACTTTGGCGAGCTAACACCAACCCAATACATTTAGTGATAGAGGTTTCAAAGGAAATTTGGGTTTATTTATTTGCGTGAAAGCCGAGTTATGGAAATGAAAGCCTATAACTTAGCGATTTAACCAAATTCCTGTCAAATTGATTATTTATCATATTTCCTTTTCAATGCACAACCAATCCCATGGCGGTTTCAAGCACTCGCCAAGCGTTCTCTTCCCACTCCGCCATCATCTTCCGAGTGTGGCGCTCGTTAATGGATCACATTCCCACAAAGTACCGGTCTCGTCCTAGCTGGGCTGCCGACCCACGCTAGACTCACGGCTCTCAGTAGAATGGACCTAGATCATCCTCGGATGACGACATGGCTTATCTTCACCTCAAGCATGGCGGCAGCAGTGCGCGCCCGCAGTCGTAACTACCCTGAATCCCCACTACTTGCACTACCGCGCGATGGCGGGCGTTGTGGTGTTAGGAACTATCTCCGCAGAGATAGTCGATGGCGTCTGCTGTGCATCCTCGATGCACCCGTCTGGGGAATCCTTGATTCAGCCCACCCCATCCTAAGGGCCTCACCCTTATGCACTTCCTTCTTGGCTAACTCGCACCTCCGTGTGAATCACACGATGTGGCGGAACCCTCCTTTGGGGCAGCGCCGCGGCATTACGCGGATCTCGCGCGCCCTCTTCCATGCACTACGTATGTGGGCGATTAGCTTCCTCAAATCACGTAGCCTACTACTTCATCTCTTACCCAATGCTGCCGATGCGCATTGCAAAGACATCACAACCATACACACCGGCATGCCAGCCCAATTTCAATTAACCATATTCAATGTGTGATCATGTCAGGTGAATGTCGGTTCACTGTTCCGAGGCAATTTTAAGCCTAAAATTAATAGTTGGACCTGAGCAATGTCTAAGCAAGATTATAACCAAGACTTAGGAGTCTAAATCAGTTTATTTAAATTAACCAAAGCTACCAAGGGTGATCATCAAAGCAATCAATAGTAAACCAAATGACGATGATTAATTCAAGACAACATCATCATGGTAAATTGATAGCGAGTAAGTAAATGGCATGATATATCATGATTGAACAAATAGGCATAAGTACTTAAAAGGGCATGCGGTTTATCTTGTAAAACAAATACTTTAGAAATCTGGGATTCAATATGATATTATTGGATGTTAACTCATTACTAGGAAAGCGATACTCTCCTAGTAAAAGCAACACTATTAAGGATAGGTATTAACTTCGCACTAGGAAAATCGAGATTCTCCTAGTAAAAGCAAACTCCTTTGAGGGTAGATATTAACTTCGCCTTGGGAATTGAAGTCCGGGTCTTGTGCGGAGTCCTCGAGCAGTGTTTCCGGATCCTCTACGTCTAAGCGGAGAATCAACAATTCATCATAAACACGATGCGGCGAAGAAAAGAATGATGCATGAAATGCAATCGAGGTCGCCGTATTCGCTCATTCTGATTCCTATGTTTAACTATCTACATGAATCCATATATATATATATATATATCGAGAAAGTTCCATGATCCTTCTAAATAATGAATCATAGCGGAATGGCGCGAAGTGCTTGTGAGATGATGCACATGATACATGTATATATATATGTGTAATGAAATTTCTACCTAATTAACCCAATAGGACAAAATATGGTTTTATCGTCTTTTAAAGTACTTTAAATAGTTAGAATATGTTAACATGATACATGTAGCTAGTTATTCATGTTTCCTAATTATACCAATATTGAGTTAACATGTAATTAGGAAACATATTATAGGTTATACTATATTCACCTAGGTCCAAAAAGTCATTTATCGGCATCCATGATTTTCTTATGTTTAACTTAATTGTTAATCTATTTTAATACACAACATTCTATTTTTTCTTATTTTTATATGAATTAATACCTAAAATAAGCTTAATGGATTTAATCTAGGAACCGTGTTAGATTCTTGTGTGAGGTACTATTTTTATTAAATCCAACACAAGCTCTAGTATTTACCCTAATTTTTCCAGAATTTTTAATGATATCTACCTATTTTAAATAAATCGTTTCTATTTCTCGTCTTTGTTTTATTTATAAAATCACGGAAAAAGGGTGAACAATCTTGGTCGCCCGCTAACTTCATGGCCGAGCCAACCACGTCCGAAGACTTGAAGGCGTAACTTCGCGAGTGAAGTATTTGGGGTCATAGGCGCCTCGGCACCTGCGACATGTGGGACCGAGGGCCCACATGTCGGCGACGAAGAAGCCGCGGGAGTTTTAAATCCATGAAGGCCGATGTTGGGCCCACTGTCGGCGACCACACACGATGAAGCCGCACGGATCTTAAGCGCGGTCGGACGGCTCGCCGCCATCGTCTTCCTTCCGCGGCCAAGACGGCCGAGGCTAGCCGACGGCCAGCCGAGCTAGGTGCACCGTTGGGGCGTTCTTGGGTTCGGTGGAATCGGTGAGCTAACGCGCATCTAGGGGTGCCCTTGTCGAGGCGAAACGGCCGGACGCGGGCGAGCCATGCCCGCGGCGGAACCGCTACACGGCGGACATGAGTAAATGACCTAGGGTCGAGCTTATGGAAAAATAGCGCGCGTGAGCTATGCGGGGTTAGTGGGTGCTTCGAGCAAAAAGGTAGTCGGGGCACGGTTGGATCGGTCGGCCCACGTCTTGGTCCGAGCAAGGAAGGCGGCGCTCAAGATCTTTGGGAAGACCGTGAAGCCTGGGCCAAAAGAGGGAGCACGGTGTGAGGGAAGGCAGCGGCTCACCGAGCAAGGGCTTGCCGCGAAGCTCACCAGAGATGATGATCGCGCGTCCCGTCGCAGGTCCGAAACAAGGAAGGCGGCGCTCACGATCTTTGGGGAGACCGTGAAGCCTGGGCCAAAAGAGGGAGCACGGTGTGAGGGAAGGCAGACGAAGCTCACCGAGCAAGGGCTTGCCGCCAAGCTCACCAGAGATGATGATCGGCGCCCCGTGCGTGTCCGAGCAAGGAAGAACCAGGCGGTCGGCGGTGGCGATAAGCGTTCGACGAGCTCGGGATGACTCGACCAATTCCTTCGGCAGAGCTTCACGAGGTCATGGCGGCAAACGCGAGACAATGTGGAGACTAGGAGGTCTGGTTTGAAATTTGGCGACGTGAGAGTGAAAAGAGGGAGAAAACGGCCGATGTGGCGCGGTGGCATATAAGCTCGGTCCGAGCTCGGCTCTTGACCGTGATCGCGAAGATGTGAGACGGTCACAGAGGAGCTCTAGTGCTCATTGGCTAGCTGGGCGGTGGCTTGTTTGCAGGCTGGCGAATGTCCGAGCCGGGCGGCGAGATGGCTTGCTTTCGGCGGCATTGCCGGCCGAGAGCAGCGGCGGTGTGGGGGCATCGATGGCGCGACCAAGTCGGCCATTGGGCAAGGTGGGCGGTGCTCGAACTCCACGCTGCGAGCCGCCGACAAAGACGGCAAGTCGTCCATGGAAAGGTGCAGCGGCGATGGCGCGTCGCGTCATGGTCGGAGGTGGGGTCCACAGGTCCAGCGACACACACAAGCCGCCAATTGAAGATCTTCCCGAGATTGGGCAGGGAGTGATGGTTGAGCCGGGGTGGAAGGCGGCGGCGGCGAGCGTTGACCAAATACCGCAAGGGCGAAAGAATAGGAAGGCGCCATGTGGGCCCTACCAGGTCAAATTGGTCAACATCTGAGTCAAACTCTCTATTAGGGTTTAAACTAATCTATGGATTTTTCCCGGGATTTTAGAGCAATTTAACATATTTAGGCTTATGTGATTATGTGTATACATATATATATATATATATATGTGTGTATGGATGTTTTATGAATATGAAAATATATTCCCAATTTAAGGTCCATTAGAATCTTATATTTCAACAATTTCTTAAATAGTGCTATAAATTATAAATTCTTATGCAAGGGTTTATTAATTAGCTATTTAGTGCTTTATTCAAACAAAAATCATCAATTTCAAATGGCTTCTAAAGTCTAGAAATGTGTGTTTGTCACATAGAAATTTTACGGAAGCGTCATAGCTTATGCAATGGTATGCAAGTGTTTTCAAAATATTATCATAACTTTGAAACATTAAATGAGGAGGAGAGCGCGCGTCGGCGTTCATCCATGACAGACTCGGGCCAGACTCCATGAGGACTTGGCGGTTCTAGGACGCTAGGGGACCTATCTCTTCTGCTTTATGTGTCCTACGGGTATAGGGCACCTAGGCGCAGGTCGTCGCGCCGGGGATTTGGCCGGCGGCGAGCCGGGACGGCGGCGCCATGGCCGGAGCGGCCATTAGCTACGATGAGCTAGTTCTAGGGTGATTTAGGCATGTTTTATTTCGGATTTTTCATGAAAAAGCATCAGGGAGCTTTGTGGGAGCTTACTTGATGCTCGGTTGGGGTTGATATGGTTCGGGTTGAGCTAGCGACGGCGAGGCCGAAAACGGGAAGAGGAGGCTTCGTCGGCGGCCTTCCCCAGTGTCCGAAAGCTCAATCTCGCCCCCGGGGAAGGTGGGCGACGACCTGGGGATGCTTCTATCCGAAAATGAGAGCTCGAGCTGCTTCGGTTCGCCGGAATTTGTGAAGGGAGTAATTTCGGCCGGATAAAAGAAATGGCCGAATTGGGACGTTGAGCTCCCTTTTATAGGGTGGTCGACGGGGCAAAGGGCATATCCGACCTTCGCACGGCAGGGACAGTGACGGGGTGGATTTGACCGGGGTTACGCCCGAGGTGGACGAGGTTACGGCGACGAAGTAAATCTCGCCACCGAGGGCGCTGTGATGATGGCGCGAAGGAGGAGGTGGCGCGACGTGGCATTTCCCCCCATGCTGACTCATCAGCATGGGTCGGACTCAAGCCGGGCGGCGCCGGCGGGCACGGACGGCCGGCAAGGCGCGGTGGTGGAGACCGAGCCAGAGGAGGAAGGAGGAAGGGAGCGCCGGTTGGGCTGGTGGGCGGTCCTACTGGTTGGTGTGGGTGGCCCAATTTCGACTGGGAAAAGAAGGAAAAAGGAAAGGAAAGAAAAGAAAAGAAAAGGGAAAGAAAAAGGAAATGGGAGACTAGGCCCATTAGAGAAAAATCGAAATATTTCAAAATTTAAAAATTTAAAAAGGTTACAAAATTCTTTTTTAGTTGAAATTTCTTGTTAATATTCATTTTTAAAGAAAATTTTCCGTTTGCTAATAATTTTATTTTGTCATTATTTTCCCTTATGAGTTTATTCTTGAAATTATAACTTCTTACCCTTTCCTCATTTATTTAAAGTATAAATATAGTTTATTTATACATTTTAATTGATTTAGGTTTATTTCTAATTTATTATTTTTATTATTTCTTTTTCTTAAAAATTGGAGTGTTACAAAACCTACCCCCCTTAAAAGAATCTCGTCCTCGAGATTACTATCCTTGAGGTGAACAAGAAAGGGTATTTTTCTCGAAGTTGATCTTCTGGTTCCTAGGTGAGTTGATCTCCAGTCTGATGACTCCATAATACCTTGCATAGTCAAATAATCTTGTGCCTGGTTTATTTTTCTTGGATATCGAGAATTTGCATCGGATGCTTAGGAAGAACAGTTTCTATGTCTTTTGAGATTTCTTGAGTTTCTAACGGAGGTGCATGTTCCTCAGGTTGTCGTAAACATTTTCTAAGTTGAGAAACATGGAATACATCATGTATTCCACCTAGTTCGACTGGTAGATCTATTTGGTAAGCAGATTGATCTTTACGATCTATAACTTGATATGGTCCAATATAACGTGGAGCAAGTTTTCCTTTAATTTGAAATCTTTGAACTCCTCGAAGTGGAGAAACTTTGAGGTATACCCAATCGCCGATATCAAAACTTAGTTCTCTACATCGGCGATCGGCATAACTTTTCTGTCGTGATTGGGCAACTAATAATCATTCCTTTATTATCTTGACTTTTTCTTCTGCATTTTGTAAAATCTCTATTCCAAATATTCTTCCTTCTCTAGTTTCAGACCAGGACAAAGGGGTTCGACACTTCCGTCCATATAGGGCTTCAAAAGGTGACATTTGCAGAGTGGCCTGATAACTATTATTATATGCAAATTCTGCATAAGGTAGACCTGTGCTCCAATCTTCCAAAAATTCCATAGCACAAGCTCTTAGCATATCTTCTACTCCTTGATTTACTCTTTCGGTTTGCCCATCTGTTTGAGGATGATAAGCAGTACTAAAGGTTAAGTTTGTTCCAAGAGCTGTATGTAGTTTTTCCCAGAACTGAGAAGTAAATTGACTACCTCTATCAAAAACTATTACTTTGGACACTCCATGTAGGCACACTATTCTAGCCATATATAATTCTGCCAACTTGCTACCTTTATAGGTAGTCCGGACTGGTATGAAATGGGCCACTTTGGTTAATCTATCAATTATTACCCATATTGAATCATATCCAGTTTTGGTGCGAGGTAATCCCAGTATAAAATCCATGGTTACTTCTTCCCATTTCCATTCTGGTATTTTCAATGGTTGTAATAATCCGGCAGGCTTTTGATGTTCAGCTTTTATCTGCTGACAAACATGACATTTGGCTACAAATTCAGCCACGTCTATTTTCAAATGGGGCCACCAAAATTGGGCTTTGATATCCTGATACATTTTGGTGCTACCCGGATGAATAGTATATGGAGTTTCATGGGCTTCTCTCAAGATTTGTTCTTTAAGAGCTAGATCATGAGGAACAAATATCCGTTTTCCGACCCAAATAATTCCCTGATTGTCTTGTAAAAATCTTGATCCTTTATCCTTAGATATCATTTTCTTTATCCGTTCAGAACTTGGATGTCCTTTCTGCTTGTCCTTGATTTGATCCATTAAAGTGGATTGTAACATTAATGTTCCAACTGTTCCTTGGTTTACAAGACTCAAATTCATTTGATAAAATTCTTTAATCAGGGATGGGGGCATTTGCCATTCATTCAGGGCATTGCATTGTGGCTGTCGGCTTAAAGCATCAGCTACCACATTAGCTTTGCCTGGATGGTAATGAACAGTCAACTTGTAATCCTTAATCAATTCCAACCATCGGCGTTGGCGTTGATTTAACTTAGGCTGAGTGAATATATACTTTAAACTTTTATGGTCGGTATAAATTTTACAATGAATACCGACTAAGTAGTGTCTCCAGAGTTTGAGAGCATGAACAAATGCAGCTAATTCCAGATCATGAGTTGGGTAGTTTTCTTCATGCTTCCTAAGTTGTCTTGAGGCATAGGAGACTACTTTTCCCTTTTGCATTAATACACATCCAATTCCTTGTTTTGATGCATCACAATAAATTCCAAATTCTTGGGTGATATCCGGTGTAGCTAAAACTGGCGCTGAAGTTAATTTAACTTTGAGCTTTTGAAAACTCTTCTCCGTATCTTCAGTCCATTCAAACTTCTTATCTTTTTGAAGCAATTGGGTCATAGGTTTTGCAATTTTAGAAAAGCCTTCTATGAATCTTCGGTAATATCCGGCTAAACCCAAAAAGCTTCTGACTTCTGTCGTTGATATTGGAGATTTCCAATTGGTAACATCTACTACTTTAGCTGGATCTACTTTTATTCCTTCTGCAGATATTATATGCCCTAGGAAACTAATCTCGCTTAGCCAAAAGTCACACTTGCTATATTTAGCATATAGCTGGTGTTCTCGTAGCTTTTGCAAGACTAGATGTAAATGCTGAGCATGTTCTTCAGCACTACGAGAATAGATGAGTATATCATCTATAAATACTACCACAAATTTATCCAGATATTCCATAAGGACCTTATTCATTATGTTCATAAAATAGGGAGGGGCATTGGACAATCCAAATGACATAACAGTGAACTCATAAAGTCCATATCTGGTAGTAAAAGCAGTCTTCGGAATATCTTTTTCACTAATTTTAACTTGGTGGTAGCCTGAACGAAGATCTATTTTGAAAAAATGAGTATCCCCTTTAAGTTGATCAAATAAATCATCGATCCTGAGTAAAGGATACTTATTTTTAACGGTCACGTCATTAAAGGCTCTGTAATCCAATACCAATCTTTTAGTTCCATCTTTCTTTGCCACAAACATAGCAGGGGAACCCCAAGGAGAAGAACTAGGACGAATAAAACCTTTAGCTTCCAATTCAGCTAGTTGTTTCTTCAGTTCTTCCAGTTCCAAGGCATTCATCCGATAATAATTTTTGGAAATTGGGGCTGTTCCAGGTATAAGATTTATGACAAATTCCACATCTCGGTCTGGAGGCATTCCTGGTAACTCTTTTGGGAAGACATCAGGATAATCTCGGATCACCGGAACTTCTTCCTTAGGAATTTCTCCTATGGAATTTGTGGATGGTTCACTAGATTTTGGAATGTCTACTAGAATTTTGGCCTGTTCATACGACCATTTATTTATAGTTATAGTTCGATTGGGACAGTCAATCATTCCTTCTTATTTGGTTAATCAATCCATTCCTAGGATTATATCTATGGTTTGAGTGGGTAGAATTAATAGATTAGCTTTTAGAGGTATCCAATCTAAGATTAAGTCTACTTCTAAACAAGCTTGAGTAGATAGCAAGGATCCTCCGGGAGATGATAGGTGCATTGGTTTTTTTAGAGTAAGCCTAGGTAGATGATTTTTATCAGCTACGTTTTCAGATATAAATGAATGTGAAGCTCCAGAGTCAAAAAGTATTTTAACTGGACTAGAGTTAAGAGAAAAGGTACCCATTAAGACTCCATTGGCTTCACGTGCTTCTTCTTCCGAGATATGATTAACTCGACCACGCCCTTGGACTGTTGATGTTGTCCGTGGCATGCGAGTTCCTCGAGCTGGTCCTTTCTGCATAACATTGGATGGTTGTACTCCTTGACTTTGAGTAGTGGTGGTGTTAAAGCGGATAGCTTTTTCAGGACATGTATTGGCAAAATGTCCTGGCTTTCCACAATAAAAACATGTAAGGTTGGGGGCACTTCCAATGTTTCTTTGGCCTATTACTGCGGCCGGGGAGCTTCTAGGCGGTATTCCTATGGGGCGCGACCTTTCATTAGTAACATAGCGCCTCTGGCAAAGTTGGATCTCCATTGATTGGCTACAGGTGCTGAAGGTCTGAAGGGCTTTCGTTGACTGGTACTGGCACCTTTCTGAGCAATCCATTTTCTTTTTCGAAAATTTTCCAATCCCCTTTTCTCATTCTCCAATATAAGGGCTTTATTAACCAAATGTTGGAAGCTTGGAAAATCATGGGCACTCAGTTGATATTTTATTTCGGGATGAAGACCGTCTTGAAACTTCTCAACTTTATCTTCATCATCCTCCACATCTTTAATAGCATAGCGAGCCAGTGAGTAAACTTTGTCAAGTATTCAGTCACGGTCATGGTCCCTTGTTTCAATTCCTTAAATTCAGCTTTCTTCATCTTCATTATTCCCTTTGGGATGAACGCATTGCGAAAAGCTTTAACAAATTCATCCCATGGGATTCCTGCTAGTGGGGCTTCTTCTTCTGGCATGCCCCAGTTCAGGGCTTCATGCTGAACATTATTATTCTGGTTATTTTGAATAACTCCTTGATCATTAGGTTGTTCTTCTTCTTCATTATCTGTCTCTTCAATTTCTTCTTCTTCTTCCTCAGCTTCTTCCTCAGATGCTTCTTCTCCCTTTTCTTTTGCTCTAGTAGCTATATAATTGTCCCACCAGCTAGCTGCTGCTCCTTCCAGAAGATGAGTGGCAAAAAGTACATTATCTTCTTCTTGAATTCTTACAAGTGCTAACTTCTTTTCAATGGTACGAAGCCAGTCATCCGCTTCTAAAGGTTTTGTAGCTTGAGAGAATGTAGGTGGGTTTGTTCGAAGGAAGTCTCCAAGTCTAGATCCATTTCGACCAGGATTTCCTATCTGATGAGTTACTAGAGCTTGGAGAAGTCAGGTTTGATGAGCCATCACATCCGCCATAGTTGGATGAACTGGAGGGGGTGGAGGTATTGGATTTTGGGCACGGCCTCTTCCTCTACCCTCTGCCTGACAACAAGGATGGACTCCGGCATTAACTCTAATTGTTTGCAGGGTGCCATCTGAGAAATAAGTAGATGAGATCTAGTTATTTCACCTATTGTGACAAGTAGTTATATATAATTAAACTTTGTGTACATAGTTTACTCTTTGGAGGGTGATAAACATAGAAGAAATTGACAAAAGAAATCCGTCACACGTCTATATGGGGTATCAAATGTAGTACAGGATCGGAGTACAAAATCGATCGCTGACTAACCATGAAAACCTAGTCTCAAACCGCGAGGTAACAACACTCGCCTCAGCTATATCTATATGGCTGAGTACTAACCCAAAAGACTATCTACAACAAAAATCTAGATATTGTCTTCCTATCCCACTACCAAAAGTAATCTACTCTGACAGGTTTCAGCAGAGGTGTCTAAACACATCACTCTGCTGTAACCAAAACTAGGAGTACTACCCCTCCTCGTAGCTCGACTACAAGCTTCGAGGGGTACAAAACTCTGCTAGAGTAGTACTCGAGTGGTACTGACTGTCTGAGCTCCACTACTGGTGAAAACGCTGGCACTGGTCACAAAAGTGTAAACTCCCAGTAGAGGGTGTACTGGACGACGGTCCCGGACTGGCTGCTCCACGCGAGGTCGTCGGCTGAGTGTCCCTGGTAGCAGTGACACTCCTCGTCACTAGACGACGCTGAAACGGGAGGGTGTGTCGGCGCCTGCGCACATGCAAGTCGTCGGCTAGACGCGCACGAGAAGGTCCTGGGCCAGAGGATCCCACCGTCGGGACCCAAGTCGTAGGCGTAGTAGTAGTCACAACAGGGACGCCTTGGAGTGGAGGTGCCGTAACTGGAGCAAAAGTCTGAGGTCCTAGCGGTCCTGTGGGTAGTGAGGGTACAGTAGGGAAAGAGAAAAACCCAGGGAACTCCGGTCGTGGGATGTAGGTGACACATGGGGTCCAGGGGCTCGGAGCTGTGGAACGTGGTCCTAACGGGTCCGGCACACAGTGCCAAGGTGTAGGTGTAGGAGTAGCAAAAGGTAACACCGGGACAGCAGCAGTGGCAATGACAAGTGGTGTGGACGCTAGGTCAGGTGTTGGAGCTGTAGTCAGGTGTGGTAGAGGTACTCCGACAACGGGCTGGGTCGTGGTAGCAGGTGGTGGTGCAGAGCCTACAGTGTCAGTAAACCGTAAAGAACGGTAGACTGTGGCGAGCTGTGGTGAGACTGACTGGAGTAGGAAGTAAAGCTCAGCTACGTACAAGTCAGTACTCTGTAGGGTGTGCTGCAAGGTATGGAACTCAGCCACTGTGTCGGCAAGGTAGGCGCAAGTGCCAACGGAAAAGGACTGAAGTGCTGCAAGGTGAGGGTTATCATCCCCAGACCTCCAAGCAACTAATGGTCCTGTCCCATCTCTACGAGCTGGCCAAAAGTGTAGGACGGACTCAAGCAGCTGTGTGCGGTAGCGTCCGGCCAAAGAAGCACAAGTCTCAAAAGCCGCAGCCTGTACTGCTAACTCGGGAGTCAAGTAGGCCATATCAGCGCTAAACAGAAGTACGCTGTTGGTCGCCGTAGGGACGGTGACCTCAGCACGCCGAAGGTAAAGGGCTCCAGACTCGACCCTCTGACCAGTAATCAGGGGTCCTGGGGGAAAGCCTAATACCTCACAAATCCTAGTAAGCATGCGGAGGGTCTACCCGCGTGGTCCTGATTGCTCTCCCTCAAAAACAAACGTATCCACAGAATCCGAAAAAGTGAACGCCATCTCTAGAAATCAAATTTTTAAATAAAAACGAAAGTAAATATGGATTCAAGAACAAAAATAACAATGGAAACAACTTTCTTATTAAATTATAATATACCAACAAGTATTTAGATATATACTTAATATTATCATATTCTTTTGTTTATTATTATTCTACATAGATCTTGGTTATGTAGATTTATAATACTCTAAATTTTAAAATTTTAAATTATCGTTCAAAGCTAAGGGCTTCTACAGTCACGAGGCTCTGATACCAGCTCTTGTGGGCCCCGGCTCCGAAGAAATAAAATCTAGGACCCATATTTGTGCACATAGCGTTAGATCAGGATCAAACTAACACCGCACATAAATAATACATTGAGCTGGGATCAAACAAGCCATTCTTAACCAAATTTATTACATATACAAACTAAAAGTATTATCTTGGTCGGACATGTTATTACAAACGGAAATCTAAACTACTTTTGAACAACTAACAGAAGCGGAAGTAGCGGGGTGGCAACAGGCGAGTGACTGGAGTAGACCTTTAGCCTTCGTCTAATCCGTCTTCTTCTAATCCGTCGTCTCCGTTCAAGCGGTCGTAGGGGTCTTCGTCGTCTTCCTCTTCACCTAAAATGTGAGTGGGTGCGAGTGTGAGCGCAATCAACCGCACTCGCGAACTAAAATCTTGTTGGAAGCAGTTGAGAGATGCAAGGCCAACTTTAGTGGGGTGATAGATATATTTTGTGTGCTGAAAATCATGCTTTAAAACATTTAGAGTTGAAAATCCTATGGTATATGACATTTGTAAAAAAATTCAAAGACGTATTGGGCCATATATGTATGCCAAAGTTATTGAATACCAATAGAACGGCGATATCTCCACAATTGGCAGTCTAGCTCCCATCGCCATGGTGAGCTACCTCCGACGTTATGGCGAATCCGTGCCCATATTACTCAGGTGCACGATTCCCATCTTCTGGCAAACCCGTGCCCATACACAATTGGTGCACGTTTCCCAGGTAGTGGCGGTGGACTCACCCTCTTTGCCAAGAGGTGTGATCCCCTTGAGCTCAACTAAGGCCTGGATTCTCAGATCCAATCAATAAATTCTCGAATGATTAGCGACTTTGTTCACACTCAGGCTAAGCAAATACCTGAGTGTATGGATTATTTCTTTGGCTGGTCGAGTGCAAGGAATTCTCCGGAACGGGGCTCGTCACATTTCCATAACTATGTACTCAAGATATTCACAAAGATTAGACTGTCCAACACAAAGCCATTCAGATGCTTCAGTGTCGTAATCTTAATCCGAGGAATGTACCTCTGTCGTGGTACACGTCATGCAAATGATGGGACCGTACCTTAGAGGTACCGCTCACGACTGATGTTTGTCGGAATCAATTAGTATCGTTGATAGTAGGCTATACCGTTGCATTTGCAGATTGATAGCGGCTATGCTTAATTACTTAGATTGATTCGTCATCCTGAGGCCGTCTGTTGATGACTAAGAAAGTGGTCCATGGACTCTAGACTTAAGCAGGTCTAAGCCATGTTTAAAGGCTCACTAGCCATAAAATCTAGTTTTCTAAACCTTAGGTTATCAAAGGATAAGATAGGAAAAGTTAAGACAAGGGGTTATGCTTATCAGCATAACTCGCAAAGAGGGAATTAACTAGACTGGCTCTATTAGCATTTGGAAAATATCATAATATGTTTAGAAATCCATTTTTGGCATGTAACTATCAGTATAAATCAACACACTTCAAAAAGAAGAATCAGGTAAATAGGAATGGTCAAGGAATTTTAGCTCGCCTGTTTCTTCGTAATCTGGATCTTGTACTTGATCTTCTTTCAATGGATCGTCGGTCGTCACGTTCTCTAAATTATTAAATAATCCTGTATAAATATTTGGCAATAGGTAGATATGGGTTGTTAGGAAAAAGGGTTATTTGTAATCTCGCGCAGATTTTTCCTACTTGTTAATTTATCTATTTATTATACCTAGTATATAGGTTTTGGGGTGAGAAAAACATATATATAAATTAAATTGGAATTGAATTTTTAGTAACCTTATAAGTCTATGTATTTTTACCCCTTAGGTCTTTCCTATTTAATTTATTACTTAGTTTATTTAGTTTTAAATTTTCACAGAAGTAAGCCTTACTGTAAATCCCAAAATTTTATTTTTATTAAGTTCCTGGAACATTGTAGCATTTTATAGAATTTTTGCATAATTTTTGAAGGTCGTTTGGTATTTTTAGAAATTATAAAGCAATATACACGTTTCTTTTATCTATAAATTGAATTGGAAAATCTTAGAACGAGAACGGCTCGGCCGTTTTAGATTGAGCGATTCCGTCTTGAGAATCGGCCTCTGACCTGACAGTTCTTGAGGCGGCCCACGGGCGCGTCCGTAGCGTCTTGGTGACGATGGGCTCCACTGGCTCGTGGCCGAGCGAGGCTAACGCTGCGCGTGGTCCATGGTCGGAGACCGAGCGAGGCCGAGTGAAGGCGCACTTCACCAGTGCGTCTTCTATATGGGAAGGCGACTCCAACGGGAAGGCGAGGTCACTTGACCCGACGGGTGGGTCCACGGGCCCACCTGTCGGTCTCAGCCGAGAGAGTGCCGCGGGATTTTTAAATCTCGCGCACTGTTGCGCAGGGTCCCACCTGGCGGCGAGGGAGGAGAGAGCGCCACGTCGGCGTTGATCCGTGACAGCTCTGGGCTGGACTCCGGCGAGGACTTCGGCGGCGGTTCTAGGACGCTAGGGGACCTATCTCTTCTGCTTTATGTGTCCTACGGGTATAGGGCACCTAGACGCAGGTCGTCCCGACGGGGATTTGGCCGGCGGCGAGCCGGGACGGCGGCGCCATGGCCGGAGCGGCCATTAGCTATGGTGGCTAGTTCTAGGGTGATTTAGGCATGTTTTATTTCAGATTTTTCATGAAAAAGCATCAGGGAGCTTTGTGGGAGCTTACTTGATGCTCGGTTGGGGTTGATATGGTTCGGGTTGAGCTAGCGACGGCGAGGCCGAAAACGAGAAGAGGAGGCTTCGTCGGCGGCCTTCCCTAGTGTCCGAAAGCTCAATCTCGCCCCCGGGGAAGGTGGGCGACGACCTGGGGATGCTTCTGTCCGAAAATGAGAGTTCGAGCCGGTTCGCGGAATTCGTGAAGGAGTAATTTCGGCGGATAAAAAAAGCGGCGAATTGGGACGTTGAGCTCCCTTTATAGGGTGGTCGGACGGGCAAAGGGCATATCCGACCTTCGCCGACGGCAGGACGGTCTGGAATTTCACCGAACGGGTGGATTTATTGGGTTCGCCGAGGTGGACGAGGTTCTGGCGACAAAGTAAATCTCGCCACCGAGGGCGCCTGTGATGATGGCGGAAGGAGGAGGTGGCGCGACGTGGCGTTTCCCCCATCTTGACTCGTCGGCATGGGTCGGACTCAAGCCAGGCGGTCTTGGCGAACGCAGACGGCCGGGGCCAGCCGTGGTGGAGACCAAGCGAGGAGGAAGGAGCAAGGAGGCGTCGGTTGGGCTGGCTTGGTCCGACTGAAATTTGGTGTGGGTGCGCCAGCTTTACTGGGAAAAGAAGGAAAAAGAAAAGGAAAGAAAAGAAAAGAAAAGGGAAAGAAAAAGGAAATGGGAGACTAGGCCCATTAGAGAAAAATCGAAATATTTCAAAATTTAAAAATTTAAAAAGGTTACAAAAATTTTTTTTGAGTTGAAATTTCCTGTTAATATTCATTTTTAAAGAAAATTTTCCATTTGCTAATAATTTTATTTTGTCATTATTTTCCCTTATGAGTTTATTCTTGAAATTATAACTTCTTTCTCTTTCCTTATTTATTTAAAGTATAAATATAGTTTATCTATACATTTTAATTGATTTAGGTTTATTTCTAATTTATTATTTTTATTATTTCTTTTTCTTAAAAATTGGGGTGTTACGCTTGGCGTGGCGGTGGCGGTGGCGGCCGATCGTGTGGTCACGTGGCGTGGGCGGGTGGCGGGCACGTGGCGGCCGGATTGGGTGCAGAACGCTTGTGATCGAACCTGGCGGAGACGGCAGCGCGCCGATCCGAGGCGGCGGCGTGGCTGCATTGGTTGGTTGGCGGCCTTGGCTGGGACGCGTGGGACCACGGCGGCGGCGTGGCGAGGCGGCCTATCCGGTCGGGACGCAGGTGGCGGCGGCAGCGGCTTGCTGCTGGGTCATCTTGGTGGCGGGACACATCGCCGGCTGCGGCGGCGGCGTGTGGTGTGGCGCGACACGCCCGTGGGCAACGGCGGGAGGCGTGGTGGCGGCGGGTTGGTCTGCGCGGACTCCGAGGCGGAGACGGCGACACGCGGCTGACGTGGGTGGGTGCGGACGCTGAGGTTCGCCGGCGGCCGTGGAACCTCCAAACTTCGGCGACTTGGATCTCCCTCGTTTCTCCACCAAATATGGCGATCCATATAGTCAATTTGACTAGCGCGACGAGCTCTACAACGTGATGGCCTTGTATTTGGTGATTGGGCACTGGAATAGGAGCATTACCTCGATTTGCTTCGGGATTTGCATGAAAACCGAGGCGACGGCTAGGGTTTCGAGGATTGGGGTGATGTGGCCGACCAGGAACCCTAGGGGGTTTATATAGTGCTTGGGTCGGCTTGGGTCAGCCCTAATATGGGTGGAATTTGTGTTGGGCTAGAATTAGGTCTTAATTGGTTAAATTAGAGTCCTAGGGGGTTTAGGACTAGGTGGATTGGATTTTGGGCCTAGTTAGGGCCTAAATAGGCTATCCAAGTCTGTTAGGACCTTTTCCTTATTATTATTTTTTGTTTTTGGCTTTTATTTTCTTTATTGCTAATATGTGACATTATAATTTTATTAGGATGTCACATGCAAATAGGATAAATTGCAAATTGATGTATGCAACTTGGTATCCTACTTATATTTATTGTTGCATTCCTCATGTTCAAGTGTATGTTGAGCTCCGAATCTATAATTATATTTATGCACATTGCTCCATCTCATATTTATTTATGAATAACTATCTTGTGAGCTCAACATAGGGATTGATTGCTTGCATATATGGATATATGATCATATTGCCATTATTCAATTGATTTATTAATAGACTTCACCATGCTTGAATAGCTATATGCATATATGCTCTTCATGTCTATTCTGATATGCACTTAATTTGGTGATGTTCAATTTAAATTGAATCACAACTTCACTATATGCATTGTACATGTGTAACTCCTGAATATATTTTCATGTGCATCTTTAAGTGAAGTGATGTTCATAAAATTAATTAATTGACATAAATTATTGAATTATCTTTTGAGCAATTATCTTTCTAGTGCATATAGATTAAATAAATCTTCATCTTATTGCACTTAGTGTTGGGGAACGGGTAGGCTATGCTAGCATAAATCCAAATTTTCTACCGCGAACACCCAAGATCACATGCAAGTAGGGGATCACGGATCATTATTCTTGACACGCAGAGGCAGTGGAAGTAGAGTCACGCGTGTCGAGGAAGTAGTCGTCCACACCGAACACCTCCTCGCCGGCCGTCAAACGTCCCCGAGCAGAGCCGAACAGCACGTGGTCTTAGCCGAACACTCGAGGTCATCATCGTTGGAGGTTCCACCGATCGGTGCGTCCACGTGCGGCAGCGCCTCTAAGGGTATCCACACGTCCGGGGAAAGAACGCCGTGCGGGGTGTGCTAGCACCTCACCACGCAGCTAGGGTTTCGGGCGAGCGGGAGGGGCACGACGGCTAGGGCTTGGTGAGAGCACGTCTATGCCGCGCGCGTCGTCCCAAGCCTCCCCTTTTATGGATGCGCTAGTAGGCTCTAGTCGAGGCCCACTAGAACTCCAATTCCTATGCGGATCGTATCCGCGCGCAAACCCTTCTTCTAATGAATCAAATCCACTAGATAAGTTCCAACCCATTAAGTGTGTGACCCGTTAGGTTCATGTGCAAGTCGGCTGTGAATCGGGAAAGTCCCTTTTCAATCCATAGATCAATAGTGGTACCTAGCAGTACATATTGACCCTGAATGCATAGAATGATCTCATCGGCTGAACCCTGATACACTTAACATACCAATCCTTTTGCCACACGATACCAGTCAAGCTCAAGACGAGATACGTGCTACCCTTGTGATAGCTCGACCATTCACTCGTCAATGTAATGGATATAAATATCATGATTAACTCTTTAATCATATATGCACGGCCGTGCGCTTTCCTCATCCATCCACACCGAGGGGCCCAGAGATATCTCTCCCATTATCGAGGAGGGGCAAATTCCATCTTGATCAATCATATCCCTACGCCATGCTTCGCGGCATACCCAGTAGTTATCTTTATAACTACTCTGTTACGATGTGACATTTGAAAACATCAAAGCATACGACTCCATAAGCTAGGTCTCCATGATGATCTCAGGTCCAAGGACCATATAGGTGTACCACTCGAGACTACACGCTGATGGCACTTTGTAGATAACAATCTCAACAACGTCTCGGAGTAGGTCTATCCAACCACCCATGTTCTCTAACATGTGTCCACATTATTCATTTGATATCTCCATATCTATGGTATGTGAAATAATACCATCAATCAATACATGTGCTGATCAAATCATTACTGCTCCTCGAAATGATATGGACCAGGGATCGTTTAGAACAATATCACAATGACAGTGTGTCTCACAACCTAATCGTATTTGATGAACAAAGTCGTGATATTAAATCATGGAACCGATAAGCAATGTTATCATAAGTACATGAACAAAGACGTTACACAATCATCACATGATTGCCTCTAGGGCACATTCGCTTCACTTAGTAGAGACCTATCATATGTTAAGTGTTACATTTATATTTGAGCTTTATTGTTGAATACTTGTTCATTTTAAAACTTAGTTAACCCTAAATCTATTCATTCCCATTGAGCTTTTGAGACTAATGCCTTTCATGAGGTGATGTGAAGAGCATTAGGTCCTATGCAGGTGAATGACGACAAAGGAAAGTGATGAGGTGATGACAAGGTTGAGACCAATAGGACGGGACGATTGTCAAGGAGGATGATCGAGTCGAGGTCAGCAGGACCGTGATGTCATCAAGCTTTAGGATTGAGTCAAGGTTGATAAAGTGAGAGCGTCATCGTAGCTAGGAGAAAGTCGTCAAGTGAATGAGAAGGAATTAATTGATGATAGTCAAGTCGAAGTCAATAAGACAAGGGTGTCACCAAAAGTTGAGTACTTAGTCAAGATCGATTTGATGGAAAGATTATTGGGGAGGATGATTAAGTCAAAGTCGATATCCATGGGAGAGTCTCATAAGGCGATTAAGTCGAGGTTGACAAGACAAAGACGTCATCAATCATGTGGTAAAGGTCACTATGCACATTGCATCAAGGGGTGATAGGTCACTATGCACATTGCATCAAGGGGTGATACATGGAGCGTTAAAGTGAACTTGAAGGCATTGATGTGCGACATCAAGCTTCAAGATGGTGCTCAAGGCCAAGGTATGGCTAGCGTAGGGCTAAGGATGTTTTCTAATCTTCTACCGGTCTCGATGATTGGTTGGAAGACCCTGTTGGTAGGATAGTCATCGAACTATTAAGAGGGGTCCAGATCATTTTGATCGGATTGGTTTCTATCTCTCAAGTGATGCACTTTAGGTCTTCTTAACCCTAAGATGAGTCTAAGTGAGATGTCAAGGTGTGTAGTGAGAGAGGAAGAGGCGTCGGTGGTGTTGGAAAGGGGGAGTTTTAAGGTTGGTTCAAATTCCTTATGTTTTCTGCACTCATTCTTGTGAGGTGGTGAGACCTTGTGGGATAGATAGCCCTCGTTCTTAGCTTTTCGTAGAGTCTAAGATCACCTAATTCCGACACCCGAGCTAAGAGATATGGCCGTTTTACTACGAGGTGGTACAATCTGTATTCCAGCGCACTGAGTCTGGTGGTGACTGAACTTAGTCCGGTTGAGCTGTTTCTCATGTAATTTCTGAACAGAATGATTCTGGAGGGCACCGGACTGAGTCCCGTGGAGTCCAGAAGCAACCTGTAGTGATCTGTAGCCATCGGACTGAGTCCGGTAAGCCCGTAACAACTACTTTTCGTGCCTAACGGCTAGTTCTTGGATTGGGGCCTATAAATAGAGGGTTTTAGACCGAGTTTTAGAGCCTTTTGGACCTTGGATAAGTTCCTAGGTGTGAAGGGGTGTCAAAGAGTGTGAGAGGTATGTTCGTAACCGATCTCGTCCGAAAGGATGCATAGCCGAGGGGTATGGCATAGAGGAGGTGATTGAGTTCTGTGTGGATTACATTAATGATCTAAATCCGATTGGTGTCCCTATATCACGCCATGAGGGGAGGCTCCGGGGGAAAGGGACACTAGGTCGGAAAGCACTTGCATGCAAAGATCTTCTTACTTTTAAACAAGCACATTTCACGGTTCTGAAACAATCTACTGTAGTGACCCCTTATGTCCTTCAGCACAAGAGTATTCTATGCCGCGAATTCCCAAGAAGGTCTGAGGATTGGATAACACTGAGGCACATGGATTCATTTGGCACTTGGTTACAAAACTACATCCTTTCGAAAGGGTCAGACAATGAACAGTTGCAACGCCTGGCTCGGGGACCATATAGTGAAATCGTGACATTCAAGGGGTACGAGATAGGACACTCGTGTACCTCTCGAAAGGAAACATGTTGTGTAGAAACACGGGTCCGAGAATACCTATCTCCTTTACAATGTGAACAGTGAGATGAACCATAATATCAAAGAATGCAGGAGGAAAGATCATCTCAAGGCTAACCACACTTTATACCACGTCATCCTGCAGCTTACTTAGTTTATCTGGATCAATAACCTTTTGCGAAACCGCATTGAAAAAGGAACACAGCTTTGTGATTGTCCCCCGGACCCACTCGGGCAAAATACCTCTCACGACCATCGGGAGCAAGCGTGTCATCAACACAAGACAGCTTATGAGATTTCGGTGGGCGATTTTATTCTCTTTCATGTTTATGAGTCTCTTTACATTCGAGGAGTATCCGGAAGGACCTTCACTTTGTTCAAGCACTCTATCATACTTTTTTCTCTTCTTTGCTTAGAGTGTAGCTCGCAGGATGTAGATAATGTTGTCCTTTGCTGTCTTTTACGGATGTAGATCGTTCCTCGGTTCCAAATGTTTTAGATCCCTCCGACCTTGCGGTGTATCTTTCGATTTGCCGTACATATCTAAGTATCCTAACAGGTTCACGCATAAACATTCTTCGTGATGTGCATGAAGTCAAGTGAGTGACGGACCTCCAAAACTTCCCAATAAGGCAAGTCCCAAAATATTGACTTCTTCTTCCACATGGGTGCCTGACCTTCCTCATTCGGTATAGATTTTCTCTCAGGACCTTTTCCAAAAACTACTTTCAGATCTTTTACCATAGCAAACACACGCGGCCCACTTTGATGCTCAGGCTTAGCACGAAGGTCTGGTTTCCCGTTAAAATTACTGCCTCTCTTCCGCAACGGATACCTTGTAAGAAGAAACCTACGGTGGCCCATGTACACAACCTTCCGAGAGTTTTGAGGTACATGCTGTCCGTTTCATCTATACCTTTGCTTGAGCTCTATATCCTTTATAGTTAGGTAGGAAAAAGTTAACAAGCGCAGCCGGTCATTGATGGTAACAAACAAGCAATGCACGAGGGTGAAATCTTGTCTTTTGTGCTCATCCCATACCCGTACACCATCCTCCCACAATGTTACGAGATCTTCAACCAATGGTTTCAGATAGACATCGATGTCGTTCCGGGTTGCTTGGGCCCTTGGATCAACAACGGCATCAATATGTATACGCTTCATGCACAACCAAGGAGAAATGTTATAGATACATAGTGTAACAGGCCAGTGCTATGGTCTGCTGCTCAACTCGCCGAACAGTTCATACCATCCGTACTCAACCCAAACCTTATGTTTCTCGCCTCATCTGTAAAGTGCGGGTATGTTCGATCGACTTTCCTCCACTGGGAGCCATCAGCGGGATGTCTAAGCATCCCGTCGTCCTTACACTCTTCTTTGTGCCAACGCATCATCTGGGTATGCGCTTTGTTAGCAAACAGACACTTCAATCGGGGGATGATAGAGAAATACCACACCACCTTAGCGGGAGGTCTCTTCTTCATACACTCCCCATCTATTTCACCTGGGTCGTCATGCTTCATCTTGTAACGCGATTCTTTGCACACTGGATAAACATCAAAATCCTCGTATTCATTGCGATACAGGATACAATCGTTAGGACATGCGTGTATCTTCTGTACTTCTAATCCCAAAGGACATACGACTTGCTTGACTTCATATGTAGATTCAGACAGAGTTTTATCTTCCGGAAGCAACTTCTTTATAACTGATAACAACTCATCGAATCCCTTATCTGAGACACCATTCGTGGCCTTCCATTGCATTAGTTCCAGTGTGGTGCTTGTGACTTTTGTGGCCCCGCTTACGGTTTGGGTACAAAGGAGTCTGTGATCCTCTAACATGCCTTGGAACTTGTCGAATTGTCTTTCATCTGTGTAGTCTCCTCTCCGCCACGCAAAGACATCTGGTCCACTCATCATCACCAAACTCTCCGAGTGTATCTTCCACAGAACAGTATTGCCTGGCGTCTAGGATACTGTTCAAACCCTCTTCTTCTTCCTCGTCATCTTCATCATCTACCTGGCTAATCCTCTCAACTTCGCCATGGTTGGTCCAACACAGGTATAGTTTGGCATGAATCCTCTCATGATCAAATGGTTCATAACCTGCCATCGGTGGGAGTGCTCCTTCTCATTCCTGCATTCTACACACGGACAACATATGTAACTGCACAGCAAGAAGGCAACGGCGCATCGAAAACCCCCACACGCCATCAATGAACTCTCTCGAGCGACGGTCCGCATTGTACATCCATTGCGGTTCATCTACACCAAGTTATATTTTATTAAAAAAATATAGTTACATTTCAAAATCTAAAACTCACAAGCACTTAGATCTACCTTTCTAATTACTTTTGTTCTTCTTCGGTCTACAATTAAAGACCATATTTTTTTGCTGCAACAAAAAATCCACCTACACTAATTCTTTTTGTCCTTCTACATTTATTGAACTAAAACTAACTAATTGTTACATTTTTTAAATTATTTTTTATCCTTCTACAATTTTGAACCTATTTATTTTTCCTTTCTACCTTTGTAATTTTTTTTATCCTTATACATTTTTAACTAAACCTAACTAAAATTTTTTACCCTTCACATTTATTGCACAAATAAATAACTAATTGTTACATTTTTAATTATTTTTAATCCTTCTACAATTTTTAACTAAATCTAACGAATTATTTTTCCCTTTCTACCTTTTTTTTTCCTTCTAATTTTTGCCTTATTTATTTCATACTCCAATAATTAGTTCCTAAAATTAGGGTGATCAAGCTAGCTAGCAAATTTATCGTTAAATTTTGGATCCTAAAGCAAACAACTTCATTTTGAGATCAACTCTCTAAAATTAGATGATCAAGCTAGCTAGCAAACAAGTTAGGTAGCTAGCAAACAAGCAAAGAAACTTTTCACTGGTAAAGCTAGCTAGCAAACAAAACACACACTTTTCAACAAAGAACAAATCAACATTTCTCTACATCCAATGCAAAAAAAACAACAATACTTAGGTGAGAAGGATGTTAACATGACGTTACTAACCTTGAACCACTTAATTTGCAGCTAAATCACCTCAATTGAAAAATTGGGCAAGACCTCTCCTTGAACAAGACCTCGGCCCTTCTGTTAACACTTCCGTTCACCTCTACGCCCTCGGGAGGAAGAAGATGTTTTAAATCTTATTTGGCGGGATGGTTCTACAACCGGTTTGAGACACAAACCGCTTCTAGAGCTTGCCTTTTACAACCGGTTTGTGTCTCAAACCGGTTCTGGAAACCTATAACCGGTTTGGGACACAAACCGGTTGTAGAGGTGGGACTTTACACGCGGTTCGTGTTTCAAACCGTTTCTGGAAGCCCTCTCCAGCCCGTTGCCCATGAACCGGTTCTAGTACGAAGATTACAACGGGTTCGCACCAAACCGCTTCTGATGGACCGGTTGTGATGCCCAGTTCTGTAGTAGTGTGATATAACCGCATTGGAACCTGCTTTAATAATATAACAGATGGGTAACATGGAAATTAATCACCTCAATAACTTTTGGCTCTGCTGCTCATAATCTAGAACACTGGTAAATTTTGGATCCATCATGCGATACAGTTTTACAGAAGGCTGCGACTACGAAAGCAATCCCACGGATATCTCATCATAGATTCACAAACCACTACACACCAAACAGAGAAAAAGAAGATCGGGAAATGTGCCGATTGACAGAGCAATTGGCAGCATGCATGCATACATATGCATGGTCTGACTGTCGGAGGACCCATATGCCATAAAGCATGAGTGCGCAACCGAAATTTTGTTATTCAGTTGTTTCCCTTGGAAATTGTCATTTGATGTAAACTCATATAGCTCCTGTCAATCTCTCTTTCATTCTATGTCAAGTCTCTTCATTTCCATAAGTTAATTCCTTGTATTTTTATTCTTGCCACTTTATTTCTGTGTGAAGATATGGTGATGTAGAATATTCTGTTTTTTTTAATTTTCCATAATTTAAGTGAATTTTCTACAAATTGTGGGATTTTCTGTATTTTTTATTTTTTTAAATTTTTTTATGTTTGTCGGCAATTTTGGCCAATGAAAATAAATGGCATCCCACATAGTGCTGATGTGGCATGCGTTTTCGTCGACTTATTTGGCAAACGAAAATAGCTGGCCACGTGGCGATGACGTGGTGTCGGTTTCGGCTTGGCGCCCGTCGGGTTCAAACTTCTTTCGTCAGCCAGGTAAAGCCAACAAAAAAAGTTATTTTCGTCGGCAACCGACGAAAATGATCTTTTTTTCGTCTCTTTTGCGTCATCGGCCCATTTTCGTCGGCCGGCCGATGAATAAAGGCTTTTCGTCGGTTTTTCCCTATCTTCGTCAGTTTTTGGCCGACGAAAAAACCTGATTCTTGTAGTGATCTAATAGCAGCAGCACATGTTTTTTTGGCATTGTAATGATTTCTGCAATTGCTTGGTTAACTCCCCGATGTTCTGTAATGATCTGATCAATTGTGCTTGTAACTTTTAATTTCATTCTCCTGGAACTGTTGTGTGGGCGGCAACTTGTTCAATACCAGCCAACTTATATTTTGGTTGTATTCATATTGGTAATTGTTTTTTTTAAGATACCATTGCAACGCACGAACATTGTACTAGTCTTGGATTAAGTAGAAATTTGTTTACAGTATTTTAGAGCACATGAGATGGCCGCAAAGGAACCTGCTTTAATAATATAACAGATAGGTAGCATCGAGATTAATCACCTCAGTAACTTTTGGCTCTGCTGCTCGTTATCTGGAACACAGTAAATTTAGGATCGATCATGCGATGAAGTTTACAAAAAGCTGCGGCTGGGAAGCTAGCTAAACCCAAAACAAAAGCAATTCCACAGATAACTCATCACAGATTCACAAATTAACCACTGCACACCAAACAGAGCTGCACGATCGGGTGCGCAACTGAGCAAAAGAAGATAGGCAAATGTGCCGATTGACAGCAATTGGCAGCATGCATGCATACATATGCATGGTCTGACTGTCGGAGGACCACCCACATGCCATAAAGCATAAGTGCGCGCTGCCATGCATCTGGACTACTTCAATTGTCTCTAATGATTGGGCCGTTGATTGTCTGCGTCAGCTGGTAGACGAACACTATGATGGCGACGACGAACGCCGCATTGTACCACGGGTTCCGGCCATGCGTATGTCTGCCGGATGAAATGCCACGAAGTTGCGCGTGCGGCTCCTGTAGCGCCGCTCCAGCTCGTGAGTCGTGCCAGATGGGCCAGAGGTAGTTGCTATCTCCGTCGTCCATGTTCAGGACGAGACCCTTGCAGAGGTCGGCGAAGCCGGCGGCGGCCTCGGCGTTGCTGCCGAGAAAGTTGTCGATGACACCCTTCCTCGCCAGGAGCTCCACGTCCTCCGCCGTACACAGCAACCGCGACATGATCGAAGAGGCAGTACGCCGTCACGTCCGTTGAATGCGAGGCGTCATGCATCTCCAGCTCCATCAGGTTGCGCAGGACAGTCCAGGTGTTGACGTCCACCCGCAGGCAAGGCACCAGGAGCTCACGGCCGACGAGGCTCACGTCGAGGATGGATCTCGCCGCGTCGCTGGCCAAGGCACGACGACGGAACCGCACGTCGCCGTAGCTGCAGTACTCCGTCACGCGGTGCAGCAGTAGTTGCAGACACCAATCCCTTCCGCTTGAAGTAGTTGTGCACCAGGGTGCAGCAGGTGGGACCAGCTTTCAGGCTTCATCGCGGCCGTGCTAATGTGCTCCTCGAACTCGGCGCGAACGGCGGAGGTGTCTCGGCCGATACATTCGGAGATCTTCTCGACGACAACGAAGGGTATCTGGTTCGCAATGAGGCACGAGATGTCGCGCGCCTTCCTGTCAGCATTAAAGCCTTTTGGGGTCTCTGCTTTGCCTCCGTTTGCACCTTCTTTGGCTGCCTGCTGATCGACCAGCCTCTGGATTTTCGTCATTGTTCGGTAGCTCGCCGAAGCACATGAACACGAAGCACCCGTCAAGCAGCAGCATGCGCGAGAACTCGTTGCCTTTACTGACGAAGGTGCCGTCAAGCTTGTGAGCTTGTCGGTGGTACTTCCTCACTGTCGGCTCCAGATTGATCTTCATGTCCTTGAGTAGCTTGTGGAATGCATTTTCCTGTCTTGGTCTACGTAAAGAATCGAAGGACGTAGCGGAGAAATTCGTCCTCGTCCATGCTCCGCTGACACGAGGAAGCCCGCTGGTACGGGTCGATCCCCACGTAATGCGGCGTGAAGTCTGTTGGAATCGGCTAAAAGATCAATCTGTCGCATGTAACATCGCATGGAGTTTTGAGTTAGCTAATCTTAATTGATCCTGCATGCAACGCATCAAACGGAACGAGCAGGAGTTGCCGATATGCTGCAATAGCTTCAGTACTTTTTCTTGGGCCGATGCCTTTATACCTTTTTTTCCTTACAAATTGACTCAAATTCAAATCCTAATAGTTCTAGGACTCTAACTCTTAACATAATCTAACCACACACCCTAAACCTGGACTCTAATCTGGAGAACTTCTATACTTCCATCTCCTAATACGCGCAAAACATGCTTAGTTACAACAATTCACCTCCCTAAGCTTGTTTTGCTACTGCTACCATACCAATCTTGTCCCGCAGCTCCACAAACTTCTCTCTTCCGAGTGGCTTGGTCAGGACATCAAGAAGTTGATCATGAGTAGTTACGTGCTCCATCTAAGTCTTGCCTTCTTCATCATTTTCTCTTATGAAGTGATACCTAGTGTCGATATGCTTGCTTCTATTGTGATACACCGGGTTCTTGCAAAAAGAAATAGCAGACTTATTGTCGACATTGAGAATCACCTTCCGTGGCTTCCTGTCCAATAAGACTTCGAGTAGACGCTCAAGCCAGATGCCCTGGCACACGCCTGTTGCCGCAGCTATGTACTCGGCTTCGCAGGAGGATAACGCCACAACCGATTGCTTCTGAGATAGCCAAGTTGCCAAATTAGATTCTAGAAAAAACATTGTGCCGGTTGTGCTTTTTCAATCATCAAGATCTCCTGTCATGTCGCTATCAGTGAAACCGATCAGATCTGTCTCTTCTTCTTCACTTCTTCTCTTGTAACAGCAACTGAAACTCAACGTTCCGTGAACGTATCTCACTATATGCTTCACGGCCACCATATGCTCAGTAGTAGGGGCCTCCATGAAGCGGCTCACAATTCCAACCAAGAAGGCCAGGTCCGGTCAGGTGTTCACCAGATACCTTAGGCTACCCACCTAGCTCCGGTACTCAGTTGGGTCAGCATGATGATGTGCTCATCTTCCTCAGCTTCGGCGGAGCCTCCATAGGAGTCACTGCAGAGTTGCAATCCCTCATGCCTGCAAGTTCCAAGATCTTCTTTGCATATGCCTGTTGACAGAGTGTGATCCCTTCTAGTTTTTGAGTTACCTCAATGCCTAGATAGTAACTCAATAAACCCAGATCACTCATCTTGAATACCTCCTTCATCTGGATCTTGAAATTCTCAAGGCCTGTTCTCCCCAGCTTATCTAATTTGCTAATCTGACTTATCTCGTAACTTCGAGAATTTCCCGAGGTGGCCTCGAGAGTCGGATGCCCTTGGTTTTTAAGTAATAAAAAAATTCAAATAAGTCAATATAAATCAGATAAGACACGAAATAAGTCAGATAAGACATGGTTTATATTGACTAATTTGACTTTTTTATTATTTTTTGAATCCCTTTTTTTTTCTCGTAGCCATGTCTAAAAACTCCCTAAATCCTAAAAACCAAGGGCATCCGACTCTCGAGGCCACCTCGAAAAATTCTCGAAGTTACGAGATAAGTCAGATTAGCAGATTAGATAAGCTGGGGAAAACAGGCCCTCAATCTCCTGAACGCTCGACCCTGTGATCACTAGGTCATCAACATAAACTCTGACCAAGAGACAATTTCTGTTGCACCTTTTCTTATAAACATGTTCAAGCGGACTTCTCTAAAACCCTAGGCCAATCAAGGTTTTGTCCAGCTTCGCATTCCATGATCTTGGTGCTTGTTTAAGGCCATACGACACCTCATGAAGTCTGAGGACCTTCTGCTCATCCCCTTCAGAGATGAACCCTGGTGGCTGTGTCACGTACACCTCTTCTTCTAGATCCCAGTTTAAGAAGGCTAATTTGACATCCATGTGATACAGTTCCCAACCTTCTAGAGTAGCAAGAGCCACTAGTACGCGCATTGTCTCTTGTCTGGCGATAGGTGCGAACGCCTCTTTGTAGTCTACACCATGCTTTTGTACGTAGCCCTTCGCTACGAGACGTGCTTTATACTCTGTGATCTTTCCTTGTGAGTCTTTCTTTACTTTATAGACCCACTTCAGACCGATTGCCTGCTGCCCTGCCGAGAGATCAACTAGCTAGGCTCCACGTCTTGTTGGATTTTATGGATTCCAGTTCTTCCTTCATAGCTAGTTTTTACTCGTCCTTTTTCACTGCTTCATCTACAGAGGCTGGTTCTTTTGCGGCCATCAAACACAGGCCCGAGTATTCAATGTGTACTGGCCGTACGTGTGTCTCGGTATATATCGGAGATGCGGCGTTGGCGTGTCGGCACCTCCCAAGACGAGTCTTCGCTGTTGCTGAAGTCTTGAGCTCCATCGAGTGTGGACGGAGTTGCTGGAGAGCTTCTAGCCCCATCTCCAGCATCGCATGTTGGAGATTCTGGTGCGACGTCGTGATAGTCTCCAATTTCCGGCTCTGGAATCATTGTGTCAGCCTGGTCGACTCGTGCATCGTTAGCCGCGACTTGCTCTGGCCCTCCTCCTGCATCCATAGAATCAGAGTAGATCACGTGGAACACCTCAGCGTCCTTGCTGTTTCGACGAGGGATTGAGCACTTAATCCCATCCTTCATCTTCTTTGAACGTGACGTCAGGGATTTTTTTACCGGCCGATTTTCAGTGGTAAACCCGAAATTTCGGTTTTACCGGTGTGGCCCGGTAAATATTGAATTTTTCGGCCCATTTTTGAATTAATCGGCCTGGTTCAACTCCGGGGTACCCCGATGGCCTGACCTGTAGGGCGCAGCTTCACCTGAGGCAGCACCAACCTAATCCCTAATTGGTGGCGCTTGGCCGACCCACACGAGCCACTCCAGGCAGCCGCCGCCGCCTCACCAGCACCTTCCCACCGTCGCCGCACGGTCGTTATCCCTACAGCCGGCAAGGCAGCTCACGCCCGCCGTCCAGGCGAGGCGCCGGCCCGCCACAGCGCCGCCTCATGGCCAGGCCGCCGCTACACAAGTGTAGGGTGGGGGGCCAGGGCGCCGCCAGCCCGCCAGCGACTAGCCGACCACCAAACCGGCTGCAGGAACCGTCGCAAGCTCGCAGCCTTGACGAGGGAAGCCAGGCCACCCGCCACCGCTGCCTCACCTAGTCACCTGCACCTTCCGGCCGCTGCCACCGCCGCCTCACGGCCGGTCTCCCCGCAGCCGGTTCGATGGCTCACGCACGCCGTCCAGGCCAGGCGCCGGCTCACCGTAGTGCCACCTCATGGCCAAGTGCACAGGTGGTGTGGGCCTGTGGGGGGCCGAAGCGCCGCCAGCCCACCAGTGAGCACGGTCCTTTCACTTCAGTCAGCCAGCTTTGATAGATGGCTGCCGACCCTTTTCACATGAGCTAGACACCTTAAGACCATCTCCAACCATTTTTCCTTCATTTCATTCCCTTCCTCATTCCTTCCAATCCACATTCCCTTTATTTCCCACCATCTCCAACAGCGTCCCTTCGAAAAGAATGGTATAGAGAAGGGAGAGAGAATCCCTTCCTGGAGAGATTGGAGAGAGAAATCCCTTCGTGAAGGGATACCTGAAGGGAATCCGTTGGAGCGTTGAAGGGAATGGGAATCCCTTCGTGAAGGGAACGGAAGCTGCGACGAGGGACGGTTGGAGTTGGTCTAATGTGCATAAGTGATGCACAGATGGTTTTGTTTCGTGCCAAGCTTCATACAGCGTCTTACCTATTATGCTCTTCGTCGGAGATCTGTTCAAGATGTACACGGCCGTGCTGACCGCCTCATCCCAAAATTCCCCCCACATGCTTTTACTCTTCATCATGCTTCGAGCCATAGCGAAGACGGTTTGGTTACGCCTTTTGATCACCCTGTTTTGTTGTGGAGAGTAAGGTGCCATCATATATCTTTTGATTCCCTCCTCTTCGCAATATGTGAAAACTCATTTGACTTAATTTCACCGCCATGATCTGTTCTGAATGCCATGAGGTTAGTTCTTACTTCGATCTCAGCAGCCACCTTGATCTTCCTGAAAGCTTGAAAAGCTTCATCCTTGCTTCTCAGTAGAGCGGGCCACATATATCTGCTATAATCGTCCACGATCAGCAAAAAATACTTCTTCCCTGAGGGCGTTGCCGGCGTGATTGGTCCACAGAGGTCATCGTGTACAAGCTCCAAAAAGTTGGCTAGCTCTATACAGAGACTGACGGGGAAACGGAGTGTGCCGTTTTTTCCCCAACGAACAGCTGTCACAGAACTGCTCTGAATGTTCTATGGTCGGAATTCCTTCCACCAGGCCCTCCCGGCCTAGCTTACGAAGTGCTTGGAAGTTCAGATGCCCAAACCGAGCATGCCATCTCCAAGCCTCATTGTCAAAGTTGGCCATCGAGCAGACAGGTTGAGCAAGGTCAAGGTTAGATACATATAACCGGTTCCTTCCTCTTTGTACCTGAATAAGAAGTTGATCCTTCCGATTAAATACGCGTAGATACCCATCCTTCAATACGATCTTACATCCCCGTTCCTCTAGCTGTCCTAGGCTCATTACGTTTTTTTTTTTTTGCATAAGGGGATGAAACCCCATTTCCATTATATTCAACGGAAATACAAAATAACCAACGTTAAACCCAAAAGGTACCGACAATATCTCCAACTTCCAAACTCCATAGAACAACCCACCAACAGTACAAGTCCAGACGAATCAACAGAATATTTCTCTTACTATTCCAGCCCAAAAAACCCGGACCCTTACAAAATAACATAGGACAACAAGCCACCATACATCTTCTCAGATTCAGCAGAATAATTCCGAATTACTAGCTAGAACCTTCTAAACCTTATCAATCCCTCTGATCATCCCTGTTAGTGAGTAGCAATCTTCTATCTTCCTCTTTTTCCAAATTCTTCATCACCTCTAGCACCTTATTCACTCCAATTTTTAGCCTCTGTTTGTCAGTGTCATTGCATAGACCTGCCCAAAATAATATCAAAGCACATGCCATATGTAAAGCATTAAAAGGAGACCAAACTTTAAATCCCTCAAAACAAGCTTTATTTCTAATTTTCGAAATCGCCCAACATAAGGCCAAAATACATGTACTACTCAATTTGCTATCCAGCTTTAATGAATCAATAAACCACCCAAAAGCACTTTGAAAAGAGCTAGGTTTGAACCCAGAATTGAGACAAATGGCAATAACATTCCAAGCCGACCTACTAATAGCACAGCCAAAGAATAAATGATCACAAGTCTCCACTTGAGAACAGAAGACACAACAAGTATTACCCATCCAATTTCTTCTCCTAAGATTATTCTTAGTCAATATAGCATCTTGTTTTACTAACCAGCCAAAAATCTTCACCTTAAGAGGCACATTGGCTTTCCAGATTTTTTGACACAACTCATCTCTCGGATTATCATTAAGAAACAAAAATTTAAACATAGCGGCTACCGAAAACCCCTTATTACTAATACCAGTCCAACACCCCGTATCCACACCATCTACAAAATTAAACTACAGACAATGTAACACAATATTGTCCCATAATGCCTGATCTTCCAAACTCATTATTCTACGGAAAGGAATCTTCCAATCTAGATTTCTCGCTTTTAGGACCGAACAATTTTTTTCCATACACACAGCAAAAGCACCAGGACATTTAAGACGCAAAGGAATATCATATAACCACACATCCCCCCAGAAATCAGTGAGTCTCCCATCTCTTACTACCATCTTTCTTTTATTAAAATAAAACTCCTTAACAGATAGAATATTTTTCCAAATAATAGAATCCAGACCAGAATTATTAACCTGATACAAAGGTCTATCCCTAATATACTTTTGCCTGACTAGATCCTGCCACATACCATCCTGTGAGTCTAATTTCCACCACCATTTAGTAAGAAGACTAATATTGACATTTCTTAAGTTTCCTACACCCAACCCTCCCTTATTTTTCTACAAACAAACCTTTTCCATCTTACCAAATGGTATTTCTTTTTCTTTTCATTCCCTTGCCAAAGAAAAGCCCTTCTGATCCAATCTATCTTGTTTACAATCATTTTTGGTAACCGAAAAAGAGACATGAAGTATACCGGTATGCTAGTAAGACAAGCATTCAAAAGGATCAGTCTTCCTCCTAAAGAAAGAGCCGAGCTCTTCCACATCGCTAGCTTATTCTCAATTTTAGAAACCAAGAAATCCCAATCTCTGCACAGTACCTTTTTACAGCTAACTAGTATTCCTAAATACCGAATAGGGAATTTACCCACTGAACAAGTAAAAATATCAGAGTAAATTTCATCTAAATCACTTCACTCTTCAAAAAATTAATTTTCAATCCAGACAAATTTTCATAAACAGATAACAGGAATTTCATATTTCTTGCTCCCTCCACATCATTTTTTAAGCAAAGAATAGTATCATCAGCATACCGAAGATTAACCATCCCTTGATGAAAAAAATTCCTAGCAAGACCACAAATATATCCTACCTTCTGAGCATTGTAAATCATTTTACTAAGACAATCTGCTGCAATATTAAAAAGGAAAGGAGAAATAGGATCCCCTTGTCTTACTCCCAGTTTACTTTTAAAATAACCCCCTATTTTGCCGTTAATTGAAACACAGAGAGTACCTCCACAAACAGTTTGTTGCACCCAATTACAAAAAATCGGATCAAAACCTCTTAACTATTAAACCTACTTCTTTTTTTGACTTAGTCTCATGTAAAATCTCATGTAACAAGATGATCCCATCCATAATATTTCTACCTTTCATAAAAGCAGTTTGGTTTTTTGAGATAATTCTACCAATAATACTTTCCATTCTATTGGTGAGAACTTTAGAAATCAGCTTGTAAATATTATTAAGAAGACAAATAGGCCTAAACTGAGTGATTCTATTAGCTCCATTAATTTTAGGAATAAGAGTGATTAAACCATAATTGAGACGAGAAATATTCACCTTATTCCCAAAAAAATCCCTAAAAATATTATTGATATCTTTTTTAATGATACATCAACAACTTTGGTAAAACTCAGTAGGTATCCCATCCAGACCTGGAGCTTTATTTTTGCCTATAGAAAACAAAGCCCTGTGAATCTCCTGCTCAGAAAAGGGTGCAGTTAACATACTGTTCTCTTCACTGTTAACAAGTTCTTCTCCCGTCCACATATCCTCCTTTATCAGAAAATTACAATTTGCCTCAGCCCCAAAAAGATTCTTATAAAAATTGGTAGCATACTCGAGTAGCTCCTCATTACCTTGAATAGTAACATCTCCATCCTTCAGTAAAAATATACTATTCCTTTTTTTCCCACTAGCAACTTTATGGAAAAAAGCAGTATTGTTATCCCCCTTTAACAACCAATTTTCTTGCGATCTAGTGTACCACTTGGTTTCCTCATCCGCGTAAATATTAAACAATTCAGCCAAATAAGCCACCTTCCTTTCTCCATCCACAGTAGAAAGAATATTATGCTCTTCCATTTCTTCAAATTTCTGAATTTGATTTTTCAACCAGACCTTCCGTTTAATATCCGAACCCCATTTATTAGCTCCCCAGCCTTTTAAATACTTTTTAACACTTTTAAGTTTGTTTTGAAACACAGAAATACTATCATGAGAAAAACAAGGTTTCTCCCAGATAACTTTGATTTTATCCAAGAAAGTTTCATCCTTAAGCCAACACATATCAAATCTAAAAATAGAATTCCTTCTTACGATCTCTTCCCCCAAAAATAAAAGAATAGGACAATGATCGGATAGCATACGAGGAAGCTTCCTAACCATAGCCAAAGGAAATAAACTTTCCCACGCTGGGTTCATAAGTACTCTATCTAATTTCTCCAAGATAGGACTAGCTTGCATATTAGACCAAGTATATTTCCCACCTACCATCTCAATTTCTTTGAGACTTTGAGTATTAATAATAGAATTAAAAAGACTACTATGCCAAGATAAAATCAACTGAGAATTCTTATCATCCAAATACTGTAGTAAATTGAAATCCCCACCAATAATAAAAGGATTGGAAATATCTGAACTAAAGCTAGACAATTCACACAAGAAGTTATCTTTATCCACTTCATGAGCCGCCCCATAAACTATTAGAAGACTCCATTTAAACCTACCTTCAATATTCCAAAGATCAAATTGAAGTATAAAATTCCCTTTTCTAACTGCCAAAACATCCAAAGACTTAGAAAGTACCCCTCCTAAAATACCTCCAGATTTGCCTCTAGAAGGGATCCAATCCCAAAAATAGCTTTTCGAAGGGTCCAACTTTCTAAAGAAAGCATCCGTGTATTTACTCTTCTTAGTTTCAATCAAACCACAGAAAATTAGATTTTCATTACCCAATAAGTCCCTAATCATAAAACTCATCCCCTTTTTAGCAATCCCCCTACAATTCCAAAAAACTCCTCTTAGATTCATGATTTATATTTTCTATTATTTCTCAAGCAAATAGGACTCCTTCTCCCAGCCACAGAAGACCCTTTTTTACTATTACTTCTTTTTGAAATCAACCTATCGTCTTTTGCTAAGTAATTACATTCCTCTTCAGAATTTTCAGACATCCATTCCAGAAGACATGAATTATTATCAATAGGCATATAGACATTTGAACCCCCAACCTTCTCAGTAGGAATATCTTCATTTAAACTTTTTTCTCACAATTACTCTTATACAAGTTGAATCTATCCCTTTCTAGATCCTTAATGAGATTAAAACTTGCCAAGTCATTCGAACAGCAGAAATCCCAATATTATCCGCCATAGTACACAAAAAATTGGAATCTAGAACAGCAAAAGAATTTTGTGAAGTAACATTACCTTCGAGGTTTCTCTTTTGAACAATCTTCTGAGCCTTAGATAAAATAGGCTCATAATTACCCTTCAATCTAGCACTTCTTCGAATATTTTCAACTCCAGGCAGAGAAGTCTCCTTATCCTTCATCTTCTCACCCAGAGAGGAAACATGTGAAATACAATCCACTCCCAACCTCTCTTTTTCAGTCCCTTCCCCCTGCGATTCATCCACCTCACAAATAGAGACTTTAGAAGTACCCATACTACTGCCAGTATCCTTAGAAAACTCACCCATCAAAGTCAGTTTTTCTCCATAATACCACAGCTTTGTAGGAAATTTCCTCATCAGTTCCCAATCTCGCTTAAAACCATGACCCATATTAGAACAATTTACTAGCCACTATTTGGGTTCAAACACCGATTCCACAAAATCCCTTCCTTTCTCACCGTTCCAGTAAGAAAATTCTCTTTCCCCGACTCCTTAATCTGATTTATCCAAACCACTTTACCCCGATCAACATCTTTCTTTGCAGTTATATCAACAGAACTACCTATCTCAATCAAATCCCACTTACTCCCCTTCTGATTTTTACCACCACTAGAACTTTGCTACAAGCATTTGACGCCTGCACACTGCTAGAAACATTATTATTCCCACCTTCAAAGCCTTTATCAGAAACTTTGGATTTTTTCGCCACCTGCTCTAGATCATCTTCCATCAGATCCTCATCTTCAACCCCAATATTCCATCCGGGGTTGTTGACATTAAAATCTGGTTCCTCCACTTGAAATTCAAAATCATATAATGTCGTGCACCCCGGTATTTCTACCGGCTTGAGTGACCGAATACTAGTCCTAGAAGATCATAGCTAGTATTGCACTCAAGGACGTTTGGAATATCGTCGCAGGCATTGCATTTAACTAAAATTTAACAGTTTACATAGCATAAATAGCATCCCAGTTGACATAGACATTACATAGTCTTGCACAGGACTTAATTCAATAACATAAAGAAAACACAGCGGAAGACTTAAAAGCGATGATATCCCGAGGTTGACTCGGAATGCGCAGCTAATCGCCTTGACCCTCCTGGTCACAAGTGGCACCGTTGCCGAAATCTTCTCCTGAACAAAAGATCTGTGGTCCATATAATGAGTACACGGCTACCCAGCAAGCAGTCCTTAATAAATATATGCAAGGTCAAATGACGGGTTGGGTTATTTTGCTAAAAACAACACCTATTCTACTTGTTTATTTATTCTTGTTTCATTGAACACATGATAACACACGAGCGTAGCCAAATGACGGCTAACCAGCTCAGCACACGATGAGCGTAGCCATAGAAACGGCTAACCAGCTCAAAGAGAGGCAATCCCTGCCTACACTACCATCAAGTTAATTAAATAAAACACATTGAACTACCTTGTGAAAACGCCTTTCCCCCGCCCATAACCGCGGGCACGGCTACCATGATAGTTCTAACTCTGCAGAGTGTGTACACGTTCCCCACAAGCCCCGTCTCATCCCGAGGGAGAAGCGGTACAAAACCGTTCACTGCTTTCACCTGCCCTTAATGTACCCTTTCTTTTGGTTTCGCGTCCCACACGCTACGCTTCGACCAGGCCGACAGTCATGCGCACTTCTTCAGCCGGACCTGATAGCGCACCGTATGAGGTTAGCCCCCATTTAAGCCATTCGGAACAGGTGATAGCAAGTCACGTCCGTCCACTACGAGTATATCGAAAACTAGGTTTCCACAGCTAATAAGTCAGGGCCAGAAGGCACAAGTGGCTGTACGGTTCAAGTTCGGTACGGTAGTCACAAGTATACGGTCCTTATATTATAGAGGAGACCGGCACAACACAACCACAGTCCCAAAATCCGCCTCTTCCGGGTCTCCTCAAATCAACACACCCCTCGTTGATTTTAGTTGATTAGGTTTACCAAAAACAGCACCACGAAGCCAAGACTCCACGGGCACCAGTTAATAATATGTGAAACCAATCAACTACCAATCCCAGAAGCTAGGCTAAGCATCTACACAAGGATAGGCTAGTAAAACAGTACCAAAATAGGCTAACAATGGAAGGCTACGTCATATCAGTAGAGTACTAATATGGACTCGGAGCAACGGACACATGTGATGATCATTAAAGCATGCAGAATTAAGTAAACAAGAAATAATTAAAATTTAGCAAACTAGGGTTCCAACATGAAACTAGCGTGCCTTCGAAGAAGTTAGGTTCTGGATCTCCTCCTTCGAATGGCTCCGGAACGTCTCTCGGACAGCAGGTACACGTCGGTTCTACGCGAAAGAGTAAATAAACAACAATAAATATCAAACATACAGAAAACAGTATGGTAAATATATATAAAATTCTTGGGATTATTTTTGATTTTTAGGCTTTGGAATCATCTAATTTGGAGTTCGGGAACTCCCTAAACAATTCGGGGAAGTTTTGGGCTAAATAAAAAAGCTAGAAAAGAATAAACCTGGTTAACCGTGGTTAACCGTGCCAAAACCGAGGGAAAACCGGGCTTGGGAGCCGGCCGGGACGCGTGGCTACGAGGGATTGGGCGGCACGGGCGCACGTGGGCAGCGGTTCAAGCGCCGGGGCACACGGTGCGGTGTGATTGGGCGGGCGGCGCAATCACGGCAACCTGGCGTGGCGCGGACGCTGCTGCGGTCGGCCGGGAGGGACAGCATGAGGCGGCGGCCAATGCGGCACAGCGCCGCGTGGCGCGGCGGTTAATTTGCGGACACGCGACGGGTGGCGGGCGGGCGTGGCGGCAGGCGGCGGCGGCGGCGGCGGGAGGCGTGGCGGCGGGATAGGCGGCGCGCATGTGGGTTTCCGCGCTGCGCGGGATCCGGGGCAGCGGCGGCGGTCGCCGGCGGTGATGTCGGTGCCAAATCCGGCCATCTCTTCGGCGTTGCGTATCTTCTTCAATTCTCGGCCAAAGATGACGATCCATATAGTCAAATTGACCAGCGCGACGAGCTCTACAACGTGCTGGCCTTGGATTTGGTGATTGGGCACTGGAATAGGAGCATTACCTCGATTTGCATGAAAACCGAGGCGGCGGCTAGGGTTTTGAGGGTTGGGGTGATGTGGCTGACCAGGGAACCCTAGGGGGGTTTATATAGTGCTTGGGTCGGCTTGGGTCAGCCCTAATATGGGTAGAATTTGTATTGGGCTTGAATTAGGTCTTAAGGTCAAATATGAGTCCTAGTGGGATTAGGACTAGATGGAGGGGGTCTTGGGCCTAGTTAGGGCCTAATTAGGCTATCCAAGCCTGTTAGGTCCTTTTCCTTATTATTATTTTATGTTTTTGGCTTTTATTTTCTTTATTGTTAATATGTGACATTATAATTTTATTAGGATGTCACAAACCTCCCCCCCTAAGGAGAATCTCGACCCCGAGATTCGGAAAGATTCCTGAAAAGCTCCGGGAACTCTGCCTACAGGTCCTCTTGTCGCTCCCAGGTGGCTTCTTCCTCGGTGGGATTGGTTCATTGCACTTTGCAAAACTTAATCATATGATTGTGAGTACTGAGTTCACTAGGAACATACCAAGCACAACGCTGGGTGCCTCCTCCACGGTGATGTTGTTGATGCGTCCAGATCCCGCGTTCGATGCCGACCTCGGAGCATTATGAACACTCTTGTTTGAACCAACGTGCGAAGATGCACCTCCTTGATTCTTCTGTTGCTGGTTCTCTGACTTCGTCGGGCATTGATGAGCATAGTGCCCCACTTGGCTACACCGAAAACAGGTAACTCCTGTTGCTCCACTTGATGCACTCCTGTTTGAACCATGACTTGCACTCTGATTGGGGCGATGAGCCTGCTGATTGATCGTTTGGCTCTGACTTTGTGACTTCAGCACAAAACTCGAGGTTTGGCTTGGGTATTGATGGTTATGCCCTTGCTGTTGCAGTCTATGGGAGTTTTGTCCTTGAGAAAAACGGCGATGGATGTTACAGTCATTCTGCCCTTGGGAGTTCATCTTTCTTTTTCTATCTTCATTGAGTTTGCGTTGAGCCCCTTCCAAGATTATAGCCTTCTCAGTCAGTTGCTCAAAGTCCTGGCATTGGAAAGGCAGCAACTGTATCCTCATGCCTGAATCCATTCCTTCGGTAAACCTCCAGATCTTGGCTTTCTCTGTAGGAATCAGGTCTGAAGCGTAACGTGACAGCTCAATAAACTTGTTGATGTATTGAGCGATGGTCATGTTTCCCTGACGCAGGTTTTCAAACTCACGTTTCTTCCCATCCCGCATGCTCTAGGGCACGTAGGTGTTTTTAAACAGCTCCACAAATTCATCCCACATCAGGTTATGATAATTTGGGTGGGCATTGCAGTAGTTCTCCCACCAATGGGCAGCATTTCCCTTTAGCATATGAGTAGCCAACTGAACGCTCTCATATTCATCACAATCTGTCAGGTACAGCTTCCTCTCCACATCCTTAATCCAGTCATCTGCTTCTACCGGATCTCTAGTTCCAGAAAACTGCGGCGGTCTTGTCCTCATAAAATCACTGAACTTGGACTATGGGTGGTATGGTGCGACTTGGGGTGCTTTTTGTTGAACCGGTGGGTTGTTCAACCTTTCCACGATAAGATTCAAAGCCTGTAAGACCAAGTTGTCTTGCTGTTGCTGAGCTGCCAGTTGAGGTTGATGTTGCGGTGCAGCAGCGGCGGCCTGTGGAGCTTGCTGAGCAGCAGCATTGGCTTGAGGGGCAGCTTCTTCCTCCTGCTGAACTTGATCCTGATTTTGCTTGCAGCATCTTCCATACTATCAGCTGGTGTTGCGGCACGACGTCCACGACCTCATCCTCGGCCTGCGGGCATGGCACGACCCCTTCCTCTTCCTCTCGGCATCTGCTCTAGGAAAGAACTAGGAAAGATGAGCAACTAAGACGGTAGTGACATCTTTTAGCGAAAATAATTTGGGAAAACAATTTTGGCACTCATTACAAAAATCCAAATAATTAAGATCCAACACTCTTATCTTGATTACACCCTAGGTGATACAAGATATAATTAAGAACCAACTCAAGCATGGTTTTATAGACACATTCAACAAATTAGTTGTTATAATAATGCCCTTATTAATAGCTAATTAATCTCTGATACTTAGAGAGTACTAAAGTTTACTTTAATTGAGAATTCAGCTTTTAAATTCAAAGAAAACAATAGATTTTTGAAATTGTATGGAACTGTACGGACAATTTTCTTTTTTTTAAAAAAAAATGTTTTTCTCCTTGCTTAAAAAGTTCTTCAAACTTCAATTTCTTCATTGTTCTCCCTTTTGACTTCGAATTCTTCTCTTGAACTTCGTGTCGATGCGATAAATAAAACAAAGCAATACACCAAACATTCTAAAACTAAATAACTAATTATTTTTATTACCTTAGGTAATGAATAGCCGCACCTCAATGAGAAAACCAAATATTAATACGGTCTACTCCAATCAACTTTTATGAAAGTAGATCGATCTTAGCAACACCTAATTAACTTAATCTTGGGTCTTCCTTCAATTCAGGTACTTGCTCTTCTAGGTCTTCTTTTCTTGGTGTAGATGTCTTCTTTTCTTGGTGCAGATGAACTCTGTGCTGGAGCACAATGATTCTTTAACTTGGTTTGACCTGTCTTGACAGCGACATTTGATTTCTTGGACTAGGTCCAACCAACTAGGTTTGAATAGATAAGCAGTGAAAAATAAAAATTTTGTTGAAACAGATGAAAAGGAAAGAATCAAGAATGAATCCAGAAGGTAAGTTAGGAAAGTTGAAAGCATAGAATTCCTATATAGGAAAGAGACTAAACCAAATAGAATTGTATAGATAGAGATAAGAAAGCAAAGATGCTTTTTTTTAATATAAAATATCTTCCTTAAGGTTTCAGGTCAACTAGCTACGGTATCCTAAGTCAACCTGGCTCTGATACCAAATCTGTCGTGCACCCCGGTATTTCTACCGGCTTGAGTGACCGAATACTAGTCCCAGAAGATCATAGCTAGTATTGCACTCAAGGACGTTCGGAATATCATCGCAGACATTGCATTTAACTAAAATTTAACAGTTTACATAGCATAAATAGCATCCCAGTTGACATAGACATTACATAGTCTTGCACAGGACTTAATTCAATAACATAAAGAAAACACAGCGGAAGACTTAAAAGCGATGATATCCCGAGGTTAACCCGGAACGCGCAGCTAATCGCCTTGACCCTCCTGGTCACAAGTGGCACCGTTGCCGAAATCTTCTCCTGAACAAAAGATCCGTGGTCCATATAATGAGTACACGGCTACCCAGCAAGCAGTCCTTAATAAATGTATCCAAGGTCAAATGACGGGTTGGGTTATTTTGCTAAAAACATCACCTATTCTACTTGTTTATTTATTCTTGTTTCATTTAACACATGATAACACACGAGCGTAGCCAAAGGACGGCTAACCAGCTCAGCACACGATGAGTGTAGCCATAGAAACGGCTAACCAGTTCAAAGAGAGGCAATCCCTGCCTACACTACCATCAAGTTAATTAATTAAAACACATTGAACTACCTTGTGAAAACGCCTTTGCCCTGCCCATAACCGCGGGCAAGGCTACCATGATAGTTTTAACTCTGCAGAGTGTGTACACGTTCCCCACAAGCCCCGTCTCATCCCGAGGGAGAAACGGTACAAAACCGTTCACTGCTTTCACCTGCCCCTTAATGTACCCGTTCTTTTGGTTTCGTGCCCCACACGCTACGCTTCGACTAGGCCGACAGTCATGCGCACTCTTTCAGCCGGACCTGATAGCGCACCGTATGAGGTTAGCCCCCATTTAAGCCATTCGGAACCGGTGATAGCAAGTCACGTCCGTCCACTACGAGTACATCAGAAACTAGGTTTCCACAGCTAATAAGTCAGGGCCAGAAGGCACAAGTGGCTGTACGGTTCAGGTTCGGTACGGTAGTCACAAGTATACGGTCCTTATATGATAGAGGAGACCTGCACAACACAACCACAGTCCCAAAATCCGCCTCTTCTGGGTCTCCTCAAATCAACACACCCCTTGTTG
The DNA here is from genome assembly GCA_036346145.1 of Olyra latifolia. Lineage (NCBI taxonomy): Eukaryota > Viridiplantae > Streptophyta > Magnoliopsida > Poales > Poaceae > Olyra > Olyra latifolia. The sequence goes on along the minus strand of CM070531.1, from coordinate 12,221,060 downwards.
ATTTTAGTTGATTAGATTTACCCAAAACAGCACCACGAAGCCAAGACTCCAGGGGCACTAGTTAATAATATGTGAAACCTATCAACTACCAATCACAGAAGCTAGGCTAAGCATCTACACAAGGATAGGCTAGTAAAACAGTACCAAAATAGGCTAACAATGGAAGGCTACGTCATATCAGTAGAGTACTAATATGGACTCGGAGCAACGGACACATGTGATGATAATTAAAGCATGCAGAATTAAGTAAACAAGAAATAATTAAAATTTAGCAAACTAGGGTTTCAACATGAAACTAGCTTGCCTTCGAAGAAGCTAGGTTCTGGATCTCCTCCTTCGAATGGCTCCTAACGTCTCCGGACAAAGCAGTACACATCGGTTTCTGTGAAAGAGTAAATAAACAACAATAAATATCAAACATACAGAAAACAGTATGGTAAAAATATATAAAATTCTTGGGATTATTTGTGATTTTTAGGCTCTGGAATCATCTAATGTGGAGTTCGGGAACTCCCTAAACAATTCGGGAAAGTTTTGGGCTAAATAGAAAATCTCGAAAAGAATAAACCCGGTTAACCGTGCCAAAACCGAGGGAAAACCGGGCTTGGGAGCCGGCCGAGACGCGTGGCTACGAGGATTAGGCGGCGCGGTTGGTGGCGCGCGTGGGCAGCGGTTCACGCGCCGGGCACGTGACGCAGTGTGGCGGCGGCGGCGGGGCGGCTGCGGCCGGGCGAGGACAGGCATGAGGCGGCGGCAATCGCGGCATAGCCGCGTGGCACGATCAGCTGCGGGACACGCGGCGGAAACGGAGGGCGGCGTGGCGTGGAAGGCAGCGCGGCGGCGGCAGCGGCGAGGCGCGGCGAATAAGATGGGTTTTCGCCTGTGCAGGATCGGCGGCGGCGGCGGTCGCCGGCGGTGATGTCGGTGCCAAATTCGGCCATCTCTTCGGCGTTGCGTATCTTCTTCAATTCTTGGCCAACGATGGCGATCCATATAGTCAAATTGACCAACGCGACGAGCTCTACAACGTGCTGGCCTTGGATTTGGTGATTGGGCACTGGAATAGGAGCATTACCTCGATTCGCTTCAGGTTTTGCATGAAAACCGAGGCGGCGGCTAGGGTTTCGAGGGTTGGGGTGATGTGGCCGACCAGGGAACCCTAGGGGGTTAATATAGTGCTTGGGTTGGCTTGGGTCAGCCTTAATATGGGTAGAATTTGTATTGGGCTAGAATTGGGTCTTAAGGTCAAATGTGAGTCCTAGTGGGTTCAGGACTAGATGGAGGGGGTCTTGGGCCTAGTTAGGCTCTAATTAGGCTATCCAAGCCTGTTAGGTCCTTTTCCTTATTATTATTTTATGTTTTTGGCTTTTATTTTCTTTATTGTTAATATGTGATATTATAATTTTATTAGGATGTTACATATAACCCCTTTCAATAGCTCCTTCCACAAATTCAGGAATCTTATTCATATCCTTGCAAAAAATTCTAACTCTAACATAATCAGTTCTATGAATAGTGTTCAGATCAACCTCCGGAGGAATCCCAACCAAAGAGGCTACATAACAAATGATAGGGACCGATCTTGCCTCCAAAGGAATATGCAGAATTCTAATCCAAACCTCCTGTAAAATCTTCTTTGCCTCATATTCCAACTTCCACCTCTCTACTTTCATAAAGGCATTTTTCCCCTAACTTTCATAGCCGGCAGTAATTCCATCTCTTCCACTTTCCCAGCATTAGGAAATCTCATGAGAAAAGAGTTCTGTCCATTAGACCTAGCTGTACAACTCCAATTCGGAAATGTTTTAAAAATCCCATCGAACTCTTTTTCAATGTCCTTGGCACATACCAAATCTCCTTCCACTTTTATCACTGCCGTACTAGATCTATCCTTAGCAACATGTTCCCCAGGAATATCACCACAAACAAAAATCCCTTGACCCTCACTTTGGAAACCACATAAAGAAGCTACATACTCCCAAGGTTTTCTATTCGGACATTTCTTCGCAATGTGTCCTTCTCCACCACAAAATCCACACATAAAAACTGTCGGACAATTAAAAGCTAGATGACCAAGCTTACCACATCTATAACAATTACCAAGAACACGCTCTTCTTTAGTATCTCCACCCCCCAACGAATCAGAAGAATCACTCATCTTTCCCTTACTCAAAGTAGAACAACCACTAGCAAGATCTTCTACATTGCCCTTATCTTTTCTCAGATTGACACCACCCTGCAGAATAGAATCATACCTCGAAGCATCTCGGCTTCGTTCCCAAGTGTTCGATCTACCACGTCCAGCAAAACGCCCACCATCACCGCGAAAGAAACGACCGCTTCCTCTTCGGCCGCCCCCTCCGCGATCTCCCCCGAGTGGATCCATGCTAGCACTAGACCCCCTCACCACTTGAGCAAAAGTTCTATGGTCTAAAGAGCCTCTGGGAGCAGATCGCCACCCCGTCGTAACCCTAGATGAAGGGCAGAATTTCTTCCAGAAATGACCAAATAAAGTATCACCCACCCCAAAGAATTTTATATTCACCGTGTCTTCCTGACGAATATTCATAGCATCTTTCTATTCACCATGGCCCACCGCACGGTGACTGTGAAAACGAATAGGTATCGCAAATTTACCAAATACCACCTCCATCTTAGCAAAAATATCACATTCACCACACCGAAATACCTCCCTGGTATCGCAATCTTCTAGAATCCCCAAAATCGTTGACGATGAATCTCGCCGGAATAAGTAAAATTCACCAACATTTTTGCGAATTTGATTCCACCACCACCAATCCAGAAGTAAAATCCAAAACTTACCACCTCCAATCGCAAAATCTCAAAACCAAACGATCAAAACAACGAAAATAAAACTCTCAGCACCGAAGAAATTACCCAGCACCTGAACGCCTCCACGAAATTACCCAGTGATGGCGGACCTTGGCCGGATCCGGCCGGTGGCAGCGACACTGGAGGGAGCCGAACCGAGAAGATCAAGCACACGTGGGCAGAGGAGGTGCTGCGGAGCCGGCGGTGTCGGGGCTAGCTCCAACCAATGGCGGCGGCGGAAGGGCACATGGCATCGAGGTTCTAATCTGGTGATTTAGCATGGCATCGAGGTTCTAATCAAGGGCTCATTACGTTGCTGGTCAGCTTTGAGATGTAGTATACGTCTCATAGCGCCTTGTGTTGTCCGATCTTCCCCTTGAGCAACACTGTTCCTCATCCTGCAATAGCAACTCTTGAATCATCATCGAACCGGACAGTGCCAGCAGCGGTGGTGTCCAGTTCCACGAACTGATCTCTTCGCCCGGCCATATGATTAATTGCTTGTGCCTGTATCAAGGTACCAGACTTTCCCGTCGTCTGACACTTTTCCACCATGGCGAAGTAGAGGAAATTAGGCAGGAAGACGATGAAGAAGATGAGGAAGAGGAAGATCAGGGATTCAATAGTATCCCGGATGCCACGCAAAACTGAAGATACACTAGTTGACTTTGGTGATGATGAGCTAGATCAGATGCTGTGTGACGGAGAGAGAGACTACATAGATGAAAAACAGTTTGAGAAGTTCCAGCGCATGTTAGAGGACCACCGAACTCCGTTGTACACAAACTATGGGCAGGGCGACAAAAAGTTACGTAGTACACTAGAACTCATGCAATGGAAGGTCACAAATGGTGTGTCAGATAAGAGATTCGATGAGCTGTTATCACTCCTAAAGAAGTTGCTTCCAGAAGATAACACACTGCCCGAATCTACATATAAAGCAAAACAAGTCATCTGTCCTTTGGGATTAGAAATACAGAAGATACACGGATGTCCTAATGATTGTATCCTGTATCGCAATAAGTACGAGGATTTTGATGTTTGTCCAGTGTGCAAAGATATGTGCTCTCAAGGCATTGATTAATACGACTAACTAGTTACACATATGTTGCAATATATGAATAGGTTTCACTGGATCCTTCTTATCGTCAAACTTGATAGTAGTAAGATCACAGTTCATGACTCAAGAAGGAAACCGGTAGAAAAATATCAATATATCATTGACGTCCTAAATAGGGCATTCGCGAAGTTCCAACAAAGGAACAAAGGATGTTTTGAGAACGAATTCCATGTCGAATTGAGCACTCACGTACGTGTATGTCCTAAAGAATATTAATATGTCGTGACAGTTTTTCATCCCAATAATTGTTTTCTATTCAAATTTCACCGCCTACAGGTTCTGCAACAGATGGCTGGAAACAACTTATATGGCTATTGTATATGCCACTATATTCAAAATCTTATCCACGGCGATGTGCCGACAAGCAACGCCGAGGTGCGTGTATGTAATAATAACAAATGATATATGCATATCAATTTTTTAGTACTTACACTACGTGTTCATGGCAGCCCAACATCGATATGCAAGACGTGATCCCGCTGCACCGGGTTTTAGCAATCCAAGAACAACTCGCCGGCTTCATTATGGATGAGATTGTATCCACCAAAGACGAGTTCTACGCTACGGGATGGAAAGATTGTCCTTCTATAAAGACAGGTGAACTGACGGAACCATCGTCTAAGGGCACAAAGAGCGATGCACGCAAGAAATGAGCTCAAGAATCGCCCTTGTACTATTTGAAACATGTAAACGTTGTCTATGCATGTGCTCATAATTATTTCATGTGATGATCATCATCAGCTTGTTCATTTTTTTATTTAATTATGTTTGTACTTTTGTGTAAGTGAACTTATGGTTGTGTGAATGAGTACGCATGATAATATATATTTAATTGTGCCAAAAAAACTCTCGTAGTTGTATTTAATTTTAATGTCAACATTCATATTGAAAACCACTCTCAAAACATATTCTACATTGAATATGATTAAAAGTACTGTGTTCTCAGCCTCTCCACAAGCGGTTGATAACTCTAACCGCCTACGGAGAGGCCACTCCCCATCGCTGGCTGAGAGCCTTTCCACAAGCGGTTGGTAACACCAATCGCTTCTGGAGAGCCCCCACGTGGCAGCTTCACGTACCAGCCTACCAGAAAACCTTCCCAACCGCTTGTGGTGTCATACCATAAGCGGTTGGGGGAATCGCGTGCACGCGGTTGTTTACAAGCGATTCCAAAACCGTTTGTGCAAGCGGTTTCTAACCGCTTGTGTAACCTCGATGCGCAGCAGTGATCTTTCCAAAATTAATTAACTTCCACGCCCATCACATGGTTATTTTTAATGTTATCGTCAAACTATACTTTTATAGAAGTAAGTGCCTCCGTGTGGTATATATATGTATACATGTGTTCAACGTACTACAAAATACAAATTATAAAAGGCCGAACAGATATGCATTGTCGCTGCATCAGTACGTAGCAAATGGCACAAGCTCCATTGGAGAGCAAACAACTGATGCCCACAAACATCCCATATGAGGACATTTCATCCAAAAGCTACGGAGAGCTTGCATCCAAACTTCCAACGAGAGAGGGTTGGCCACAGCCACTAGTTCTCTACAAGAAGTACTGGCTCAAGCCTCACTACGCCAAGAACGCCATGATCCTCCAAGATAGCTTCAAGCCTCGGCGCGACGACATCATCCTCGTGACACACCCCAAATGCGGAACCACCTGGCTGAAGGCCCTCGCCTTCGCCATCACCAACCGCTCCCGGTACGCCTGCAATGACCACCCGCTCCTCACTCGCCACCCTCATGAACTGGTGCCGTTCCTTGAGATCCCGGGCTACAAAGACCTTGCGTACGTTGAGACGCTCCCATCCCCAAGGCTTCTTGCAACACACATGCCTCTCTCGCTGCTGCCACGGTCGCTAGCTAGCCATGGTTGCCGGCTCGTGTACCTGTGCCGGGACCCAAAGGATGTCCTGGTCTCAAGGTGGCACTTTGAGAACAGGAAATGTAAAGGATCTGGTCTTGACTTGGACACCGCTTTCAGTATGTTTTGTGAAGGTTTCTCCTCCTATGGGCCTATCTGGAATCACTCTCTTGAGTACTGGAAAGAGAGCTTGGAGAATCCTGGCAATGTCATCTTCTTCAAGTACGAGGAGATGATGTTGGAACCGGTGAAACATGTCAGGAGGCTTGCCATGTTCCTTGGTGCCCCGTTCACCGAGGAGGAAGAAAGTGGTGGAGTTCCTGAGGAGGTGACAACGCTATGCAGCTTCCAAAAGCTTATAAGTGGCCTGCAAGTTAACCAGGAAGGAGTTATATTTTGCAGGGATGATGTGATTGTTGAAAATTCGTCCTTCTTTAGGAAAGGGAAGGTAGGAGATTGGGTGAATCACTTGAGCGACGACAAGGCGAAAAGGTTGGATTATATTGTGAAAGAGAAACTCAAGGGATCTGGTCTTGTCTTTTAATATATATTTTCCGTGGATTTTAATGTTTGGCACTATGCATGTGAACTATTTCAATTGACCTGCACACTGCCCCGGAGGTTTCTGTTTGCATGGAATTCTTTTCTTTGTAGTCCCCCCAGTTTTAGAAATAAGTGCACAAGCATATGATTTAAGGTTTGTAATCCCTCCACGCGTCCTTCTCAAGGCAAGTATATTCGTAGATCTCTTTTGTTTTCTGTAATGAATGATTTAATGTTTTGTTCCAACAGGTAAAAACAAGTTTGTCTAAGATCTATGGTATCTAAAATTAGTAACTGTTTCTTTGATGTTTTTGTTCATTTGTGCTGGATAATACAATAGGTACAGTTCTTTTATGCAAGTTATACCTGGACGTCAAGTTGCCCCAGATCTGCTGCCGCGCAATAGATGTATCTCTTGAAAATGACACATGCAATCGGTTGATCCTCTCTATTGTTTACAAGGACACCATCGCACTTTTCTTCTGTACTCTGATGCACTTAATTTCACATGATCAAACAATGCACGTTAGTTAGAATCATTGCTAACTCTTTGTCACTCTTACTCATGTAATGTGAAATTGGGAACAGTCTACCCCCCTCCTACTAGTGTGTTTTAATATGTGTAATAATTTTGCCGAATGTGTATCCAACAGCAAGGCCGTATCTGATATAAACTAGAAGAGAAAGAACATATAACTGTGTAATAATTGAACCATTTTAAAGCGCGTATCTACGTTAAACGGCATCACTACTAGAGAACAGGGCATCACAAGCGATTCAATACGCACCGCTTCTAATAGTTGCAACACAAGCGGTTCAATAGTTCTTCTAATAGTTGCAACACAAGCGGTTCAATAGTTCATGCCAGAAAACTCCTCTAGAAGCGGTTTGTAATTCGAACCACTTCTAAAGCCCAAGCAATAGAAGGGGTTCGTGTCACGAACCCTTTCTAAAGCCCAAGCATCTCTAGCAGCGGTTGGGGACACAAACCCCTTCTAAAGCCTCCTCTAGAAGCGGTTCGTATTACGAACCCCTTCTGTTGCTTGGGCTTTAGAAGGGGTTCGTATTACGAACCGTTGCTAGAGGCCCATTTTTGAATTGTTAAAAGGAAAGTTTGCCTTATGTCATCAAAGAGCACGCGTGGGTGGGTTGGCTAGCTGGGTGAGGCGTGGGTCACGAGGAGAGGTGAGGTCCTAGGTTCAAATCGCACATACCCTAATATTTTTTACCTTTTTAGACACCACTAGAACTACGAACCGCTTCTGATGCTTCCGCGAGCATTAGTCGCGGTTGCCTACAACCGATTCTAAAACCGGTTCTGAAACTTGTTTCGAACCGGTTGTGGTGGCTCTTTCGCTGGTAGTGTATCTTGGCTTAAAATAAATGCGACTAATGTTTAATTCGTGGAATCCACTTCCTAGTGATTCTACTTTCAAAATCTAGAATTGATTCAGATCTTGTTGAGTTAATTAACCCCTCCATCGCCCTCATCAATGGTTCATTAATTATTGTTAACTAAATTGTTTATCAATCTCCGGTGGATTACAGCGCACTGCACCATACCCGTCAAAGACGCACTACTACAGATCCGCCACCAAGACGGTTCACAACGCCATCAAGATCGGTTTTGAATCGGTATAAGCCATCGGACCGATGCCCCATGGCATCGGCCCCATTCTTTACGGTGCTGATATAGTATCGAGACGGTTGGAGGCCACACGTGGCTTTAGCTCGTGCCTCGCTGAAGCCCGATCAAGACGGTTGGAAGCACCAGCTGTATCGAGAAACTCGTTATTCGATCCGGTTGATTCCTCCAACCGATCGAGTAGGCACACGTGGCTTTAGCCGTGCCTCGCTGAAAGCCCGATCGATCTGGGTTGGAGGCACCAAGCGGTATCGATAAGCCGATGTTGATCCGGTTGGTTCCTCCAACCAGTCTTGGCAACCACCACTGAGCTATAAATAATATATATATATATATATATATGTATATATATGCGTGTGAGGTAATATATATTATATATGTGTTTGTGTGTGTTAAGTCTAATATTATATATATATATATATATATATATATATATATATATATATATATGTGTGTGTGTGTGTGTGCGCGCTAAGTCACAATTAATTAAAGCACATATAATCAATCATGCATAATTAACTGATAATTAAATCACAGAACTTTTATTAACAACTTTAATTACAACTATTAGGTATCACAATGAATCAATCATGCCTATATATAGTACACATACAGTTCACATAACTTTAATTATAGAACGTTCATCGTGATCTTTTATGTGCATCGCTCTTGGTATCCGTAGATGTCGATTTTTAGCGGTTCTGGGTCTTTATCGAAGGGCCCCACCTATTTGCCGCTGGAACGTGAAACTCGCCTCTCGGATCTATGACCTTATCGAAAATCCAGCCGACGAGTTGTTCTTGGATCGCTCTCACGGTCGCCGGCGAGAAATCGGACGCACATTGCAAGTCGGTAGCACCTCCGGTCAGGATGTGCATAATATGGCACACATAGTAGCTGCATAAATTGGTGCCCGACGGCTGACGCCAGACCTGTGGTGAAAAAAGCTAACAGCGTGAAATGGATGCATGGAAATGAAGTTAACTAACTCAAAAGCTACCCTGATGGCATACATACTCGAGAGGCAAGTGTAATATCGAATTCCTCGTTGAATTAAGCCCACGGTTCGATGCGGAACCGTGCGAATGCACTACACACGTGATTGCAAATTGAACATGATTAGAATTTGTTTAAAATAGAGTAGAACGAGCACAATAATGGAAAGAACAAGAATACCGGTTGAGAATGTCGATCAAGTTTTGGTACTTTTCAACTGGTCTCCTCAACGAGTTTATAACTGTGATCATGCTACGATCTAGCTCGATAATGAGAAGAATCCAGTGAAAGCTGTACATATATATGGCAACGTAGGTAACTAATTAGTTCTAACATCGTGTTGTGAAAAAAGATTAGAACGAGGCGGTACGAAAACACTTACTCAAAGTTGTAGGGTAAAAGTATCTTTGAATGATATTTTTGACCAATTAGCCCGTTGTATATGTTGGTCTCTGTATCGGCAGGGGATATTTTAACATTTGTCTCATTGATAACTAAAGGGTCAAGGAAGCCTGTGTTGAGAGTAGAAACACTTTTGCATCTTTCTATCTCCATTCTACATAAGATGAAATTAGTTAGGCTTGCAAGTTAGTATAGTGCAAGGGCCCACACGGTGGATTTTTGCAATTAAATAAGACACTTACAGAGTCCAGCAACTCAACATGGACACGTCGATGGCGTCTGACTGGTATAGCTCGTACATTACTGGCCATTGGACATAAAATTCCTTGTCGTAGTGAAAAAATGTTCTTCCTTGTACTTGACGGCAAATGACGGTAGGCCATGCTTGAACGCATCCAGGTACCATTCATAGAATTGGCGCATCCTAGTTGGTAGCTGGCCAATCTCCTCACGCCTGACCAGGGAAGCGCTCGGTGTAAATTGCCATCTAACTTCTGCAGCTTCAATCTGCATGTCGCCTAATATTTGCTCCAGGTGAAGACCAGTTTTTCTTTGATGAATTTTTGCATCTCCTTGGCCTTCTGATCAGCTGATGACGTCGTCTTCTTTGACGTCTTCTTCTTGGACCTTTCCTTGACCAATGTGCGCTCGTAGTCAGATACACGAGGTTTTTCCTTTTTGTCCTTCAAATTTTTCACTGTCCTCAAGCCTTTTAGAAATTCTTCCGTACCAGGCTGAACCTTCTTCTCTGGTGACTTGGGTTTAAAAAATTTAGTGACATCGGCTCTGACTACTTTCTCGGTCTCCTCCTCCGTCATATCGTACGCCCGCTTTGCAAGTGCAGCTAGCTTCTTGGGTTGGGTAGACCTTGTCCTCTTCTTGTTCTTTGGCGGGCTTGCTTGTCTTGGGCGACGATGTTGGAGTTGGAGTTTCGCGTGCGAGGCTTGGTGCAGGAGACGGGCTTCTTCTCGGAGGCATCTCCTTTGTTGACGATGGAGGTGATGACGGACAGCTTATGTGTGCCGGAGGTGATGAAGGTGTTGGAGAGGACACGTTCATGTGATCTCGAAAAATAATGTACTTCTTCTGCCATTGGATGAAATTATGGACTGCCTCTCCTAACTTCGTAGTCCCGTCACCTCCGGAAATATCGAGGTCCGAGTCCTCGCACACGGGCATACCTCCTCCACCGAGACCACGAGTAGCCCTAAGATTATCTGTTGGCCATGGATGACCAACTGCTCCACCGGTCGACCATGCCGTGAGGCGCCTTGAAAGAGATGTTCCTCACTTGGACGCAGCTCACAAGGTGTCATTGCGTGATGTCATCCATGGGCGATGGCCCAAGTCGCCGGGCAACCCACGGAAGCTGGTATGCCGCCGCCATGAGGACTAATGAGGTCCGGATTAGCAGGAGGTTCCTGGCCCGCATCTAGCCGTTGGCTCAAGGCCGAAATCAAACTTCTCATGAACTCGTCTCCATCAAACCCTTCTCCCGCCATCGTAGTTTCGTAGTCTATAAGAAGGCATTGAAAATTAACGAAAAAATATTAACAAAAGTATACTTGCACATTTCATATATAATTATACATTTCACATATATACTTATACATAAACGGGTGACAACGAGGAGGGCGGTGGGGAAGATGAGGTAGATGAGGACGGGCGACAGCGACGAGGACGGTATATACATTACATTTCACAATTAATTGACATACATCTTAGAATTCAAATTTGTTATAAAATTGGCATATACATATACATCTCAAAATTCATATAAATAAGATACAGAGGTCAGAATGTCTTCCATTCTCTAAAAACTAGTACATACAAATAAGATAGAAGATACACTATTCGATCACATTTATTGAGCGGGATATCTTTTCCAAGATTACCGATGATGCTAAAGTAGAGCATTTCCAAATGATGAAGACCCTAAAATAATATTATAAGGTACTATTTCCATCATTCCATGCTCATTTTATTAATTGCATGCTATGTTCTATTTTTTTCATGTAAAAATTTATATCTTGGACCAATTATTTGGAAATTTAACTACTTTACTCCCAGCTGAAATCTGGATCCGCCATCGAGGTTTGGGCATTTAAATCGAACACTGGGCGCACCGTGATTGTGCTCTGTTGGCCGTCTTGCGCTCTGTCGGTCGTGCCGCTTTGGTCACGCCTCCATCATACTTGCCCGAGCCCGCACTCACCGCCCTATGCTTTCACACTGCACCTTGCCGAGGTGCGAGGAAGGAAGAGAGAGGAGCACAAGGAGCACCTTGCTCACGGGTCGTCGGAGGCGAGGAAGACGGCAGCCTTGGGGTCGTCGGTGACGTGGAGGACGGCGCATACAAGGGGTCGTCGGTGACGGAAGGACGGCGGCGCGCACGGGTCGTCGGAGGAGAGGAGGACGGCGGCGTGGGTCATCGGCACGGGGAAATGAAAGCGGCGTCGGTGAGAGAGGTTGGAGACAATAAAACAGTTATGCCTCCAACCGCTCTCGCTTTTATAATTTATATGATGGTGGCATCAGTCTCGGTTGGTATCGTCCACCGGGACTGACCAAACATCAGTCTGTAACCAACCGGGACCAACGCCCGTATCAGGTGGTGCCCTAGGAACCATCAGTCCCGGTTGGTATCACAAACCGGGATAGAATGCTCGCTTAGTCCCGATTGAGGAAACCAACCGGGACGGAATCTCCCTTAGTCCCGCTTAATTACACCAACCGGGACTGATTTGCCAAAAAAAAAGGCGCGAGCTCGGAGCCCGCGCTCAAGCGCACGCTGCTAGCAGCCTCACCGACTTATGGGCCCATCTCTGGTGGGCCCCACTATCATCGGTACTAATTTGCTATTAATATCTCCAAAATTATAGAAAACTGTTGGGAGCCTTGAAATTTCTCTTTAATTTTTCAAATTTTAGTATAAATTTTCACATTTTATATAAATTCAATTATTGCTTCATGGCTTACTAAAAAATAATAAATCATACTTATTCCACACTAAACTGATTTCAAAAAATAAAATAAATTAAAAATTCACATATTCTTTACAATTTAATTTTCCAACCATCTTAATACAGATTTTCACCTTTTTATATAAATTCAATTATTGCTTCCTTCTTTAATAAAAAATCATAATTCATACACAGGTTTAATTGCTAACATACTTTGTAATTTATGACAAATTACTACCACTAACATGTGGGAACTACAAGTCCGTGATCTCCATTTTGGGGGAAGTAATCCCGGTTGGTGTCTCCAACCGGGACTACGTAAATCCCGGTTGGTATCTCTAACCAGGACTATGTGGGAATTCGAAACGATGCAATGTTGGCGCGAACCGAGGAGCCGCCTCTGCCTCTGCCAAAAGGCCTCTTCTATAAAACCGACGATCTTCCTCTACCTAATTAACCGTCTTCCTCTTCGATCAATGGCGTCTTCCTCTTCCTCTTCCTGTTCCTCTAACTCCACCCCACCACCATCACCAATGCCTGCGGGTCTGCCTCCACCGCCGCCGCCGTCTTCCGAGGACGAGAGTCCCCTCGAAGCGATTCGTCATAACCGCCGAGGAAGGAGTCCGTCTTCTACCCGGCGGAGTTGTCGATGTCGGACGAGTTGTCCGACGAGGACGAGGACGAGGAGGACTTCGACGACGACGATGTCGTCGCGCAGGAGGACGAGGACGAGGAGGAGGAGGAGGACGGTCCGGAGGAGGAGGAGGACGACGACGACGCCGCCTCCGACGATGGCACCGACGCCGACGACGAAGACGAAGACGACGATTAGTTATTAATAATAGAAATTAATTATTAGTTAATTAGTATATTATTAGAAATTAGCTTTTAGCATCTTTTGTGGTAACCCGTGGGACATTGTACAGGGTACCATTATTTGTAAATTATTATAATGGTATAATATATGTACATTTCCTGTAATATATGTTGTTTTTGGACCCATAAGATTTGTCCTCACATTTTTTGAGCCTATTACTATTTTTCTACAAAATTTTTATACATTTATTCACAAATACATTCATGTACCATAAATTAAAAATAAAAAGTATAAAACATAAATTAAAAATCAAAAGTATAAAACATTCTGTATTGATACTAAACAAAATCACATTGGAAGTTGCTGTAATACACCGGGACTTCTCCCTTTCGAATTTATACGATGAGGGAATCAGTCCCGGTTCGTGTCATACACCGGGACTAACATCACATCAGTCCCGGTTGGTGTATTACACCGGGACTGCTTGCTTATATCAGTCCCGGTTGGTGTAACAAACCGGGACTGAATGCTCACTTAGTCTTGACAGATTACACCAAAATAAAGAATCTGTTGGCCTGGAAGTGACTCGAACCCGTGATCGCACCGGGGAGCCCGCGCTCAAGCGCACGCTGCTAGCCAGGGGAGAGGAGGGGGTTTTGATCGGTTTTTCACGGCACGAATCTTTTTTGTACCCTTCTTAGGACATAGGGATCAGCTCACTGACATGTGGGCCCATCTCTGGTGGGTCCCACATGTCATTGGTACTAATTTGCCATTAATTTCTCGAAAATTATAGAAAACTGTTGGGAGCCTTGAAATCTCTTTAATTTTTCAAATTTTATTATAAATTTTCACCTTTTATATAAATTCAATTATTGATTCATTGCTGACTAAAAAATAATAACTCATACTTATTCCACACTAAAATGATTTTCAAAAAATAAAATAAATTAAAAATTCATATATTCTTTACAAATCATACTTATTAATACAGATTATCACCTTGTTATATAAATTCAATTGTTGCTTCCTTGCTTAATAAAAAATCATAATTCATACACGGGTTTATATAACACGGTTCGACTTATTTGCTAACATACTTTGTTTTTACAAGTGATCCTTTATTATGATCGTGTCATACATAGGGGATTCCTCTATATCATTCAAGATAGTAATGTCTACGTCCACCATAAAAGGAGGTAGCTCGTCGAACTGATTGTACTCTTCTTCATCTGTGACGCCCTCAACTCCGATGATCCTTCTTTTACCTGGAAGAACCACATGGCGCCTTGGCTGATCGCTAGTCTTCGCTTCATTTGTTATCTTGATGTAGGCTTGTCATACGCTTCTTACTTTTAGTAGGCCTGTCATACCTTTTTCGGTTTCTTTGTTCATGTCCATTACGTAGAATACCTGTGTCACATCATTTGCGAGCACGAACGGTTCGTCCCTATAGGCCACTTGCTTGAGGTCCACAGTTGTCATACCGTACTCGTCGATCTCAACAGCTGTCAATTTGACCCATTGGCACCGAAACAAATGGATTTTTAAAGGTCTATACTCGAGCTCCCAGATATCTTCTATGTAACCATAGTAGGTGTCCATCTTTCTATTTTTGTCCAAGGCATCTATACGGACACCGCTGTTTTGGTTGGTGCTCTTGCTATCCTGGGCAGTCGTGTAAAATGTGTACCCATTTATCTCATACCCATGGAATGATACGATTGTCATGGATGGTCCCCAAGCCAAGAGTTTCAACTGTTCATTGTCTGTTCGGGAGCCCATCAGTTTCTTTTGTAACCAACCACCGAAACAATCCATTTGCTCTAGTGCGATCCACTTTTCTGACTTCTCTGGGTACTGGTCGCGTAGAATCATCTCATGTTCATAGATAAACTCAGCCACTACAGTTGCTTGTTTGAAGACTGTGAAATGTGCTTGTTTAAATGAAAGTAGATCGTTGATAAAGAATTTTCTTCTCCCTAGAGTTCCTTTTCCCCGTAGCCTGCCCTCATGGCGTGAAACAGGGACGCCAATCGGATTTAGCTCATCAATGTAGTCGACACAGAACTCAATCACCTTCTCTGTGCCAACACCCTGTGCAATGCAGCCTTCTGGACAAGACCGGTTCCGAACATATTTCTTTAGGACACCCATATACCTCTCGAAAGGGAACATACTATGCAGGAACACGGGTCCGAGAATTTCTATCTCTTTGACAATGTGGACCATGAGATGGACCATAATATCAAAAAAGGACGGAGGGAAGATCATCTCAAGGTTGACCAGACTATCGACCACGTCATCCTGCAGCTTAGATAAGTTTCGTGGTTCGATGACCTTCGTGACACGCGTTGAAGAACAAGCTGACTTTACGATTGTCCCTCGTACCAAATCCGTGAGAATACCTCTCGGCGCCCATCGGGAGCAAGCGTGTCATCAACATATGACAGTCATGTGATTTCAGGTGTACTATCTTATTCTCTTTCGTGTTGATGAGTCTCCTTATGTTCGAGGAGTATCCAGAAGGGACCTTCACACTGTTAAAGAACTTAATCATGTTTTTTTTCTCTTCGTTGCTCAAAGTGTAGCTCGCAGGGTGGAGGTAATGTTGTCCTTTCGCTCTCTTTTCTGGATGTAGGTCGTTCCTGAGTCCCAGTAGATGCAGGTCCTTTCGTGCTTGAAGTGTATCTTTTAATTTACCGTACATATCTAGGAAGCCTAGCAGGTTCACGCAGACATTCTTCGTGATATGCATGAAGTCCAGTGAGTGGCAGACCTCTAAGTCTTTCCAGTAAGGTAAATCCCAAAATATTGACTTCTTCCAAATGGGCTTCTTATGACCTTGTTCAGTCGGGACAGATTTGCTACCAGGACCCTTTCTAAATACTACTTTCAGATCCTTTACCAGAGAAAATACAAGTGTCCTACTGCGATGCAGGGGATTCTTACGTTTCTCTTCTGTCCCATCGAAATTCTCACCCTTCCGTCGTAACTGGTGCTTCAAATGGAGGAACCTACGGAGGCCCATGTACACGACCTTTCGGGAGTTTTTCAGATACTTGCTGTCCGTATCCTCTAAGCACTGGATGCAGGCTCTATATCCTTTGATAGATAGGCCTGACAAGTTACCAAGTGCAGGCCAGTCGTTGATGGTTACGAATAGCAATGCACGTAGGGTGAAGTGCTCTCTTTTATACTCATCCCATACACGTACACCATCGGTCCACAGCATTAGCAGATCTTTCACCAACGGTTTGAGGTACACGTCGATGTTGTTTCCAGGTTGCTTCGGCCCTTGGATAAGCAAGGTCATCATATTATACTTTCGCTTCATACACAGCCAAGGAGAAAGGTTGTAGATACATAGAGTCACGGGCCAAGTGCTGTGACTGCTGCTCATCTCGCCGAACGGGTTCATCCCATCCGTACTCAACCCAAACCTTATGTTTCTTGCATCCTCAGCAAAGTCCGGGTATTTTCTATCGACTTTCCTCCACTGGGAGCCATCAGCGGGGTGCCTTAGCCTTCCGTCGTCCTTACGATCTTCTTTGTGCCAGCGCATCATCTGGGCATGCGCTTTGCTCGCAAATAAACGCTTCAACCGGGGGATTATAAGGAAATACCAGACCACCTTAACGGGGGGTCTCTTCTTCTGACGCTGCCCCTCTTCCTCTCCTTGGTCATCACGCCTAGTTTTATACCTCGAAGTTCTGCACACCGGACAAGCTTCCAAATCCTCGTACTCATTGCGATACAGGATACAATCGTTTCGGCATGCATGTATCTTTTGTACCTTCAACCCCAAAGGGCAGACAACTTGCTTAGCATCGTACTTAGTTTCAGGCAGTGTGTTATCCTCTGAAAGCAACTTCTTTATGAGGCATAACAACTCGTCGAATCCCTTATCAGACAATCCATTGGTCGCCTTCCACTGCATGAGTTCTAGCGTGGTACGCAATTTTTTGTGGCCCTGTCGGCAGTTTGGGTACAATAGTGTTGTATGGTCCTCCCATAGGTGCTGGAACTTTTCGTAATGTCTTTCATCGGTGTATTCTCCCTCTCCATCAAGCAGCATCTGTTCTAGGTCATCATCGCCAAACTCCCCTAATGTATCTTCGAAAGAACCGTGTTGGCCAGCATCGGGGTTATTGTTGTCCCCTGATCTTCTTCTTCTTCAACATCTTCTCGTATAGTCTCTTCTTCACCATGCTTGGTCCAACAGGTATAGTTTGGCATTAAACCTCTTGAGAGCAAATGGAAGTGAAGGTGGCTGGATTTTGTCCACTCCTTCTCATTCTTGCAATCTATGCATGGACAACATATGTAGCCTGACTTCGTGTATGCATCGGCTGCACGAAGAAAAGCTTGCAAACCCTGCAAGAACTCCGGGGTGCGTTGGTCCATGTACATCCATCGCCGGTCCATCTACATTATGTTACATCAAGACAGCTATTAGCATTTTTTAACATTTTCTTTTAATTTGTACTAATTACTACTAATTTGTGATAGCATTGGCCGCAGCGAGTGTCATGTCCGGCCATGTACGTAACGCGCGAGGTGAAACAAATCCGATAGCAAGTGGCGACCCTTTTTTTAGAGACAAGCATCTGATCGACAACTTCTAGCTAATTAATTGTTTACAACTTTTTATAAAGACCCTTTTTAATTGTTTACACCTTAAATCTACCCTTCTAGATAGTGAGGACACTTCTTGCTTCTAGCTAGATCAATCTCCAAACATCCGATCGACAGCTGATCTTTTTATACACAGCTATATAGACGTATGAAACTGAGGATCTCTCTTTTAATTAAGAGGACTACTGTGTGGCGCTTTCTTTTGTTAGGTAATTCTTTAAGTTTAATTTGAGGATCTGTAAGTGACACGATGTAAACAATTTCGCCAACCTTTTAGGAATTACCATGATAAAAGGTGTTATTGGTGGGTTCTCTTAATAAAATAACCAAACAAATTTTGAAGTACATTAATTTTTTAACAGAAACTTCAGCCATTTTACAGTCCATTTCAGACAGTAGAAAATTACAAATTGAAATTTAAATTAAATTTTTTCATCCAAAAAACTAATAACTCTCCCATAAAATTGCATAGTGATATTTTCTCCTATCTTTGGATATGGACTCGAATTAACAACAGCCAAAAAGCACCTGGCAAGCACAAAAGATAATGTAGCATGGAGTTTAATTCCCAATCACCAGAGAAGGCACCAGAGTCTACTAGTTACCGAGTGTACTTGCTTTGCTATGAATTGAAAGAACAATAATGCGTCCTACCATATTGTAATCAATGTGTTTGACTCATGCATCCAACTACTATTATAATCTCGACTGCATTTATTTTTATTTTGTGTCATTAAAACATTCATGTGATATAAATACAGTAAAATAGCAAAACAAACTAAATCAGTAGAAATCTATGTTGATAATTAAAAGTTTCAAAAAATTGAACATAGTAAAATAAGAAAACGATGTAACAATAAAGGGAAATTACTCTTACGATATATGAACCGTTGGATCAAAAAATGATGGATGGTGGTGGAGATAAAAACTTCGCCCTACCACCACCATCATAAGCCTCCATTTAATACCAGAGATAATTGAGATCAATTGGTGTGGAAGCCACGGTTTCATTTCGTGCTAGCTGTAGGGATATTGATTTTAGATTTTATTTGTGCGTAGGGACGAGTATGTTGCAACTAATCTAACCAAGGGCAAGCCTTCTTTTCATCCATGTGCGCTCGTGGCCTATTGATGTATCGGAGTTTTTAAAAATATGCCTAAGTGTTAATCACCCAAATCATGAATAAGTATGTCAGATGACATAATTTTTGATACAAAAATAAATATCCAAAGAAACACTACTAGAGAAGTAGACATTACTACCGGTCCATCACTACCGGTTGGATATCAACCCGTTGTGATGGTTGCATCACTACCGGTTCAACGGCTACAAGGGCATCCAAGGCCAGGGCGGGGTTAGAGGTGGTTGTTTTACTACCGGTTGGAACCTTAATCTGGTAGTGAATCTTCCACTACCGGTTTGTGATACCAACAGGTAGTAGATGATTGGGTTCCCAACCGATTGGTATCATCAACCGGTAGTAGATCACTACTCCCGCCCCGCGATTTAAATAGTCGTCTTCCTCCCAAAGCCGTCGCCCATGAACAGAGAAGGGAGGGAGGTGTTGCCCGTTGCGATTTTTGAAATTTGGGGGGAGGTGCTACCCAAATTTTTTAAAATTTGGTGATTTTACTCCAATCCAAGTGCTTGAAGGTTAGTAACATCAACCTCACTTTATTTGTAGTTACATGTAGGTACCTTTTTGCTTTAGATTTGGAGAAAATGTGGTTTTTTCATGATTCGTGAAAGCTTTTGAATCTAGATCCAATCCAAGTGCTGGCCGTGCCGATTTTTGAAATTTGAGGGGAGGTGCTGCCCAAATTTTTCAAAATTTGGTAATTTTACTCCAATCCAAGTGTTTAAAGGTTAGTAACATCATCCTCACTTCATATAGCTAGCTCACCTCATTTTTGAAGTAGATTGTTAAAAACTTGTTATATATGTTTGAAGTTTACTTAGATTAAGATATAGCTCCAATTGAAGGTGGGGATGTAGCTCAAATTTGGAATTGGAGTTCACATGATGGACCAAGGATTTTGAATCTAGAGTTAGCTCGATCATTTTTGGAAGTAGATTGCAAATAACTTGTTATGTATGTTTAGAGTTCACTTAGATTATGATGTAGCTCTTATTGAAGGTAGGAATCTAGCTCAAATTTAAAATTGGAGTTACTTGATCGATGAAGGATTTAATTTAAAATTTAAAAACTTTTGGTACATATTTGACTAATTTAATTGATTAATTTATGTGCATTTTGAATAGCCTAGAAAAGGGCTAGAGTCTAATTTAGCTCTAATTTATGTACATCGTAAATTAATGTAGGTTTTGAGATTCTAAAAATTGATAAATCATCATGTGAAAATTAATTAAAAATTAGCTTTCTACATCCTATTGTAGATGGATCGGCAATGGACGTACAACACGGACCGACGCCCGAAGGAGTACATCGAGGGTGTGCAAGCTTTTATCAGTGCGGCCGTTGCGTGCAAGCCGTCAGGCTTTATATGTTGTCCATGCCTGGACTGCAGGAATGAGAAGGAGTATTCAAACTCAAGGCCCCTTCACAGCCATTTGCTCCAAAGAGGTTTCATGCCTAATTATATTTATTGGACCAAGCACGCTAAAGAAGGAATTATACAGAAAAATGATGAAGAAGAAGAGGGAGACAGCATAAACCTGGACGCAGCCCAATACGGTTCAATGGCAGATACATTGGGGGAGTTTGATGGGGATGATTTAGATCAGATGCTGCGTGATGGTGAGGGAGATTACACCGGTGAAAGACAATTCCAAAAGTTCCAACGCTTGTTAGAGGACCACAGAACACTCTTGTACCCAGACTACGAGCAGGGCCACAAAAAGTTGCGTACCACGCTTGACTTGATGCAATGGAAAGCGACAAATGGTTTGTGCCATAAGGGATTCGACGAGTTGTTATGTCTTATTAAGAGGTTGCTTCCAAAGGATAACACGCTGCCTAAAGTACTTACGAGGCCAAGCAAGTTGTCTGTCCTTTGGGATTGGAAGTACAGAAAATACATGCATGCCCTAATGACTGTATCCTTTGTCGCAAGGAGTATGAGGATTTGGATGCTTGTCTAGTGTGCCAAGCATCACGGTATAAGATTAATCGTGATGACTCAGGGGCGGTAGAGGAGGAGCCCAGGAAGAAGAGACCCCCACTAAGGTGGTGTGGTATTTTCCTATAATCCCCCGGTTACAGCGTTTGTTTGCGAAAAAAGCGCATACCCAAATGTTGCGTTGACACAAAGAAGCGCGTAAAGATGACGGAATGCTAAGACACCCCGCTGATGGCTCCCAATGGAGGAAGTTAGAACATTCCCTGACTTTGCAGAGGAGGTGAGGAACATAAGGTTTGGCTTGAGTACGGATGGGATGAATCCTTTTGGCGAGATGAGGAGCAGTCATAGCACTTAGCATGTGACTCTATGTATCTACAACCTTCCTCCATAGTTATGCATGAAGCGGAAGTACATTATGATGCCGTTGCTTATCCAAAGCTCTAAGCAATCTGGAAACGATATTGATGTGTATCTTAAACCATTGGTTGAAGATCTACTAAAAATGTGGAACGATGATGTGCAGGTATGCGATGAGTACAAACGAGAACATTTCACCCTACGTGCCATGTTATTTGTAACCATCAATGACTGGCCTGCACTTGGGAACCTAGCGGGCCTAACTAACAAATGATATAAAGCCTGCATCCAGTGCTTAGATGATACTGACAGCATGTATCTAAAAAACTGTCGGAAGGTTGTGTACATAGGCCACCATAGGTTTCTTTTTACAAATCACCCGTTACAGAAAAAAGATAAGAATTTTAACAGGAAACCAGACCATCGTACTAAGCCTACGCATCGTAATGGGACACGGGTATTCGCTATGGGAAAGGATCTGAAAGTGTGCTCATTGATAAGGGTGCTGGTAGCAAACCTGTCCCGAGTGAAGAAGGCAAGACACCCATGTGGAAGAAGAAGTCAACTTTTAAGGACTTACCTTATTGGAAACTCTTAGAGGTCTGTCACTCAATTGATGTCATGCACCTAGTGAAGAATGTTTGCGTCAACCTGCTAGGCTTCCTAGATATGTACCGCAAATCAAAAGATACACTTCAAGCACGAAAGGACCTGAAACAATTAGAACTAAGAAACGACTTACATTCGGAAAAGAGAGAGAAAGGACAACATTACCTACATCCTGCCAACTATACTCTAAACAAGGAAGAGAAAAACATGATCCAGTGCTTGAACAGTATTAAGGTCCTGTCCGGATACTCCTCGAACATAAAGAGACTCATCAACATGAAAGTGAGAAAAATCGTACACTTGAAATCCCATGATTGTCACATGTTGATGACACAGTTGCTTCCAGTTGCAGTGAGAGGTGTCGCGCCCCTTCTCGGCTTACCTTGCGAGAATTGGTCGGACCTGCACTAGTCCCTGGATCAGTACACTAGTGCATACCATTTACATAGCCGGATTATTTCATACAAGCAGAAGACTTATAGTATACTAAATACCTACATTAAGCCCAAAGGCTATTAAATATTACAACACGGCACATTGGCCCAAAATAGTTAAGAACAACAAAAGATCAGAGTGCGATAAAAGATCCAAAAGAGTCTCTTGCCGGCTATGCCTAAGCAATCGACTGGAGAGACGCCCTAAGCCTCGACTTGATCGTCAGCGAACTCCTGTTCATCGTCTTCATGGCAGGCATCTTTGTCTTGCTTATACTCTCCATCTAAAAGAGTATAAGTATGCGAGGTCAGTGTCATCCAAACACTAGCGAGCTAACACCCAACCCAATGCATTTAGTGATAGAGGTTTCAAAGGAAAGGCTGGGTTTATTTATTTGTAGATAAGACAGTTTTGGAAATCAAAACCTATGACTTAGCAATTTAACCAAATTCCATATCAAGTTGATTATTTGTCATATATCCATTTCAATGCACATATCAATCCCATGGCAGTTTACATGCACACTGCCAAACGTTTTCTTCCCACTCCCGCCATCATCTTCCGAGTGTGGCGCACTCGTTGTGGATCACATTCCCCAACAAAGTACCCGGTCTTGTCCTAGCTGGGCTGCCGACCCACGCTAGACTCAGGGCTCTCTGTAAGAATGGACCTAGATCATCCTCGGATGACGACATAAAACTGTCTTCACCTCAAGCATGGCAGCAGACAGGGTACGCCCGCAGGTCGTAACTACCCCTGAATCCCCAATACTTGCACTACCGCGCGATGGCCGGCGCGTCGTGGTGTTAGGAACTATCTCCCGCAGCGAGATAGTCGATGGCGTCCACACTGCATCCTCGATGCACCCGTCTGGGGAATCCTTAATTCAGCCCACCGATCCACGAAGGGCCTCACCCTTATGCACTTCCTTCTTTTCGCTAACTTCGCACCCTCCGTGTGAATCACACGATGTGGCGGAACCCTCCTTTGGGGCAGCAAGACGGCATTACGCGGATCTCGCCGCTCCTCTTCCATGCACTACGATGTGGGCGATTAGCTTCCTCAAACCACGTAGCCCAGCTACTTCTTCTCTTACCCAATGCCAGACCCAGTATGCATTATAGCACATCACAACCATACACACACTGGCATGCCAGGCCCAAATTCCAGTTAACCATATTCATTGTGTGATCATGTCCGGTGAATGTCGGTTCACCGTTCCGAGGCAATTCTAAGCCTAAAATTAATAGTTGGACCTGAGCAATGTCTAAGTAAGATTTTAACCAAGACTTAGGAGTCTAAATCATTTTATTTAACCTAGCTCGGCTAACAAGGGTGATATTCAAGGCGATCAATAGCAAGCCAAATGACAGATGATTAATTCAAGGCAAAATCATCATGGTAAATTGATAGCAAGTAAATAAATGGCATAATATATCATGATTGAACAAATAGGCATAAATACTTAAAACACATGCAATTTAATACTTGTAAAATAAATACTTTAGAAGTATGGGATTCAATATGATATTATTGGATGTTAACTCGCACTAGGGAAAGTGCATTCTCTCCCTAGTAAAAGCAACTTTCTATAGGAGAAGTGTTGACTCGCACTAGGGAAAATCAAGATTCTCACTAGTAAAAGTGAACACCCAAAAGGGTAGGTATTAACTCACACTAGGGAAAGCTAACTCTCCCTAGTAAAAGCTAAGTTCCTATAGGAGAAGTGTTAACTCGCCTGGATCCTGTGAATCCAAAACCTGGGTCTTGATCTCCTGGTTGCTCCGCGGGTCATCGGAATCTATCGCGAAGAGCCAAGTAATACAAATAAACACCAAAGTATGCAGAAAATATGATGTATGAAATGCAGACGCAGCTAGGATCGCAGCTATCTACGCGTCGCTTCTTGTTACAGAGATTCCTAAATAAGTTTCTCTACTTATCGAGGAAGTTCCATGAGCTACTAATGTACAATAACTCACAAAAAGATAACGGTGGTGGGAGCGTTATGAAGATGATATGCGATGATGCATAATGCTACCCCTAATAGTTCACCCTTAGATTTAGGAAATAGGTATATAAAGCAAAATAAGTTTTGTTTGAAGAATTTCCTTCATTTATTTAAAGTATGAGCTAGTTATATAATTACGGTGTGAGTGAATGAGTGTGTTTAGTCATATCTAACACCCTTTATAATTGCTTAGTAGCTACTGTATTTTAATACTTAAATACTTCCTATGGCCTATAACTTAGCTTGGGGACATTTTTTGGAATAATACTTTGTTCTAATATTTTCTAACAAGGTAGTATATTTAATAATTGCATATAGGTTACTATGCTTTATAGTTTTGATTAAATGTTTAATTAGAGTTCTAAATATTCCGAAGATCATGTACTGTTATTGTAACAGCCCAGCTGTTAAATTTCGTATAGCTATATATATCATTAGCATGTTCATTCGTTTTTATGTTGGTTTACAAAAAAATTTTGCATTCAACCACCATGCTCTATGGTGGGAACATTAGGTTTTAGCTTTAAACCCTCTAGCCAACCCACTAGAGTAGTGACGGGCATGTTCCCTAAATACCCGAGCTAGCTGTAGCTTGCCCGAGTAAGGTAGAGTCCACCCGAGCTCTATCAAGCAAGGTAGTGACTGTGCCGGACTTCACCGAGCTCTACCCGAGCTTGGTTGCTACCCATCCGAGCTGATTATCACTTGCCCGGGCTAGAAGATCTCCGGAGGAATCTACCCGAGCTATAGACGGTTAGACCGAGCAACAGAAGACCCGACCGGGCAAGGAGAAGCTCGTACCTATTCAAACAATCCAGCCACCACCTCTATTATTTATTCCTTTTTGCCTTCCGGCAGTATCAGCCGAATCTTTCATCCATTGGCTGACTTGGACGGTGCTGGACAGTATCAGCCGAATCTTCCATCCACTGGCTGACTTGGGCGGTGCTACAGGCAGTCTAGACCCTCAGCTTTTCTTACCTGGAATCTTACCCGCAGACTCTCCATTACAGGTAGGACCTAGACCCACTTGTCAATGGAAGAGTATACCTCTATTTAAACCCATCTCCACCCACTTCAACCAGCCCTCACTCTCAGTCTTCCCACGTCCAAGTTCTCGATAGCAAAGAAGAACAAGCAAGTCGTTCTTCATCTCCACCTCCACTATTTTCAAATCTCCACCCAAACCACCAAGAATCTATATAGGGTGTTATATATCATTGGAAAGCTGAAATCGTTGGCTATCCATTCCACTCCATGGTAAGCACATGCACAAAGGTTTGCTATGGATTTCTCTTCCTTTTCTCTTTGCTGTTCGGTTTTCGGACAGTAAAGACTAATTTCGTTTTCTGCCCATCTATGCCCTCTTTCTTCAAATCCAGGCCATGGAATGAGCATGAATGACATCTACACTTCCTAGGCTTCAAGTACATCCAACTCCCTTGCATGTTCACAAGGATTTGGGTGAGTTCTTGCTGCCTTTGTTCATCTTCTTCACTAATCTGCACAGCAGTGAGGTTCTTTGCAGTTTTCTCATCTTGCATGTCATTTTCCCTCACATGAAAGCTTGGATATAGCCAAGAAGAGTTCATGCATGAGCTAAGTAACGTCTAGGAGCAGATCCATGCTTCTAGAGTTGAAGGGACCTCAAGGAACAAGCTGAAGAGTTGCTGAACCGAGATCTGGATAGATTACCGTCCACCACTTCGATCTTCTCATCTTTGGGCTCTCTATTGTTAAGCAAGGCCTTCCTTGCTAGGTGAGAACCCAGTACTCCCTCTCATTTCTGTTCTTGACCATTTAGCATTCATGTCTAAGCTGTTCTTTGGTGGAAACCGAAGCCTTAGAACCCCCAGATCTGAAAACAGCCTGTTTCAACCTTTCTTTTAGCAGTAGCCTAGTAAGTAAGCTCTATAGAATCAACCGTAGCTCGGATGAAAAAGTGTTCTACATGAAATTTGTGCGCCAGGAAATTTCCTACAACTTTCATGTTAAGCCTGAGTTTAGCCGAGCTTATTAGGACCCCCAAAAGTGGTTCGTACTGAGCAATATACAAGCTAAGTGACTTTCCCGAGCTAGAGCTAGTTGAGCCCGACCTTGGTCATGTCCTAGCTGACCAAGCTATGCCATATCCGACCTTGGAAACCCACTCTTGACCAAGGCAACATCATTCCCGATCTAGGAGGCTCATTCCCGAGCTACCTAGGTCAATCTCGAACTTAGTCCTTACAGCCCCGAGCTAGTTTTGCACCCAAACTTCAAATGGCCATATCACCCTCATCCGAACTTGGATTTGAGTGATTCTTTTTGCAGAATCTGCATTAGATCATGAACTTTCTGAATCTCTAAAAATATTTTATTTTCCTATTTGTTTGATATTTTATTTGGATCTTATTTGATGTTCCTGCTCCCGAACATTAGGAGCCGACGTTCCGGAAGAGCCCGGACTTGATCCAGAAGCTCTCCCCGACTACGACCAGCAACAAGGAACTTATATTCCCCTCATTTGACTCACCATATTGATCCTCTATTTACATGCATTGATTTAATTATATCCTAACACTTGTTGCATGCTAATTTCGAGTATGTTATCTGTTGGGGTAGGAGGTAGTTATGTCCTACCCAGTGATTAGTACCTTACTAGGCTTGACAACCTTATTCCTTTGTAGCCTAAGCAGGTACTATTATTTATGTCGTGTCACGAATGCTTAGCAATACTTAGAGTCAACGAGGTAAAGCGATCAGTGGAGTAGTCCATTGGTCGTGTGATTCAATTATTGATGTACTCAATGTTCGGTTTGGATTGATGAGTATTTGGATTACGTGTGAGAGCTAAGCTGGACTCGAACGGGTGATAGAGGATGATGGGAGGACGGATCCGGACATGTAGCCCCGTTTGGGTAATTAGGACCGAACATCGGTACCTTCCTCTCAAGTACTATACGTACGACCACACGTGTTTTATGGGGACACTTGGCTAACTTCCTGTGCATGCTTGAGCCCTTGGGTACCAGCGGGGCAATATGTTTGTGGGTGGGGTGGCAGGGCGGACCATCCGTGGTGCGTCCTTGTGCTTGGGTGTGATGGGCCTTGGACAAATCCACTGCAATGGTTAACTCCCTCCTGCACTCATGGAGTGGGGACTGGATAAAGTTAACTCGGGTGACCCAATGGACTGGCATGTACATCTAGGAGGATTCGGCATGGCTTGCTGTGTCATGTGGGTAAAGTCGTACACCTCTGCAGAGTGTTGAACTGTTTGAACAGCCGCGTCCCGGGTTAAGGACGAATCTTGAGTTGGTTAAGCTGCCATTTGTTAGCACTTGGTTACTGATTCTGGTTATATGGTTTGGTTATGTGTTCATTTCCGAGCACTGGGTTGCTCGTGGTGTCACTGGTCGGATAGAGACCAAGGGACGGATAGAGTCCCGGGTATGTTTTGATATGGCCGGATAGAGGCTATAGACGGATGGAGTCCAATGGATTGATGATGGTGATGATATATTGATGAGATGATGATATTATTGCTAGTCACATTGCTTTAAAATGTTTTATTCAAATGCCATTTACAATCTACTTATGTTTACGCCTTGCAAATGCACTTTATGCTAAAATTGTCATGCTAACCTTCCATTGGATACATTATTCATGAATGAGGATATACATTACCTCCTAGTGCTGAGTACCATCTGTACTCATACAAGTTGCTATTAATTCAGGTGATTATGACCCCGGCTTGAGAACTACCATCAAGCGGGTTGCGATGACGCTAGCGGGCAAACGGAGTTCTAAACTTCCAGTCGGTTGCCCTTGGGTTATGAGGCATATCTTGCTGGCCCTTTTGGTTTTGATATGATTAAGTCTTCCGCTGTTTTGTTGTTGAACATCTTAAGTTTCCGCTACCATAAACTCTGAATTATGTTAAACTTATTGTATGGACAGCAGTCCATACCCTTTGTAATATATGTTTATGTCCCTTACCGTTTGTGTTGTGTTATCGATCCACATGAGGGTATGTGTGTGATGGTAGCTGATCTTGGGAGCCATAACCGGGCACATATCCGGGCACCCGGTTTGCATTTGTTTCAAAGAAGGTCGCCCGTGTGTACCGCTACATGCTCGGATTGGGAGCTAACATGCTCGGCTTGGTCATAGGCAGCTAGTATGTTATTTACCAACCACATGGATAGCGAATAGGTAATGACTTCTTTGAGCCGAGTGTGAAAAGGGGGCGCCACAGGGGTTGGTATCAGAGCACATGTGACATCAGGTTAGAACTTAGCATGGCCGCTAGCTAGCTATAAGGTCTTGAGTCCAAATTATTTTAACTATCAAATATGTTTTGAAACATGAGCTTGCTGAATTTTCTCCTCATCTATCTTGTGCTCATTCTTACCTTCATGTTCATTTGGTTTTGCAAACTGGAATTTGTCCTAACTCCTCTTCTCTTCCTAAAAATGGTAGATGACTCGCGGACAACTTGTTTTGGCTACTTGTGCCGAGGGAGTCGAAGGATATCCTTCTCTTCTTCGAGATCTCCTTTGGAATGCCAATTACACTTATGCCCCAGAGTATGCTGTCTACATCAACACTCAAGGACCAGGCATGGAGGACTACATTGCTACGGTCAACATCACCGCAAGGATCGTGGCGAGAAACAGCCCATACCACTTTGAAGCAAGGGAAACTACAATTGCCATGGCTGTCCAAGAAGTTGCTCGTTTTGCCATGTCCTTTCTTCGTTATGAGCACCGAGAGTTGGTACGAGCACCGTACACCTATTTTCCACAGTTGGGCAATGACTCCCATAACAACTTCTTCGTTGAACCAGCAACGGACGGGGATCCGACCATTCGGACGGGGATCCGACCATCCGTTCTTTGGCGGGCTTGGTTCGCACTATGGACCAAGTTCATCATTGTCTTCTTCATGAGCTTTGGACTGCTCGTGCTTGCCTTGGCGCAGCACGTGAGCAACTTCACCACCTTGCTCGGATCGGACTTGTGTCTTGGGATGTCTTAGGATCCCATGGCATATCTCCTTGAGAGCCTGTTCCACCTCATCTTCAGCTTCCTCGTGTTGATGGAGTAGAGCCACCAAGGTCTTTTGTTTGCAACCATGAGAGTCTTTCTACTCTCTTGGGTCCTCCTCAGCGTCTCACCGATCCTCGAGACCATGAAGACACCGGTTCACCAGGATATCACCTCCTTAGTATATTCCCTGATGGCTTTGATAGAGATCTAGGCTATGTTAGAAATGTTTAGTAAAGTAAAACCTTGGTCGGAGAGTGTGTTATCTCCATTATGAACTTATGTATTTGTATGATGAACTTGGCTCTTTGTTCCACGTGGCTACCACTAGCCTACGGGCTTTGTATTTGTGTAACCGTGTTGGAAAACTACCAATTTGTTTTAATGGATCTTTTTGCCCTATGGGTCTTTGGTTCTTATCATGATCGATTTTATGAGCACTTTGCTCGCTGCATGCATGTAGGATCAGCGTTGGTTGCTTGCTGTCCCATTCTATTCCATCCTACCTTATCGGCTATCCATCATCCGAGTTGCTAACTTTTGTTCTGGTTTGGCAACAGGATGACAGGATCCAACACTCGATCTCGCTCGCAGCATGGAGGTGCTTCTTCATCCCAGAACCCACCACCTGCTGGCTCTCAAGCTGGGGATAGCGCCCATGCTAATCCTGAGCATCCTCAACATCAACCGGAGGAGAACTTACGGCCACCACCCCCAACCATGGCTCAAGTTCTTGCCCTTATCGAGCAAAATCGTCAAGATCAGACTCTCACTCTGCAGCAGATTGCTCGCAATACTGCTCCTGCTGCGGGCAATGCTCAAGGTGCTGGAGGAGCAGCGCATCGTGCAGCTGGAGGACTTGCTGAATTTCTTCGCACCCATTTGCCAACCTTCTCCCGTTCTGAGGATCCACTCGACGTGGATGACTGGCTTCGTACCATCGAGCGCAAGCTCACTGTTGCTCGGTCCCCCGAAGACGAGAAAGTCCTCTTCGCATCTCACCAACTGGAAGGCGCGGCATGTGCGTGGTGGGACAGCTTCGTCACCATGCAGCCCGCCAGGCATGTTATCACTTGGAAAGAGTTCTGTACGGGCTTTCGCGGAGCTCATGTCCCCACTGGTATCAAGGCCATCAAGAGGCGAGAATTTTTAGCACTGAAGCAAGACCGCAAGTCGGTCATGGAGTACCTTCACGAGTTCAACTATTTGGCTCGTTATGCCCCCGATGACGTCTCCAATGACGAACGCAAGAGAGATCGGTTCATGAATGGTCCTTCTGATGAGCTGTAGCTTGAGCTCGTTGCAAATGACTTTCGGGACTTCCAACACATGGTCAACAAGGTTATAATAGTGGAGGAGAAGTGGAACAAGCTAGATGAATCACGCAAGCGCAAGAGGGCAGCACAGTTTTGACAAACAAGAGCTCGCAAAGGCAGCGGCGTGCATGGCAGCCCCGACCTCAGCTTCAAGCTCCACCTCCCCAAAGGCCTCAAGCCCTTGTACCCCGACCCGCTCAGCAGAGGTTTCCACCTACCTTGGGTGGGAATCAGCCAGGAGGCAGTGTTCAGGCTCGCCCGGATACCACTTGTTTCACCTGCGGGCAGCCCGGACACTTTGCAAACCGATGCCCAAAAAGGAATCAAGAAGCAGCTAACGCAAGGCCACCCGTCTTGCCCGGACGTGCAGTACCACCTCAGAATCTAGCTCGGAAGCTTCCACAAGTGCAGCAGCAAGGCCGCATCAACCAGGTCAAGGCAGAGGAAGCCCAAGATGCACCGGACGTGGTTTTGGGTACGCTTTCTATCAACTTGTGCCCGGCCACTGTTTTATTTGACTCTGGAGCATCTCATTCCTTCATCAAGGAGAAATTTGCTGTATCACATGATTTTTCCATTCAAGCCTTGCATTCCTCCCTTCGCATTCATGCCCCGGGGTCAACATTTAGAGCTGACCGAGTCTGCCGGGAAGCAAAAGTTGATATCAATGGGGTAGAATTCTTCGCCGACCTTATCTTGATAGATATGGGGGACATCGATGTCATACTAGGTATGGATTGGCTGTCCAAGAATCAAGGACAGATCGATTGTGCCCGAAAATCTATCTTTCTTACCAGCACTACCGACGAAAAAGTCGAGTTTCCATCTATGTCCAAATCCACTTATCTCTTCGCCTTGAGAGGTGATGTTTCCCTTGGGGTTAGTAATGTACCTGTGGTATGTGACTACCCGGATGTCTTTCCCGAAGAGCTGCCTGGAATGCCACCTGACCGGGAAGTAGAATTTGTCATCGAATTGCTGCCCGGAACAGCCCCAATATCAAAACGGCCTTATAGGATGCCTCCCAACAAGCTAGCCGAACTGAAGAAGCAACTTATGGAGCTGCAAGAAAAAGGCTTCATTCGCCCGAGCTCCTCACTATGGCGATGCCCGGTGCTATTTGTGAAGAAGAAGGATGATAGTTTAAGGATGTGTGTGGATTATCGAGAGCTTAATGGAGTCACGGTCAAGAACAAGTATCCACTGCCCCGGATTGATGATCTGTTCGATCAGATGACTGGAGCCCGTGTATTCTCCAAGATTGACCTGAGGTTGGGATACCATCAAATCAAAATCAGATTAGAGGACATCCCTAAGACGGCGTTCTCTACTCGCTATGTCTTGTATGAGTATACCGTCATGTCTTTTGGCTTGACCAATGCACCGGCGTACTTCATGAACCTCATGAATTCCATCTTCATGGAGTTTCTTGACAAATTTGTTGTCATCTTCATCGACGACATTCTTATCTACTCAAAGACCGAAGAAGAGCATGAAGAGCATCTTCGGCTTGTATTGGAAAAACTCCGAGAGCACCGACTTTACGCCAAAATTAAGTAAGTGTGAGTTTTGGCTAAAGGAGGTTGCCTTCCTTGGTCATATCATATCCTAAGATGGTGTGGCTGCAGAGCCGAGCAAAGTACAAGATGTACTAAATTGGAGACTGACCCACTGATCCTTTGAAACCGAAGTTTCCTTGGTCTTGCCGGCTAGTACCGGCGATTTATTGAAAATTTCTCCAGGATAGCCCGACCATTGACCCAACTCTTGAAAAAGGATAAAAAGTTTGAATGGTTACAAGAATGTGAAGGAAGCTTCTAAACATTGAAGGACCAATTGACCACCGCTCCTGTCCTAGTCTTACCGGACATTCATAAGAGCTTTGACATTTACTGTGATGCATCTCACCTCGGCCTTGGTTGTGTCCTTATGCCAGAAGGCAAGGTCGTGGCTTACGCCTCCAAGCAATTAAGGCCCCATGAAGTAAATTATCCCATCCATGACCTCAAGCTCGCAGCAGTAGTGCATGCTCTTAAGATATGGCGACATTTTCTTATCGGAAAACGCTGCGAGGTCTATACCGATCATAAGAGTCTCAAGTACATCTTCACACAGTCAGATCTGAATGGTAGACAAAGAAGATGGCTCGAGTTGATCAAGGACTATGATATAGGTCTCCATTACCATTCGGGCAAAGCCAATGTGGTTGCCGATGCGTTAAGCCGGAAATCACAATACAATTACATCTCGGTTAAGTCGGAATCAGATGCTTTGTGCACTGAATTTCAGAAGCTCGGATTGGAAATGGTTCCACAAGGATTTGTTGCTGCTATGGAGGTAAAACCTGACCTTATCAATCAGATCAAGGATGCCCAAAAGAATGATGCCCAAAAGAATGATAAAGGAGTGACCTATATCCGAGCTAAAATGAAGGAAGACAAAGCTAATTGTTTCTCCGAGGATGCCCAAGGTGTCTTATGGTTTGGAAAACGCCTAGTGGTGTCTAACAACAAGTAGCTAAAAGCATCCATCCTCAATGAAGCTCACAACTCTCTCTTCTCGATTCACCCCGGAGGTATCAAGATGTACCAAGATCTGAAGCAAAGATTTTGGTGGACTCGCATGAAGCGGGAAGTTGCCCGATATGTTGCGGAGTGTGACATATGTCAGCCTGTGAAGGCCGAACATCTCAGACCAGCGAGTACTCTCCAACCGTTGCCCGTGCCTGAGTGGAAATGGGATAATGTCGGTATGGACTTCATAACCGGCTAACCCAAGACACAAAGGGGTTTCGATTACATTTGGGTAATCGTTGACCGATTAACCAAATCTGCCCATTTCCTCCCTGTCAAGGTCAATTACCATGTGAGTAATTTGGCGGAGCTTTATCTATTCCGTATCGTGTCTCTCCACGGTGTACCCAAGAAGATTATTTCAGATCGAGGCTCTCAATTCACTTCACATTTCTGGAAGTGCCTTCACCGTGCAATGGGAACCAAACTATCCTTTAGCACGGCTTATCATCCTCAAACCGGCGGACAAACTGAAAGAGTTAATCAAATACTTGAAGATATGCTACGAGCATGTGTCCTTTCTTATGGAAAAAATTGGGACAAGTGCTTACCCTTTGCTGAATTCTCCTACAACAACAGTTATCAATCTAGTCTTCAAATGTCTCCATTCGAAGCTCTCTATGGAAGAAAATATAGGACTCCTCTCAACTAGTCCGAATCCGGAGAAAGACCATTCTATGGCTCGAACGTTGTTACTGAAGCCGAAGAGCAAGTTAAGCTGATCCAAGAACGATTGCGTGCAGCGCAATCTCGCCAGAAGAGTTACGCTGATCGTCGTCGACGTGAGCTTACCTTTGAAGTCAACGATCATGTCTATCTCAAGGTTACCCCGCTGAAGGGTACTCATCGCTTCCAAGTGAAAGGAAAGTTAGCCCCTCGCTACATTGGACCTTTCCAAGTTACAGCTAAGCGAGGAGCAGTGGCTTATGAGCTTGATCTTCCACCTTCCCTCTCCGATGTGCACAATATCTTTCATGTCTCTCAACTCAAGAAGTGTCTCCGAGTTCCAACCGAAGCCACCGAGTTGAAAAATCTTGATCTTCAATCTGATCTCTCCTATCAAGAACATCCCATTCGCATTCTTGAAGAAAGGGAGCGAACGACAAGAAGCAAGACCGTGAAGTTCTACAAGGTGCAGTGGAGCAACCACACCGAAGGAGAAGCAACATGGGAACGTGAAGACTATCTCCGAGCAACTTATCCATACCTCTTCACCGAGACAGCGGAATCTCGGGGACGAGATTCTTTTTAAGGAGGGGAGGTCTGTAACAGCCCAGCTGTTAAATTTAGTATAGCTATGCATATCATTAGCATGTTCATTCGTTTTTATGTTGGTTTACAAAAAAATTTTGCATTCAACCACCATGCTCTATAGTGGGAATATTAGGTTTTTAACTTTAAACCCTCTGGCCAACCCACTAGAGTAGTGACGGGCATGTTCCCTAAATACCCGAGCTAGCTGTAGCTTGCCCGAGTAAGGTAGAGTCCACCCGAGCTCTATCAAGCAAGGTAGTGACTGTGCCGGACTTCACCGAGCTCTACCCGAGCTTGGTTGCTACCCATCCGAGCTGATTATCACTTGCCCGGGCTAGAAGATGTCCGGAGGAAGCTGCCCGAGCTATAGACAGTTAGACCGAGCAACAGAAGACCCGACCGGGCAAGGAGAAGCTCGTACCTATTCAAACAATCCAGCCACCACCTCTATTCTTTATTCCTTTTTGCCTTCCGGCAGTATCAGTCGAATCTTCCATCCATTGGCTGATTTGGGCGGTCTTTGACGAGATCACCGAATCTTCCATCCATTTGGTGACTTGGCGGTCTTTGCAGTGACCAGACCCTCAGCTTTTCTTACCTGGAATCTTACCCACGGACTCTCCATTACAGGTAGGACCTAGACCCACTTGTCAATGGAAGAGTATACCTCTATTTAAACCCATCTCCACCCACTGCAACCAGCCCTCACTCTCAGTCTTCCGACGTCCAAGTTCTGGACAGCAGCAAGAACAGCAAGTTGTTCTTCATCTCCACCTCCACCATTTTCAAATCTCCACCCAAACCACCAAGAATCTATATAGGGTGTTATATATCATTGGAAAGCTGAAATCATTGGCTATCCATCCACTCCATGGTAAGCACATGCACAAAGGTTTGCTATGGATTTCTCTTCCTTTTCTCTTTGCAGTTCGGTTTTGGGACAGCAAAGACTGATTTCATTTTCTGCCCATCTATGCCCTCTTTCTTCAAATCCAGGCCATGGAACGAGCATGAATAACATCTGCACTTCCTAGGCTTCAAGTACATCCAACTCCCTTACACGTTCACAAGGATTTGGGTGAGTTCTTGCTGCCTTTCTTCATCTACTTCACTAATCTGGACAGCAGTGAGGTTCTTTGCAGTTTTCTCATCTTGCATGTCATTTTCCCTCACATGCAAGCTTGGAGATAGCCAAGAAGAGTTCATGCATGAGCTAAGTAACGTCTAGGAGCAGATCCATGCTTCTAGAGTTGAAGGGACCTCAAGGAACAAGCTGAAGAGTTGCTGAACCGAGATCTGGACAGATTACCATCCACCACTTCGATCTTCTCATCTTTGGGCCCTCTATTGTTAAACAAGGCCTTCCATGCTAGGTGAGAACCCAGTACTCCCTCTCATTTCTATTCTTGACCATTTAGCATTCATGTCTAAGCTGTTCTTTGGTGGAAACCGAAGCCTTAGAACCCCCAGATCTGAAAACAGCCTGTTTCAGCCTTTCTTTGAGTAGTAGCCTGGTAAGTAAGCTCTATAGAATCAACCGTAGCTCGGATGAAAAAGTGTTCTACATAAAAATTGTGCGCCAGGAAAGTTTCTACAACTTTCATGTTAAGCCCGAGCTTAGCCGAGCTTATTAGGACCACCAAAAGTGGCTCGTACTGAGTAATATACAAGCTAAGTGACTTTCCTGAGCTAGAGCTAGTTAAGCCCGACCTTGGTCATGTCCTAGCCGACCAAGCTATGCCATATCCGACCTTGGAAACCCACTCTTGACCAAGGCAACATCATTCCCGAGCTAGGAGGCTCATTCCCAAGCTACCTAGGTCAATCCCGAGCTTAGTCCTTACAGCCCCGAGCTAGTTTTGCACCCAAACTTTAAATGGCCATATCTCCCTCATCCGAACTCGGATTTGGGTGATTCTTTTTGCAGAATCTGCATTAGACCATGAACTTTCTGAATCTCTAAAAATATTTTATTTTCCTATTTGTTTGATATTTTATTTGGATCTTATTTGATGTTCCTGCTCCCGAACATTAGGAGCCGACGTTCCGGAAGAGCCCGGACTTGATCCAGAAGCTCTCCCCGACTACGATCAGCAACAAGGCACTTATATTCCCCTCATTTGACTCACCATATTGATCCTCTATTTACATGCATTGATTTAATTATATCCTAACACTTGTTGCATGCTAATTTTGAGTATGTTATCTGTTGGGTAGAAGGTAGTTATGTCCTAACCAGTGATTAGTACCTTACTAGGCTTGACACCCTTATTCCTTTGTAGCCTAAGCAGGTACTATTATTTATGTCGTGTCACGAATGCTTAGCAATGCTTAGAGTCAGCGAGGTAAAGCGATCAGTGGAGTAGTCCATTGGTCGTGTGATTTAATTATTGATGTACTCAATGTTCGGTTTGGATTGATGAGTATTTGGATTACGTGTGAGAGCTAAACTGGACTCGAACGGGTGATAGAGGATGATGGGAGGACGGATCCCGGACATGTAGCCCCTTTTCGGTAATTAAGGACCGAACATCGGTTACCTTCCTCTCAAGTACTATACGTACGACCACACGTGTTTTATGGGGATACTTGGCTAACTTCCTGTGCATGCTTGAGCTCTTGGGTACCAGCGGGGCAATATGTTTGTGGGTGGGGTGGCAGGACGGACCATCCGTGGTGCGTCCTTGTGCTTGGGTGTGATGGGCCTTGGACAAATCCACTGCAACGGTTAACTCCCTCTTGCACTCGTGGAGTAGGGACTGGATAAAGTTAACTCGGGTGACGCAATGGACTGGCATGTACATCTAGGAGGTTTCGGCATGGCTTGCTGTGTCGTGTGGGTAAAGTCGTACACCTCTGCAGAGTGTTGAACTGTTCGAACAGCCGCGTCCCGGGTTAAGGACGAATCTTGAGTTGGTTAAGCTGCCATTTGTTAGCACTTGGTTACTGATTCTGGTTATATGGTTTGGTTATGTGTTCATTTTCGAGCACTGGGTTGCTCGTGGTGTCACTGGTCGGATAGAGACCAAGGGACGGATAGAGTCCCGGGTATGTTTTGATATGGCCGGATAGAGGCTATGGACAGATGGAGTCCAATGGATTGATGATGGTGATGATATATTGATGAGATTATGATATTATTGCTAGTCACATTGCTTTAAAATGTTTTATTCAAATGCTATTTACAATCTACTTATGTTTACGTCTTGCCTATGCAATTTATACTGAAATTGTCATGCTAACCTTCCATTGGATACATTATTCATGAATGAGGATATACATTACCTCCTAGTGCTGAGTACCATCTGTACTCATACAAGTTGCTATTAATTCAGGTGATTATGACCCCGGGCTTGAGAACTACCATCAAGCGGGTTGCGATGACGCTAGCAGGCAGGCGGAGTTCTAAACTTCCAGTCGGTTGCCCTTGGGTTATGAGGCATACCTTGCTGGCCCTTTTGGTTTTGATATGATTAAGTCTTCCGCTGTTTTGTTGTTGAACATCTTAAGTTTCCGCTGCCATAAAACTCTGAATTATGTTAAACTTATTGTATAGACAACAGTCCATACCCTTTGTAATATAAGTTTATGTCCTTTACCGTTTATGTTGTGTTATCGATCCACATCAGGGTATGTATGTGATGGTAGCTGATCTTGGGAGCCATCACCGAGCACATATCCGGACACCCGGTTTGCATTTGTTTCAACGAAGGTCGCCCGTGTGTACCGCTACATGCTCGAATTGGGAGCTAACATGCTCGGCTTACTCATGGGCAGCTAGTATGTTATTTACCAACCACATGGATAATGAATGGGCAATGACTTCTTTGAGCCGAGTGTGAAAAGGGGGCGCCACAGTTATTAATATTTTTCCTAGGTCCCAATCAGTGTTTAATATTTACTGCAACTGTCCTAATACCAAGCGGAGTCCTAAAGTATTTTATAATTCAACATCATTAGCTAGTTTAATTAACCATTATCCCCTTTTGGGGTTTATTAATATTTAAGGAAAAGGGTTAAACTACTCAATTTAATTATTTAGAGAGCAATATTGATTCTAAAATTGTGCAGTCAATTTATTAAATTTCTAAACTATATTTATGCTCCACTGAAACTTTATCGTCATGTAAGTAAATTAATAACTAACTAAATAAGGTAGGAACTCTTGTTTTTAATTACTATTAAGAGGGTTTTCTTTTAAATAAATAACTCAAAAAATAAACTAATTATACTAGAAATGGATAAACATTGTTTTACTGTAACTACTTTATTTCAGGTATTTTTAACCCTTTTTAAACTAGATATAAACAATTAAGTCGCTGTTTATATATATATATTCCTATAGTTAGAATATTGCAGAAAATAAAATATACTCAGAAAAATATGAAAAATTCACAGGAGCTGTAGTACGCCCCAATCTATCCATTTTGACTTATTTCACCTTAATCGGATGGACGACGAATATTTCGTGGCCTTGCAAAAACTGACATTTTTATGGCACTTTAGTGGTTGCTGCAAGAAGCAATAGCACATCGTCTTCTTCCTCTGGCACCTTCACCGGTAGCAATAGCAATTGCATGGCAGCCGCAGACTCTGGCGCAGAGCAAAGATGACTTGGAAACGCAGCCGCTAATCTCCAAAGCAATCGATGGGCAACAACAATAGTAGCGAGGCGACTAGCGGCGGCAACCAGCATCTTCTTCAGATGCAGGCAGCAACAACGAGCACCTGCAAGACGGGAGGAAGAATGGACAGACACGGCAGCAGCGATTAGCAGCAGAACAAGCTGCTGGGCGCAGCAATCTGCGACAGAAACAAGGAACAAGACGCTTGGGGAGGCGCTGGGAGCAGCAGGAACTGCAGGAACATGCAGGATAGTGAAGGGAAGAAGAAGAAGAAGGGGGGAGGAGGAGGAGCTCACCCAGGGGCAGAAGAAGAACATCGGTGCATGAGCAGAGCTCGGGTGCAGCGATGGGTGCTGCAACGCGAGCGGAAGCTCCGGGCGTGGCAGCAAAGCAACAGGATGCTCAAGGGAGGAAGAAGAGACCAGACAGCGAGCACCACCAACAAGGGAGCATTGCTGCTCCAGTTGCGAGGATTGATTTGGTGCTTGGAGGAGGATTTGGAGAGGAGGTCTTTGCACTGGAAGAGGGAGTCTTTGAGCAAAAGCTGTTGCCTTGGCGTGTGGGAGGAGGCTGGTGGTGGTAGTGGGAGCACCGGTGGGGAAAAAGCAAAATGGCAGGGCAGCGCCAGTCACAGAGAAAGGTAGCCACGGGAGGAGAGTGACATTGCCAAGGCGCCAGGGGCGTGTGGTCGAGGAAGCCATGCCACTACCGAGAGAAAGATGAGAGAGACGCTCGGGGAGAGAGATGAGTGTGAGAAGTGAGAGAAAGCGCTGGGAAGAGAGAGAGTGCGTGAGGTAGAGAGAGAGCATCGGAGAGAGAGAGAGTCTTGTGATGAGTGGCTCACTCGTTGGGTGACTAGTGGTTCCCACTGGCAAAGTTGACCGATCAAAATAGTATGTTTGATAATTTGATACTGCTAAAGGATTTATATATATATATATAAATATTAAATCTTTTCCAATTTCATTATGAATTTCAAATTGAATTAGGAATTCAAACTAGTATTTAACATTGGTGTTTTGGCCCTTTTTATTCAATTGAGATTTCAATTGAAATCCACAATTCATGCTTTGGTACAGTTTTGATCTAAGATGATATTTACTATTTTCATTAAGCCTCCTAGTATCATGTATGTTTTCAAAATATCCCAATTTTGGGCTGTTACAAGAGGTATTCTACCGGAAAGGGTACGAGGGACAATAATCAAGTTGTGTTCATTCTTCGATGAGGTGTCACAGAAGGTCATCGATCCAGATAAACTAGCTAAGCTGCAGGATGACGTCGTCCAAAGCGTGGTGAGCCTTGAGATGATCTTCCCTCCATCCTTCTTTGATATTATAGTCTATCTCATGGTTCACATTGTCAAAGAGATAGATATTCTCAGACCCGTGTTTTTGGACAATATATTCTTTTTTGAGAGGTACATGGGTGTCGTAAAGAAGTATGTTCGTAACCGATTTTGTCGAGAAGGCTGCATTGTCCAGAATGTTGGGACAGAGGAGGTGGTTGAGTTTTGTGTCGATTACATCGATGATCTGAATCCGATTGGCGTTCCTATATCATGCCATGAGGGGACGCTACAGGGAAAAGGGACACTAGGGAGAAAAGCAATCATCAGCAATGGTCTTGTTTCATTTAAACAAGCACGTTACACGGTATTGCGACAATCAGCTGTA
This sequence comes from Olyra latifolia, assembly GCA_036346145.1. Taxonomy (NCBI): domain Eukaryota; kingdom Viridiplantae; phylum Streptophyta; class Magnoliopsida; order Poales; family Poaceae; genus Olyra; species Olyra latifolia. Next base: position 12,180,261 of record CM070531.1, on the reverse strand, counting down.
GTGGCTCCATATGTCGATGAGCACAAGAAGATTCTATGCTCTCAATACGTTGGCAGGTCAGATGATTGGATCACACGGCAGTACATGGATCTTTTTGGCTGTTGGTTACAAAAGCACATGATGGGTAAGGAGACCAATGATGAACAGTTGAAACGTTTGGCTCGAGGACCATCTTGTATAATATTGACATTCCAAGGGTATGACATAAATGGGTACACATTTTATACTAGAGCCCAGGATAACAAGAGCACCAACCAAAACAGCGGTGTCCGTATAGTTGCCATAGACAATAATAGAAATAAGGACACCTATTATGGTTTCATAGAGGAGATTTGGGAGCTCGACTATAGACCTTTGAAGGTTCCTCTATTTCGGTACCAATGGGCCAAACTAACAACAAACGGCATGATGATCGATAAATACGGTATGACAACCGTGGACCTTACACAAATCGAATATGGGGACGAACCATTCGTGCTCGCCAATGATGTGACACGGGTCTTCTATGTAATGGACATGTGTAGCAAACTAGGACAATTCTACCGATCAGCCAAAGCGCCACGTGGTTCTTCCAAGAAAAGAATGATTGTTGGAGTTGAGGACGTCACAGATGAAGAAGAATATAATCAATTCGACGAGCTGGCTCCTTTCGCGGTGCTGGTCGACATAATTGTCCTGGATGATATTGAGCAAGCTCCCTACGTACGCCGCGATCATATTGAGGGAACACTTGTGAAAACAAAGTATGTAAACAGTTAAGACGTACCGTGTTGTTGGTACATGTGTGTGACCTATGAATATTTTTTTATATTTTTATTTCATTGTCGACCCCGTTCCCGTCCCCATCCCCGTCCCCTAGCGCCGCCGCGGTCTCCGCTTCCGACGACCCTGCGCGCCTACGGCTCCGACGACCCCCCGTGCCAACGCCTCCGACGACCCCAATCTCGTCACCGGTGTCCCCATTGCGACTCGTCCCCATCCCTGAGCACCGCCGCGGTCTCCCCCTCCGACTACCCTACGCGCCGACGCCTCCGACAGCCCCTCGCGTCGACGCCTCCGGCGACCCAGCCCTCGTCGCTGGTGTCCTCGTTGCCGACCCCGTCCCCGTCCTCGTCGCCGTCACAGCCATCTCCGCCCTACCGGCGTCCCCGTCCCCGTCGCTGTCCCTGTCTGTGTCTCCATCGCCGGCGTCCCTGTCCCCGTCGTTGACCCCGAAAGTGGAAAAAAAGAAGGTATGTCAACAATGTATGTGTGTACCAAGTCTAGATCTGCTGTTTGTCAACAATGTATTAGTGTATCATGTGATTGATTTGTTTGTCAACATTGCTGTTTGTCAACAATGTATTGCTCTCATGCTAAATAAATGTGCCTCCAATACATTGCTATTTGTCAACAATGTATTGCCTCGGTTTGATCATGTGATTGATTTGTCAACAATGTACATGTCAGTTGTCTATAAACTCTTACCACCTAGGATTGTAACTAATGTGGGCGAGAGAGGGGTAGTGATGAAAGAGAAAGATGTTGTCTATAATGTAGCAGTCTACTGTAGCATGAGAATTAAGGTGATGCCATTAAATACATGAAACTAAGGTACCTTTTTGCATGAAGATGGAGAATGAGAACATGAAACTGAGGGAGACGTTGCTGCGATCATTGCCAAAGTTGAGTCAACAGTGGCCTCCCTTAAGTCCATTGTTAACAATAACCAGAGTAATCCAATTCGGATGCCTTTCAGTAGTGGCGCTCCTGTATGATCAACTTAGGCTATGGTATGATAGTGATAGGCCCCAAAGATGTATTATTAGTTGTATGTACTTGGGCCTAAGGTAGCATGTTTTCAATGATGTTGTCATGAGGTAAACTGCTTGTAGTAAGCATGAATTGATGTGTTGTGCATGAACTTCATAAGCTCCTGTATGATCAACTAATTAGGATCATGTTGCAGTTATAAGAGATGGTACGTGATAGCACCTTCGAGGAGGAGGAACAATTTCTATTCAAGCAAATCGTGCAAGATAGCGCTGAGCCTGGTGTGGCCGCTCAGGCCCTTCACACTGAGGCTGGTGAGGCTCCTCAAGCCGTTAACACTGAGCCCAGTGAGGCCGCCGAAGCTGTTAGCACTAAGGTAATCATATGAAAGCATATGTTGGTAACCTTTTGATGATTACCAAACATTCTGACTTGTTTCTTCTTTGTCGTATTTTTAAGCCTGCTAGCTCGAGCAGCCAAGTAAAAAGTCGAGGGCCTAATAAGAAGCCGATAGTAAAACATGTAATCACTGAAGTTAACACCGATGGCATGCCTGTTGCACCGGAGTCAGCGTTGGGTCCTTACAACAACGCCTGCGGCTACCATGTCAGGGATCACGTGCCCATTAGCCTAAGGAAATGGAGTGGCAAACGAGATGACAACGACGCGGTCTATGATGCTATCAAGAACATGCTCTAGGCTGATATGAAAGAGACGTTCACCTTCCCTACAGGGTCTGAAGAGCTAGTGAAGAAATACACTATGAAGAAAATAGCCATCCATTTTCAGAATTGGAAAAAGTATCTAAACTCAACCTACGTGCAGATGGGTCGAACGCCCGACTTTAATACTTTGCCAAAATTGACAGATCACTGGGATGCTTTTGTGGAGTACAAGCAATCGGAACAAGGTCAATCTATGAGTGCAAAGAACAAGGTTAATGCAGCGAAGAAGCGATACCACCACCACCTTGGCACTGGTGGTTATGTCAGAAGATATCAAAATGGCCAAAGAGGGAATAAGAACTGATGGACAGTGGTATCACACCCATAACGCATGACTGGCCTAAACGATCGAAGAATTGGTACTTTGCCCACGGGGGAAGCCTTGTAGATGACGGTAGCTTGGTGTATTTAAAGGAAGTGCAGGAAGTGGCCACAAGACTTGTAGACGCCCTCGAACAGTCTTCCCAAGGCTCAATCATGCCAGATAGGGAGAATGACGAGCTAACCATGGCCCTGCAAAACCCCAAGCACCCTGGACGAACATGTGGTGTTGCCATGGTTCCATGGAAGTATGGCTTCACTCAGTACAGCGATAGTTATAGGAGTCAACACAGAAGCAAAGCCCAAGAAGAACAAAAGTACCATGCATTGGAAGAACGGCTAAATGCAATACAGGCAAGTATAAATGAAAAAGTTAAACGACAAGTGCAGCCAGCCATTAGCTAGCTGCAGGAACTGCCTAGTAATCCTGATGTTGTCATCAGCCACTCTCTGAGGCGGAGCAGCCGCGCTTCCACCGGGATCCCTGAAGCGGACTTGGGCCATTATCCTGTGGATGACATCACGACGCGTCGTCTGTGCGAGCTGCATATTGAAGCGCATAACCTGTCCCTCAAGGCCGCTTATGCCATGGCATTCCCCGTGGAGCCGGGCCAGCTCATTCATTGCAACGAGATACCGCTGGGCTACTCTAAGGACAGTGTGGAGTAGGTCTGCGAAGGATATGAGGACCTTGACCTCGACATTCCTGGAGGTGACGGGGTTACCAAGCTTGGAGAGGCCTACATAGTATCATCTTGTGGCGCAAGCGCTATATTATATTTCAAGGTAACCAGGAGGTGTCCACTCCGCCGAGGGACCTCTCGCACCCAGATCCTACGCTTGTTAGAAGTCCAACTCCATCACCACCTCCACGCAAGAAGATGGCGGTGATAAGAAGCCCGAATCCTCCACCACCTCCAGCGCTTAAACATAAGCCGGCTTCACCTAAGAAATTGGGTCCACAACAGGAGACGACTAGCGAAAGTAAGAAGTCGGCCCCAGTTAAGAAGACGGCCCCAGCGAAGAAGTCGGCTCCACAAAAGGAAAGGTCCACCCGAGCTAAGAAGTCGGCTCCATCTATGAAGCCGTACGACCTAGCTCCCGAGGAGATGAGAAAGGATGTTCAAGCAAGTGTAACTGCACACTTCAAATGTCCGGAGCCTAAGAAGACGGTTCCAATCGACGATGCAGTGAAAAAAATTTTAGGACATCGTGGGCGGACCAGAAGAAGTTGCCGTCAGACTACGAGCGCACATTAAGTAAGGCTAAAAAGAAGAAGTCGCAATCCCTAGCAGATTTGCAGATGCAACAGTTCGTGGCAGAAACTGGACTGACGAAATATTAGATTCATGGAGAAGGTGAGGTTGAAGCGGCACCTCTTCGATGACCATTTAAGTTAGGTGAGCCATTAGTTCGGCCTAATGAGGTGCCATTCTTATTAACTAAAATGCGGCAATTGCACAAATGGTACTTGCGGGAGTCAAAGAATGGCAGAATAATGTTTGCCGCCCAATTCAAACAAGAGGATTTCTTTCACGGCGACGGCCTCGCGTGGATTGAATTCGACAATATTTACCAGCTGTACCAGCGAAACGCCCTCGACGTGGCCTTGTTGGGTTGCTAGATTCTGTAAGTGTCTTATTTGTAAAATTCACTGTGTGCATCCTTAATTAAATTGCAAGTATAACTAATTTCTTTTTATATAGAATGGAGATACAAAATTGTAGAAACATGTCTATTATCAGTGATGTGGAGTATCAGTGCCGGCTGACATGGACTAATATGAACCGGCAGTGAAAAGCCCATTTTCACTGCTGGTTTTCTTCACCCTTCCCGCCCACATACGAGAACCGGCAGTGATAGTTATTATCAATACCGGTTCTGTACCGGCAGTGATAATAACTATAACTGCCAGTTTTTTTAAAAAACCGGTAGTGATGTATTGTCTATAAATAAGAGCTAAGGTGGAAGGCAAATTTGTGTGCAGATCGGTGTGAGCTACGGGTGGAGACACATTGCTGCTGTGAGGCATATTTGAGTTCCAAATTTTGAAGGCTAAGTCTGGAGATTCTAAGTCGAAGCAATTGTGTTAGTTTTTTGTTGCATAGAGGCCCTAAATCCAAGCAATTTTGCTAGTTTTCATCACGTGGAGGCTCCAAACCCAAGTACATTTATTTGATTTAGTATATTTCAAATAATTTAGTTGGTATTTGTAATTTTAAGTAATTTAGTTGAAATATATTTTCATTGCTGGTAGGTTGTCAATATTTATCATAATCCGAGATGACCGAGTTAAATAGAGAAACTGTTTGCTGTGAATTTTTAGTTCATATATATTAAAAACCTCCATAATTACCAAATAAAAAAGTAAAAAAAATTGAATAAAAAATTTATAGTATATTATTTGTATTCTGTTGAGTAAGAAAAGTTGTATATCCAGTTGAGTACAAAATTTGAATGAAAAAAATAATGTGCCTCTTTTGGTTACTACGTTGATATAGTCACTGATGTGTGGGACCGGCTTTAATTACCTTTATAAGTATGCTATGAGAAAGCATATTTTGTTAAGTACATCTTCTGCATGGCTGCCTTAGCGTTGGACTCTATAGTCACCATATCAAGCAGTGAACCTGTAGGTTAAAAGTAATTTGGTTTATTTATGTAATTTCAAATAATTTAGTTGATGGAGTGAAAATTGGATTTATTTTATTAATTTCTGTCATTTCAAATATTTTGATTATGTGTATATATGTTTTTACATATGATAAATATATATTCATAGGTAGTATAACATTAAACTTTTGTTCTTTATTGTAGATGGACAGGAGATGGATGTATGATGCAGACCGTCGCAGCCCAGAGTTTTTGAATAGCATGGACTCATTTCTGAGGGCTGTTAAGGCATACAAGTTAGATACCCGGTTGGAGTATATATGTTGTCCATGTGTGGATTGCAAGAACGAGAAGCAGTTCTGTAGCATAGAGCAAATTCGTCCTCACTTGTTTCGAAGGGGTTTCAAAGATCGATATGCATGTTGGAGCAAGCATGATGAAGAAGTTGACACTGAACATCAGGACTCACAACACACTGCCGAAGACGTCGGTGGAAGCGAGATGCAGACTGACGATGTTAACGATGTGGTTGTCGACGATCCCAATGATGACCTAGATCAGATGCTGCGTGATAGGGAAGGGGAATTCACCACTGAAAGACAGTTTCAGAAGTTCCAACATATAGTACAGGACTTGAAGACACCATTGTATCCTGGATGCAAGAAGGATCACACGAAGCTGCACATCATGTTGACACTGTTGCAGTTGAAAGCAAGCAACAGTTAGTTAGATAAGAGTTTCGATGAGTTGCTACTTCTCTTGGGTGACATGCTTCCGAAGGGAAACATTATGCCTGATACCAACTACCATGGCAAGCAAGTTGTTTGCCCATTGGGATTAGAGGTACAGAAAATTCATGCATGTCCAAATGACTGCATCTTGTATCTCAAAGAGCATGAGGAGTTAGATACGTGCCCAGTGTGTGGAGATTCATGGTAGAAGCGGCGCAATGATGCAGTTGGTGCGAAGCAGAATAAGAAGGGACCACCGACGAAAATAATCTGGTATTTTTCTATAATCCCAAGACTGAAGCGATGGTTTGCAAACAAAAAGCACACCCAATTGATGCGATGGCATGCCGATGAGCGTAAAAATGACAGAATGCTCAGACACCCGGCTGATGGTGCGCAATGGAGAAACATCGATAGAAAATACAAGACTTTTGCATATGACCCGAGGAATATAAGGTTAGGGCTGAGTACGAATGGGATGAATCCATTCGGGAATGTCAGCAGTCATCATAGCACTTGGCCCATCACACTATGTATGTACAACCTACCACCTTGGTTGTGCATGAAACGAAAGTATATTATGATGCCCTTATTGATCCAAGGGCCGAAGCAACCGGGAAACGATATAGATGTGTATCTGAAACCGTTGGTTGAAGACCTAAAAGTGTTGTGGAACGATGATGTATGGGTATGGGATGGGTTCAAACAAGAGCACTTCACCCTACGTGCAATGCTTTTCGTAACAATCCAAGACTGGCCTGCCCTAGGCAATCTATCTATGACGTCTGTTGCACGTCCATCCCAGTAGAACCCTACTTAACTCCCAAATCTTGGGACGAGATTTCTTTAAGGGGGAAGGATTTGTGACATCCTAATAAAATTATTAGTCGGTCACTTGTTTTATAAAAAGAAAATAAATAAATAAAATGAATTTTTATATTATTATTTATGTATAAAAGGCTTATATAAGGATTATTAAGCCCTAGATAGTTCTAGAAGCTTCCTGGTGGGTCCCACTTGACCCTACCACGACACTAGCTCGACCCAACCAGGTTGAGGCTCATCCTACTGTTTCTCCTTCTGGATGAGACAGGGCTTGTGGGGAACGTGTACACACTCTGCAGAGTTAAAACTATCATGGTAGCCATGCCCGCGATTATGGGTGGGGAAAGGAGTTTGACACAAGGTAGTCCAATGTGTTTTAATTAATTAACTTGATGGTAGTGTAGGCAGGGAGTGCTTCTCTTTTGAGCTGGTTAGCCGTTTCTATGGCTACGCTCGTCTCGTAGCCGGTTAGCCGTCTTTTGGCTACGCTCATGTGTTATAATGTGTTCAATGAATCAAGATTAAATAAACAAGTAGATAGGTGATGTTTTAGCAAAATAACCAAACCCATCCTTTAACCTTGCATTCATTTATTAAGGACTCTTGTTGGGTAGCCGTGTACTCATTATATGGATCACGGATTATTTGTTCAGGAGAAGATCTCGACGTTGGTGCCCGTTGTGACCAGGAGGGTCAAGGTGATTAGCTACACATTCCGGGTCAACCTCGGAGTATCATCGCATTTGAAGTCTTCTGCTGTGTTTTTATGCTATTGAACTATGTCCTGTGCAAGACTATGTGAATATCTATATCTACTGGATGTAATTTATGATATATGAACCGTAAATTTTCTAGTTAATGCAATGCCTGCGATGATATTCCAAACTGTCCTTGAGTGCAATACTAGCTATGATCTTCTAGGACTAGTATTCGGCCACTCAAGCAAGTAGAAATACCGGGGTGCACGACACTATCTGGGCAGGTTACAAAAGGCTACAACGGATGCATGGTATGCATGGAGAGAACTTCAGGTCGGTATCTAACCAATAGTCGAAAAATGGCATACACGCGTCACCGTAGGTGGCAACGCCGCGACCACCCATATCGGAAGGATAAGAAATCTTTTGATGGGACTGTCGAGGCGATCTTTGCTCGTAAAGTCGCCTTTGGTAGATAGTTATTCAACCTGGTAAAGGATATCGAATTAATCTTCGGAAAGGGACGGGGCAACAAAACTACCGCGAAAGAAGGGTTCTGGAAAAAGAGATCAGTGTTTTGGGAACTCCCATATTGGAAGGATTTAGATGTTCGCCACGCACATGACGTCATGCACATAGAGAAGAATGTGTGCGAGAGTATTCTTGGACTCTTAGTAGGCATACCTGGCAAGACTACCGTCGGCGCCCCGCGCGCCACCCCCGAGCCGCCTCCGTCTCCCCCGCCGCCTCCCGCCGCCTCCTCCTCCTCGCCGCCTCCTCTCCCCGTCACCTCCTCTCTCCCTGCCGCCTCCCTCCGCCCCATCGTCTCCCTCTCCCCCGGCCTCCCTCTCCCCCGCCACCTCCCTCTCCCCCGCCTCCTTCTCCCCCCCGCCTCCTTTCCCCGCCTCCTCCCTTTCCCACAAGCCATTCCCGTGCCACCGTCTCCTCCTCCTTCCTGTGCCGACCGCCGCATCCTCCCCACGTTGGCTGCAAATTGAAGGTAACCTTTTTTATTAATTTCTATGGTTGGCACAAATGGAGTTGGGTAAAATTTCCCTTTTGCAATTAGTCTTGACAGTGACTAGAGTTGGGTAAATATTTTGAAGATTTTGTCGCAAACAGAGCATGTGAGATCGGTTGTATCAAAAGTAAAAAACCTTGACCACATATGGCTGGAGTTGGAAGGCTTATTGCTGCACTGCCACTATAATATGCGAGTGATATCTTTTTTATTTATGATATATGTGTAGTATAGTGCAAGTAATTAATTTTGCTAGTATAGTGTAGTATAGTGCAAGTGATGAATTTTGGAAGTGATGATATATATGTAGTATAGTGCAACTGATGATTTTTGCAAGTGATGAATATTGCTCTTTATGTGGAACTAAATGGTGATATTACTTGTCAGACAAAGGACACCCTCCGCGATGCCCCCGTATCGTCGGCGCCTTGACGCGTAGCTGTCAGTGAGGTAATTCCGATCCCCACCGCCTGTAGTCATGTCGAGTTGTATTTGTGTGTGCTATAGTTCTCCGAGATTTGAATTAGTGGTGGAGGGCACTTTACTTTGTAGTGCGTGGGCAACAACCAAACTTACTAAATTATTTGGCACAGTTGTCACATCAATGGGATCCGCACAGATGTATTGTATTTTCAATTGCCCGATAAAATGTGTCATGAACTGCACTTGTTTTCCGCGCACCCCCCTCTCCCCCTTGCCTGACAAAGACAAAACAAAGCAAAAAAAACAAAAAAGAGTCTAGCGGAGGTAGAATTAAAATTTTAAAAAGGGGAAAACCCAAAAAAGAAGGGTCAGCGCATGGCGAACAGTTGGAGGTGCAGGTGTCGGAGCATGGCGTCGGGGTGTCGGTGACTAGTCTGCATGTGTCGGTGACTATGGGGTCTCTTGCTGACTGTGAGTCTTCCTCTTCCGACTCATCGGTCGACATTGAGATCGATCTGGATTGACCCCGTGACTCTTTCTTGTCAGACTGTGTATGGTCTGAACAATGTTGTAATATTTTTTATTAATTTTGTTCGAAACTATTTGTACTTGTAACATTGTTGGTACTGTTATATTTTTCTAATATTGTGAACTATCCAATCTAGATTAATGTGTGCATATGGTTTGAATATAGATTGCTCATTTGTTTATTATGCACGCAATGATTTTAAATATGTTATGTGGCGTGAATTAGTTTGTTAAATATGTAGATACTTTTCTATTTATCAAAGCTATAATGGTATCTCAACAAACCGACGGATCGAACCATGAGGCAACACCACAAAGGAGTTATAGTCCAAGTGATTATCTCAACCTGGACCAACATCATGACGCCGATGAGGTAATTAACACATATAGATACAAATTCATTTGTATATGTGTTTGCCTCAGGAGATTGAAATTTATTTGTCTTTCCATTTACTTGTCCCAGGCTCAATCGATGGAAACGAACGTTGAATTATCTCGACGTGGTCATGGCCCTAGCAAGATGCCTAAGGGGCGAACGGTTATCACCAAGATGTCGACAATCGGAGAACACATGCGCCCCGATGCGATGAGTCGGGCCATACAAAACTGTCTGTGGGGTGGTCGTTAGGGATCATGTCACAATAAACTATCGAAGATGGAGTGGCCGAAGAGATGAGCAATATGTGGTGCCTAATAAGGTTAAAGACTTCTGTTGGGGAAAGATTAAAGAAAAGTTTGAGTTCCCTGAAGGGACTGAAGGCATAGCGAAGAAACGCGCGATGAATATAATGGGCATCGCGTTCAAGAATTGGAAGGGCAAACTGAATAGAGATTTTGTTCATAAACGGAGGACTCCAGACTTCAACTTATTTCCACAGTTAAAAGATTTTTGGGATGAATTTGTCGAGTTCAAGACGTCCGAGGACGCAATGCAGTTAAGCAAAGCTAATAAGCTTAACGCGGATAAGAATGTTTACCCTCACACACTCGGCTCACGTGGTAACATCAAAAAAGTAGCCGAGTGGGAGAAAAGGAAAGAAGAATTAATAACTAGTGGTGTCACACCTGCGACAGCCGAGTGAGTCCCATGTGCGAAGCATTACCTTTATGGAAGAGGGGCTACACTAGCGGATGATGGATCCTTAAACTTTCGAGGCCCACGGGACCAAGAGGTAACAGAAAAGATTGTGCATGCGCATGCTCAGTCGTCCCAAGGCGATTTCAAGGCTAGCAGGGAGAAGGATGAACTCACCCTGGCTCTGGGAAACAAGGAACACCCGGGTCCCGCGTGAGGCGTTGGCTTGGTGCCTTGGGTAGCAGCCTTCCCCTAGGATGCTTCCATCTATCGTAGTCGGAAGAGAAATGCTGAATATCGAGATGCGGCAATGGAGCTCATGAAAGAAGAATTGAGGAGAAGCATACGAGAGGAGATACAACAAGCTCTGAGCCAGCAACATGCAGCAGCCGTTGATGTATTTGGTAGCCCCGGGGCTCGACGGAGTAGTTGTGCCTCTGAGGGGCTTGTGGAGGCTGATCCTAACACCCATTACCCTGTGGACGACATCAAGGAACCGACTGCATGCAAGCTGTACGTGCAGACTCTGAACTTTTCAACAAAGGTGGCCACCGGGCAAGCTTTTCCGTCAGGGGAAGGTGTTCAGCTGCACAACTGCTCCATACCGGCCGGCTATGGGAAAGTCTGTATTGACAATATACTTTCCAAGAGGTACCGAAGACTTGAGTTGGACTTCCCTGGTGAGTAGGGGAAAAACACTCTAGGAGACAACCTACACGGTTTCATTGCGTGGAGAAAGTGATACATAGTTTTGAGCTCGGACTCAGAAGAAGACGATGATGAAGAAGAGTCGCGAAGAGATCCTCCCCCTCATCATGCAGAAGAAGCAAGTCCTCCCCCAGCACAGGCAACAAGAAGCGCAAGTCCTCCGCATGCTCCACCTAGAAAAATCCCTACTCCCCAACCGCTACCAACAAAAAAAAGGCAGCCATACCTATCAAACGACCTACTCTTAAACGGCCACCTACAAAAAATTCAGCAGCGTCATCATCTCGAAGATCACAGTCTTCACAGAAATCGCAAGCGTTTGATGATTCGCCTCCACCCTAGAAAAAGAAAAAGGAAATCAGTGGAAGCATAACATCTTTGATGACTACTCCAGGTCAGAGTGCCGAGCAATATGAAGTCCCTGAACATGCTCGTGAATTTTTCATTTCCATGCCCAGCATTAAACAGACGGGGTCCTTGGAAAAGCGAAAGTCAGACTACAAGCGTATCTTCCAAAAGCCTGACATGGTGCAGTTGAGAATTGATAGGTTCCGTGCAGAAGCGGGACTTACGCCTGCTCAACTTGCAGAACTATAATATGGAGATGATCAAGATATTCCAGTCGCACCTCTTAGATGGGGGTTTCAGTTAGGCAAACCATTGGTCCCCCCAACTTGGCTTCCTGGTCTAACAACTAGACTACGTCAACTACATGACTGGTACAAAGAGTACAGCAATATGGGCTGCGAAATGTTATCCGACAATCTCAAAGATGAATATTTGCACAACGAGGACTACGCATTCTGCGTGGAACTCGATCAATTGTATCAACTGTACCAGCAAGACGCCCTCGACGTTAGCATGCTTCGGTACTGGACTCTGTAAGTGTGTTACGTATAATTCAATATTGTTCTACCATTATATTGCCCTCATAATTACTTAGTGTTGACGAATTGATTCGGCAATATATTTTATAGGGCTATGCGAAAGACCACGACTCGATGGTAGCACAGGTGGCAGGATTTATACAGGTTCAGGCCCTCGAAAAGAGGTAATACCCTACTCCTGTGCTCGTGGATTTGTATTATGGGGTGTCGATCACAATGATCAGGGGATGATCACAATGACCGTATGTTCTCGTCGTACGATTGCACGAGATTAGATGCAATCGAAGACGATGTTGAAGATCCAGATGAAGATGTCTAACTAAGGACCCCGACCCCCTTTATATAGTGAAAGGGGTAGGGTTACAGATTGGTTCCCTTATCCATATTAGGGAGATAAGGGATATGGCCGAGTCGGCTTCGCTTATCCCCGCGTATTTGGGTAGGATTAGGATCCTACTCCTTGTAGAAGAAGTCGGGCCACGCCATCCACCAAGCCCGTCTTCTAGAAGATCCACGCGACTTGGCCCAAGGAGGTGGTGCGTCCAATCGTCTGTCTCCAAATACCCGGGGCCCATGTTGTTCACAGTTGCCCCCGAGTGCTTCGTGACTGAGTTGTTTTAATTCTGAGTTGAGCTTGCAGCCCATCAAGTGTAATCCGAGTGACATCAGTCTTTGTTCGGTTGACGTAGTTCTGCTCGCTGAGTAACCTGCTGATTAAACAATACAGTTGCAAAGGACTCAAGTGAAAATCTCAAGCCTCTAAAAAGATGTTTGGTATCCAGTCAGACTGGTCGGTATGCTGGCTATTGGTCCCACAGAGAGGCATACCAAAAAGTGGATGTAGCCGAGTGATCAGTGTCACCCTGCCTTATCCTCCCTGTAACAAATCATGACATTCGGGTCCGATTGACAGAACTCGACATTCGGTCCAGCAGGGGACATATCACAATTTGTGTATTAGGGTGTTCAGGCACCCTGACCCGACTTAGTGCGGTGTCAAGCTAGTGATTCACGGGAGAATACGCCCGCCTCCAAGTCAAGGTCATCCGAGTGGTGTTCATCATGATGACGAACGATCCAGAGATGTGCCACTGAGACCCGACTAAAGAGGTAACTCATGATGCCCGATCTGACTAAAAGTCAGATCGACTATTGACCCCAGGAGGTACATCAAGAGCTGAGTTATAACCCGGGAAGCGCCCAGTCCTCATAGACTAACAACTGGCATGAGGCCCGACTGGGGGCACGCTACTTAAGTCCGGGCCCGAATCCGAGTGGCACCTGTACTCGAGTAATGACGTGTACAGCTTGCGGCCCACGTGGGGTATACTCTCTGGAACCTAAGTCCGGGCCCGAATTTTGAAGCAATCATTTGGGCTCCATTTTTTCCCGCCCATCTCGGAAACTGAAATGTCACCCACTTCCTTTTAAATAGAAAACGTCGGGGCATTTGAACGGTTACACTTGTACTGTGTGCCCAAATCTGTTCATTTCCCGAAGCGCTCCCACTAGGGTTCATCGCCTCCGCTATTGTAGAGCAAACCCAGCGTCGCCGCCGCCGCCAATCTCCAGATCTAGCCTCGCCGTCCCAATCCCGGCTTCTCCCGTACCAATCCCCCACCACTTTCTCATAAATGGTGGGAAACTGGACGACCTGCATTACCACCGAGGAGCGATCGCAGTATGGTCATTAGGCATTCTTCCCAAGACAGAACTCATTGGTGGGCGCCGCCACGGGTGAGTCTTCTCCCACTCCTCGCCAAGAGGAGATCGTCGTCTTTGAGTCCTTCTCTCGCGGGTTCGGACTCCCCGCTTCTTCTTTTCTTCGTGGCTTGCTCCACCACCACAACATCGAGTTCTTTCATTTGAATCCGAACTCGATCCTTCAAATCTCAATTTTTGTCCATCTCTGCGAGGCTTTTCTGGGTATTCCTCCCCATTTCAACCTCTTTCGGCATCTCTTCCATTTGACGGCCTTCCCCAACGACAGTGCCCCTAAGGCAGTTGGCGGGGCCGGATTTCAACTCCGGAGTGGCCTAAAAAAGGAGTACTTCTCTCTGCCACTCCGAACCTCCCTGAAGGGATGGCATCAAGAGTGATTTTATTGTTCCAATCCTCTTCCCAATCTTCCTTCGTTTGATGGGAGAAAGCCCCGGGCTTCTCCTTCCTGGACTTCTTCTCCTCCTTTCTCCGAAATGGATCAGGTCACCAAGCTACTCGGCCTGATCCACGAGCTAAAAGAAGAGGGGTTGACCGGCATGGCCATCGCTATCAATTTCACGATGCGCCGCGTCCAGCCCCTCAAAGAGAGGGTCCGGCTCGGGTTCGAGTACACCGGGCCGATCGATCTGACTCGGGATGTGGCCTCCCAGATCTCCTATCCGAACGCCACCGACCGAATCACTGAGTTCTTCACCACAGGGACACCCATCAGCAATCACGGGTGTCCTAAAAGTTTCTCCCTCGCCAATCCGCCACCAGAGGTAACGGCCGAGTAGTCTTCATGTTTTTTTTAAGCCCACCGAGTGGTTTTGTTGTCATCGTATTAACTTGGGAAGGCTATATTTCTGTGCAGGACCGCCAAGCCTTTGTGTCCCTCGCCCCAACGCCTGAAGCCTCTGCCAACAAGGGTGAGAAGCGCCCAAGCGAGGAGTCTGAAGAGGCTCCCGCGGCAAAGAAGGGCAAGGGCTTGATTTCCTTCGAAGAGGAGGACGTCCTACTGCCTGAGGGGCACAACCGACAAGGCTCAGGCCCCACAATCCATGAGACCACCGAGGAAGGAGTGAGCCAGCCCACGCCGACCTGAAGGCCAAGCAGTCAGGCAGCTCACCCTCCGAAGTCGGGCCGCAGAACATCGCCTAGGAAGAAGCGGGCGCACTCGGCGCCTAAGCCCGTGTGGTCCCAGGCCAGGCCGAGTGGCCCTCCCGACGCCTCTTCAAGCGGGTCTTCCGCTCAGAGGGGCGCCGGAATAAAAATAAAGACCTCCAGTCGGTGAGTGTAAACTCTGTCACACCTTGTTAGTCTTCGATGTTTGTTGTTTATATGTTGAAGTGTCCCCTCTTTTCAGGAAACCGTCGGAGGAAATCCCTACTGAGGCCAAGCCAGCACCAGAGCCTAAAAAGGCTGTTGCTGAGCCTAGTCGGGAGGCGTCTCCTCCCCCTCCTTCTCCTCCTCCTTCGCCTCCAGCGATCGACACGGAACTTCTGCCGCCCAAGCTGATCGAAGCCGAGCTGGAGGCTGAAGTCCCAGCTGATGGTGCCGCCACCCCCCCGATCCCGAAGCCGACAGATGGGGGCAACGAGAAAGCCGAGCCGGCCGTGGAAGAGATTCCACGCCGACCTCTATCTCCCCTGGAGGAGACTGAGCCCAAGTTCTCAACGGCCTGGAGAGATGAGGCCGGGGACTGGGCTCTGCTAGACGACGAAGAAGAAGAAAAGGCCAGGGTGGCCTTCTATGAGCATGCGGCCGACTGATCAGGGTAAGTTTCCCGACCAGCTAAGTACATCTTGCCGACTCGAAGTAGAGCGGTGTCAATTTATACTCTTTTCTGCAGGAACTTGGTGATTTTTCCGAGAGGAAGACCAAGTTCTCAACTATTTCCTCCCCAAAATAGAACGAATCAAAGCCATGGAGGGGCAAATAGTTGAGACCCAGATCGAAGCGTCCAAGCAGCGTCTGAAGCTGCATGCCGAAATCAAGGAGCTACAGGATGAGAAGTTCGACATCGCAGGCTCTCTTCGATGTAAGTGTCCCGACCTAAGTCGGAATTGTATGCTTTGTATGCATCCGAATGATATCACACTCCTCACATTGTGCAGCTCGTGATGCCATGATCGCCAGCTTGCGAGAGGAGCTGGCCAAGTCCAAAGATTCTGAGGCCGCCACCCAAGCAGAGCTGAAGAAGTCCCAGGACCAGAAACTGGCCCTGGAGGAGTCGGAGGCCCGAGCCGTCGCCGAGTTAGATGGTAAGTCCCTTAACTCAACCGACTTCGAATCTCCAATGTTATACAATTGTATGACTGCATCTGTGTCTCTGCTGACAGAGTATAAGAAGAAGACGCAAGCCGAGTAACTTGTAGATAACCTAGATTTGGATTCCCTGTAAATACATGAACTTCTTGTAAATTATCAGTTCACTGTATGGAAACTGTTCATCCAATGTAATACGAGTTATGCTATCTTTCTATGACTAATTTTGTATTTTGCCCGAGTAGATTAGGTTCCTTTTACTAAGCACTCTGCCAAGCGCATCAAGTTCCTTAGCGTTAGGAGTTGGTGCAGAGCTCTGTCTCCAAGAACACAGTCGGGAAGTATGAATGTTGCATGGAAACAAGAGTTTCGTTACTCGGAACAAGCAATACTTAGGCTCAACAAGAACTCAAAGAAAGATATCAATATGGTGCAGACTGCACCTAATTAGGTGTAGCCCCCGATTTACTGGCTAGCCGAAATCCGACTAGGGAGCAAGTCAAATCAATCTCAATAAAAAAGAAGGAAGGGGTGCGCGATTGCGCACCTAATTAGGTGTAGCTCCCGACTTACTACTTAATTAGAACACAAATAAGTAGCAAGTCAGAAACTGAATTGCACAAGTGTATAGATAATGTAAATGAAAACTTATCTTTATTGAATTGTAAATGTGTGTACAATGGCCGTCAGGTATAGAACCGACGTAATTGCTCGATGTTCCATGAGTTATCCATGATTGTGCCGTCTTCTCGCCTCAGTCGGTAAGCCCCGGATGTGCCACCGAGTCAATAATGTACGGACCTTCCCAGCGTAGGGAGAGTTTATAGCCACTCGTCTGATTGATCCGAAGGACCAAATCACTAACCGAGAAGGCACGATCCCGCACATTACGATTGTGGTAACGACGTAGCCCTGGAGGTACTTTGCCAACCGAATGGTTGCAGCATCCCGAGCTTCCTCTAGTCGGTCGAGTTCGTCAACCCGACTGGCCTCTGACTTGTCCTCGTTGAACTTTGAACTCGGGGCGACCCGAATTGTAGCTCTATTGGGAGGACCGCTTAGGTCCATATACAAGGAAGAAACGTGACTGTCCCGTAGAGTACGACAAGCAATTCCTTCATCCACTTTGCTGCATATGGCTTGAGCCGATCGAAGATGCGCGCCTTGACGTCTTGTAGAAGAATGCCATTCGCGTAGTGTGTTGCGTATATTTCAATATTGTTCTGCCATTGTATTGCCCTCATAATTACTTAGTGTTGTATCAACTGTACTAGCAAGACGCCCTCGGCGTTAGCATGCTTCGGTGCTGGACTCTGTAAGTGTGTTGCGTATAATTCAATATTGTTCTGCCATTATATTGCCCTCATAATTACTTAGTGTTGACGAATTGCGTCGGCAATATATTTTATAGGGCTATGCGAAAGACCACGACTAGATGGTAGCACAAGGGGCAGGATTTATACAGATTCAGGCCCTCGGAAAGAGGTAATACCCTACTCCTGTGCTCCTGGATTTGTATTATGGGGTGTCGATCACAATGATCAGGGAATGATCACAATGACCGTATGTTCTCGTCGTAAGATTGCACAAGATTAGATGCAATCGAAGACGATGTTGAAGATCCAGATGAAGATGTCTAACTAAGGACCCCGACCCCCTTTGTATAGTGAAAGGGGTAGGGTTACAGATTGGTTCCCTAATCCGTATTAGGGAGATAAGGGATATGGCTGAGTCGGCTTCGCTTATCCCCGCGTATTCGGGTAGGATTAGGATCCTATCCCTTGTAGAATAAGTCGGGCCGCGCCGTCTACCA
The DNA here is from genome assembly GCA_036346145.1 of Olyra latifolia. Taxonomy (NCBI): domain Eukaryota; kingdom Viridiplantae; phylum Streptophyta; class Magnoliopsida; order Poales; family Poaceae; genus Olyra; species Olyra latifolia. The sequence goes on along the minus strand of CM070531.1, from coordinate 12,162,172 downwards.
AGCCCGTCTTCTGGAAGATCCATGTGACTTGGCCCAAGGAGGTGGTGCGTCCAATCGTCTGTCTCCAAATACCCAGGGCCCATGTTGTCCACACTTAGCGTTTTTCCTTTCTAAAATGGAGGCTTAGAAATGCAAAAAAGAAGGTATTCAAGACATAGGGTTCCATAATCCTGGGATGGTCAACGAAACGCTCGTCAGGGACAAATATCAAACAATCGAGGACTATGTAGCTAAAGCCTTGATCAAGCAAGAACTAAAGAGTTTGATACTACTGCCCTATGCATTCAAGTATGTGTCATATACCCTTCTTGTTGTATAATTTATTAGGGACAAGATGTTACTACTATTTCATTATCCATATGTGCAGCTTTCACTAGATCGTACTTACCATCGTGCTATTGGATAGTAAGATAGTTGTCCTCGATTCAAAAAGAAAACCTCAAGAAAGTTACCAACCCATCGTAAACTTGCTCAACAAGTAAATTCTATCATCTTTCTAAGTTGCTAAAGTCTTTTCCACGTTTCAATTAATGTCGAATCTAAAACTGCTTACTGATATCCTTAATTACTCACGCACAGGGCTTGGCTTTTGAACGATATTGTCAAAAAAGTAATCGCCACCGTGCTTATCAGAAGAAATTCACTGTCAGAACCAACTTTCCTGTACGTACGAAACAATATTGTCTCGCAATTCCTACTTAACGGATATGAAAAAGGTTTATAAATATATTATTTCTCTTTCTCAGTGTCACAGGCAACCCTCTGGCAACAATCTCTGTGGGTACTATGCGACAAAGTTCATGCACAACTTCACTAGGGACGTGTTGGGCACAACTAATATTGAGGTCTGCTAAATTTGTCATAAAACACATGCGATGTTGCATATATAAATATTCCATGCATGTTACTCAATAAATAACATATGTCTTCAATTCTTTGGATGACAGCGTTTGCAAATATCCATAAGTTCGCTACTGGCTAATGAACTCCTAGCAATTCAAGAACAGCTCGCTGGATTCATCGTTTCCGAGATTCTCGATCAAGACGGTGAATTTTACAATCCTGACTGGCGAGTCATGGCTAGGGCGGACAAGGCAAAAACTGACCTAGCTAGTGGGGGAAAAGGGTTGACCTAGCTAGCGGGAGGAAAAGCAAGGCTGACCTAGCTAGTGGGAGCAAAAGTAAGACTCACCTAGCTAGGAGGAGCAAAAACAAGTCGCTACGTTGAACATTTTAATTGTTGTAATTAAAAACTAGCTAGATGTCACCTGTGTATGCATATGTACATATATATCTTTTTATATTATATATTAATTGTGACCGTGAATACTTCATTAGTCTAGTAATTAATATACCGTAATAATACATGTTTGTGAAAAATAGAAACTAATATACCAAATAAAAATATCACTGATGTTTATACAAATCCGAGCACATAAATATTATTTAAAAAAACTTCTGGATATACTATCACTGCCGGTTCATTAATACAAAACTGACACTGATGTGGGGGCTGCAATGCTCAAAGTTGAAGCGCTCCCCAACTATCACTGCCGGTTTTTACCATGACCCGGCAGTGATTCCTGGCATCTGTGCAGGTTCTAAAACCGGCAATGATAATAATGGTTATCACTACCGCTTACGGAATGCCGGTTTAGAAACCGGCAGTGATGCCGGTTCCGAACCAGTACTGATAGCTTTTGTACGTAGCCCTTCGCTACGAGACGTGCTTTATGCTTTGTGATCTTTCCTTGTAAGTCTTTCTTTACTTTATAGCTAGACCCACTTCAGACGGATTGCCTGCTGCCCTGCCGAGAGATCAACTAGCTAGGCTCCACGTCTTGTTGGATTTTATGGGTTCCAGTTCTTCCTTCATAGCTAGTTTTTACTCGTCCTTTTTCACTGCTTCATCTACAGAGGCTGGTTCTTTTGCGGCCATCAAACACAGGCCCGAGTATTCAATGTGTACTGGCCGTACGTGTGTCTCGGTATATATCGGAGATGCGGCGTTGGCGTGTCGGCACCTCCCAAGACGAGTCTTCGCTGTTGCTGAAGTCTTGAGCTCCATCGAGTGTGGACGGAGTTGCTGGAGAGCTTCTAGCCCCATCTCCAGCATCGCATGTTGGAGATTCTGGTGCGACGTCGTGATAGTCTCCAATTTCCGGCTCTGGAATCATTGTGTCAGCCTGGTCGACTCGTGCATCGTTAGCCGCGACTTGCTCTGGCCCTCCTCCTGCATCCATAGAACCAGAGTAGATCACGTGGAACACCTAGCGTCCTTGCTGTTTCGACGAGGGATTGAGCACTTAATCCCATCCTTCATCTTCTTTGAACGTGACGACTAGTTGCTATCGGCGTCGTCGAAGTTCAGGACGAGACCGTTTCAGAGGTTGGCGAAGCCGGCGGCGGCCTCTGTTGGGTATTCCGGCGACGATGAACACACCGGCGCCGGAGAAGGACACACGCACACTCGCGACGCGAACTCCTGGATCACAAGCGAAATTGGCGCAGCCCAAATGCACTGCTTTTCTCCACTTTATTTCTCTTAATCTCAACTCTAATTACAGGTGCCTTTTATAGGCTAACTCACGCACGGCCATCGGCCACGATCCGCACAACACTCACGCACGCACCCACGCGGCTGTACGCTGCTCATACGTGATCTGATCCTAATGACCCGGTCTAGCACTGCAAGCATGCCCACGTGCCCACGTCGCTGCACCACGCAAGCTGCAGCCACTAACACGCTGAAGACTAGGCCAACTCTAACCACTTCGCTAATTCCATGCAACCACGCTTGCATGCCTGCTCACGATCGAGCGCTTCTCACGCCGCGCCACTGACCGTTGCTCTCCCACGGCCGCGTAACGTGCATCCTGTTCATGCCGCAATTTCTGGACGACGCATTTCTAACTCGTGCATGGCAACCACACACTCCGTGAGCTCATGCACGCGCTAGATAATTCAACACTAGACACTGCACTAATACGCTACCTAGCACAAGGTTTATAAACCAACACTTTGGCTGCACAACTTAGCCAACACTAGCACTGACACAAACACACATTTAACTCATGAACTCCTAAACAACAATATTAGTTCCAACAATCACCCCCTAATCTTGTTGGCTTTATTTTCTGCACCTCCACACGGCTTCACAGCAGTGCGGGCTCGTCCTCCGCATCCGCAATGGCAAGCTGTGCCATTGCCTTGGTCACCTTCTTTGGCTTCTCGCACTCATCAGCGAAATGACCAAACTCACCACAGTTGCGGCAGTCAATCTTGGACTTGTCGAACCTGCCACGGTATTTCTTCTTGTCACCGTTGTTGTTGACGCCGCTGCCGGAGCCCTCGCCGCTTCGCTTCTCTTCAGCAACGATGGCCTCCCACTCGGCACGCGTGAGCCGTGGCTCGCCACACGCCATCAACAGCTTCTCCTCCTCTACCTTGTGACGTCGCCAACCCTTTGAAGACTCCTCGAACGCCCGCAGGCGCCCGATCACTTCCGCCACTGACATCGCCTCCACATCCCCCCATTGCCCGATGGTGCTCACAATGGGTTGGAACTTGTCGGGGACGGAACGCAGGATCTTCTCGACGACGGTGCTCTCATCCACTTTCATGCCGAGAGTGCGTATCTCGTTCACGACACTAGTCACCTTCAAAGCAAACTCATTAAACTTTTCAGATTCGCCCATGTAAATACCATCAAGCTCCCTCTTGAGAGTTTGTACTCGGGCCTTCGTGACGCGCTCTTCACCGACGTGCATCTCCTTGAGAGCATCCCACACCTTCTTCGCCGTCTCATTCTCGGATGTAGCCATCATCACGGACTCAGGTACAGCCTGGACAATGGCGGCGAGAGCCATTTGGTCCAGCCTGTCATCCACCGCTTCCTTGCCCTCCACGGCAGCCCACACACCTTGTGCACGCATGAAGATTTTCATCTTCACCGCCCATGTGCCGTAGTTGTTCTCCTCGAGCTTGGGGTAACGCAGCATCACCCCTGCCTCCTTCACTTGTTGCACCACCTCGCCGCCTCCATTGCCGCCGCTGCGTCGGGGCGGCGGCGTGTACATCGAAGAGCCGTCACCAGACATCACCACATGCACCTAAACGTGGCTCTAATACCACTTGTTGGGTATTCCAGTGACGATGAACACACCGGCGCCGGAGAAGGACACACGCACACTCGCGACGCGAACTCCTGGATCACAAGCGAAATTGGCGCAGCCCAAATGCACTGCTTTTCTCCACTTTATTTCTCTTAATCTCAACTCTAATTACAGGTGCCTTTTATAGGCTAACTCACGCACGGCCATCGGCCACGATCCGCACAACACTCACGCACGCACCCACGCGGCTGTACCCTGCTCATACGTGATCTGATCCTAATGACCCGGTCTAGCACTGCATGCATGCCCACGTGCCCACGTCGCTGCACCACGCAAGCTGCAGCCACTAACACGCTGAAGACTAGGCCAACTCTAACCACTTCGCTAATTCCATGCAACCACGCTTGCATGCCTGCTCACGAGCGCTTCTCACGCCGCGCCACTGACCGTTGCTCTCCCACGGCCACGCGACGTGCATCCTGTTCATGCCGCAATTTTTGGACGACGCATTTCTAACTCGTGCATGGCAACCACACACTCCGTGAGCTCATGCACGCGCTAGATAATTCAACACTAGACACTGCACTAATACGCTACCTAGCACAAGGTTTATAAACCAACACTTTGGCTGCACAACTCAGCCAACACTAGCACTGACACAAACACACATTTAACTCATGAACTCCTAAACAACAAGATTAGTTCCAACAGCCTCGGCGTTGCTGCCGAGGAAGTTGTCGATGACACCCCTCCTCGCCAGGAGCGTGCTCCACGTCCTCCGCCGTACACGCCAACTGCGACATGAAGAGGCAGTACGCCGTCACATGCTTCTTCAGCGAGGCGTCATGCACCTCCAGCTCCATCAGGTTGCGCAGGAGAGTCCAGGTGTTGCCGTTCACCTGTAGGCAAGGCACCAGGAGCTCACGGCCGATGAGGTTCACGCCGAGGATGGAGCTCGCCGCGTCGTTCGCCAAGGCACCACTGCTAGAGAACTGGCCTTTAATATCGGCTCATCAGTCTCGGTTAGACATGAACCGTGACTGACATTCACAACAGTCCCGGTTAAACGTAAGTTGGGCCACGGGTAGGGATCAGTCCCGGTTGGAGACACCAACCGGGACTGATCCAACACCATCAATTCCGGTTTGTGTTATGAACCGGGACTGATGGTGTATGCAACGGCTTGCAGGAGGGCCGGGGGCACAATACCGGTCTATGTGCCCAACCGGGATTAGTATGTCATATTTGAACATCCCGTTGCAGGCGGGAAGGGGGCACAATACCAGTCTATGTGCCCAACAGGGATTAGTATGCCATATTTAAACATCCCGTTGAAGACGGGAAGGCAGGCACAATACCGGTCTGTGTCTCCAACCGGGATTAATATGCCATATTTGAGCATCCTTGTTCCTCTCGAAGTCCCCACTCTGCCCAACCAAAAACAGTAGTGCCGGCGGCCAAGCGCTTCAAGAAAGGGGAGGTGCTACCAAAATTTTGGTCATTTTACTATAAGCCAAGTTAATCAAGGTTAGTACATCATTCTTCATTGCATTGGATGTTCAATGGAGCTTCTTTTTTGCTTGAAAAATAAAGAAAATTTGATCTTTTGCTATGATCATTGAAAATTATAAATGTAAAGATCTAGCTCAATTTTTTGTGAGATTTTTTGTGGGATTATGATGTATCTCGCATTGAATGTGTAATCTAGGTTTTGATCCCATCGATGGATGAAGAATTTTGAATCTAGACTTCGATATATCAATTCATAAATCAATTCTTTTAAGTAGGTTGTAATAACTTGTCAAGTATGAATACCGGAGCAAATAATCATTTTATAGAAAAAATTGTATGAAAATATAGTTCTTTACAAAATATGTAATGAAATAAATTTATTTTAAGTTATAGTTGGCTTTAAAATAAAAATTGCTATAAAAAATATGTGATGCAATTTGCCCTAGGTAGGAATAAATTTAGCCACATAAAATTTTAAATAGTTTTTCAATAAATTAAATTTTTTGGAATTTCAAATTGTTCAATAATTAATTTTTGGAGAATAAGCTAACAATTAGCTTGATGTAACATAATGTAGATGGACCAGTGATGGATGTACATGGACCGACGCTCCCAGAGTTCTTCAGGGTTTGCAAACTTTTCTTCATGCGGCCGATGCATACACGACGTCAGGCTATGTAGTCCATTCATAAACTGCAAAAATGAGAAGGAATGGCCAAACACCAGTCACCTTCACTTCTATTTGCTCTCAAGAGGTTTAATGCCAAACTATACCTCTTGGACCATGCACGGTGAAGAAGAGATTATACGGAAAGATGGTGAAGAAGAAGAAGAGGTGGACAACAATATCCCGGACGATGGCCAACACGGTGTTTTCAAAGATACAATGGGTGATTTTGGCATGATGACCTAGAGCAGATGCTGCTTGATGGAGAGAGAGAGAATACACCGATGAAAGGCATTATGAAAAGTTCCAGTGCCTGTGGTTGGACCATGGGACACTGTTGTACCCAAACTGCCGACAGGGCCAGAAAAAGTTAAGTACCACACTAGAACTGATGCAATGGAAGACGACCAATGGTTTGTCTGATAAGTGATTTGATGAGTTGTTTTTCTTGATAAAGAAATTGCTTCCAGAGGGTAACACGTTGCCTGAAACTACGTACGACGCCAAGCAAGTTGTCTGTCCATTGGGGTTGGAGGTTTAGAAGATACATGTATGTCGTAACGATTGTATCCTTTATCGCAATGAGTACAAGAACTTGGAAGCTTATCCGGTGTGCAAAACTTCTTAGTTTAAAACCAGGCGTGATGACACAGGTGAGGTAGAGGGGCAGCGTAAGAAGAAGAGACCCCCCGCTTATTTCCCTATAATCCCCCGGTTGAAGCGTTTATTTGCGAGCAAAGCGCATGCCCAGATGATGTGCTGGCACAAAGAAGATCGTAAGGACGATGTAAGGTTAAGGCACCCTATTGACGGCTTGCAATGGAGGAAAGTTGATAGAAAATAACTGAACTTTGCTGAGGATCCGAGGAACATAAGGTTTGGGTTGAGTACTGATAGGATGAACCCGTTCGGCCAGATAAGCAGCAGTCACAGCACTTGGCCTGTGACTCTATGTATCTACAACCTTCCTCCTTGGTTGTGTCAGAAGCGAAAATACATTATGATGTCGTTGCTTATCCAAGACCCGAAACAACGTGGAAACGACATTGACGTGTACCTCAAACCGTTGGTTGATGATCTGCTAACGCTGTGGAACGATGGTATACGTGTATGGGATGAGTACAGAAGAGATTATTTCACCCTCCATGCATTGCTACTCGTAACTATTAACAACTGGCCTATACTTGGTAACCTGCCGGGCCTATCTATGTGATGGACATGGGCAGTAAACTGAAAAAGCAGAAGGGCAGACCTACTAAAATCAAGACAAGGTCTACCAAAAACAAAAAAGCAGAAGGAGAAGAGTAGCGGTAGCGATCAGCACTACTACAGAACTGGGCATCACAACCGGTTCATCAGAAGCGGTTTGGTGCAAACCCGTTGTAATATTCGTACCAGAACCGGTTCGTGGGCAACAGGTAGGAGAGGGCTTACAGAAGCGGTTTGAAACACGAACCGCGCGTAAAGTCTCATCTCTACAACCTGTTTGTGTCCCAAACCGGTTGTGGATTTCCAGAACCGGTTTGACACACAATCGGTTAGCTTGATCACCTAATTTTAGGGAGTTGATCTCAAAATTAAGTTGTTTGCTTTAGGATCCAAAATTTAACGATAAATTAGGTAGATGTAGGTTTGCAAGGAACTAATTATTGGTGTATGAAATAAAAAGGAAAAATTAGAAGGATAAAAAATAAAAAAGGTAGAAAGGGAAAAATAATTAGTTAGATTTAGTTAAAAATTGTAGAAGGATAAAAAATAATTAAAAATGTAACAATTAGTTATTTTTGGTTCAATAAATGTGAAGGGTAAAAAATTATTAGTTAGGTTTAGTTAAAAATGTATAAGGATAAAAATAATTACAAAGGTAGAAATGGAAAAAATAATTAGGTTCAAAATTGTAGAAGGATAAAAAATAATTAAAAAATGTAACAATTGGTTAGTTTTAGTTCAATAAATGTAGAAGGACAAAAAAGAATAAGTGTAGGTGGGATTTTTTTGTTGCAGCAAAAAAATATTGTCTTTAATTGTAGACCGAAGAAAAACAAAAAGTAATTAGACAGGTAGATCTAAGTGCTTGTGAGATTTAGATTCTTAAATGTAATTATATTTTTTTAATAAAATATAACTTGGTGTAGATGAACGGGCAATGGATGTACAATACGGACCGTCGCTCCAGAGAGTTCATTGATGGCGTGTAGGGTTTTCTGGATATGGCCGTTGCCTTCTTGCCTCCAGGCAGCTACATATGTTGTCCGTGTGCCAACTGCAAGAATGAGAAGGAGCACTCCCACCGATGGAAGGTTATGAACCATTTGATCATGAGAGGATTCATGCCAAATTATACCTATTGGACCATCCATGGCGAAGTAGAGGGGATTAGCCAGAAAGATGATGAAGACGACGAAGAAGAAGAAGAGGGTTTGAACAGTATCCTAGACGCCAGGCAATACTATTCCGTGGAAGATACACTCGGGGAGTTTGGTGATGATGAGCTAGACCAGATGCTGCGTGACGGAGAGGGAGACTACATAGATGAAAGACAATTCTACAAGTTCCAGCGCATGTTAGAGGACCACAGGACTCCTTTGTACCCAAACTGTGGGCAGGGCCACAAAAAGCTGCGCACCACACTGGAACTAATGTAATGAAGGCCACGAATGGTGTCTCAGATAAGAGATTCGATGAGTTGTTATTACTCATAAAGAAGTTGCTCCCGGAAGATAACACTCTGCCTGAATCTATATATGAAGCCAAGTAAGTCATATGTCCTTTGGGATTGGAAGTACAGAAGATACACGCATGTCCTAACGATTGTATCCTGTATCGCAATGAGTACGAGGATTTTGATGTTTGTCCAGTGTGCAAAGAATCACGTTATAAGATGAAGGGTGACGACCCAAGTGAAATGGATGGGGAGCGTACGAAGAAGAGACCTCCCGCTAAGGTGGTGTGGTATTTCCCTGTCATCCCTCGATTGAAGCGTCTGTTTGCTAATAAAGCGCATGCCCAGATGATGCGTTGGCACAAAGAAGAGCGTAAGGACGACGGGATGCTTAGACATCCCGCTGATGGCTCCCAGTGGAGGAAATTCGATCGAACATACCCGCACTTTGCAGATGAGGCAAGAAACATAGGGTTTGGGTTTAGTACAGATGGTATGAATCCGTTCGGTGAGTTGAGCAGCAGCCATAGCACCTGGCTTGTTACACTACGTATCTTTGACATTCCTCCTTAGTTGTGCATGAAGCAGAAGTACATATTGATGCCGTTGTTGATCCAAGGGCCCAAGCAACCCGGAAACGACATTGATGTCTATCTGAAACCATTGGTTGAAGATCTTGTAACGTTGTGGGAGGATAGTGTACGGGTATGGGATGAGCACAAAAAATAGTATTTCACCCTATGTGCATTGCTGTTTGTAACCATCAATGACTGGTCTGCGCTTGGTAACCTGTCCGGTCTAACCATAAAAGGATATAGAGCCTGCGTGCAGTGCTTAGATGAAATGGACAGCATATACCTCAAAAACTCTCGGAAGGTTGTGTACATGGGCCACCGTAGGTTTCTTCTTACGAGGCACCCGTTGCGGAAGAAAGGCAGGAATTTTAACGGGAAACCAGACCTTCGTGCTAAGCTTGAACATCGAAGTGGGCTGCGTGTGTTTGCTATGGTAAAGGATCTGAAAGTAGTATTTGGAAAGGGTCCTGGGAGAAAATCTATACCGAATGAGGAAGGTCAGACACCCATGTGGAAGAAGAAGTCAATATTTTGGGACTTGTCTTATTGGAAAGTTTTGGAGGTCCGTCACTCACTTGACTTCATGCACATCACGAAGAATGTTTGCGTGAACCTGCTAGAATACTTAGATATGTACGGCAAATCGAAAGATACGCTGCAAGTTTGGAGGGATCTAAAACATTTGGAACTAAGGAACCATCTACATCCAGAAAAGACAGGGAAAGGACAACATGATCTACATCCTGCGAGCTACACTCTAAGCAAATGAGAGAAAAAAAGCATGATAGAGTGCTTGAACAGTGTGAAGGTCCCTTCCGGATACTCCTTGAATGTAAAGAGACTCATAAACATGAAAGAGAATAAAATTGTCCACCTGAAATTCCATGACTGTTTTGTATTGATGACAGAGTTGCTCCCAGTAGCTGTGAGAGGTATTTTGCCCAAGTGGGTCCGGGGGACAATCATAAAGCTGTGTTCCTTTTTCAACGTGGTTTCACAAAAGGTTATTGATCCAGATAAACTAAGTAAGTTACAGGATGACGTGGTACAAAGTGTGGTTAGCCTTGAGATGATCTTTTCTCCTGCATTTTTTGATATTATGGTTCATCTCACTGTTCACATTGTCAAGAAGATAGGTATTCACGGACCTGTGTTTCTGCACAACATGTTTCCTTTCGAGAGGTACATGAGTGTCCTAAAGAGGTATGTCCGTAACCGTTCTCGTCCGGAAGGATGCATAGCCGAGGGGTATGGCACAGATGAGGTGATTGAGTTTTGTGTGGATTACATTAATGATATAAATCCGATTGGTGTCCCTATATCACGCCATGAGGGGAGGCTACGGGGAAAAGGGACACTAGGACGGAAAGCAATTGAATGCAAAGATCTTCTTACTTTTAAACAAGCACATTTCACGGTTCTAAAACAATCTGCTGTAGCGGCCCCTTATGTCCTTCAGCAGAAGGGTATTCCACGCCTCGAATTTCCAGGGAGGTCTGAGGATTGGATAACACTGAGGCATATGGATTCATTCGACGCTTGGTTACAAAACTAAATCCTTTCCAAAGGGTCAGACAAAGAACAGTTGCAACGCCTGGCTCAGGGACAATCTAGTGAAATCGTGACATTCAAGGGGTACGAGATAAATGGTTACACATTTTACACGAAATCCCAGGATAAGATGAGCACGAACCAGAACAGCGGTGTCCTTATAGACGCCGCGGACAACACTGGCAAGGTGGACACATATTATGGTTTCATAGAAGAGATATGGGAGCTTGACTATGGACCTTTGAAGGTCCCTTTATTCAAGTGCCAATGGGTTAAACTGAGTTCAATCGGCGTGAAGATCGATAAATACGGCATGACAACCGTAGACCTCACACAAGTCAGCTATAGGGACGAACCATTCGTACTCGCCAATGATGTGAGACAGGTCTTCTACGTAATGGACATGTCAAGCAAACCTAAGAAGGAGAAGGACAAACCAAAGTGACACGTGGTTCTCTAAGGCAAATGAAGAATTGTCGGAGTTGGGGATGTCACAAACGAGGAAGAGTATAGTCAGTTCGACGAGCTCCCTCCTTTTGCGGTGGATGTCGACATAAATGTCCTGAATGACACAGATGTCGATGCTCCGTATATACGCCACGATCATAACGAAGGCACACTTGTAAAGACAAAGTATGTTACTAGTTAAGATGTGCTCCTGCATGAAACTTGTATATTTGAAGCATATATAGAAATTAAGCAATGAAATTTTAAACATTTTAATGAAATATGAAACACAAGTACTGAAATTAAAAATATTTTTTAAAAATATGAAACACAAGTAACCTCAGCCATTTTAATAAAAATTTAATAAAAAGGAAGAAAACATTTTTTTTTCAAATTTTTAAATGAAACTTGTATATTTGAAGCATATATAGAAATTAAGCAATGAAATTTTAAACATTTTAATGAAATATGAAACACAAGTACTGAAATTAAAAATATTTTTTAAAAATATGAAACACAAGTAACCTCGGCCATTTTAATAAAAATTTAATAAAAAGGAAGAAAACATTTTTTTCAAATTTTAAATGAAACTTGTATATTTGAAGCATATATAGAAATTAAGCAATGAAATTTTAAACATTTTAATGAAATATGAAACACAAGTACTGAAATTAAAAACATTTTTAAAAAATATGAAACACAAGTAAGCTCGGCCATTTTAATAAAAATTTAATAAAAAGGAAGAAAGCATTTTTTCAAATTTTTAAATGAAACTTGTATATTTGAAGCATATATAGAAATTAAGCAATAAAATTTTACACATTTTAAAGAAATATGAAACACAAGTACTGAAATTAAAAACATTTTTAAAAAAGGAAGAATAGGGAAGGAAACTCCCCAAAAGCCCCTCTACAAGCGATTCGTAATACGAACCCCTTGTAGAATGGAACCTCTACAAGCGGTTTGTAATACGAACCCCTTGTAGAAGAGACCTCTACAAGCGGTTTGTAATATGATCCCCTTGTAGAATAGGACCTCTAGAAGCGGTTCGTACTACCAACCGCTTGTAGAGGCCCCTTTACAAAGGGTTCGTATTATGAACCGCTTGTAGAGGGGGTTTCCTATATATTTCAGATCGTCTTCCCCGCACGCTTCACTCTCCCCAAAATTTTTCTAAGTCCCGAGCCGTCCCGTGCTTCACTCCTCTGTCGCGCCGCCGTATCTTCGTCGAGCCCCCGCGCCGCGCTTGACACCTCCTCCACCGTGCGCGAGCCCACATCGCCGCGTCTCTCCGTCGAGACCCGGCACTGCGCTCGCCGCCTCTTCACCACCGTGCGCACGCCCTCGTCGTCACCTCGCCGTCGGACCTCAACCGCGCCGTCGACCTCACGACAAGCCCCCGCTCCCCCCATTCCCCCGGAGGACCTAAGTTGCCACGCCCACGCCACACTCTCCCTCTGTTTTATGACTACACAGGGTGTTCGATGAAACGTCCCAACGGGCAAAAATAGAGAAATAGATAGGGAGTGAGAGAGAGATAGGGAGTGAGAGAGAGAGAGATAGGGATCGGAGTGAGAGAGAGATAGGGAGTGAGAGAGAGAGATAGGGAGTGATAGAGAGAGATAGGAAGAGAGATAGGGAGAGAGAGATAGAGAGAGAGATAGGGAGAGTGTGAGGGCCTGTCCTTTTGTCCACTACACGATCTGCACTAGTCCCTGGATCAGTACACTAGTGCACACTTTTCACATAGCCGGAATCATTTCATACAAGCGGAAGTCTTATAATTACACAAATACCTATATTAAGCCCAAGGGGCTAATAAGTATTACAAATGGCACATTGGCCCAAATAGTCAGAAAGTCCAAAAGATCATAGTACGTAAGACCCAAAAGATCCAAAAGGGGTCTTGTGCCGGCTATGCCTAAGCACTCGACTGGAGAAACACCCTATGCCTCGCCCTGACCGTTAGCAAACTCTTGATCTTCGTCTTCATGGCCAACGTACTGATCCTGCTCATACTCTCCATCTAAAAGAGAATATGAATGCAAGGTTAGTGTCATCTAAACACTGGCGAGCCAGCTTCCAACCTAATGCATTTAGTGACAGGGGTTCCAAAGGAAAGGTTGGGGCTCATTTAGTTGCAGAAAGCAAGTTTTATAAACCAAAGCCTATGACTTAGCACATTTTAACCCAAAGTTCTACTAATCAATGTTTAGATTTTTATTCTCATCACATTCCACGACTGTTTCCATGCACACTACCAAACGTTTCCCAATCCCCTAGCTGTTTCCATGAACTCTGCCAAACGTCTCCAAACACCCGCCATCATCTTCCAGGTGTGGCGCACCCGTTGTGGATCTTATACCAGCGAAGCGCCCGGTCTTCCCTAGCCGAGTTGCCAAGCCCGCACTAGAGTCACGGCTCCTTGTCACGTAAGAGCTAGACCATCAATCAGGATGACGACACATTCCTGTCTTAGCCCTAACGCTGTCCAGCAAGCCAGCGGGCCCCAAGTCTACACTACCGCGCGATGGCCACGCGTTGTGCAGGAAAACAACTCGCGCTCCGACTGGCACAGCCGTCCTTGGCTGCCCAGCACACATGGAACTCACGTTATGTAGGAACCCCAATAGGCGACATCTGACCACGCTGAAAACAACTTCGTGCTTCGACCGCACGGTAGTCCTTGGTGCCCAAACACCTTTCCGTGGTCGGCCTTCCTTCAGACCATGTAGCCCAGCTACATCACACCCTTATCCACAAACCGAAACACATCAGTGTTCCCAACCACACACACTGGCATGCCAGGCCCAATATCTAGTAAACTAAGTTTATAATGTTCATCATGTCCGGTAAATGTCGGTTCACCGTTCCGAGGCAACTAAGCCTAAAATTAATAATTGGACCTGAGCAATGTCTAAGCAAGATTTTAACCAAGACTTAAGAGTTTAAATCATTTTACCAAACCTAACCAGGCTAACAAGGGTGATCATCAAGGCAATCATTAATTGATCAAACGATAGATGATTTTATCAAGGCAATATCATCATGGGGAATTAATGACAAGAATTAAAACATGGCATGATACATCATGATTAAGCAAGTAGGCATAAATACTTAAAAGAGAGCATGCAATTTGTAATTGTAAATAAAATACTTTAAGAAACTGGGATTCAATATGATCCTTTTGAATGTTAACCCGTACTAGGGAAAGTGTGAACTCTCTCTAATAAAAGTAACACCTAAAGGAAGGTTGTTGACTCGTCCTAGGGAAAATTGAGATTTCCCCTAGTAAAAGCAAACATCTTTTAGGGTGGAAATTAACTCGCCTTGGTCTTGCGGGTAGTGGGGGTCTTCCTAAGGTTCTTCAAAGTGTCCTTCGGGCTCCTCGACGTCTAATAACGGAACAATTCGGGGAACAATAAATAAAACACCAATGTGCAATACAAAGCATGATGCATGAAATGCTCTCGCTAAATCTAGGGTTGGCGTCTGACGTTAAGCCTTAATCTAGATATCAAGGAAGTTCCATGACCTTACTAAGAAGTAATAATTTCTAGCCTAATGGCAGCGGAGTGCTTATGAGATTATGCACCTAAACATATATATACATATGATAGTCTAATTTCTACCCTATTCAGCCCAATAGGAGAAAATAGGGTTTTATTATGTTAAAAGTATCCAAAAAGTGAGAATATGTTAACAAACATCTTTGTTCAAAAGTATTTTCTTCATCAACTTAACTTACCATTTTTATTCTACCATAATAGGGGTTAAGTGGGTGTGTGTGGAAGATAAATTCATATGTTATATATATATATATATAACCATGAGATTGTATATCATAAACCTAATTTAAAATAAAAGCTTCGCTATCTTATAATGCTGTAGAATAATTACTTTGGACATGTACATAAATTTTAGGGTAACTAGATCAAAAACTAGTTAGTTAATCATAATTATTATTTAGGCCATTTATAAAATAACATATGATTAGGGGTTGTATCATAAATGTTATAATTTTCTTTGGTCTAGAAAGTTATTACACACTAGACATGATTTTCTCGGAATTAATTAAGCGCTAATTTGTTTTAGATTAACTGAAATTCATTTCTGCTATTTATTCTATATAGGTTAATGCTCTAAAGACAAACCAATAAAATAAATCCTGGGATAATCTTCTGCTACTGTTCATGATTATATTTTTAATAAATCCAGCAGAGGCTCTAGTATTTATCCTAAATTTTCCAACATTTCTGGAGAGGTTTAGCTATTATTAATAAATCGTTTCTATATTCTGTATTTGTTTTATTTGCGAACTCCGAGAAAAACCGATGAATAGTAGTGGGCCGGCCCTCTATCTCACGGCCGAGCCAGCCACACCGAAGGCGTACACCGAAATGGCGCATTACGCGAGCGAAGCACCAGTGGCTGGAGCATTTCCACTCAACCTGACATGTGGGCCACTGGACCCACATGTCAGTGATGCTTAACCAATCTCGCGCGCGATTTAAAATAAACCAATCTCATGCACGCATCATGCGTAGATCCGACGGTCGGGACCTCGCCTTCTACCTTCGATCGAGGCGGCGGAGCGACGTCATGAAACCGGCGATCTCTCGGCAACACAGCGGCGGAGTTACAGGGAAACTCAGGGGATGATTTTGGGCGCAATGAGTTCTACGCGAGTTGCCCAAGAACGTGTCGTCACGACTCTCGCCGGCGGAGGCATGTAATAGCGGCGGGCCAAGCGTCGGTGGAGAATGCCTACGGGAACTATTGGCTGCGGCTCTACGAAGCCG
Organism: Olyra latifolia; assembly: GCA_036346145.1. NCBI lineage: Eukaryota > Viridiplantae > Streptophyta > Magnoliopsida > Poales > Poaceae > Olyra > Olyra latifolia. The sequence continues at coordinate 12,145,841 of CM070531.1, read as the reverse complement.
TAGGAGTTAAACTAAGGAGTGCACGAGTGAGAGGGGGACCTAGGGATTCTTACCGAGCACTAGGCCGAGACGGAGGAGGCAGGGATCAAGTTGGTGTAATAGCCCAAATTTCTGTATTATATTTTTTAAGTCACTCTCATAAGAACGGTATGATGCAGAAAACATTTCTTTAAAAGAAACCCTTTTAAAATTCATGTTTGGACCTGTAAAATCTTTCCGGCTAATAATTGCCTAAAAATTTCTTGTTATGGACAAGTAAATATTCAATTCTTGCTCCCACCATGAAGTATCAAAATATATTAAATAAATAGGTTAAGCAAAAAGGTTAAGTAAATAACTCATTAAAATCCCTAGGCTTACATGTGTATATATATACACAATTAAATGGAAAATTTCATAATTCATATATATATACATATATATATAATTATATATATACATATATATATATATATAATTATATATATATCTATATAAGAGACATAAGATTATAAGCAAGTGTATAAATAAATATACATGAATATCACACTAAAAATCCCACCAAAATCCCTGAAATTAGTTTAGACCCTAAATAACAGTTTGAATCTAGAGATGACCAAAGTTGACCATGAGTGGGACCCACGATGCAGTCTCTCTCAATCTACCCTTGTGGGCATTTCACCGAGCAGCCTGGCCGCCACTGCTGCGCCTCCACCTCGCCGGCGCCCTCATCGCCCCTGACCGAAACCTCCCCCTGGAAATCCTTCCTTGGCCGTGTGTGCGTGTCGTCTTGGCCCCGTGGGCCCTATTCCTGCGCCGAAATGATGCTCCCACCAATGGCCGTGCCGCCGCCTAACATTGCATGTCGATAGGCTGCATTGTCAGCCTCGTGCGCACGCGCCATTGCCAGGCACCGCCCCCCTTGCTCAATGGACGCCCCGGGTGCGCCGTCGATGTTTCTAAGGCCCCCTGCGTGGCCTGCACTGGCTATGCCGCCCTGTTCAAGCAACCTCGCCGCCCCAGCTTGTTCACCCGTCGCACGTGCACGAGTCACCGCCCCTGCCCGCCTATCCACGACGATGACCCTTAGAGACCGCCTCACACCCTCGTGACCGCCGGACAAAGTTCGTGCCACACTCCTGCCCGAAGGAATCGGATCGGGAAGCTTCAAGCTCGCCGGATTTCTCTCGCCGCCGCCGGCCGCCCGATTCTCCCCTTTTTTCGATTTCTCCCTTCACGGTGAGTCCCTTCTCAATCGCTCGCGTATGGAGCATCCCCTCACCCCCCGCGCGTCTTTTCGCCCAGGTTGAATGGACCCAAGGACCTCCGAAGCCCCTTGGCGCCGTGAGCCCTGTTTTTGCCCCACTTCGGCCCCAACGCCGCCAGCTCGCTTCGCGCCTCTTCCGGTCCAGCCAATAGCTCGGTGAGCATCTACAACCCTTCCTCATACTCGCACATGCCTCCGATTAGCCTAAACAACAATATACAGCCTGAGGTTGTTGTTACCGAAGACGTTCTTCGCCGTCGCTAGGCTCGCCGCCGATCCAGGCTGTCGCTGGCGAACAGCTCGAAGCACGTCTTAGAGCTTCTCCCCAGGAATCGATAGCGCCCGAGAACCCCTTTCTAGAGCACTGTAGCTCTGCCGTCGTGTCGCCGAGAGATCGCCGGTTTCATGACGTCACCTTGTCACTCCGGTCGGAGGTGGACGATGATGTCCCGACCATTAGATCTGCGCCAAGATGCGTGCGTGGGATCGGATTGAATTTTAAAACGCGCGCGAGTGGGAAAGAGCCGCTGACATGTGGGCCCTTTGGCCCACCTGTCAGGTTGAGTGGAGGCGCTCTGCCCCGAAGGCGCCTTCGCTCGCGAGAAGCGCCGTTCAGGCATACGTCTTCGACGTGGGTGGGCTGGCCGTGAGTTATCGGGCCGGCCCGTCACTGTTCACCGGATTTCCAAGATTTTGTGAATAAAACAAATCCAGGATATGGAAACAATTTAATAAAAATAGCTAACCTTTTCGAAAAATGCTAGGAAATTTATGATAAATACTAGATCTTCTTCTAAGTTTAATATAAATATTAACATGAACAGTAACAGAACCTTTTTCTCAGAATAATTCCATTAGCTTGCATTTTGGATATAAACCAATATAAAAAATAGAACAAAAGGGTTTCTGTTAATCAAAAATAGATTAACACTTAATAAAATTTGAGAAATTTATGAGTGGCATGAAATAACTCTCTGGACCTAGGAAAAATATAAACTTTATGGTATGACTCCTAATCACATGTCATTTAATATTGGCCTAATTAATAACCACGGATAACCACGGTTTATTAGATTATTTTGTAATCTAGATATCCAAAATTACTATACCTGCCTAAAGACGTTAATTCACAGCATTAAATAACAGTAAAGCTTTTATTTTAACTAGGCCTTAAAATATACAATCTCATGGTTATATATATATGTGTGTGTGTGCGTGTGTGTGTGCGTGTACATACATATATACATATAAATATAACCTATAATTATATCTTCCACACATTTAAACTCCTAATATAATAGGAAATTAATGATAAAAATAGTAGATGAAGGAAATTCTTCAAATCAATTTATTGGTTAACATATTCTTGGTTTTAGGATAATTTTATTTAGAATAAAACCTTAATTTCTCCTATTGGGCTGATTAGGGTAGAAAGGTTAAACTATTCTTTATTTATATTTATATTTATATTTATAAGGTTAAGTGCATCATCTCATAAGCACCGCTGTCGTTACGTCTGAAATTGTTATTACTTAGAAGGATCATGGAACTTCCTGGAAATCTAGATTAAGACTTATTGATAGACGTTAATCGCTAGACTCAGTAAACGCAATTCATGCATCATGCTTCTTAATGCATATCGGCTTTGAATTTATTGTTCCTCGAATTCATTCCGTTAATAGACGCCGAGGAGCCGGAAGGGCATTTTGAAGAACAGCAAGAAGACCCCCTTCACTCACAGGACCAAGGCAAGTTAATTTCCACCCTAAAGGGTGTTCGCTTTTACTAGGGAGAATCTCAATTTTCCCTAGTGCGAGTCAACAATCTTCCTTTAGGTGTTTCTTTCATTAGGGAGAGTCTATACTTTTCCTAGTACGGGTTAACATTCAAAAAGGATCATATTTAATCCCAGTTTTTTTAAAGAATTTTATTTACAATTACAAGTTGCATGCTCTTTTTAAGTATTTATGCCTACTTGTTTAATCATGATGTATCATGCCATGCTTACTTCTTGCTATTAATTCCCTATGATGATATTGCCTTGATAAAATGATCTATCATTTGACTTACTAAATGATTGCCTTGATGATCACCCTTGTTAGCCTGGTTAGGTTGAATAAAACAATTTTAGACTCTTAAGTCTTGCTTAAAATCTTGCTTAGACATTGCTCAGGCCCAATTATTAATTTTAGGTTTAGTTGCCTCGGAACGGTGAACCAACATTCATCGGACATGATGAATATTACAAACTTGGTTTACTGGATATTGGGCCTGGCATGCCAGTGTGTGTGGTTGGGAACACGGATGTGTTCCGGTTTGTGGTTAAGGGTGTGATGTAGCTGGGCTACATGGTTTGAAGGAATTTGGACCACGAAATGGTCTTCTTGATAAGCTCAGCTGCGCCGATCGGGCAGCGAGTTGTTTCGCGTAGCTTTATCTTGCCCATGGGGTTCTCACTGTAGCGTGGCCATCGCGCGGTAGTGCAAGCATAACTCTAGTGCGCAGGGATAGTATGACCTGTGGGCGTACCCTGTCTGCCGCCATGCTTAAGGTGAAGACAGGAGTAGGTTGTCATCCGGATGGATGATCTAGGTTTTACGTGACAGGGAGCCATAACTCTAGTGCGGGCTTGGTAACTCGGCTTGGGAAGATCGGGCGCTTCGCTGGCGTAAGATCCACAACAGGTGCGCCACACCCGGAAGATGATGGCAAGTGTTTGGAGACGTTTGGTAGAGTTCATGGAAACTGCCAGGCGATTGGGAAACGTTTGGCAGTGTTCAAGGAAACTATCGTGGAATGTGATGAGAACAAAAATTTGAACACTGATTAGTAGAACTTTGGGTTAAATTTGCTAAGCCATAGGCCTTGGTTTATAAATCTTGCTTTCTGCAACTAAATGAGCCCCAACCTTCCCTTTAGAACCCCTATCACTAAATGCATTAGGTTGGAAGCTAGCTCGCCAGTGTTTGGATGACACTGACCTTGCATTCAAATTCTCTTTTAGATGGAGAGTATGAGCAGGATCAGTACGTCCGCCATGAAGACGAAGATCAAGAGTTTGCTGACGATCAGGGCGAGGCATAGGGCGTTTCTCCAGTCGAGTGCTTAGGCATAGCCGGCACAAGACCCCTTTTGGATCTTTTGGGTCTTACGTACTCTGATCTTTTGGACTTTCTGACTATTTGGGGTAATGTGCCATTTGTAATACTTTATAGCCCTTGGGGTTAATACAGGTATTTGTGTAATTATAAGACTTCCGCTTGTATGAAATGATTCCGGCTATGTGAAAGGTGTGCACTAGTGTACTGATCCAGGGACTAGTGCAGATCGTGTGGTGGGTAAAAGGACAGGCCCCACAGTTGGCGATGAGGAGGCCGAAAGAAGGCGGAGCAGAGCACACGGTGCCAGGGAACTCTTACGATCCCGCGGTCCAATTAACCTGGGCAAAAGACGGACGATGGTGAGGTGATGCTCCATGAGCAAACGATCGACATGGGACATGGGACTCACCGATGAGGGAGAAATTGGAAAGGGGGAGAATCAGGCGACCGACGGCGGTGAGAGCAATCCGGCGAGCACAAAACTTCTCGGTTCGATTCCTTCGGGTAGGGGAACAGTGAGGGTATGGCGAAGCTAATGCGTGCAAAGGCGGAAGATGGGGAGTTCTAGTTTAGGCTGTCGACGAGAAGGCAAAGAGAGGAAGGAACGGGCCAGTGTGGTTTGGCCGAATTTAAGCTCGGCCGGAGCACGATCGTTGCCCAGCGGTCACGAAGGGGTACGAGGCGGTCACTGGGGGGGCTCTATCGCCGATTGGCCGGCTTGGGCGGTGGCCAGACAGTGTTGCCATGGCTTGAATTGGCCAGGCGGCCGGTCGTACACTGTTGCGTGAGGAGCACCGGTTAAGGGCGCGTCGACCCGAGCACTCGAGCACGAGACAGGGACGGAGATTGGGCAAGTGGGGCGGTGACAAGCAGTGGCGCGTGCGGGGGCCGACAATGTGGCTGGTTGGCACGCCATGTCAGGTGGCGGCGCAGCCATTGGCGGCGTGGCCAAATCAGCTCATAAATGAAGATTTGGCCAGGGGAAGGATGAATGCACCGGTGAGAAGGAGGCACGGCAGAGGCAGCCATGCTACTCGACGAAATGCTCACAAGAGCAAGGAAAGAGAAGAGGCTGCCAAGTGGGTCCCACCAGGGGTCAAGTTTGGTCAATACATGGTTCAGACTATCACTTAGGGTCTAAACTATTTTTTTTTGTGGGATTTTTAATGTGATATACCCCGTATACATGCATACATACATATAAGTATATATATATGTATATATGTGTTTATGTGTGTATAAATATATACACACATAAGAGGTTTAACGGTTATTAGAATTCACTAAAAACCATCTTATCCTAAATATTGTTATATTTTAGATATTCCTAATCAGGGCCTAATATAAAGCTTTCAACAATTTATTCGAGCAAATTACCAAATTCTAATGGATTTTAAATTTTTAAGATCCTGAAATTTTGTTTTTGGCAAATCATGGCTTAAAAGAAACTGTCGTAGCCTCATACAATCATTGCAGAAGTACTTTTTAAACAAAACACAAATTTTGGGCTGTTACAGAGAGATAGGAAGTGAGAGAGATAGGGAGAGATAAAGAGAGATAGGAAGAGAGATAGGGAGAGAGAGATAGGGAGTGAGAGAGAGAGATAGGAAGAGAGAGATAGGTAGAGAGAGAGAGAGATAGGGAGTGAGAGAGAGAGATAGGGAGTGAGAGAGATAGGGAGAGATAGAGAGAGAGATAGGGAGAGATAGAGAGAGATAGGAAGAGAGATATAAATATATTTAACAATGTTTCGCAATTATGTCATGTGCACAAGTAGCAATACTAATTTAACAATGTTTCGCAATTATGTCATGTGCACAAGTAGCACTACTAATTTAACAATGTTTCGCAATTATGATATATAGATGGAGCAACCAGGCCGTGCTGACCCTATTTTCGATGAGGAAGAACAGTTCCTGCTAGACTCGATCGCGTAGGGTAGCATCAGAGGATACGACGAAGGTGACGCTAACGCTACTGCCGAGGCGGCCGATAACAATGCTGCCGATGAGGCTGTGAACCAAGGCGACGCTAATGCTACTGCCGTTAGTTCCGGTGATGCCGTGGACACTGGGGCCAGCAAGATAATGCCACAATAATGCCCTGGTACATGCCGCCTTTCAACCAATATAAAACACTCTTAACACGCTCATATTTTCTGTAATTTAAGCAGGGTACATCGAGCAACCAATCGAAGCGAGGACCTAACAAGAAGCCGTCGGCAAAGCATGTATTTACCGACGTTAACTCCGACGGGATGCCGATTGCCCCTCTTTCAGCCATTGGCCCATTCAACAACGCTTGTGGTTACCATGTAAGGGACCACGTTCCAATTAGCATCCAGAAATGGGTTGAAGTCCCTCACGCTACCAAGGACCTACAGTCGACAGATATTAAGGACAGTTTCAAATTCCTTGAAGAGTTCGAAGACAAAGTAAAGAAATACACTTTGAAAAAGATGGCAACCGTATTTCAGTCGTGGAAGTCATCTCTAAATGCCAAGTATGTGCAGAAAAGACAAAGGCTGACTTCAATCTAGTTCCTAAGCTGGCCGATCACTGGGAAGCGTTTGAGGAGTACAAGCTGTCAGGTGAAGGCCAAGCCGCGAGCCAAAAGAACAAGATAAATGCACAGAAGAAGAAATACCACCACCATCTCGGCACCGGTGGTTACGTCAAGGCTATACCGAAATGGGAGAAGCGGGAGGAAGAATTATTGACCAAGGATGTACCACCTGCTACTGCTGACTAGGAATTTCTCCTACGAAATTGGTTCATGGCTCATGGGGGAGCCCTTGCAGATGACGGTAGCTTGGTGATAGCACCGGGAGTGCAAGATGTTGGGCAAAGGATCGTACAAGCCGTTCAGCAGTCTCAGTTTGGTTCCTTAGTGACAGATAGGGAGAATGACGACTTGACAAATGCCCTCCAAAACCGGAGCACCCGGGACGGACAAGAGGTATTGGTTCATCGATGCCATGAATGCACGGATTTGCAAAGGATTCCCAAACTTACAGGAGCCGAGCAAGAAGCAAAACCAGAGAGCTATACAAATACAACCAATTGGAAAGGGAGCTAAGAGCTACCCAGGCTAACACCGGCGACATAGTTTCGCAACAAGTGCAGACAGCCCTCAGCAAGCTTCAGGGAACAGGTTCGAGCATTCTACCAGACGCCATGATCGGCCTTGACGTCCATCAGGCAAGCGGAGCAACTATCGTCCACCGCGGCTTTGAAGGGATGACCTCGGCCATTTTCCAGTGGACGACATCAAGGTTCGCCACCAGTGTGAGCTATATGTCCAGGCGCGTAACCTCTCCATAAAGGTGGCTTATGACATGGCGTTCCCAGTAGAGCCAGGCCAGACATTTCATTGCAACGAGATACCCCCTGGTAACCCGAAAGTCGCCGTGGAGGAGATGTTAAGCGGTTTTGAAGATCTTCTGCTCGATATTGCTAGAGGTGATGAGGTGGCCAAGCTTGGACAGGCCCTCCACGGTATCATCCTCTAGCGAAAACGGTACATCATGTTTTCCAGATGGCGTGGAGGTGTCATCTCCACCAAGAGACATCGAACAATTGGAGCCGGTTGGAGGATGGTAGAGTCCGCTCAAGGAAGAAATATGTTCCCCCTCCATATCACAAACGAACATTTTTATCGCGGGGACAACCAAATATGGCTAGAATTAGAAGACTTGTACCATTTTTACCATCAGGACGCTGTTAACGTGTCTCTCATAAGCTGCTGGTGTCTGTAAGTGTCAAGCTAATAAGTTTACCATGTGCTTCCTCGTACCAGAAAGTTGCAACTCTAATATTTTTCCATTTCTATGTAGAATGGAGATACAAGATGTAGAAGACAGGGTGACTTCAACATGGGCTTCATAGACCCAGACATTGTCAACGAGGCTGTCTTCGGATACAACCCAAAGGTTGTTGAGGATTACATTTTGGATGCATTCTTGGGACAACACTACAAACCGTACATACTTCTGCCCTTCAACTTCCAGTACGTATATATACGTTCCTCACAACCTCTCATTCCTAGCTTTTTAAAGCACACATAATATGACTAATTACATATATATGTTGAAATATATTAATAGGTTTCACTGGGTCCTTCTTGTTATCATGCTTGATAATAGCAAGATCATTGTTCAAGACTCAAGGAGGAAACCACAACAAAAATATCAATATATCATTGACACGCTAAATTGGTATGGCATATATTAATTTATAAGATGGTTTCCTTATTCTATTGAAATGCCTAGCTATTTAATTAATTCGAACTCTAATAATTACTATTCATGTAATAACGCATCACAGGGCATTCGCAAGGTTCCGAAAGAAGCATAAAGAAACTTTCAAGAACGAATTCACAGTCCAATTAAGCACTCGAGTACGTAATAAAGCATATTAATTAATTCATATTCTTTAGTGATAGTTTTTCATCTCAATACTTGTATTCTTTTTAAATTTCATCACAAATTATACAGCAAACAGCTGGAAACAACTTATGTGGCTATTATGTGTACCACTACATGCAAAATCTTTGCCACGGCGATGTGCCCAAAATAAACGACGAGGTGCGTGTATGTCAAAAATACCAAATTAATGATGCATCTTAATTTCTTAGTACTTACAATTTACGTGTTCAGAGATTTATTTATTTTCTGCTTTGGCAGGCTTACCTTGATGTGCAAGGTGTGATCCCGCCTCACCGGGTTGCAGCAATCCAAGAATAACTTATCGGCTTCATTGTCGACGAGATTATATCCACCAAAGGCGAGTTCCACACAAAGGGATGGAGAGATTGTCCTTCTGTAAGGACAAGTAAAATATCGGAATCATCGAAGGCCACAAATAGCGATGTAGGCAAGAAATGACCTTAAGATTCACCCTTGTACTCTTGAAATGTATAAAGATTGCTTTAGTGTGCTCCTTATTTCATGTATGTACATATCAACTTGTCCATTTTTTATTCATTCCTATTATTGTGTAAATGAACTTAATTGTGGTTGTGTGAATGATTACACATCATATTATATATTTAATTGTGAAAAAAATATTGTAGTTGTATTTAATTTTATTGTCAAAATTCATATTGAAAACCACTCTCGGAACATATTCTATGTTGAATATAATTTGTGCTCAGCCTCTCCATAAGGGGTTGGTAACTCCAACCGCTTGTGGAGAGGGCATACGTGGCGCTCTCCCTCGCTGCCTAAGAGGCTCTCCACAAGTGGTTGGTAACTCCAACCGCTTGTGGAGAGGGCACACGTGGCGCCTCCCCTCGCTGCTTGAGAGGCTCTCTACAAACGGTTCGTAACACCAACCGCTTGTAGAGAGCACCCACGTGACGACTCTACCAGCTTGCTAGCGAGCGTTCCGGACCGCTTGTGGTGTCGTACCACAAGCGGTTGGGGAAACCGTGAGTGTTACCCGGAGGGTATCAGTCGCGGTTGCTTACAACCGGTTCCAAAATCGGTTCTGAAACCTGTTTCGAACTGGTTGTGATAGCTGTTTCGCTGGTAGTGCAGCGAAAACACCACGTGGTTCTTCCAGGTAAAAGAAGGACTGTCAGAGTTGAGGGCGTCACAAATGAACAAGAGTATAATAGTTCGACGAACTGCCGCCTTTCTCGGTGAATGTAGATATTAGTGTCCTCAATGATGAGGAGGAAGCTCCCTATGTACGTCACGATCATAATGAAGGATCACTTATAAAAACAAAGTAGTTGTTATTTTGGAATTTCATGGCATTTTGTTATGACAGCGGCATTAGAGTTTTAGTAAATAGATAACATTTACTAGTACTGCAGAATTATTTTACTAATTTTATAGACATTTTTTATTATTTTCTAAATTTTAGAAACTACAGAAGCAATTTATAAATGCTGAAAAGCCTTGTTTTACTTTTAAAATCATTTGATTATGGAATATGTGGGTTTTCTAGTTTTACATAAAATTATCAACACATTTTATATTTGTAAAAAAGTTTACAGAATTTGGAGTAAATCTTTGATAATTTTACTTTTTTAGTAAATCTTTGATAATTTTACATTTATCAAAGAAATGTAGAAAAATTAATGAGAAATTACAAGGCTCCTAACCCAAATTTTCACATTTTTATGATTTTTGTGATATTTTTATTTAATTTGTATGGGCTCCTAGTAATTTTCTATAATTTTCGAGTAATTTATGGCAAATTACTACCACTGACATGTGGGACCCACAAGAGTTGGGCCCACATGTCAATGACCACATCCCTTTCTCCTAGGAAGGGTACAAAAACTATTCGCGCGTTGTTAGGTCGACATAACTCTTTTCTCTCCCCTGGCTAGCAGCGTGCGTTTGATCGCGGTCTCCCCGTGCTGTGTGGTCACGGGTTCGAGCCCCACTCGCGCCACTGCTTTTTTTATTTTGGGGGAATTAATCCCGGTTGGCGTCTCCAACTAGGACTATGTTGACATCAATCCCGGTTAGTGTCTCCAACCGGGACTATGTGGGCCATCAATCCCAGCTGGTGTCGCCAACCGGGACTATATGGGCCATCAATCCCAGTTGGTGTCACCAACCGGAGCTATGTGAGCAGTCCAGCCAATGGTCTCCTTCCTCCTGCCCGATGCAAAACTTTGCCTGTTTTAGTGAATTTCATGGTTTCATGGTTTGCTTTAGAAACTTGTGTATTTCTTATTTGATTTATTGATTTCGCATCTGCTTCAGTGTATTTATTGATTTCACATCATTAACTTCATCATTGGATTTTTGAGCTGACTACATTGGAATTTGGACAGCTGACTGCCAATCGTGCCCTTCGATCTTCCGCGCGAGCCCTCCTATATGTGTCCCTCCAGCTTCCATCCTTCTGTCTTGTTCTCTCACAGCCATACACCATGCCACACCGCCTCAAAACATGTCAAATAGTGTCTCAGCCACCGCCACCTCCGCTGCTATCTCCGCCACCACTGCCGCCTCCTCCTCCACCACTACCGCCTCCTCCTCCGTCTCCGCCTCCGCCACCGCCTGCCTCCTGGGCAGAGCTGGCGGCAATGCTGGGCAAAGCTGGTGGCAATGCTGCCCCGCGATCGCCATCCCAGGTATAAATTAAAGTTTTTCCAAACTGTTGAATTGATTTCTTCCGTGGTTGATCGATTTAAGGTTTTTGCAAAATTTTTAGGTGCCCGCTTGGGCTAGGGACCTCCCGACATTGGAGTCTGTCCCCTCCTCCAGCTTCCTCAACGGTGAGGACTGGCGGTGCCTCTGCTGAGATGAGCACCAAGGCCTAGATCAGGATGAGGATGGCAGCTAGCTAGGCTCCCCAACGGCGATGACAATGTGATCTGGTGTCATGTAAATGAAAGCATGTTATGTAATGCGGTACATGCATGTTGGAATGAATAATATAAATCTTGGCGCCAAATGTTATGGAAGAGTGGATTGTATATACGTGATTTTGCTGTTGCATGCGTTTCTTTCTTGCTTCTTGGTAATTAACATAGTATTTTCTTGTATACCCATAATTTCTTGTACACTTATTTAATTTGTATAGGCTTCCAGCAATTTTCTATAATTTTCGAGTAATTTATGGCAAATTACTACCACTGACATATGGGACCCACCAAAGATGGGCCCACATGTCAGTGCCCATATCCCTTTCTCCCAGGAAGGGTACAAAAACAATTTGCGTGTCGTCAGGTTGACATAACTCTCTCCCCTCTCCCCTCTCCCCTGGCTAGCAGCATGCACTTTAGCGCGGGCTCCCCGTGTCATGCGGTCATGGGTTCGAGCCTCACTCGCGCCACTGCTTTCTTTTATTTTGGGGGAATCAATCCTAGTTGGTGTTTCCAATCGGGACTATGTGAGGACTCCAGCACTGGGGAGACCCCCATCAATCCCGGTTGGTGTCTCCAACAGGGACTAAGGGAGGACTCCAACGCTGGGGAGACCCCATCAATCCCGGTTGGTGTCTCCAACTGGGACTAAGTGAGCAGTCCAGCAGTGGTGAGACCCCCATCAATCACGGTTGGTGTTAATTCCAAGCGGGACTATATGCCCCCATCAATCCCGGTTGGTGTCTCCAACCGGGATTGAAGGCATGCCCTTTATATTCGTTTCGCGCGAGAGATTTGGAGACAAGTCTCAAATCCTCTCTCGCGCACGCTCCAACCCTAAATCGACGTCGCCAGCATCCTCGCCTCCGACACCGCCGCCATCCTCGCCTCCGACGCCGCCGCCCATGAGGACGCCGTCTACAACCTCTCGTGCGGTCCAAACCCTACATCGACACGCCACCGTCTCCACGCCGCTCGTCTCCAACGCCGCCGTCTTCACGCTGTCGCCTCCACGCCGCTCCTCTCCAACGTCGCCTCCACGCCGCTCCTCTCCAATGCCGCTTCTCTCCAACACCACCTCCATGTTGGTGAGCCCAATATTAGTAAAAAAAACTTATTGTGCAGTTAGACAAATGATAGTTGGTAATGGACCCATGTGTTGTAAATTCCCTAATATTTTCAATCTCTGTGTGGACAAAACTATTTCAGTTGCTTATGCCAGGAATTTGCATTGGGGTCTAAATTTTAGAAGATGGTTCTCTCTTGAGATGCAAACTCAATGGGAAGATATTATTCACTGTTGTAATTTCTTCTCTTTTTCCAATAACATGGATGTTATGATCTGGAGAGGGAAAGATCAAAAGAAATTTACAGTCAACAGAATGTATAAATATATAGCTGTTGCAATTCCTGTGTGAAATGTGGGCAAAATAATAGGTGCTAAGCAGTTGTAATACGCCGCTTGTGTGAAATGTTTATGATTGATATGTTTCAACCATGTGTACCTCTTATGTGAAATTCATCACATTTCTGTGTACTTTTACTGTTTATGGCACAGGCTGCCCGTTTGGCCACCTATTTGATTGTTGCACGTGCAGGTCACTTCTTCAAAAATTATAGAACTTAAGCATAATCATTGCTTAATGGACGTATGGTGTGAATCTTGGATTCTTGTTAAGTTAGGTATTAAGGTGGTGATAAATTTGAGAAAGGAGTTTTAGAAAATGACTTATACATCGCCTATATAAATCGTCATAAAAAATGAGAGAGAATGTGTTGTGTACTAATAAATAAATGTAGATGATTGAAAAGAATAAATAGAGGTATATAAGAAAACAGCTCATTAAAATAGCATGCATGCCTTATATTTATACGCAAGATAATTTTGTTATGACAGCAACATTATTTTTGTTAAATTTCAGTGTCTTTTTCTGTTACAATGGCGAGTGGAGGGTATCATGAGGACGACATAATGAGTGACATAATTGCACAAGGTTATTTTGCGGCAGACGACCTCATGGATCAAACTGGGGGCAGCCGGTGAGGGCCCCCAAGCCACCAATGCTGCCGAGGACACCGAGGCCGCCGCGACCGAAGACATTGAGACCAGTCAATCTACCAGACAATCATGTCAACGAGGTGACAGCAAGAAGTCGAGAGCAAGACACATAATTACTGAAGTCGGCGAGGACGGCGAGCCTATGAAGCCAGACAAGGTGATTGGGCCGTTTAGATCGACATTTGGCATGATCATCAGGGACCACGTGCCCATTTGCATTGCGAAATGGGACGACGTACCTGAAGACCTAAAGAACATGCTATGGACGGATATGAAGGAGACGTTCACCTTCCCCGAAGGGACCGAACAGAAGGTAAAGAGTTACACATTGAAGAAGATGGCACTAGCATTTCTGACGTTTAAAAAGAAACTGAACAATGCGTATGTTAAGAAGAATCTAACCCCCTGACTTCAATAAGTTCCCAAAGCTTCAAGATCACTTGGATGAATTAGTGCGGTATAAGAGTTCAGAAAAAGGTCAGAGTTTAACTGAAAAGAACAAGCAGAATACAGTAAAGAAGAAATACCACCACCGTCTCGGCCCTGGTGATTACTGCAAGGCGATACCCAAATGGGACAAGAGGGAACATGACTTGCTGGTGAAGGGTGTTGAACCCGTAACAATGAGATGGTCAAACAGATCGAGAAATTGGTTCTTTGGTCATGACGGCGGCCTTGATGACGACGGTAGGGTGGTGTTTGGTGACAAGATCAAAGAAGTCGCCAGAAGGCTTCAAGAGGCCAACGATGAGTCGGCCCATGGCACCTTCATGCCAAACAGGGAGAATGATGAGCTAACATGGGCCCTACAGAACCCGGAGCACCCTGGACATACATGAGGCGTTGGTGTCGTCCTAGGAAAGGTGGGTTTCGCTTAGGACGCCGACACTTACAGGAGTCGGGCAAGAGGCAAGGCCCGACAGGCACAACAGCTCCATGACCTTTAAGATGTCCTAAGAGCAACACAGGCGAGCATACAAGAAATAGTTCGAAGAGAGGTGCAGCTAGCCTTGAGCCAACAGCGGGAGGAGGGCCTTCCACAACCTCCTAGTAATCCCAACGTCATCAGCCCCTCCACGCGACGGAGCGGCTATGCTTCCGGTGGGCTGCCCGAAGTGGACTTGGGACGCTATCTCATGGATGACATCACGCAGCGGACACCTTGTGAGCTGCACGTCGAAGAACGGAACCTATCCTTGAAGGCGGTTGAAAGCATGGCTTACCCGGTGGACTCAGGACAGCTCATCCATGGCCAACCGATAGCGTCAGGCTATGCCAAGGTCTTGGTGAACGAGGTATGCCCAGGGTACGGGGTCCTTGACCTCGAAGGAGGTGACGGGAGTACGAAGCTAGGAGATGCAGTGCACAGTTTCATCGTGTGGCGCAAGCGGTTCATAATTTTGCAAGATAACGTGGATGTGTCCTCTCCACAGTCTCCAACGTCAATTCCACAACCTCTTGCACC
Organism: Olyra latifolia; assembly: GCA_036346145.1. Classification (NCBI taxonomy): domain Eukaryota; kingdom Viridiplantae; phylum Streptophyta; class Magnoliopsida; order Poales; family Poaceae; genus Olyra; species Olyra latifolia. The sequence goes on along the minus strand of CM070531.1, from coordinate 12,130,638 downwards.
GTCTCCTCAATGAAGCCCATCTCCTCAACAATGCCCTACAAGTGGAACTCCAACTCCAACATCGTTTCCCAAGCTAGTGCGGGCCAGGTCAAGCAACTCGGCTGGGAGGCCAGCACTTCTCAAGAAGGCAGGGTCCACCAAATTCAAAAAGAAACCTCCTCCGAAGCTGGCGTACCATATGACTGATGAGGAGAATGAGCGGACAGTAAGAGGCGAGGTCATCGCACATTTCGCTAAGAAAGCATCTCCACCGAGGGTCTAGCCTGGTACGGATGATTGGCACAAAGGCAAGAAGTGTCAAAAACATTGAGAGATAGCATAGAGAAACCAAAAAGGCTGGCTGTATCAGACTATGAGTGCATCTTGCGTAAGGAATCTGATAAGGAGATGCCACAGGAGTGGGCGGCAGAAGAGGTCCCGCAGGAGATAAACAATTTCTACGATGATACTGGATTTGATCCAGATCAGGTATTGGGCTTCAAGGACATCCCAACAGCAGAGGTAGCATGGAGATTTGTGCCGGGTGCATCATTCGTTAGGCGTGAGGAGATTCCTCAGCTAACAACAAAAATGCGGCAACTCTACCAATGTACTTGCACGCGGCCAAACATGGACTAGAAACGGTCGCCGTCCGGATCAAGCAACATCACTTTTTTCGCGGGGACTCTGAGTTCTTGTTCCAATGGGAACCTCTGTACAAGCTATACCAGGCAAGGGCCCTCGACATGAGCATGTTGGGTTGCTGGACTCTGTAAGTGTCTCGTTTCTAAATTCCATCATGCGCCCCCTTACACTATACTAACTTGCAAGTCTAACTAATTTCTTCTTATGTAGAATGGAGATACAAAGATGCCAAATGGAGAATATTTACAACATTGGCTTCCTTGACCTAGTAGTTATCAACGAGCGAACAATTAAGGCCCACCCAAAAGATATAGAGGAGAACATATACAACAAGCTAATGGGCCAAACATTCAAGTCACAGATACTTCTAGCCTATGAATTTGAGTATGTGTTTTTGTACCACTTCATTCTAATCCTTTTTCTTAACAGGGTGTTACAACAAATTAGTAACCTATGCTAACATATATATGTGTAGCTTTCACTGTGCCCTTTTTATTATTGAGCTAGATTCTAGCCAGATCATGGTTATGGACTCTCTGCAGAAACCCCTTGAAAAGTACAAAGACTTCATCGCCATGCTCAACCGGTACATTCTTGTTCCTATGATTATTGTGCTAGTTCTAGTTTTTTCCATTCGAAACAAACTCTAATAATGTATAATTTGTAATCACATGTGTAGTGCCTTCGCAAGTTTCCGTGATAAAAACGTTGGGGAATTCAAGAAGAATTTTGAGTTGCGCCTCGCTAAATATGTATGTATATCATAATACAAGTTTTTTAGTTAACTTAATTTTCAGGCATCCATTTCACGCTTCCAACATTTTCACCACAGGTCTTGCATCAGCCGCCGGGAAACAATTTATGTGGCTTCTATGTATGTGAGATGATGCACAACTATGTCGGAGACACTGCTGACTACACGAGAAAAGGTGAACAGCTTGGGATAAGTATATGTAATTAGTACCTTACTAATGCCTAGCTATTTCGGACATCGATCTTCTATAAATTTAAGGATTAATTAGTTAATTTTTCTAATTAATAACAGGTTCCCATAAAATTGGCGAAAAAAGGATTGGACAAAGGCCCGGAACTCTCGCCGGTGCGTGTCAAAGCAATACAAGAGTAACTCACCGGCTTCATTTTTAATAAGGTCGTAAATCCCACAGGCGAGCATTACCACCATATTTTTAATCAGGATCCGGAGCCGAAGCCAGCCAAAGAGACCGGTCAACCGTCGGGGTCGACATCTATAACTACCAAGAGCAATACACATAAAAGATCCCGATAAACAAAAATATGTGCAATTGTGTACATATGTGATACTTATATATAGGCTAGCTAGCTAGCCTGCTATTGTAATACATTTTTATTAGTTGTAATTAAAGTTTTAATGAATGTCCTTTGATTTAATTATCAGCTAATTCTGCATGATTAATTATATGGGTTTTAATTAATTATGGTTTAACACATGCATGTATAAATAAAATAAATATAATAGCTAGGGGCCGCAGATAATAAAATAAATATAATAGCTAGGGGCGTGCCAGGTGTGTCACATCACATGCACATCACAGTCCAGGTTGGAGACACCAACCGGGACATCACAGTCCCGGTTGGAGATACCAACCGGGACTGATAGGCCCCCCGGCAAGCAGATATGGGGCCTTAGTCTCGGCTCGTTGGAACCGGGACTGATGGCCAAGTGGCATCAATCCCGCAATGGATGTCCCGGTTTAGGAACCGAGATTGAAGCCCGTTCCGAACAGGGACTGAAGCCCGATTCCCCAGTAGTGCACGATGACAGAACCGCATGTCGCCATAGCTGCAGTACTCCGTCACGCGGTGCAGCAGTAGTTGCACACTACAGGAATCACGCGGAAAATCGATCAAGCCAACCTCTTTTGACGACCGTTTTGTGCGTCCACGAAACGGTCGTCGAGTACATTCAGCTCTCCCGATAGCCACGGAGAACCCATTGAGTACACGTATCACTATCAACGTCCCAAAATTAAACCGTTGATAGAGGGTCAGTGAGCGCTCACGGGCGCTAACGGGTGTCCAGTGAACGGGGACGGCGTCAACTTCTTTTGACAGCTTACCTTTAGCCGTCAAGAATATTTGAGCGCAAAAACGAAATTTGGGACAGGTCAATGGCACGCTAGGGATATCTCTCGATGGCCAGGCATGAGCCGTCGAGTACGTTTACTTATCTCGACAGCCCCTCACGAGTCGTCGAGTACCTCTATTTTTTTCTTTTTTCTAAATTTTTCCAAATGCATACATACGGTAATATGAATTACAGTCATGAAATTTGTCATTGCAATATTTATGAAATTAGTTCTTATAGTTTGCAATCAATTTCTCAAATTTCACGACTTGTGAGTACTAAAAACATTTTAATATATTATCTAATGATGGACATCGTTTTACATTAATAATAAAAGTTTAGATTGTGAAAAATTTAAAGAAAAATAAAAGTATTAAACACGTCACCGCGTAGATTTTGATCCCATGTAAAGTGTAGCGGTGGGATAGAACCGACACAGCTACCGATCATTATCTTTGGATATCTCTATACAGTAAAGTGTATCGGTAACTCGAGTAGGACAATTACATGGGAATCTGTAGGTTGGAATATCAAATTTTTTAAAACTTTTGTTGAGCATGCTAAGTCACATATGAAGCAATATAATCGAAGGTTATAGTTAATATCACCAGTACAATTTTTTACAAAAAATTAAAAGAGCCGGAATTGACCATCATTTGCCTAAGAAAGAGGTGCTGTCAAGTAAGAGATCTTTCTCGACGGCATCTTCCTAAATCGTCGAGACAAAGTTGCCTCTCTCGACGGTTGTCAACGGTTGCCGTCAAGACAAATGTCTCTTGACGGCCAGTGGCAAAAAGGCCCTCAGGAGAATAAATGTCTTCTCTCGACGGTATAAGTTGTGGCCGTTCAGAAAGGCCCCATTGTGGCATTGCCTAGAGAGGCCTCTCTTGACGGCCTTTGGTGGCCGTCGATAAAGGTAGGCCGTTGCCCAAGGCCGAGATAGGCCTGTCTCGACGGCTAGAGTTTGGCCATCGAGAGAGTATGGCGGTTGGCCATGCCCTAGAGGGCCACTCTCCACGGCTTACGTCAGGCCGTCGATAGAGGATGACCATTGGTCGTGCCCTAGAGGCCACCCTCTACGGCTTACGTCAGGCCATCGATAGACGATGACCATTGGCCGTGCCCTATATCTGCTTGAATTATTTGAATGTATTACTAACTTTCCATTAATGTGCAGGATGACTGAACGCCACTTCGTCACCCCCCGCCATGAGGAGGAGATCGATGAGATGGAGGAGGAGTCGTAGGGTTTCGGACATAGCGGCACCTAGGAGGACTCTAGCCAAGAGTTGGTGCCCACTCAGGGATCCGGGGCTGACCAAGCGAGTGGGTCTTAGGCCCCTAGAAAGAAGAGGGGCCAGAACTAGGTTCCCAAGGCACCCACGCATGTTAGCTGAAGGATCCCCATCCATATCAATGGGGCCAGGTATGTTCTATTGCTTTGCTTGAACCTCGTATTTTTTAATTTTTCCAATGTAAGCCTACTAATATTCGTTCAATCTCTACAGCAATATGTCCACGGTGGATGCTTCGCTGAGGACGCAGCCGGGCTACACGCGGGGAGGGGGGGCTTGTTCGCCAGTTTTACCCTAGCATGGTGAACGTGGACGATGTCCCTAGGCCAGCGTATAGCTGGGACGACTATAAGCTTGCCCCCATGGGGACTCGACCGCCGCTGCCCAGTGCGTTTAACCTGGTTTGCTTTCTGAATTTGTGATCATGACGCTAATCCCTTGGTTTGTAAAATCTTAGCTCTGGTACCATCCTAGGCAGGGTTGACAGAGGCAGATTTCGACCCGTCCTGGACAAAAACGCGAAGTAGAAAGTCCAGGACCTAATGTCCGGTGCTCGTGTCACGGCGGTCGAGGAGTACCACATGTAAGAAACTATCCCTATAATCCTTGTTAAATGGTATTTACTATTTCTAAAAGAGCGAATTGTTCCTACATTTCAGGAGAGAGCACGAAGAGCAGATCACCACCTCCATGGCCCGTGGGATCTACCTCGATGCGGCCGACTACGCTGGGATGCCTCCTGAGTACGCTATGAACCACTCAGAGGCATTGAGGGCTCTTGGTGACAAGTGGGCCAGCCAGGAGTTCCGGGACAAGTCCGTGAAGGCCAAGCACAATCGGGCCTCCAAGGACTATAAGAAGAGCATGGGGAAGTGGTCCATTCCCCAGTTGGCCAAGAAGCTGGTATATGATATAGCTAACTTGTCTTTCCCTTCTTGCAGACGCTAAAGACAGGACCCCCCTCCCCGCGTGTTTGAGCTGTGGACGCGGGCCCACACACTGAAAGCCAGGCCCGGCACCCAGCCCGAGATGGACCGCCTCACGCAAGAGAAGAAGGTAAGTGCTAAACAATACTTTTACCTTTCATGGATTTGTAGTTTTGTTTAGTCTAACTTGAAATAACACAGGATCGCTACCGGGAGGCCTACACTCAGGTGCACGCCCCGGACAGCTTCTAGGAGGACGCCCCCCTCGACCCATTAGTGATCCACCAGCACATGGGAGGCAAGGCACATGGTAGGCTAGCGATCTGAGGGGACTACCTCAGGTGAGCTAATTACTATGTACAATGTCAATTTTCTTTTTGAAAACATTGATTTTATGAACTAACCACGGTCCTTAATTGTAGGTCAGAGTCCTACATGCCTAAGGTCCGGGCCTCTCAGAGTGCCACTGAGAGTTGGTGCGAGTTCGAGGCTCGCATCCTCAGGGAGAGGGAGAGGGAGCAGGAGAGGAGGCAGAGGGAGGAGGAGAGGGAGCTAGAGAGGAGGGAGCGTTAGCAGATGATGGAGGCGTTCCAGGTGAACCTTAGGTCTGCGGAGGAGGACCGGTGGCGGAGTGCGAGGAGTTCCACGCTAGGCTCCTAGCGTTGAAGGCAGCAACGAGACTTGGCGGGGTAAGACAATATCCACCTCATTTCCTTTCTTTCAAATCTATATGTCTTTAACTAATGCGTCGTGAATGTGTAGACCTCATCGAGCGGGTATGGAGGTCGTCCCCCCTCTCCTCCGCCTGCTGGTTCTGGATCGGTGGCTTCAGCTCCGGCTCGGCGCGATGATGCCCAGGACAACGACGACAAGTCTGGGAGCCAGCCGATAGACCTGGTGTCACGTTTGTTTCACTTTAACATGCCGCCCTATCCTTGAGTGGTACCGTGGATGTGACATACGAAACTTGTGTAACATATTACATGATTTTAGTTTGAATTGTGTTTTTAGTTTTGAAACTGTGAATGTTATATATTATATCATTCTAGTATGAAATTGTCATTGTAGTGCATTTGTGTGAGATGAAGGGATAATTATATATATGCGGGATGTTTTGGGTATGCAGGTGCAGCTGCTACTGCGTAGCAGCAGCTAAATTGGATTTTTTTAAAAAGCTGGTTGTTTGACTATTTTTGTTGGAAGTCAAGTACTCTCGACGGCTAGGTATAAGCCGTCGAGAAAGAAGGGTTCCAGGAATCCCCCGGGACATAACCACTCTCGACGGCTACCTATAGCGGTCGATAGAGATTAAGAGGGCCACGTGGCCAAGAGGCCCTTTCTCGGTGGTCCAGTAGTTGTCGACAGATGACAAGACAGCCACGTCACCCATCTCTGGACGTCGCCTCTATCGATGACCATGTAGCCGTCGAGAAAGGTGGGGCCGGAGCCATGAACCGGCCAAATGGCCGTCCGCCCAACACACTCGACAGTAGGTTGTCCAGCCATAGAGAAAACTTCTCTTGACAGCCGAGCCGTCAAGAAAATACATCTCTCTTGACCAGGCTGGTCCGACAGCCATTTCTTGACGGCCGGCCGTCGAGAAATGTGAATATCGACGGTTTGGCTACTTTTCTCGACAGTGTCAGCTGTCGAGAAATTACGCGTTTCCTGTAGTGGCAGATACCATTCCTGAAATCGCGCGTTTCCTATAGTGGCAGATACCATTCCCTCCCGCTTGAAGTAGTTGTGCACCAGGTGCAAAGGTGGGACGAGCTTCCAGGCTTCATCGCGGCCGCGCTAATGTAGAGCTAACGTTGCAGGTTCTCTCTAAGGTGCTCCTCGAACTCGGACGGCGGAGGTGTCTCGGCCGATCACTACCAGCGAACAGTGCTACACAAGCGGTTCGTAACCGCTTTCACAAGCGGTTATCGAACCGCTTGTATGCAACCGAGAGTGATACCCACAGGGTATCACTCGCGGTTTCAACCGCTGTGGTGCAGCACCACAAGCGGTTGAAGGCGCCAGAAGCGCGATGGAGCGCCACGTGGAATCAAACTGGCGGTTGGTGTTACCAACCGCTTGTAGAGAGACCTCTATCGTGCGTGGGGAGACACCACGTGTGCCCTCTCCACAAGCGGTTGTTGTTACAAACCGCTTGTGGAGAGGCCGACAGCTACATATGGCCTTTTGAGCTAGACTTTCAAATATAAATTTTGACAATAAAAATAAATATAACTACAAATTTATTTCTGCATAATTAAATATATATTATAATTGAGAAAACCAGCAGTTTATTTGCACAAATAGTATGAGCTTATAATTTAATTACAAATTAAATGCATATATATATATATGTTTTACAATACATAAAATGATGATCAGCACAAGCAACGTTTTACAACTTTCGAAGAGTACGAATGTGGTGATCTTGAGATCATTTCCTGCGTGCATCGCTCTTTGCGGCCATCGACGAAGATTTCGTAAGTTCACCTGTCCTTATTGAAGGGCCATCTCTCCATGCCTTTGGGTAGAACTCGCCTCTAGGGGTTATAATCTCATCGACAATGAAGCCAATAAGTTGTTCTTGGATTGCTTCAACCCGATGCGATGGGATCACGCCCGTCTCATCGATGCCGGGCTACGAAAAGAAACAAAGGAATAAATCTTTGAACACGTCAAGTATAAGTGTATTATGAAATTTGTTTTTAACACACACGCACCTCGTTGTCCAGTTGTCGCATATCGCCGTGGGTATAACTTTGCATGTAGAGGCACACATAATAGCCACATAAATTGTTTCCGGCCGTTTGCTGTAGAACCTAGAGTGATATTTGAAAAGAATGCAATTAATTAATTGGCTTGAGAAGATAAATTTTTACACCATATATATTATTTAATTGATATTTTGTAGTACGTACTCGAGTGCTGGATTGCACTATGAATTGATTCCTAGAACTTTTTCCTTTATGCTTCGTTCGGAACGTGGCGAATGCCCTGTCATGCGTTATTATATGAATAGTAATTATGAGTATTTGAAGTACTTATATATATATGTAGCTTGGCATCTCAATGTTACCTGTTTAGAATATCAATGATAAACTAAAAATCTTGTTGTCGTTTTCTTCTTGAGTCTTGCACAATGATGATCGCACTATCGACATTGATAATAGGTAGGATCCAGTGAAACCTATTCATATATAAGTATTGCAACATATATGTAATTTGTCATATTATGAATGTCTTGAAAAAGGATAAACGAGAAGTTGTGTGATGACATGTATATATACGTACTGGAAGTTGAAGGGCAGAAGTATGTGCGGTTTGTAGTACTGGTCGAAAAGAGCCTTCAAAGATGTATTCTTCAACTTCTTTTGGCTTGCGTTCTGCTAGGCACGTTGACAATTGATGGGTCAATGAATCACCGTCGAAGATAGCCTCTCTTCTACATCGTTGTATCTCCATTCTACATACAAAGGGATGAGTTATTAGATTTTGCGGCTGAACAACGCGAAATGAACACATATATATGGTAAACTCAATCATTAGCTGGAAATACTTACAGACACCAGCAGCTCATTAGAGACACGTTGACGGCGTCTTGATGGTAAAATTGGTAGATGTCGTCGAATTCCATCCATATGAGTTCATCCCCACGATAGAAATCTTTGTTTTTTATACGGGCGGGGAACATTGTTCTTCCTTGAGCGGACTGTTCTATGTACCATTCATGAAATTGTCGCATCTTGGTTGGCAGATCCCTTAACTTTTCAGGTGCAACCAACTCTTGGCCCAGCTTATATGGCCACCTGACCTCTGCCATTGGAAGCTCATCTGTTAGTCCCATAGCTGCAGCGTAAGACAGCCCCGACTCTCTCAAGAATTCCTCTAGCTGGTAATCTTGGGCTGTCTTCTTAGGTGCCGCCACCGCCTTAGCCCGCTTCCCTTTCACTGCAGCCTTCGCTATTGTGCGCTCAGAGTTAGTCGAGACAGAAGAAGAGCTGCGGCATGTCACAAAGTGGGCTGCTGCTTTTCGGATCATCTGCGCCTTGGGAGGTGGCACCTTTGGCGCAAGTGTGTCTCAATTTCCTTTTGAACTATTGCTCGTGTCTCCTCACCGTCATGTCGTATGCCCTTTTGGAGGTTCCTTTCACGATTGTGTTGGATGGCTAGACTGGCCTTCTTGGGAGAGGGTAGCGTCAGAGTAATCTTGGTCCTTCAGACTTGGAGTTTCTTCCTTGGAGGAGATTGTGGAGCCGGGCCGTGGAGCAGGAGGTGGAGGCGGAGTGCTCTGTATTGGAGACGAGGCATGTCGTTGAGGTGATGTAGGAGGAGGCATGTTTTGTCGTTGCGGTTGAGGTATGGTCCCTTCGGTTAGCTCCAATTGTTGGATTTCTATTGGTGGAGAGGTCACCTCCACGGTCTTTGGAAATATGATGTACCTTTTTCGCTAGAGAATGATTCCGTGGAGGGCCTATCCAAGGTTGGTGATGTCATCCCCTCCAGCAATCTCGAGCAGGAGATCTTCATAGCCGCTCGACACCTCCTCCACTGTGACCTTCGAGTAACCTGGCGGGATCTCATTGCAGTGGAAGAGCTGGCCTGGCTCCACCGGGTACGCCATGCCATAAGCCACCTTAGTGGAGAGGTTATGCGCCTGAATGTGTAGCTCACACTCCCGGCGAACTTTGATGCTGTCCACTGCATACTGTCCTAGGTCCGTAGAAAGTGCGGCGGCGTTCGACGCGCAGCTACTCCGTCGCGCGGAGGTGGGCGGGCTAACCATGGCCTGTGTATTGCTTGTACCTGCTCCTTGAAGTTTACTGGGTGCCGCTGCAGCTTTTGCTCAACAATCTCTCCGATGCTCTCTTTGAGTTGCTCTGAGCTCCCTTTCCAAAGAAGTTGTATCTGATGACTCTCTTTTTTGCTTCTTGACCGGCTCAGACGATCGGCATCTTTGGAGAAACCGTACTTCCATGGCACGGACGATCCCATTCCTCTTGTCCGCCCCGGTGCTCGGGGTTTTGAAGTGCGTGTGAGCTCGTCATTCTCCTGTCTGTCACAAAGGAACCGGAGCGAGACATGTCGGCGGTTTCGACAATTCTGTTTCCAACATCCTCCACTCCCGGTGGCATCAACAAGCTACCGTCATCTGCAAGGGTCCCTCCGTGAGCCATGAACCAATTCCGCAGGCGGAATTCCCATTCAGCGAAGAGCGTGCGTGATATTCTTGGCCACTAGTTCTTCTTCCCGCTTCTCCCATTTAGGTACAGCCTTGACGTAACCACCGGTGCCAAGATGGTGGTGGTATTTTTCTTCCCAGCGTTGATCTTGTTACGTTGGCTCGCGCCCTGTCCTTCCTCGACAATTTGTATTCTTCAAATGCATCGCTGATCTGCCGCCACTTGGGATGTTGGTTGAAGTCCGGCTTTTCTCCCTTCTTGACATACTTGTTGTTCGGTGAACTTTCCACGATGAAATTGGGTTGCCATCTTCTTCAAAGTGTATCTCTTAACCTTGTTCTCGTATCCTTCAGAAATTTGAAGTTCTCCTTGATATCTTTCCAAAGGAGCTCCTTGGTGGCTTAAGTAAACTTCAGTCCATTTCTTGATGCTAATCGACATAATCCCTAACGTGGAAACCACATGCGTTGTTAAACGGGCCTACTGCAGACAGAGGAGCAATCGGCTTTCCGTCATTGTCGACGTTGGTGAAAACAAACTTTGTAGCAGGTTTCTTGTTAGGTCCTCGCTTGGTTTGGGTGCTCGACGTACTGGGCTGAAATGTGAATTTTTCATGTTAAAGCCATTTATAGTAATTGTTTAAATATGGCTAAATGGTTTGTCCGGATTCTCGTGGCATTACCTCACTTCCCTCAGCGTCAACGGGATCACTGGATCCACCGGCAGCGGTGTTGACAACGTTGGTATCACCTTCATTGGCGGCCAAGTTGCTACCATAGTCGATCTCGTCTAGCATGAACGCTTCATCCATCTCGAAATTAGGATCACCACGTCCTGGTGTCGCCATCTATCGTTATTATGAAATATTGTTTAATTAGTAAGTATGGCAACTCGTCAAATTGTAAAAGAAAAATATATAACAAAACATACATTTTCACTCATTCTCTCTCACTCACATTCTCTCTCACTCACTCTCTCTCTCACTCTCTCTCACTCTCACTCACTCTCTCTCCATCTCTCTCTCATTGTCTCTCACTCTCTCTCCATCTCTCTCTCTCATTCTCTCTCACTCTCACTCACTCTCTCTCCATCTCTCTCTCTCACTCTCTCTCTCATTCTCTCTCACTCTCTCTTACGATCTCTCTCCATCTCACTCACGCTCTCATTCTCTCACGCTCTCTCTCTCTCTCACACTGTTGAACACCTCTTTTTGCCCTTAGGGACATTTTGTCGAACACTTTGTGGGCGGCGAGTGTACAGAGCGCGTGTAAGTAGAGGAAGGGGTAACCTAGGCCCTTCGGGATGGAGGAGCTCACAGCGGTGGACGGCGGCGCGGGGAGACGACTTCGACGGCGACGGCGCGGTGACAGTGGCGGTCGATGGTGCTTGTGGGAGAGACGATTGACGGCGACGGCATGGCGGCCTTCGGCAGCGGGGAGACGATTTCGACGGCGACGGCGGCGACAGGCTCGCTCGGCGGCGGGGTGGTCGATGGAGACGATAGAGGCAGAGAGCGCGCGCGGGGACTTAGAAAATTTTGGAGTGTGTCCCCGGTCAGGCGAGACATATTTATGAGAGCACCTCTACAAGCTGTTGGAACCACCAACCCTTTAATGAGAGCTCTACACGCGTTCGTAATAGAAACCGCGTAGAGTTACTCTTCTACAAGCGGTTCAGATCACCAACCGCTAGAAACCCTCATCGCTGGTCGGAGGCGGTGAGGCCTCTACAAGCGGTTCAGATCACCAACCGCTTGTAGAGTTCCTCACACGGCGAAGGAAGGACTTCTACAAGCGGTTTGTATCACCAACCGCTTGTAGAGTGTGAAGAGTCAAAAGGATTTGACGCCCGTGTTGGTTGAGATAAAACTTCCCCCCCTTCTGGCTAGCGAGTGGCGCTTGAGCGTGGGCTCACCTGCGGCGACGGGGGTTCGAGCCCCGCTCGCGCCCCCTGCCTTTTAATTTTTGCTTTGCCTTCCTCTTATAATTTAATTTAACACCCCTCTACAAGCTGTTCGTATCACCAACCGCTTGTAGAGTTCCCTCACAGCGAGCGAAGGAGGGACTTCTACAAGCGGTTTATATCACCAACCGCTTGTAGAGTGTGAAGAGTCAAAAGGATTTGACGCCCGTGTTGGTTGAGATAAAACTTCCCCCTTAGGCTAGCGAGTGGCGCTGAGCGTGGCTCACTCATGGCGACACGGGTTCGAGCCCGCTCGCCCCGCTTTTTAATTTTTGCTTTGCCTTCCTCTTATAATTTAATTTAACATTCTCTACAAGCGGTTGGTATTATTTAACCGCTTGTAAAAAAATATTTAGTGCAGCCAAATATTAGTTTGTGCAATAAAAAATTACTTAGTGCTTTCAAAAATTAGTTAGTGCATCCAAAAATTACTTAGTCCATCCAAAAATTAGGTAGTGCATCAAAAAATTAGTTAGTGCAATAAAAAATTAGTTAGTGCAATAAAAAATTAGTTAGTGCAATAAAAAATTACTTAGTGCTTTCAAAAATTAGTTAGTGCATCCAAAAATTACTTAGTCCATCCAAAAATTACTTAGTGCATCAAAAAATTAGTTAGTCCCTACAAAAATTAGTGAGTCCATTCAAAAAATATTTTATCAATGAATTATTGATCACTTTGTCTTTACAAGTGTTCCTTCGTCGTGATCGCGACGTATGTAAGGAGCATCGACTTCAGTTACATTTAGGACACTTATGTCGACATCTTCCGCAAAGGAAGGGAGCTTGTCGAACTGATTATACTCCTCCTCGTCTGTGACGTCCTCAACACCAACAATCCTTCGTTTGCCCTAGAGAACCACGTGTCGCTTTGGCTTACTACTGCAATCCTTTTGCTTCTCCCTGTGTTTCTTTGGTTTGCTTGACATGTCCATTATGTAAAAGACCTGTCTCACATCGTTGGCAAGGACAAATGGTTCTCGCCTATAGCCAACTTCTGTCAGGTCCACGGTTGTCATGCCGTATTTATCGATCTTCACGCCGTTTGATGTCAGTTTGACCCACTGGCACTTAAATAGAGGGACCTTCAATGGTCCATAGTCGAGCTCCCATATCTCTTCTATGTAACCATAATATGTGTCCACATTGCCTTTGTTGTCAGTAGCGTCTATACGGACACCGTTGTTCTGGTTGGTGCTCTTGGTATCCTGGCATTTTGTGTAGAAGGTGTAACCATTAATCTCGTAGCCCTTGAATGTGACGATTTCACTAGATGGCATCCGAGCTGCATTGCAACTGCTCATTTTTCGACCCGCTGACAAGGATGTAGTTTTGTAACCAAGCTACCGAAAGTATCCATGTGCCTCATCGTGATCCAATCCTCGACCTTCACAGGAACTCACGGCGTAGAATACTCTTATGCTGAAGGACATACGGGGCCACAACGGTTGATTGTTTCAGAACAGTGAAATGTGCTTGCTTAAAAGTTAGGAGATCATTGCATGCAATTGTTTTCCGTCCTAGCATCCCTTTTCCCCACAGTCCCCCCTCATGGCGTGGTATAGGGACGCCAATGGGATGTAGATCCTCAATGTAATTCAAACAAAACTCAACCACCTCCTCTGTCCCATAACCCTCCGCAATGCATCCTTCGGGACGTGAACGGTTACGGACATACTTCTTTAGGACTTTCATGTACCTCTTGAATGGAAACATGTTGTGCAGAAACACGGGCCCGAGAATACCTATCTCTCTGACAATGTGAACAGTGAGATGAACCATAATATCAAAGAATGCAGGAGGAAAGATCATCTCAAGGTGACCACACTCGTACTCACGCCATCTTGTAGCTTACTTAGCTTATGTGGATCGATGACCTTCTGCGAAACCGTGTTGAAAAAGGTACACAGCTTTATGATTGTCACCGGACCCAATCAGTAAAATACCTCTCACGTACCATCGGGAGCAACTGTGTCATCAAGACAAGACAGTCATGAGCTTTCAGTGTACGATTTTATTCTCTCTCATGTTTATGAGTCTCTTCACATTTGACGAGTATCCTGAAGGGACCTTCACAATGCTCAAGCACTCTATCATGCTTTTTTTCTCTTCTTTGCTTAGAGTCTAGCTCATGGGATTTAGGTAATGTCCTTTCTCTCTCTTTCTCGGATGTAGACCATCCCTTAGTTCCAAAAGTTGTAGGTCCTTCCGAGCTTGTAGTGTATCTTTCGACGGTCAGATATATCCGTGTATCCTAACAGGTTCAAGGAAACATTCTTCGTGATGTGCATGAAGTCAAGTAAGTGACGGATCTCCAAAACTTCCCAATAAGGCAAGTCCCAAAATATTGATCTCTTTTTCCAGATGGGTGCCAGACCTTCCTCGTTCGGGACATGTTTGCTTCCAGGACCCTTTCCAAACACTATTTTAAGATCTTTTACCATGGCAAACACGTGGGCCACTACGATGCTCAGACTTATCACGATGGTCTGCTTTCCCATCAAAATACCTTTCTTTTTTCCGCAATGGGTGCCTCTTTAGAAGAAACCTACGATGGCCCATATACACAATCTTTCGAGAGTTTTTCAGGTACATGCTGTCGGTTTCATCTAAGCATTGCAAGCAGGCTTTATATCCTTTGGTAGTATTGCCAGACAGGTTACCGAGCGCGGGCTAGTCGTTGATGGTTACAAACAACAGTGCACGTAGGGTGAAATACTCCCTCTTGTACTCATCCCATACCCGTACACCATCCTCCCACAACTTTACAAGATCTTCCATTAATAGTTTCAAATAGACATCGATGTCGTTTCCGGGTTGCTTCGGCTCTTGGATCAACAATGGCATCATGATGTATTTCCGCTTTATGCACAGCCAAGGAGAAATGTTATAGATACATAGTGTAACAGGGCAGGTGCTATGGCTACTGCTCAGGTCGCCAAAAGGATTCATACCATCGGTACTCAACCCAAACCTTATGTTCCTCACCTCATTTGCAAATTCTGGGAATGTTCGATCGACTTTCCTCCACTAGGACCCATCAGCGGGGTGCCTAAGCATCCCGTCATCCTTACACCCTTCTTTGTGCCAACGCACCATCTGGGCATGCGCTTTGTTAGCAAAAAGACGCTTTAATCGGGGGATCACAGGAAAATACCACACCGCCTTAACAGAAGGTCTCTTCTTCTTACACTCCCCCTCTATTTGACCTGGGTCTTCACGCTTCGTCTTGTAACGTGATTCTTTGCACACTGGACAAGCATCCAAATCACATACTCATTGCGATATAGGATACAATCGTTACGACATGCGTGTACCTTCTATACTTTTAATCCCAAAGGACATATGACTTGCTTGGCTTCATATGTAGATTCAGGCAGCGTGTTATCTTTCAGAAGCGATTCTTTATGAGTGATAACAACTCATCGAATCCCTTGTCTGACACACAATTTCTAACCTTCCATTGCATTAAGTTCAGCGTCGTGCGGAGCTTCCTGTGGCCCTTCCCACAGTCTAGGTACAAAGGTGTCCTGTGGTCCTCTACTATGCGCTGAAACTTCTCAAATTGTCTTTCATCTGTAGTCTCCCTCTCAAATCCACGCAAAGATCTGGTCTAGCTCGTCATCACCAAGATCGCCGACTGTATCTTCCACAGAACAATATTGCGTGGCGTCCGCCATACTGTTGAATACCTCTTCTTCTTCACCATCTTCTTCATCGTCTTCCTGGCTGCTCCCCTGTACTTCGCCATGCTTGGTCCAATAGGTGTAGTTTGGCATGAAACCTTTCGTGATCAAATGGGTCATAACCTGAAAGCGTTGGGAGTGCTCCTTCTCATTCTTGCAGTCTACACACGGACAACATATGAAGCTGTCTGGAGGCAAGATTGCCACAGCGGCATCAAGAAATGCCTTTACGCCATCAATGAACTCTCTGGAGCGACGGTCCGCATTGTACATCCATTGCCGGTTCATCTACACAAAGATCTAATTTTCAGATACCTTCAAAGATCTTTCACTAAAGTGTTATTTACATTGTAGCAAAATTTCATTCCAAAGTACTTTGACACGTATTTACAAAAGTCATTATTTCCATGTTTTGGCTATTATCAAAGGTAATAAATAATATACTTATTTTATATATGCATGTCATATAGTTACATTTGTAATTAAAACTACTCAAACATGTTGTTAGTTTTATAGTTCTACAAGACATAATCGAAAAGAAATTAAAAGTTTTATAGTGTCAAGAATTTATATGCCACATATTTTGCGATGGAGGGAGTGGTTTTTCAAATTTAACCTTTAAACTTAATTTAACTAATTATTTTGTCCTTTAAATTTTTTCCTATTTTATTTCATAAAACATTAATAATTTCCTTCCAAACCTAGATCTACTATTGTTACATTCAATGGAGGAGTGTTATATTAAAGATTGTAAAGCTAACAACTTTTGAAAAACAACTCCTTAATTACAATTCATCATGGTCCTACCTAAAATTAAAGTTATGGAGTGAGATTGAAGAGAAGGAGTGTTACATTAAAGATTCTAATTCTAAAAACACTTTTGGAGAAAATAACTACCATAATTCATCATGGTCTTGCCTAAAATTAAAGTTATGGAGTGAGGTAGCAATAAAACCCCCCAACAATCAAAATCAATTTTTTCTCCATATTAAATGCAAAAGAAACAATAATATCTTGGTGAGAAGGATGGTAGCATGGTGTTACTAACCTTGATTCACTTAATTTGAAGCTAAATCATCACATTCAAAAATTTGGACAGCACCTCCCCCCAAGAACAGTGCCAGGCCCTTCCCTGTTCATGTCTGCGAGCTCGGAGAGAGAGAAAGAGTTTAAATGGATGGGTGGGACCTCTTTCAGAAGCGGTTTGAGACACCAACCGTTTGTAAATGTGTATCTCTACAAGCGGTTGGTGTCTCAAACCGCTTGTGATAATTCAGAAGCGGTTTGGGACACGAACCGCTTGTGGAGGTTGCTCAACACAAGCGGTTGGTGTTACCGACCGCTTCTGGAAACCCTCTCCCACCCGTTGCTCACGAACCGCTTCTGGTGTGAAGGCCAGAAGCGGTTCGCGCCTACCCGCTGGTAATAGCCCGCTTGTGATGCCCAGTTCTATAGTAGTGGATACATTCGGAGATCTTCTCAACTAGAACGAAGGGTCTTGTTCCCAATGAGGCACGAGACGTCGCGCGCCTTCCTGTCGACGTTAAAGCCTTCTGGGGTCTCTGCTTTGCCTCCGTTTGCACCTTCTTTGGCTTGCCAGCTGACCAGCTTCTGGATTTTCGTCATTGTTCGGTAGCTCGCCGAAGCACATGAACACGAAGTACCCGTCAAGCAGCAGCATGCGCGAGAACTCGTTGCCTTTACTGACTAAGGTGCCGTCAAGCTTGTCAGTGTAGTACTTCCTCACTGTCGGCTCCAGATTCATCTCGTCCTTGAGTAGCTTGCGGAATGCATTTTCCCTGTCTTGGTCTACCGTAAAGAAGGATGTAGCGGAGAAATTACCATGATAAAGGGTGTTATTGGTGGGTTCTCTTAATAAAATAACCACACAAATTTCGAAGTACTCTAATTTTTTAACAGAAACATCAGCCATTTTACAGTCCATTTCAGATAGCAGAAAATTGCAAATTTTAATTCATATTTTTATCCAAAAAAACTAATAACCCTCCCATAAAATTGCATACTGATATTTTCTCTGATCCTTTGATGGACACGAATTAACAACAGCCAACAAGCCAACAAGCACCTGGCAAGCACAAAAGATAATGTAACATGGAGTTTTAGTCTACTAGCCGCCGAGTGTGCGTGCTTTGCTATAAATTGAAAGAACAATAATATGTCCTACCATATTGTAATCAGTATGTTGGGCTCATGCATCCAACAACTATTACAATCTCGAGTGCATTTATTTTTCTTTAGTGTCATTAAAACATTCATGTGATATAAATACAGTAAAATAGAAAAACAAACTAAATGATCAGTAGAAATCTTTGTTGATAATTAAGAGTTTCAAAAAATTGAACACACTAAAATAAGAAAGCGATGTAATTACAATAAAGGGAAATTATTGTAACAGCCCAAGTTTAGCCCAAATTAACTTCTGCATGGCATGCATATACCTATATACCTATGTGTTTATACATATACAATGCATTTATATATATGTATATGTGCATATACAATATGCTAAAGCTAGGAATAATTATATGCATCATTTCATGCATATATGCAAGCTTAATTGAAATTTAGAATAAATAGCACTACTAACCCTAAAACAAACCCTAAATTGAATTAGATTTGAAGTCAAACCTAATTAGGCATAAATCTCTCCTTGGATCCTTTGGGGAAATGGCCATATAAACAAAATTCCTCACCCTAATTCTAATCAACATCTTACCCTATGATTAAACTCTTGATATTTCAGGATTTCCTATTATTCCCTTAATTTCAAATCTTAGCTACAATTCCTAATCCTAAAACTATATACACAATCAAATTCAACTTGTTTTGTCTAATTCAATTAATCCCAATTCAAATTCTGTGCCAAAATGGGTCCCTCCCTATGGGCCCAACTCATTTTTGGGCCATGCCCACCTAGATGGCCCAGCCAGCCCCTCGGCCAGCCTGTTCTTCCCTAAGCCGAGCCGGTCGAGCCCCGTTCCGGCTCCCTCCCTGGCTCACACCCCTGGCTTACTCTCCCCCTCGGCTCCCCTCCCACTCGGCTCTGCCGCCACGCTCCCATCGGACCGGAGGTCAGTAAGCCGTCTCTCCTCCACGTCGTGCTGGCCGCTACAGCAGACCGCACCATCCCCTCCGTAGCGCCTCGTTCTTGACCCTGTCGCAGCGTGGCATCCATCTGCCCTGCTGCTGCGTCGCCCCAGCGTGCATTGGCGGCCGCTGCGCGCGCCGCCGCTCGCCGCCTTATCGCTATTTCGCCGCCCCGTCGAAGCTCGACCTCTGCCCTATCCCGTGCGCATTTATGTGTCTCGCCACCCACGGTCGCATTGCTGTGCACGCTGCCTCATTCCCTCGCCGTGCCTCTGGCTCGCCGCTGTCGTGCTGCCTGCCACCATTATCCACGCTCACTTGGCCGCTTCCCCGCCTCACCCTCCCTCCCTCGGATTCTCCTCTCACTTCCCGAGCAACCCTCGGGCTTGTAAAGCCCTCATCGGAACCGTTTCCCGGGTTCCCCCTTCAGCCTCCCTGCCGCCCGTGCACTCGACGCTCTAATTCACCCTCTCACGCCGTGCACTTGCATCCACCCCTCGCTGAGCTCCTCACCTCCACCGTCCCCTAAGCAATCGGCTCGAGTGTGGCCGTAGCCCCGAAATCAGAGATTTTCCTCCCCGCCGGTGCTCTGCCGCCCGAATCACCCCCTTTCTGATTTCTTCCTCCTCAGTGAGTCTCTCTCTAATTCCTCACAGCCAGAGCATCACTAGGACCTCCCTGACATATCTCCTCAAACAATTTTGCAAGTCCACCATTGGTGTTGGCCCGCGCTGACGCCCTTGTTCGGAGCTTCTTTGACCACCTCGTTGCTGGCGTCACTGTCCCTCCTCCGTCCGATTCCTTGCTCGGTATGTCTCCTAGCTACCTCGGGCTGAGCCATAGCTAGGCCGGCCAACACTGTTCATACAAAATTTCCAGAATTTTAGAATTCTAGATAATAGGAGAAAATAAAATGGATTTCTACAAATAGCTAGACATCCCCAAAAATCCTAGAAAAAGTATGATAAAAACTAGATGACCTATTGGATTTAATAAAAATATCTATATGAACAATAAAATAGGTTTGTGCCACTGTTTAAGTTAGTAGTTCTATTATAAAGATTTTCCTTTAAGAAATAAACATTGAAAGGGAATAATGATCAAATAAAATGGTAAATGACTTAATAAAAATATGAGAAAATTTAGAAAAATCTCGTATAATAAGCTGGATCTAATAAAATTATGGTTTGACCCTGTGACCCCCTTAAAGCCTCTGATTAAATCTAAAACCCATTTTTTTATAATTTATAAATAGGTTTCCCATCTATTTTAGTTGATTATTGAATTTATAAAATCATGAGAAAATTCCAGTGGAACATAAACATGATCTACGAATTTAAGAAATTTATTGCTCAATTTTAGGACCTATTATTCTCACTGGATAATTAATTGGAGAAGATTAACCAATTTCCTTATGTGTTAATAAAACAGAAACTGGGCCTGATTTATTTTAAATACCAAATGACTTCAATTAAATCTCAAATTTTTACAGAAGCATTGCTAACCTATAATGAATTTAGTAAAAATATAGGGACTTAATAAAACGTGGTAGAATTACCTAATTACTTAACTAGGGTAAATAAGACCTATAGGCTATAGTTAATTTAATACCAATTTAAAATTTTCAGCAACCCACCTACCCTATAAACAGTAAGTTAATTACCTTAACATGATAAAGGAAATACTTCAGATGAAAGTTTATGTTAAACTTATATTCTATATTTTTTGGGGGGGGGGGGAGGGTTACAAATTAAGGCATATACGACATCATCATCATCATACATTCACTATCGTTCACGCCGCCGTAGTTTATTCGTGAGAATATGAATATTAGTAGACTCATGGAACTTCCTTGATAAGATAAATTAGCTCTTATTGACAATTCCTGAACGCCGGAATAAACACGTTGCATTACATGCGTCATTCTTTCTTGCTGCACTTTGGTTATTTATTGCCGGTTATGTTCCGTTAATAGACGCCTCGAAGAGCAGTAAGAAGACCCTCACTACTCTCAAGACCAAGGCGAGTTAACATTCAGTTAGATCATCTTGAATCCTAGTTTTCTAAAGTATTTTATTTATGGTATCAAATTGCATGCTCTTTAATTATTTATTCCTACTTGCTTAATCATGATATATCATGTCCTGTTTATTACTTTACCATGATGATCTTGCATTGATGAAGTCATCTCTCATTTGATTCTAATGATGATTGCCTTGATGATCACCCTTGTTAGCCTGTATTAGGTTAAATAAAATGATTTAGACTCATAAGTCTTGGTTAAAGTCTGCTTAGACATTGCTCAGATCCAATTATTAATTTTAGGCTTAGTTGGCTTAGAATGGTGAACCGACATTCACCATACATGATGACATAATAAACATGGTTAATTGGAATTTAGGCCTGGTAATGCCAGTGTGTGTGTGATTGGAAACACGGATGTGTTCCGGCATATGGTTAAGGATGTAAAGTAGCTTGGCTACATAGTGTGAAAAGGGCTATCGGTTCCAAACAATGTGCCGAGAGGAACGTGGGCAACACGTGTACTGCCGAGCGCTACCATAGGGTGGTTCTATCACAACATGTGCAGGGCACATGGAAGGAACGATAGCGAGAGAAGGAAGGCTGGACCACAGAGAAGGTGCTGGGCAGCTAGGGACGGCTGTGCCAGTCGAAGCGCGAGTTGTTTTTGCGTAGCTATATGCTGCCCACAGAGGGGTTCCTACACAACATGAGTTCTAGGCGTGCTAAGCAGCCAGGGACGGCTGTGCCAGTCGGAGCACGAGTTGTTTTTACGTAGCTTTATGTTGCCTACTGGGGTTCCTGCATAACATGTGGCCATCGTGCGCTAGTGTGGACTTAGGGCCCGCTGAGTGCTGGAGAGCTTCAGGGCAACCCTCAGTCCGTGGCAAAGACAGGCTCATGTCGTCATCCG
This sequence comes from Olyra latifolia, assembly GCA_036346145.1. Taxonomy (NCBI): domain Eukaryota; kingdom Viridiplantae; phylum Streptophyta; class Magnoliopsida; order Poales; family Poaceae; genus Olyra; species Olyra latifolia. Next base: position 12,108,818 of record CM070531.1, on the reverse strand, counting down.
GATGGATGATTGAGGTTATAAGTCATCAGGAACCATGACTCTAGCGTCGCTTGGCAACCCAAACTAAGGAAGACCGGGCACTTCATGGGAATGACTCACAACGAGTGTGCCACACTCGGAAGATGATGGCGGGTGTTTGGAGGTAGAATAATATGGGATTGTGGTATGGATTGGGAAACCGAAACTTGAATAATGGATTAGTAGAACTTTGGGTTAAAACTGCTAAGTCATAGGTTTTGATTTCCAAAAGTGGCTTTCTGCAAAATACATAAACCCCCAACCTTTCCTTTCGACTTTTATCACTAAATGCATTAGGTTGGGTGTTAACTCGCCAGTGTTTGGATGACTGACCTCACGCACACTTACTCTTTTAGATGTTGAGTATGAGCAAAACTACTACGCCTGCCATACAGACGGTGCTCAGGAGTACGTTGACGATCAGGACAAGGCTTAGGACGTTTCTTCAGTCAATTGCTTAGGCATAGCGGGCAAGAGACTCTTTTAGATCTTTTGATTCTCATTGCACTTTGATCTTTTAATCTTGAACTAATTTGGGCCAATGTGCCATATTGTAATACTTAATAGCTTTCGAGCTTAATACCGGTACTTAATGTCTTCTGCTTGTATGAAATGAATCGGCTATATAAATGGTGTGCATTAGTGCACTGATATAGGGACTAGTGCAGATCAAGAGGTGGGGAAGGACTGGACCCCACAATTATTCTTACGATATATGAACCACTTGATCAAAAAATGATGGATGGTGATGGAGATAAAAACTTTGCCCTACCTTTAATACCAGAGATAATTGAGATCAATTAGTGTGGAAGCCACGGTTTCATTTGGTGCTAGCGGTAGGGATATTGATTTTAGATTTTATTTGTGCTTAGGGACGAGTATGTTGCAACTCATCTAACCAAGGCCAAGCCTTCTTTTCATCCATGTGCGCTCGTAGCTTATTGATGTATCGTAATTTTTTAAAATATGCTAGGTGCTCATGAGTACCATCACCGAAATCATGAATAAGTACGTCAGATGCAATAATTTTTCATACAAAGATAAATATTGTAAGAAACGTAAGAGCAAGACTATTACAAGCTAGGGAAAATAAATATGTTTTTTAATGTCGATTATCTTTCCCGCATTCCATCATGTGAGCGCGCGGATGAGAAGCTTGGATAAAAATAAACTTTATATGTAAATTGTAGCTCTCGATGAGATCTAAAACTTTGTAGTTGATATATTTTCCATTTGAAGCAATATAGATGCCTAAATAATCAGTACAAGTTTAAAAAATTATAACTTATTCAAATGAAGTCGGATAAAAACAATCTTTACATGAAAACTGTAGCTTTCAACAAAATATACAACTTTATAGTTGAAAACTTTTATATTTAATGTCATTTGTATAGTCAAAAAGTTATTACAAAATTTAGAAAACAAGGCTTAAATGATATGCATATCCTATATATGTCAAAAGGTGCTAACGGGTGAGATAGTTAGGAGGGCTGGGTTAGAGACAAGAGGTCCGGAGTTCGAATCCTAGTTATGCGTGATTTAAATTTCACATGAGAAAAGATAGTAAGGCTATATATGCGGTGGTAGATGGTGTAGAGGTGCTATTCAGATGAAAATAATTTTTTTAGTCAAATTTTACTGTCTAAAATGGTATTTTCGAACATCCTCATCACTGGCGATTCACTTAAGATCGACCAGCCAGTGATACTACTATTGCTAGCGGTTCGAGAACCGCCAGTGATAATCCCCGATTATCATTGTCACATAATCACTGTCGGTTCAAGAACCGCCAATGATGTGAGTTCAGAACCGCTAGTAATGACGTATTCTGCACTAGTGATAAAAACTTCGCCCTACCTTTAATACCAGAGATAATTGTGATCAATTTGTGTGGAAGCCACGGTTTCCTTTGGTGCTAGCTGTAGGGATATTGATTTTAGATTTTATTTGTGCTTAGGGACGAGTATGTTGCAACTCCATTATCTTTCCCGCATTCCATCATGTGAGCGCGCGGATGAATCGGTGACCTGATGCAATAGGCCAGTATGGGCAAGAGGAATTAAGCATCCGAGGGGGAGACATATGTAAAAAGGTTAGCCTTGATACCCTTCCACAGTGTGCGACTGTGCCCGATGGAAATAGGACGCTAGCTCTTTAGGTACTCTCTATCTTTTCTCTCACAAAGTTTATCACCCATCCTGTCCCAATGGTTGATGCTTTGCGATGGCGTGCTATAGGCCTATAGCTCACAAAGTTCTCAGGAATCTCGACCATGGCGTCCCCAAACACGCAATAGCTATATACAGGAGCCAGCAAATCGAGGTGGCCAGCGGCCACCACCAGTCCAGCAAATGCTAGCTCGTGCCATCCTGCTTTGGTCACAGAATAAAGGAGCAAAGTGAAGTGACCAAAGCCTGACCTACGTGCATCGAAATCTCTGGTGACGCATCACTGGGTTGCAAAAAATTGAGCATTGCTTCAAATATCATTGTTAATTGTGTTAACATTAAAATAAGTGGATTCCGAACGAATTTCGTCTGCACTCTAGCTCGAATCGCTGGCTCGATATTAAATTACATCTAAACTATGACTAAAATGATGGAGAGTCAATCTACATTACTTTTAATTAAATCTAAAGAAAGTGGGAATGGCTCGATTTCCACCCCTTGCATCACGCATGCATAAAGCATATCCACCTGGCCCACAAACCTATCGAGAATATGCTGCTTGTCTGTACCAAAGCCGGTAGATCATGTGAACGCGTACATCATCTTTATTTATATCCTCCAATCAACGTCGATCACACTAAAATAATGTCTGCGTATGGATGGCAGAATTGACACAGGCTAATGAGTCCATTTGCTAGATTAGATTGTTGCAATAGATCAGGTTGCGTTGAATGGTACGGTCAAGTTGTTTGGTTCTCTGTACACACGAGTGTAGCATCCTCATTTTTTTAAAAAAAATTACTCATGTATCATGCATATGTATATTTTTTTTTAAATTATTTAAATTTTAAAAAAATTAAAAATGAGATGTTCCATTTCTAGTAAAAGTTTTAAATACTAAAATGTATTAAGATTATTTAAATTTCTAAAATAAGTAATTTAATGGCTAAATGGTAAATAATTAATTTAGTAAAACTCAAAGTAATTTGATAAATACTATTATTCTATAATTATTCTAATGGCCCTATAAAATTTTATAATTTCTAAAAAAATCCTTTTTCCACCCCTGGGCCAACCAACCCATCTCCTTTTTCTTTCTTTCCTTTTTGTCTTCTTCTTTCTTCTCCCCTCCTTCTTCCTAGCCGACTCCCTCTCCTCCTTCCTTGCACAGGGAAGTTTCCCAAAGGGGGGGAAAACCTCTCTAATCCCTTCCTAATCTTCTTTTTGGAAGTGGGGGATCACTTTTTCCCTCTTCAAACCAACCCTAAGCCGGCCGGCCCCTCCCTCACCCCTATAAATCCCAACCGAGTCCCCTTGTGGAGGCCCGCTCGGAATCCACCCGAATGATTCCTGCACTGGTCCCTGGATCGGTATAGTAGTGCCACCATTGTATAGGCAGATCAAAAGCATAACACAATAAAGTAACTAAATATTACAGAAGGTATCGCCTTATGGCGAACAGTTTACAATATAGCCATTCAAGGCCAAAATTTATAACTCATCAAGGAAACTTCAGAGTTCAAGTAAAAATCTTCAACGACAGAAAGATCCAGCGGCTATACATCTTTACAAGAGGCTGGGAGGAACACCCTAAGATCCGCCTTCAAATCCCTGCTCCTCATCTTCAAAGCAAGTATAAGGGTCTTTTAGGCAATCTCCATATAAAAAGTGAGTGAGTACAAGGGTAAGTGCGCAATCAAACTGCACTTGCGATTCAACACCTTCCTAATACAAATAATAATAAGGCTACAAAGGAAGACTGAGATTTGTTTATTTGCAAAATGCCAGTTTGAAGTAATTATATTAGAAGACCTATGACTTAGCCAAATTTTTATCAGGGAAGAGTGTGTTATTACAAAGAGTTGATTTCCAAGCTATCAAACTGACTGAACCCTTTACCATCCCATGGTACATCTAGACCAAATCTGCTGGAACATCCGTTCCTAGTCTTCCTTCGAGAATCCCGTTGTACATCATCGTTCCTGGATTGCCAGTCCAGCGAACCCATGACCTAAACTAGGGTGGTGGCGCCCTGCCGTGCTTACCTTAGGCTAAAGCTTCAGCAAGAGCCTCCGTAGAGTGCTCTCCTAGGACTCCAACCTGCAGTACCGCGTGATGGCCACGCGTTGTGTCAGACGCATCCAACACTGGCTCAACAAGGGACCTCTTCTGATCCTGCTTCACAGTTTTTCTTCACACACCCGTCATCTTATTCCGGGATTTGGCAATCCTGTTGTGTCATACCTCTTAGGGTTTTGACCCAGTGAGCATATGACCTAGACCACCTTCGGTGGTGACGCCCAGCCGCACTTACCTCAGGTTTGAGTTCCTACTAGGGCCTCCGCAGAGCTACACTTGCACTACTGCGTGATTGCAATGCATTATGTCGAACGTATCCAATACTCAAATCATAACCAAGGGATCATTCTGATCCTGCTGCACATGGCCAGAGAGCCAAAGGTCCAATCTTCACTCACTGTCTCAACTCAACAAGTCTACGACCTTCCAGTCTAGATCCTCTCTAGACAAACAACCAAACTTGGGTCTCAACCCAACTCAGCCACAAGCACACATCTCGAGACCGACAGACACAGTCTACCAAACCAAACTATATCCAATTCATAGTATAATTATAGTATTTTAGTGGCGTGCTAGTGTTCACCACTATAGGGTGTTGTGCCCCGAAAACAAGCATTTAGACCTAAGCATGTCTATGCATGTTTTACCCATAGACCGAGGGTCTAAATGTTTAATTGTTTTAGAGTAGGGTCCGAACTAGGACAAATGTCCTGTCTCGCCCGCTTTATCACCTTGAGAGTCTGCAGCATCCTATAAGCAACACCTTAGCAAAAAGGGGCTATTTTGATCCCTCAATCAAGAAATAAGTTCGTCAGGGAAACCATTTCCCAATCGTCGAGACCCACACCTCTATATAGGAGAAAGGGCAACATCTGTTGTGTAGAGATTCGAGATCAGACACTTAATAATAGGTGGGTTGTACCATACAACCATTACCTTTCCAGGAGGTATAATTGTCACATAAATGTGGAGGTCTACTCAAGTACAAAGGCTGTGAAGTACCTTTTTAAATACATTTACAAGGACCCCGACAAAGCATCTGTTTCTCTTGATGAGCCCGATAGCAATGGCAACATTGAAGAGATTAAGCAGTTTAGGGACGCTAAATGGATTACTCCACTAGAAGCTTTATGGAGGATCTACAGCTTTGACCTCAGCAAGATCTTCCCACCCGTGTTATAGATGCAGTTGTATCTACCGAACATGCATGGTATCATTTCACGCAAGTCAACATCTTCATGATATCATCGCTCGACATGGGATTCAATGGTCCGGATTCAATGGTCCATGCTAATAGAGTATTTTGAAATGAATCGAGCAGACGATGAGATCCGAGGAATCCTGTATAGAGATTTTCCAACATCATTTGTTTGGTAGTCAGGCCCATAGAAGTGCAAGGAAAGGTCAGAAAGGACACAAGTTGGTAGAATTGTGTCGGCCCATCCAAATGAGGGGGAGCGCTACTACTTTAGGGTTCTTCTAAATCATGTTCATGGTGCTACCTCCTTTGAAGACCTCAGGACAGTGAACAATAATGTAGTGTACCCATACTTTCATGAAGCCACTGAGGTGAGCGGACTTATTGAGGCTGACAACACCTTAGAAGAGTGCCTTACTGAGGTTGAGTTGTTCCAAATGACATCCTTGCTCCGAAAGCTCTTCACAACTATACTGGTCTTCTGCGAGCTAAGTGATGTTTGTGGGCTTTGGGATAAGCACCTTGAGGGATTGTTAGAAGACTACCGCCGTTCTAACACATGGCCACACATGGTGTTGTTGGACATCTGAAATTTACTTTAGTCAATAGGGAAGAACATCACAATGTTCCCTCTCTCTACAATAGATGAGTCGTTTGACATCACCGAAGGAGGGGCCAGAGAGATCTACGAGGAGTGAACAATGGAGGTAGACTATGAACACATTTCTCTATCATCTTCCCTCAATCCTAAACAAAGAGCAGCATATGATGAGATATTGTCTGTGGTTGAGAATGGCGGCGGAGGTTTCTTCTTTGTAGATGGACCGGGAAAGACATTCCTATATAAAGCTTTGCTCACAAAGGTCCGATCAGATGGCAAGATAGCAATCCATCTTCCCTGTAGGAAGGACAACGCACTCGCAGTTGAAGAAATGACTTAACATTGGGGATGGAGCGATCTGCAACTTCACTAAGCAGAGCAGGCCCTAGATAGTAGCATGTAGGATGTCATGGGCAAATGCAATTTGCCATTAGGTGGAAAAACAATGTCATGGCGGGAAGTTCTTCCTGTTGTTCGCAAGGGAATGAGACCACAGAAATCAGACGCGACGCTATGCAAATCATATCTTTGGGAGTGCATGAGGCAACTAAAGCTTGCACGTAATATGAGGGCCCAGAATGATCTCGAGTTCACAGAGTACTTATTGTGAGTCGATAATGGTATTGAGGAGACCAGTGAGGATGGATGCATATATATGACTCCCTGATGAGATTTTTGTGCAACATTCCAGAAATGACATTGACATCGACCAACTCATTCATAGCGTGTTTCCTTTGTTGGATAAGAAGCTGTCCAATGCCAATTATATCACATCACAGGCTATACTAGCGACACGAAACGAGTATATCGATAAGATTAATATAAATATGATTAATCATTTTCAGGGGAGGATATGTTAAACACTTTGACGCCTAATGGTCTACCTCTGCATGTTCTCAAACTTAAGGTTAATTGTCATGTGATTTTGTTTAGAAATATTGACCCTGTAAATGGACTTTGCAACGGGCCAAGGCTGGTGGTTCGACATTTCAGATAAATAAAATAGATGCAGATATTGTGCTTGCCAGCACACTGGGAAGAGAGTGTTACTACCATGGATACGTACCTTTGTGCCCCTCTGATGATACCTTTGTGCCCCTCTGATGATAAGATGTTCCCATTCAAATTCAAGAGGAAGCAGCCCTCGTCAGACTTAGCTTTGCAATGACCATAAATAAGACGCAGACCATCCCTAATGTTGACATTTGCCTCCCAAATTCGATCTTCTCTCATTGGCAATTATATGTTGCGCTATCCAAAGCTACCGCCAGAAGCAACATCAAGGTTCTTGCTGCCGCGGTTAAATTTGATAAGGACAATCGACACAGAACTAAAAATATTCATGGGACATTCACAAAAAATATCATCTACAAGGAAGTGCTCACATCTTAGATGAGCTATTAGACACTTGACTGTCAATTTACTCTTTTTTTATACCAACGGATAACTGATGTAACATCAGTTTGTACAGTTTCTTCATAGTTGTTACTTCAGTTATAATTATGTCAGGCTGTTTTTTTTAAGATACCGTTGTAGCGCACGGACATTGTACTAGTCTTGGATTAAGTAGAAATATGTTTATATAGTATTTTAGAGCACATGAGATGGCCGCATTGGAACCTGCTTTAATAATAGTATAACAGATAGGTAACATCGAAATTAATCACCTCAGTAACTTTTGGCTCTGCTGCTCATTATCTGGAACACAGTAAATTTTGGATCGATCATGCGATAAAGTTTACAAAAAGCTGCGGCTGGGAAGCTAGCTAAATCCAAAACAAAAGCAATTCCATAGATAACTCATCACAGATTCACAAATCAACTACACACCAAACAGAGCTGCACGATCGATCGAGTGCGCAACTGAGCAAAAGAAGATCGGCAAATGTGCCGATTGACAGCAATTGGCAGCATGCATGCATACATATGCATGGTCTGACTGTCGGAGGACCACCCACATGCCATAAAGCATACGTGCGCGCTGCCATGCATCTCGACTACTTGTTGTCGCTGATGATTGGGTAGAGTGCCTGCGTCACCTCGCTGACGAACAGTATGACGGCGACGACGAACGCCGCTACGTACCACGGGTTCCGGTGCTTCTGCCGGATGAATGCCACCGAGTTGCACCAGCGGCTCCTGTAGCGCCGCTCCAGCTCGTGCCAGATGGGCCGGAGGTAGTTGCTACGGCCGTCGACGTCGATGTTCAGCACGAGACCCTTGCAGAGGTCGGCGAAGCCGGCGACAGCCTCGGCGCTGCTACCGAGGAAGTTGTCGATGACACCCCTCCTCGCCAGGAACTCCACGTCCTCCGCCGTACACACCAACTTGGACATGAAAAGGCAGTACGCCGTCACGCGCTTGGACAGCGAGGCGTCATGCACCTCCAGCTCCAACAGGTTGCGCAGGATAGTCCAGGTGTTGCCGTCCACCTGCAGGCAAGGCACCTGGAGCTCACGGCCGACGAGGCTCACGTCGAGGATGGAACTCGCCGCGTCGGCCAAGTCACGACGACGGAACCGCACGTCGCCGTGCCTGCAGTACTCTGTTGCGCTATGCCACTGCCTCCCCGCGCACATCTCTTGCGCCGCACCCGCTGTTCCCTCCCGCGTGAAATATTTGCGCACCACATGCAGCAGATGGCACCACTGTGGAGGCTCCTCCGCAGCGTCCCTGCGACCCTCTTGCGCCTCACCCACACCCGCAGTTCCATCCTGAGACTGTGAAGGCTCCCCCGCAGCGTCCCTGCGACCCTCTTGCGCCTCACCCACGCCCGCAGTTCCATCCTGAGACTCTGAGGCTCCCCGCAGCGTCCCTGCGACCCTCTTGTGCCTCACCCACACCCGCAGTTCCATCCTGAGACTGTGGAGGCTCCTCCGCAGCGTCCCTGCGACCCTCTTGCGCCTCACCCACACCCGCAGTTCCATCCTGAGACTGTGAAGGCTCCCCCGCAGCGTCCCTGCGACCCTCTTGCGCCTCACCCACGCCCGCAGTTCCATCCTGAGACTCTGGAGGCTCCCCCGCAGCGTCCCTGCGACCCTCTTGTGCCTCACCCACACCCGCAGTTCCATCCTGAGACTGTGGAGGCTCCTCCGCAGCGTCCCTGCGACCCTCTTGCGCCTCACCCACACCCGCAGTTCCATCCTGAGACTGTGGAGGCTCCTCCGCGGCGTCGAAGTACTTGTGCACCAGGTGCAGCAGGTGGGACCACTTTTCAGGCTTCTTCGCGGCCGCGCTAATGTAGCACTGACGTTGCAGGTTCTTTCTGATGTGCTCCGCGAACATGTCGCGGACGTCGTTTGTCTTTCCGCTGTCATTGATGATCAATTCGTAGATCTTCTCAACGACAACGAAGGGTATCTGGTTCTCAATGAGGTAGAAGGTGTCGCGCGCCTTCCTGTCGGCATTAAAGCCATATGGGGTCTCTGCATTGCCTCGGTTTGCACCTTCTTCGGCTGCCTGCTGTCCAGCCCCTGGATTTTCGACATTGTTCGGTAGCTCGCCGAAGCACATGAACGGGAAGCACCAGGTGTCGTGCGCCTTCCTGTCGGCAAAGCCTTTTGGGGTCTCTGCATTGCCTCCGTTTGCACCTTCTTTGGCTGCCTGCTGACCAGCATCTGGATTTTCGACATTGTTCGGTAGGGCGCCGAAGCACATGAACAGGAAGCACCCGTCGAGCAGCAGCATGCGCGAGAACTCGTTGCCTTCACTGTCGAAGGTGCCGTCAAGCTTGTCGGTGTAGTACGTCCTCACTGTCGGCTCCAGCTTCTTCATCTCGTCGAGTAGCTTGCGGATTGCATTTTTCCTGTCGCCTTCGTCGTCTATGTAAACAAGGACGTTGCGGAGATATTTGTTCTTCTCGTCCATGCTCCGCTGACACGACGAAGCCCGGTGGTACGGGCCGATCCCCACATAATGTGGCGTGAAGTTGCCTTGCCGGACGCTGCGGGCATGCTCACGGACCCTGCTGATGGGGGCCTGCTTCTCCGTTTTGTTCGGCTGTTCATTTACCCCCGTGTTCTCCTGCCTTTCTTTTTCTTGTTCGTCTAACTTCTTCAGCAGGTCCTCCATGTCCAAAACAACTTTCTCCATTTCAGCTCTTTCAACTATAAGCAGTGCCACCACAGCAAACTTTTTTTTAATGAAAAACAAATCTGACATGCATGCAATATAATTAACTATATCTATTAATAAATGTCTGGAGAGACTATAGATGGCTCTCCAAGTACGACTTATTAATTTGCTAGCTAACTTTTATTATAATACTCTCCAAACTCTTTGACTTATCATCTCGATATCGAATACATGTCTTGAAACGTTACACCACGTTAAGATTCTAGACGTATATACATCACATACATAGCTACATTACTTTTTTTCTGATAAGCTACATAGTTACATTACATATATGCATGTTATGGCACAGTTGAGTTATAGTGAAAAGAGAGATTAAATTGACACAAACCATACATGTATACATTTTTTTATATAATTTCGTAAAGCCAACCAAGACAATGGATTCAACAACCGATATATGAGATTAGGATTTTTTTTGGGTGAAAAGATGATTCTTGTACATCTAGTTGGATTTTTTCGTTAAATATGCATTTTTAAAAGGCTATGACAGCACAATGTTATGCAATATAATTTCATCTTGTCAAGTAATGACTACGCTAATTATATAATCTTCGCTCCATGAATCTAAATATATATTGGAAACGTGATTATCCTACAGTAATAAAAATTTTAACTAGAGTGAGTATATTAAGTTCCTGGTAAATTAATATGCATATATATCTGACGTGAAAACATCAAAATACACAAATAAATAAATATAGTGCTAATTAAATTACAATAAACTAGCTGAATGAAGTAAAAATTAATATGTACATATATCTGCCGTGGAAACATCAAAATGCACAAATTGCTAAATAAAAATAAACTTTCTGAAAGAAATAAAAGAAGTAAATTGAGTTGCTTTCCATTGTAAAATAATAACAACATATATGGTTTTTGTTTTTAAAAAAGATTTATATCTTGCGCATATAAGCAAATTTTGAAACATTGTGAATGTGCTCACGAATGCTAACGATGCCTTGCAAAATATTGGAGGATGTGGGGAGTTGGTGTCAAGTGCATGATATTTCTTTGGTCGAGTTTCAAATTACCTCAAGAAAAACATTTTCTTTTGTAGTGCTGCAAAGATTGGCTTGCATGATATTGTTATCCGACTATATATAGAAAAATTGAAATTGAAATTTCGGGTGATTGTGGTTAAGCATATGCTTGCTTTTGGACAATTTTTATCCAATAGAAGTCCACAACATATATTACATTGTGAATATCGACTATTGTTAGTTGACATAATTGCATTTTTGTTATTAGTCTTAGTTATTGTTAACCCTATCTCTGATTAGCTGAAACAATCAATGACAAGGGGTAAACTATGCATTCCTGCGCATTATTAAAGCAACGCTCAGCGAGAATAAGAAAGATTGGCCGCGAAGAGTTGGCAAAAATATAATAGAAAGGGTTTGCCAACGTACTTTCTCTCTGTTTTGTATCACATTTGTTGTTATTAAAAAGACAGACAAGTTCATGCGGTATGCACTAATACATGCATGTTATTTACTGATGGATAGAGAACATACCGGTGCTTCTGCTTGTGCCGGCTTCTGGGGTAGCGATGGTGGCGGCAGCCGTCCTCGGCTCTGGCGCGCGGCGGTGATCAGTGTCATCTCCGGCCGGCCATGTAGGTAACGCGCACGTGAGGCGAAACAAATCGGATAGCAAGCGGCGACCCTTTTTATAGAGAAGCTAGATCGCAGCTTAAATCTACCCTTCTAGATAGTGAGGACACTTTAGCTAGATCAATCACGAAACATCGGATCAACAACTGATCTTTTTATACATACAGTTAGACGTGTGAAACTGAGGATCTCTCACTACCATGCCCCCTCATCACTGTCGCTTTTGGCTAGTTAGAACCGCCAGTGAAGTTCCTCAGACCGCCCGTCCTTATTTGGGGAACCGATTTAATTGCCGATGATGGCCTATCTCGTAAAACCGCCAGTGATGGTACCCTACCACTGGCGGTTCAGCCACTCAACCGTTAGTGAAACTATCACTAGCGGTTCATCTGACCATCCGCCAATGATATGGTAGCTAGTTTGTGGTGTATAGAAATAATTAATTAATATCCATGGTTTGTTTATAATAGCTTGTTTGTAGTGGACGCAAATAATTAATTAATATCCATGGTTTGTTTGTGTGGACAAAAATAATTAATTAATATCCATGGTTTGTTTATCATAGCTAGTGTCGGCGGTTAGGAGTTCGGGCTCCCAGGTGCCGAATTTACTTGTTGAACTGGGATCAACGGGCCGCTTTCCGCGCTGGGCGAGGACTTCGGGGGTGCGCTAGGCTTCCCAAAGCACGTCGAGCAAGCGAAAGGAGGTGACGACGCTGTAGTTTTTTACCCTGATTCGGACCTCCCACTACCAGGATAACAGCGCTATGTCCAGCCTTGCTTGATAGTGAAAGAGAATATGTACAAGGGGCAAGCGACTGAGCCATAGGCGGATCGGGCGCTCCTTGATCAAGTACAAGTCGTATTTCTAATGATGGATGTTCGCTGGATCTGCTCGTTGATGGCTGGGGTCTCTATGTCCTCTTTTTTTATTGTCTATTGTTTTGCGTACCCCATTGAATTGGTAGCCGCGAGCTGCTATTTATACCCGCGCCGAGGGACAACTACTCCCGATTGTACGCCAGGCATACGGATGGACCACAGGGCACAGCGCCACTATAGCGCGTAAGGCATGATGGTAAACCATGCCGCTCTCCACGCCGTGGCCGGACACAGTAGGCGAGGCGAGGCGAGCAATACGATCGCCGACCTGCGCCATTAGACCGGTCCATTGCGTACGCAAACGGGTGGACGTGACCACCCACCACGTGTTCGCCCAAGCAGGGGACTGTTCGGGGAGGCGCCCAAGCAGCGAGGCCACTTGGGGTAGGGCTGTTGAGCCCAGGTCGTAGCTCTTGCTCGCGGCAGTGCAACTGCGGATGATCGGCCCTTGCTAAACGTGTGCTTAGGGTCGCTCGTGGGTACTCAACACTAGGGGTATAATCCGAAACCTCGACAGCTAGCCCCTGAGGCTCAAGAAGGGATAGGCTTCCACTTGAGACTTTACAGAAGACAGTCTCCTGGAGGGGTTGGAGTCATGTCAGAGTCCTGGAGGCCTTCTCGAGCACTGCCTTAGGTCAGCCGCATCGGGGCCACCCGAGGAACACATCGAGCTGATCGAATAAGGGCCACCCGAGCAACACTTCGAGCTGACCGAGCGGGACCAACCTCAACCCCAACTCCATCCTCATCCTCGCCATCTTCTCCCAACTCTGCGAGGGCTTCGTGGGCATCCAGCGCATGATTAGTCTCTTCCTCCACTTCTACATGCTCCACTGTACCGAGAGCGCATCGGCGGTGGGATGCGTATACTTCCAGCTGCAGAGCTCGCAGCCCTACTCCTACCCGAAGGTCGTGCTCAAGGACTCCGTCTCCGGCTGGGCGGAACAATGATTCTACGCCAAGCAGGGAGAGAACTACTGCTTCTCCTTTCGCCACGAGCAGCCGGTGAAGAAGGATCTTCCGCGGTCGCGTGTGGAGTCGGAGGGGGAGAAGATACTCAGCACTATCCAGGTGCTGAGAGAAAGTGGCTGACTATGGGTGAGCCCGCAACAGCGGTGGGAGCACCCGTTCTATGAGATCGCGGTGTGGAACGACCTCACCCACGAGGCGGACTCCCATAAGTACCCTCGCTCGAGCAACGCCTTCGGGCGGTTTTGGACTTTATCATGCTGATCCTAACTTCCCTCTTGCAGCTCCAGCCGAGCAATGGGTGGATGATCGCGTCGCCAAGCTATTCGCCTCGTTCAAGGAGGAAACCCGGACTTGGACCGGTGGGGTCCCAAGAACATCCTCGACTTTACCGACAAAGTGAGTGCTCTTGCCGAGCTTTAAGTTCTAGATCGAGAAACACCACCTCTCCGGCGGTAGACGAGCCAACGACATCACGGCCAAGGCGGTCCCCGCGCGTGGCCCCTCCAGCGGCCCATGCTCTGGTGCCGCCCCATCACAACCCATCCACGCAACACATGGAATACGCGGACAAGGTACGGGACGTCCATACTTGGTTCAGGGATTTTCTTGCATGGGACCCTGGCCATTATGCTCAGCTGCAGTAGATCATGGCCGAGGCCAAGGAGCAGGCGTGCTAGGAGAAGGAGGAGGAGGCCTGGAGGGAGAATGAGCAAACTCTCGGGGACCTTCTTCACTAGGTTGAAATGCCACACCAGAAGTGGTTGCGGAATCCAACGGCCCCCGCGCCCGAGGCCGAGGCGGAAGATGAAGGGGATGAACATGGGAGAGAAGAAGAGGAGCAAGAGGAGGAGGAGGCGACACCCACACAGAAGGAGCTGCAGGCGATCTTGCGAAGGATTGCCGCTGCGCTCCTTTCGGCCCGCGGCAAGCTAGTCGAGGACACGAAGTGGAAGCTCGCCGCCGGAACCTCCAGCTCAGGGATGGCCTTCGAGCACAGGTCCACGATGGGGGCGAAGGAGGCGGCTTCAACGGCCCTGAGGCGGCTGGCGAGGAGGCCAGGGTGACCGAGGTGACTGCTGACCAGACCCTAGGCGAGGATGGCAACACCCACCAACTTCCGAGCAGGGCCGCCGCTTGTGGCGAAGAGGGGATCATGGCGGGTGGTGCTCTAAGGACGGAGACACCTCCCAACCCCTGAGCATAGGCGCTGGTCAAGGTGGGGAGGGCGAAGAGGGGGTGGACGGTGCCACCGCCAAGGACGGCGCCACTGCCAAGCCCCTAAGCATAGTCCCTACTCGAGGTGAGGAGGACGTGGCTAAGAAGGCGTACACCGCCGTTGCCAAGGATGGTGTCACTGCCCAGACCCCAAGCATGGTTGCTGCTCGGGGTGGGGAGGAGAAGGGTACTGGGGATGACGCCACCAACGAGAGCGGCGTCGCGCCCCCGCCCCCGAGCGTAACTCATGCTCGGGTTGGCGGGGAGGACGTTGAGGATGGCACTGCTGCAAGGGGACAACTTGTCCAGGCCCCGCCTTAACTCACGTGGCTCTCACACCAGGAGGAGGGGGATCCTTCCGAGCTGGCAGTTAGCGCCCCCTACGGCGAGCCATCGGCGCGCGAGGATCCTGGCCCGAGCTTGGTGCCAGGCCCACGGCCCCAGCAGTTCATGGTGTCGCAGCTGCTGGCCGATTGCATCGCCAAACATTGTGACCACGTAAGTGCTCCTTAGTCTTCCCTTGTAAGTTATGGTAGCTTCTCCCTTTCACGCTCTGTCAATTTTTGCAACTGTACGCGAACGTGATAGGAGAGGTGGTCACCGCCGGGATGGCCTACGAGCAGCGGCTTGCTGACGAGGCCCAGCAGGGGAAGCAGATCATTGCCCTCGAGCAGAAAGCGTCCGAGCTGCTGTCCTCCCTAGAGGCGATTCAGTCCTCCCTTCATGCACAGGTTATCCAGTCCTCCGAGAACGTCTACGCCCTAACGGAGGAGCTCGACAAGGCTCGGGTGGAGGCTGCTCGTGATGGACTGCACGCCAAGGAGGCCGAGCAGGAAGCCTCCCTTGCTTGGGAAGAGCTTGAGCAAGAGAGGCGGCACTCCCAAGCCTACATGGGAAAGCCTGCGGAGGAGGCCCACGCGAAAGTCGCCGCTGATCTGGAGGAGCTCGAGAAGGTGCTGCAGCACGCGAAGGAGGTTGAGGTATTGCACACTGTTGCGGTGAAGTCTGCAGCGGAGGCCCGAGCAGAAGCCGGGGTTGCTCGAGAGGAACTCGAGCGCGAGCAACAGCATGTGCAGGAGCTCGAGGCACAGGGCGCTGCAGTGAAAGTCCAAGCGGAGGCCGACGCTGCTTCGAAGGAACTCGAGCAAGAGCGACAATGCACCAAGGCCCTCAAAGAGAAGGCGGAGGAGGAGGCCAGGCTTGCTGACGCCATGGCCGCGATACTTTGAAAGGACGCCCAAGCCAGGCACAAGGCCCCGATCGAGCTGCTCCGCCATCGGAACGAACTGGAGGACACAAAGGAGGAGCTGATGGCCGCTAGGCGTAGACAGGCATAGGAGTCCTCTAGTGCCTTATCGCGCTGGCTACTTTTGTAATGATGAACTCCTGTAATCTGCATTTTGTAAATACAGGTTACCTTGCTTGTGCTATATTCTCTTTGGTTGTTTATTTTTCTGCAAAACGAACAAACAATGAGCACAAACGAGCAAAGAATGAGCACGAGGAAAAGAGGGCAAGAGAAGATGCATTTTAGAAAATGCGATAGTCGCCCCTATCCAGCCCCCGCCTATGGCTTGGTCCTTGAGCCTAGTTTTGCGAACAAGGACCTGGCCATAGGAAAGAAAATGTGCGAGTTTTTGCCGCCGGTAGCGCTGGTCGCATATAGGTGTTAGATTGGACAAGTGTAGGACACTGCCAAGAGCCTGCTGGTGTGATGAGGATCAGCTTATCCAAGCAGTGGGACTCAAGGCAAGGCACATTCATGATTGTTTGACCGTTCCGACGCTCGACTTGGCAACAAAAATTCACGCGCGGGCTAAGTGCTAAAAAAATGAAGCGAGTGCTTGGACCACCCTTTTTCTTTACTTAACGTGTTTGGGAAACGCTAGCAGAAGTCATTCGATAGGTCCTTTACTTAAATAATGGAAGCAGGGAGGGTACACGAGCCACGGGTTTTGTGAAAACCTAGCGAGAGGGAGAAGAGAGACAAAAAAACAAAGCCAAATTACGCGTAGAACCTACGCAGCTGGGTAATGTTCCATGAGCTACTCAGGACGCGCCCATCTGCCAGGGCGAGATGAACAGCCCCTGGCATGATGCTGACACGACCGTGAACGGACCTTCCCAGCAAGGGGTAAGCTTGTTGGCTTGGGCCAATTTATGAAGTTGTCGTAGAACTAGGTCCCCAACTTGCAGTGTCCTAGGTCAGATCGATTAGGCCGCGTGCCTACGCAGAGCCTGCAATTAGGTGGTCGATCGGATCAGGGCTTGCTCGCACCGTGACTCAGATAGGTATAAGTCCAGCAAGCGCTCTTGCTCTTGGTTGATGTGCTCCGCGAGGTTGGCGCGAGCGGAGCCTAGTGCTATCTTAGCGGGCAACACGGCCTCCGCGCTGTACATGAGCTGAAAGGGAGTTTCTCCTATCGCTCGGCTAGAGGTGGTTCGCACTGACCATAGGACGGAAGGGAGCTCGTCCACCTAGCCTTGTCGTAACTCGGAGAGCCAGTCGTAGACCCACTTTTTGATGCCTTGGATAATTTCTCTGTTGGCTTGCTCGGTAGTGCCGTTGCTCTGTGGATGAGCTACAGAAGTAAAAGCTATTTTGGCGTCGAGCTCTTCACAATATTCCTAGAACAGATCACTAGTGAACTAAGTTCTGTTGTCTGTGATCAGCCGGCTTGGAACCACGAACCGAGTGACCACGTTATTGCGAAAAAATCTCTTGGCGGCTAATGCCGTAAGTTGACACCGGCTCGGCCTCGATCCACTTAGTGAAAGTGTCAATAGCGACGAGCAAGTGCGTGCAACCCCGGATGCCACTTGGGAATGGACCGAGGATGTCCACCCCCCACATTGTGAAGGGCTAGGAGAGGGGGATCGTCTATAGGGCATACGCTGGCTGATGAGCCATTCGAGCATGAAATTGGCACGTCGGGCACTTGGTGACCAATTCCCGAGCATCAGCTGTGGCCGTGGGCCAGTAATAGCCCATTTGGAAGGCCATTCCTATGAGGGTTCTATGGGATGAGTGCGCCCCACAGACACCTTCGTGTACTTCCTTTAGTAGGAACTTCCCCTCCTCCTGTGAGATGCACTTGGAAAGGATACCAAGAGCACCTCTATGGTACAGGGCACCGTCCACTAACCTGTATAGTGGAGCTCTCCTGATAAGCCTGGATTTCTCATCTTTCTCCTTGGGCAATGTCCCGTGTGTAAGGTATTGGATGAATGGCGTCATCCATGTTGCGTCTTGCTCGAGGAGGGAGACGTTGCCGTGTGTCTCTTCTGCCTCCTCTCCGGAGGGAATGGACGGCTTTAGTAAGTGCTCTACGAGCACCCCCATCGGGATGGGTTCTTGTGACGAGCCAAGCTTGTCAAGCTGATTGGCTAGGGTGTTATCCCTTCTAAGAACGTAGTAGACTTCGATGTATATGAAGTGCTTATCCAGTTTCCTCACTTCGACTAGGTAACACGCCATTAAGTCGTCAGAGCACTAAAACTTCTTGTTAACTAGGTTCACAACCAACTATTAAGCCCCTTTCACTGTCAGTCGCTTGACTCTAACCGCAGCGCATGCTCGGAGCCCCTCCAAGAGGACGTCATACTCCACCATGTTGTTTGTCGTGGCAAAGTGGAGCTCAATTACGTGCTGGAGTTGTTCTCCTTGGGGGGAGAGGAGAATAAAACCGCATCCCGAGCGCTCAAAAATTTGAGCCATCAAAGAACATGGTCCACTTACCCAGCCCGGGCTACTCGGGCGCTCGCTCGGGCGGAGCAGGACTGGTCCACTCGGCCACGAAGTCCACGAGCACCTGGGACTTGATTGCCTTGCGGGCGGTGAACTGGATATCAAATTCTCCCAGCTCAACCGCCCACTTGGCAACACGCCCACTAGTGTCTGGGTTTCTAAGGATCTCCCTTAGCAGAAAGCTGGTCGGGACCATAAACGGATGAGATTGAAAATAGTGATGGAACTTCCTAGAAGCCATGAGCTAGGCTTAGAACAGCCTCTGAACCTCAGGGTTTCGCTCCTTCGGCCCGTGGAGCACCTCGTTCATATAGTAGACAGGGCGCTTGGTGCCTTCTCACTTGGCCATCAAGACCGCGCTGACCGCCTGCAGCGCGACCGCCAGGTAGAGGAGCACTGCATCCCCGTCCTTGGGTATGGCCAGGACGGACTAGCTAGACAGGTAGCGCTTTAGCTCTACGAAAGAGTCCTCAGCTTCCTCTGTCCAGATGAAACTATGATGTTTTCGAAGGGCCTTAAAGAAAGGCAGACTGTGCTCGCCGAGCCGGGAGATGAAACGGCTAAAGGCCGCCATCCACCTGGTGAGGGATTAGACCTCACGTTTGAAGGGGTCCACATCCTCTCGATGGCTTTGATCATTTCGGGGTTGGCCCCAATGCTCGATTCACCAATCACGTAGCCGAGCAGCTTCCCAGTCCGCACACCGAACACACATTTTTTCGGATTAAGCTTTACTTGATGCCGTTTGAGGTTTGGAAAAGTTTCCTCTAGGTCGAAAACATGGGTGTGCGGGATCTTGCTCTTAACTACGATATCATCCTCATAAACCTCTAAGTTGTACCCTATCTGCTCGGGAAAAGTTTCTACATTAAAAGCTGGAAGGAAGCCCTTGCGTTGCTCAGACCAAATGACATAGTCGTATACCAAAAAGTGCCGAAAGGGGTATCGAAAGCGGTCTTCTCTTCATCCTCTAGCGACAGGCTGATGTCATGGTACCCGGAGTACTCGTCCAAAAAGCTCATGAGCCGGGAATCCGCCGTCGCGTCGACCCGCTGGTCTATGCGTGTTAGGGGAAATTGTCCTTAGCGCATGCGGTGTTGAGGTCCCGGTGGTCGACGCACATGTGCCACTTGCTAGCTTCCTTTTTGATCACGACCGGGTTGGCCACCTAACCAGAGTGCTCGACCTCACGGATAAAACCGGCCTTCAGTACCTAGTCGAGCTGCTCTCGGATAATGTCGGCCTTCCACTGAGGGAAGCGCCTAAGTGCTTGTCGCACGGCTTTTGTACAAGGCTGAACCTTCAACCTGTGTTCAAGCCAGAGCGTTCTCGTCGTAGGCTAGGGCCACCTTGTGGCTTCCCTTTACCGTGATGACTCTGCTCGGGCCTGGTATCTTGAGGCATTGGTACGCGTGGTGCGTAGCTGCCACGAACTTGGCCAGGGAGGGTCGACCTAGGATGGTGTTGTAGGCCAGCCCGTGGTCGACCACCTCGAAGGTGATGAGCTCAGTGCGAAAGTTGCTTAGGCTCGTGAACGTCAAGGGCAAGACCACATGCCCGAGAGGTCGCATGTAGGATCCAAGGATGATCT
Organism: Olyra latifolia; assembly: GCA_036346145.1. Lineage (NCBI taxonomy): Eukaryota > Viridiplantae > Streptophyta > Magnoliopsida > Poales > Poaceae > Olyra > Olyra latifolia. The sequence goes on along the minus strand of CM070531.1, from coordinate 12,088,597 downwards.
TGTGAAACGATACGGCGATGTCCTTGATCTTGGAGCGGTGATGATGTCGAGTGAGCTGCCGCCGTCAACCAGGACTCTGGTGACCCTGGTATTGCTAATGGTCAAGCAGAGGATGAGCGGAAGCCGCTGTGGCTTGGTCATTCTAGGGGGACAATCATCCCTAAAGAACGTGATGGGGGTGCCCAACTAGCGGAGTGGGTCCGTGGCTAGCTCTCCCCGGTCGATGTGGTAGACTTCCCGTGCGGCAGCATTGAGTTCGCGTCAGGAGGAGTAGGTAGAGGAGTAGCCAAAAATTATGGCGATGTGGTTATCTGCCTCCTAGTAGGCCTCCTCCTCGCTGACCCGAGGAGGTCGGTGAGCAGCGTCTCCGGCGGGACCTCTGTCAAGGATGGTAGGCATCCGACCTTTACCATTGTAGAAGTCCTCGAGCCGAGCTGCCCAAGTGCGGCAGTTGCGCATGTCATGGTCGAACGCATGGTGAAACATGCAGTAGCAGTCGCTTTTGGGGGGTTTGCTGTGCCGGGAACCCAGGGTTTTTTTACCAAACCGGACCCCTTTGTGTTACTGGTATGAGTCCCAAGAATCATTGCTTATACCCACAATGAAACATAAACATGATACCAAACAGAGCTGCATTTACTAATAAAGTAGTTTAGAGTGCGGCCGAGCAATATATATTACATTAGCTCGGACATACAAAACCTTATTAAAGCGAAGCAAAAGGTTATAACCAAAAGTAGTGTCCCATCACGGCCACAGGCACATGCTGAGTGGAAAACAGCTAGTAGTTCGGAGCATCATCCGGGAAGATCTCAACGTTCTCCTGCGTGTCCTCGTACTCTTGACCTGCTCATGGAATGAAAGCCCCGCATAACAAGTAGGGTTAGCATGTAACTACTAGCAAGTCCTTCCTAGGCAGGGCTAGGTCAAGGCATATCCTATGAAAGCTGATGGTTAATTTGTAGAAAAGCATTTCACCTAGAATTATAAAAGTATTTAAGAACCATACATAAATAAGTATAAATTCTCATGATCAACAGTAACATCATAAAATTTCCACATAGAATTATAAAAGCATTTAAGAACCATACATAAATAAGTATAAATTCTCATGATCAACAGTAATATCATAAAATCTATTCTCAGGTCTCAAGTTCTCAGGCTCATAATCCTCAGCTCATAATCTCATTTCTCAATTCTCAAATCTCAATTCCTAGGTAGCAAACTCATAATTCTCGTCTAGCAACGGCACACAAGCCGGAATAACCTTACCCATGTCATTTTAAGATAGGTGATACTACGTTGTGAAAGACCGCTGAGACACTCTTTAACCGGGAGCTCGGCCATTCAAATGGGTTTACTCTGCAGAGGTTGTACACTTTACCCGCAAGACACAATATCCTCCCGTCGAAGAATATTCTAACAAAACCCTTCAAAAAATTAACCTCGGACTTACCATGGTTGTACCTGATAACCACACAGGTACCCGGAGAAATGATGTTCACACAACTTACCGGCAATAACCCGGCGAGGTTTCTCTCAGAACCCATCCAGCGTGCAAGGATAGTGAGCAATTCAGACGTTTCTCTTCCTCTAGATTAGGCCCGTCCCATACCGGCCTTGCGGTCGCACAAAAAATTCTTAGTTAAGTGTGTCACAATCATTAGTCCTTAGTCTCGGAGCAGCAACCAACACAAACCCAATACTCATGCTCACGTGCACCCACCTTACAATCCATCTGCTCCCAATCCCATTATTAGTATGTCAAATTTTAATTGATCATGAATAAACGAACTCCCACCATCAACTATTAATTCTGTCATTAGTTATATCCCTTTTGGGTCGAATCCCCGAATACCTAACTCAGCTTATCTAAGCATCTAATAGGTAAAAACAGTGGGTATTGGTATCATAAGTTACCCTAGGGTCAAGGGTTTGTCGGTGAATGCAAATACCGGACAGGTACATGCACTTGGTGGCACTATTCATTCATATGCGCTTTTAATCCACATAGCAAAATAAAGAAAACAACAAATAAATGACATGCATAACAAAATAATTTTAGAAATTATAAAAAAATTACAGAAGATAGATATGATTTTTGTGGATTTTTAGAAATTTGAATCACCGGATTCCGAGGTCGGATGAATCCGGTACAAAAGATTGAAGTTTGCGGCTTATGGAAATTCCAGAAAATAAAAAATTACTGTAGCTCCAGGCCAACCGTCAGCCCAGCCAAGTCTCCACTGGCTGTGTGGATAAGAATCGAGGAAGAGAGAGCTTGAGAGAGAGAAAGAGAAAAAGAGAGATAAAGAGAGGGGAAAAGAGAGAGGAGAGGGAGAAAGGGGAGAGATAGCCGTGAGAGAGAGGGGCGGCACGACAGATAGGGAAAAGAGGGAGGAGGAAGAGGGGTGGCGGGTTTGGTCGGCATGCGGGCGGTGGCCAGCTCGGCGGCGGCAGAGGGCGAGCAATGATGTTCAGGATGAAGCGGCGTCTGTGGCTTGCACGACTGCTGCAGGAGGAGGAGGTGGCATGGCTGGATGGCGGTAGCTAGCTAGGCGACGGTGCTCCGGCGGCGGGGAGCGGCGGTAGGAGACGGCGGGACGGTGCACGGCGACGGCATGGCTGCAGGCGGTGGCGACGGACGACTCCACCACGGCGGCGGGTGGGTGCGCTACAAGGACGGAAGCGGCGGCGACCATGGGGGGCACGGTGGGGGCCTGTGGAGCAAAGGACAAGGAGCGGCGCGGTACGGCTCTGATGTGGGCGGCACACAGAGAAGCTCCATGAGGGTGCAGGGAGGGGTGGGCTAGGCCAGCGGCTCCGCCGGTGGGGAGCTCCACTCGCAGCTCCGGTGGGGGCAAGGGCACGCTGCGCCTAGAGATGGTGACTCCGGTGATGCATTGCGGCGGGTCTGGGCGACGACGAAGGCAAGGAGCACGGTGACGCCTACCTTGGTGACCCGGCGACAATGGCTTGAAGTTGAGGATTTCGGGGTTTGGAAAATTTCGGGCTGCGATGTGTAGGTTAGTCTCATATGGGGGGTCACGTACGTGGCTACAGGGCTGAGCCCACATAGTGCATGTTGGCCACGTCAGGGCTGGGCAGCCACGTAGGGCAGGGTTGCCATGGATGGATGAGACAAAAAAAAAAGAAAAATAGGATTTTTTCTTGTAATATTAATTTTGGGAGAAATTGAAAATGTAATTATCGGGAATTTTGAATTAAATTGTTTGTTTTAATATACACATATTATGAGATGAATGGGAAGTGTGAGTAGATATGATTTTAAATTAATTTATTTTTTTAGGTATGGCTGCAATATTAAAGTCGTTTATTTGAAATATATTAGCAAAACATTATTTTATTTATTTATTCCCTTGAATGTTACAAACCTCCCCTCCTAACAGGAATATTTCAAAATCTTTTTGGTTGTCGGGCAGAACAAGTACATGGGCAGCAGCCAGGCGCTTCTTTAACTCCTGGAAACTATTCTGACAAGCTATTGTCCACTCAAACTTTTTCTCTTTCTTAAGTAGCTGAGTGAAAGGTCTTGTAATACGTGAAAAATCCTCGATAAACCTTCGGTAATAACCGGCCATACGAAGAAAACTTCTGACCTTTGTTACAGACTCTGGTGGCTCCTAAGCAAGTACCTCTTGTACCTTATTGGGTAACACTGCAACACTGTGACGGACCAAATTTCGGTAAAAATTTACCAGAAAAAGTCCAGAATGCCAACTGTCCAGGATTTCAGTTGCATTCAGAAATAGTACAACTTGGTTAATTAATTACATGTTACAAAATATTTTACAGCGAAAAATAGAAATTTAACCTAGTAATAAAAAGAAAATTACATGCCCATATACCACAGGCAGAGCCTGAGCATAAGGTAAACCTTAGAAATTAGTCCTGTGTGAATTCCCTTCTTCATAAATGTCCATTTCTGATTATAAAGTGGATCCTGTAAAAAGAAATAAATTGCCCACATAACGTGGGTAAGTACTAATTGTACTTGCAGGTTTCTTAAGAGAATAACACTATTATTATATGAAAACAGGATTCAAGGAATAGTAAATCTTTATGGTGAATATGCAAATTTTAAACTTTAAAAGTTCTATTATATTTTTAAAACAATTAATAATAAGAGTATGAATTCTATCATCTTTCTCCATCCTTACTTATCTTCTAACCAGACAACAATTTTTGTAAAACAAATTCGTCAGTTCCGACAAATAAGAGAGGCATCACCCAATTGACACAACTTCATTTACCCGTAGTAATGTCTATTAATGAATTTGTTATTAGCTCTGCAGAACCTATCCAGCTTTACCCATATAACAGCTCCTTATATGGATGGATGATCAATGTGTCATTCTTATTTATTTTAAACTCAAGTTTTTATAGAAGCAAACGATTTACGAATGACCATGTCATTCGCTGCCCTTGAGTGTTTCCACCAGCCATACATACTGTGATCCTGGCCCAAGACGGCAAAGATAACGATATTTCTGAATCTGCTTCTATATTTTTATAAAGCAATGATTCTAGGGAGTTCACACCCTCGCCCACCTAGTGTCCTTGAGTGTGTACCCTTTAACCCTAGGGTACCTGGCCCAAGCCGACAACTGCTTTTTCCAAATTGCTCTATATGAGAAATCATTTTATCTCCCAAACTACAATCTTTTTCATATCAAATAAGTTATCCAACCCTAACTTATTTATATAGACCAATTCTTTATCCTTTCCTGAGATAATCAAAATTTTGTATTTTTGCCTACACTAGGGTTTTATCAGAGATTGATTATTTCTTGGTGGCTTTTTAAGGTATTGGGGCTTGCATAAAAAAATTATACTTGGAATGTACAAATAAGTAACTAGAAAATATATGCAATAAATAATAAGTAAAGGAAATGTAGGTATATCAAAATGCATCAAGGATAAGAAAACCTGCCTTAATTGAAGATCGGATCACACTTATTATATCTTGTGGACATTCTTTCTAGAGGGCAAATTTCAACATCTATACGTTATAAAAAGAGAGAAACTCCAATAAATATCAAATAAGAAAAGTTTTATATAAACAACAAAATAAAAGGGTTTGGGTAAAAAGGTGATGGGTTGTACGATTTTCTAAAGAAAAATGGTAGGTTTTTATGTAAAAATAGTTATTTTGGACAACATAATGTTAAGTATTAATATTTCTTATTTGACCATATTATGATAATAGTTAAAAAGAATTGATTTTGGCATTATAATTTTATATGGAAATGTTTATATGAGTTGAGTGGAATTTATGAAATTTATTAGTAAGATTTTATATAAATTTTTATATTTAAAGAAAATTCTAATTTTATTAGAGAAGGGTTCTTAAGTTTAAATTTATATTTCTAAAGTTTTTTTTAAATGTAGAGATATTATTTCTAGATGTAAAACATTATTTTGAGTAACTTTTATATTGGAAGTTTTTATTAATTTTGCTCCTAAGTTCTTTGATTTTAAGAATTATCTCCTAAATAAGAAAGAGAGTAAAAAGGATTTATTTTAGTTATTTTATTAGAAAATTATGATATTTTATATTTTTATATAATTCTTTGTCTTATTTTAGATTTTCATGAATTTTTGTAGAATTTATAAAAGTGATTTGATATTTTAAATAAGTTCAAACTTAATCCTTACTTGGGCCGATAGGTAATGGGCTTGGCCTAATATGGCGGTGGGCTGTTGCGCACGGGTTGAAGAGGCTAGCAAGTGGGACCCAGTGGGAGTGGCACGCGGCTTGGTCGGGTGGCTGACCCATGGGAAGAAATGGATGTGGCGGCGGGAGTGGTCACCGGCGACGGCGGAGGAGGCCAGCAGCTAGGAATTGGGGGTGGTTTCATGGAATTAGGAGCAAAAGGGTTCCTTTGGTGGTCGCATTAGGGTTCGAGGTGGCCGGAATTGATGGGGCGACGTGGTGGTGGCGGCGGTGTAACAGGGTGGCAACGGCGAAGGGGCTCTGGTGAGGTTTGAGGGTAGGTGATGATCAGAGAAGTGTCACGGCGAGAAGTGGAGTATTTCTTTTGTAGGAATTTGGGGTCAATGGGGTTGAGAACGGCAAGAAAGGGAGCTGCCGGAGTTGGGGAAGAGAGTGGTGGAGCGGGCAGCTCGGGGTAGTTCAGGGAGAAGGAGTGGGCAGGGAAGGATGCTTGGGGTGTTGCGGTGCCGAAGATGGGTTTATATAGGTGAATAGTAGAGTAGCGGCTACGGATTCGTAGCTTAAGACGGTGGCGGCGGCAGATTGGTGAGTGGTTGGGGACGGATGAAGCTGATGATGTGGCGGGCCAAGCTAGCGGCGACATGAGCTCGTCTGTGGCAGCAAAACCAGAACAGGGGAGAGAGAAAACAGCGGCAGCGACGGGTTTCTATGGACAACGGCGGCACCGACGGGCTAGAAGACGGTGGCGGCGCTGCTGAGAGGAGGAAGATCAACGGTGGCCGTTGGATTAGAATCCAATCCGTGGGTGCCGTTGGATTTGGGTAAATAGATGAGCGCCGTTAGATTTAGGCCAATCAACGGGCGCCGTTGGATTCATCTAAGAGACTGACAGGTGGGACCCAAATGTAAATGAAAGGTGCGGCTAGGATGATTTTAAGTGGATACGTACTTTCCTAAAATGGAAAGCATATTCTTGAAGATTTCCCGAAACGGAAGGTTTTAAGTTAAAAAGGGAAAAGGTTTTCTAGGATTTATTTTGGGTTTCGAAAATTCATATAGAGCTATATGAAGCTCATAAAAATATCAAATAAATTTATACAAATCTAGAAAAATGAGTAGAATCGAAATTTGAAATAATATTTATTATTTTATGGGATTTTTATTTCTAGAAAAAGAGATATAGGGTATTTTCTTTAGAGAGTAAATAGATGTTTTGTTTAGAAAATTATTTAAAATTTGGGAATGATAATAAGAATGTAATTATGTCTTTTGTGAAAAAAATTTTTATAGCAATTTTAAAATTTGGGTATGTTACAAACACCGTCGGATGAAACGACGTGTCCGATGAAAGAAACTTCACTTAGCCAAAACTCGCACTTGCTAAATTTTCCATATAATTTATGCTCTCTTAGTTTCTCCAATACCAAACGAAGATGTTCGGCCTGCTCTTCTTAACTTTCTGAATATATCAGGATGTCATCTATAAATACCACTACAAATTTATCTAGGTACTCCATGGAAACCTTATTCATAAAACTCATGAAGTGAGCAGGTGCGTTGGTCAGACCAAAAGACATCACTATATATTCATATAAATCATACCGAGTGGTGAATGTTGTCTTTGATATATCCTCTTTCCTTATCTTGATTTGATGATAACCAGACCTTAGATCAATCTTTGAAAATACACTTGCTCCTTTCAACTGGTCAAATAGATCATGAATGCGAGGCCAAGGGTATTTAATTTTGATAGTTACTTCATTCAATGACCGGTAATCCACACACATATGCAATTTATGATCTCTCTTCTTCCCAAAAATTACTGGTGATCCCCACGGAGAGGTACTTGGTCTTATAAAACCTTTTCCTTGTAGTTCCCTAATTTACTTCTTCATATCAGCTAACTGGTTAGCAGGCATTCGATATGGCCTTTGTGATATCGGGGCAGTACCTAGGACTAACTCTATTACAAATTTCACATCCTGATCAGTGGTAGACCAGGCAAATAGTCTGGGAACACATCCAGGTACTCACAAACAACATGAATTGATTCTAGAGAAGGGTTTTTAGGCTATATTCCTCCAATTTTCAACTTGTTTATGGTACTAAAATTTTCTAGAACAGGTATATTGGACAAGAATTCAACCCTGGTACCATGGTTGTTGACTAAGTTTACTGACCTCTTTACACAATCAATTTGTCCTTGGTGTTTTATCAACCAATCCATACCCAATATAACATCTAACCCTTGAGATTCAATGATAAGATTTGCAAAGAACTCCACTCCGTTGATTTTGATGGATACTTTAGGGCAGAATTCATTAGCGAACATATCTTTTCCTGGGGAGTGCACTAGGAGAGGGGTTTTAAGTGAACTTGTTTCCCATTTATTTTGTTCCACTAGATTTCCCACTATGAAAGAATGTGATGCTCCAGAATCAAATAAAACTGTAACAGGGACTAAGTTAACCAGGAACTTACCCAACATGACGTCGGGTGTAGCTTGAGCATTCTCGGTGGTGACAAGATTCACACGGTCCCTTCCAACGGATTGGGGTTGCCTCCGAATTCCTGGGATTCCACGTCCTTGCCCTGGGGCAGGCGCACGACCTGGGGTAACCCCTTGGTTGCCTGGAGGTGGTGTTATATTCGGACGCTTCTATGGGCAACTGGTAGCATAATGGCCCATCTACTTGCAGTTATAGCAACGGATAGCTGAAGTATCCACTGAGGATCTTGGCGGCTGTCCAATGATGTTAGGACGCTGTGTCGGCAACTCGGCATACTAGGACGAAATGCCTGAACATGGTTTCTGGGAGCATTAGGAACAAATGGACGAGGCTGATACTGACCAAAACGGGGCCTAGAGCTGCTGGCTTGCTCTGAGCTTGCAACTTCCTTTTTCTGGCCTCGTTTATCTCACGCTAAACATCTTCTTGGATCAAAGCCTTGTCCACAATGTTCTAAAAATTATCCAAACTGAGCAAGAGTAATGGCGCCTTCAGTACAGGGTCCAAACCATTTAGAAAATGGCGACTCTTGGTGGTCTCATTACTAACCTCCTCGGAGGCATAGCGGGATAGCTGGTTGAACATGTTCAGATACTCTATAACAGACATATTCCTTTTGCGTAGTTGCCGAAATTCTTCCCTTTTGAGTTCTCTCTTACCCTGAGGGATATGTGCTAAGCTGAAGACAGTCTCAAATTCATCCCATGTGACATCCTGTGGATTGGGATGTGCAGCACGGAAGTTTTCCCACCAAATAGAGGCATCTCCAGTAAGCTAGTGAGTAGCAAACTTCACACTCTCTTGATCATCACAATCTAGCAGGTACAGCTTGCTTTCCACCTCTCTGATCCAATCATCAGCAACCATTAGATCTGCTGATCCAGCATAGGTAGGAGGTCTTGTTCTCATGAACTCTCCAAGCTTTGACTGCGGCTGAGGGGCAGGTGGCTGAATGATAATAGGATGCGGATTGGGGATGTGCTGAGCAGGAGTTTGCATAAGCTGAGCTTGCATCTCCATGAACTATTGTCAATTCAGCGGCGGTACTGGCTAAGGTGCAGATGGTGCTAGGGCATCAGCTGCAGCTAGGGCATGTTGATTCTGAGGCTGAGGCTGAGGCTGAGGTTGAGGCTAAGGCAGTGCAGCTATAGCTTGTTGGTCTTCGGCCTGATTTTGATGCTCTGGCTGCGGATCTTGCGGGTTCTGCACAGGCAGTTGATGCTCGACTAGTGGATCTTCAGGATTGTGCAATGGCTCTACAGGTGGCATGGCAAAGGGTGGAATCTGACCTCGTCCACGACCACGTCCACGTCCATGACCACGACCATGACCACGACCTCGGTCTTGATTCATCTGAGGTTGAACATCCAGAGGTGATCAGATATGGAAGATATGTGACAAAAATTTAAATTCAAAAATTAAAGTTTAAGGTTTTTTTTTCTTCAGCCTACTTATACACGACCGCTACTCAGTTCGAAACAAGATGGGTATAGAATTCCATGAGAACACGGCACACGCACGCTTGTAAATCACCCAGAAAATTCAACACACCGCTAACATCCTACACACAAGACAGACTAAATTCATCCATTTTTTTTTTGTAAAAATTCACATATGTACAGAAGTGTACAAGCAACTGTATTGCACCGCAAAGATGGTTTTTTTTGTTATTAGGTATTTTATTACCATAATGAACCTAGCAATCAAACTACTAGAGCAATTGAACTTCAAGGAGGGTTCAACCTGCTCCACACCAAAGTTTTAAAATTAAACTCAATACTCGATATAACTAAGCCTAACCTTTATGTTAACCTTGCATCATTAGCTTGATTAGATCCTTTTGGTCTTTTCTCTGGCATCTTCCAACACAATTATTGGAGCAAGAGAAGAGTAGGGAAGTTTAGTTAAATCAGAATAGATAAGGAAAAATACTAGGAATGATAAGGACCCAGCAAATATAACCTATTAATTTAAATAAGTTTGTTTTTATAAAATAGGGTTAATCATGGTGCTCTAACTAGCTATCATTTCCTAGTCAGCGTAGCTCTGATACCAAGCTTACCGGGAACTCGGGGTTTTTTTACCAAACCGGACCCCTCTGTGTTACTGGTATGAGTCCCAAGGATCAGTGCTCATACCCACAGTGAAATAGAAACATGATACCAAACAGAGTTGCATTAGCTAATAAAGTAGTTTAGAGTGCGGCAGACCAATATATACATTAGCTCGGAAATACAAAACCTTATTAAAGCGATGCAAAACGTTATAACCAAAAGTAGTGTCCCATCACGGCCACAGGCACACGCTGAGTGGGGAACGGCTAGTGGTGCGGAGCATCATCCGAAAAGATCTCAATGTTATCCTGCGTGTCCTTGTATTCTTGACCTGCTCATGGAATGAACAACCCCGCATAACAAGCAGGGTTAGCATGTGACTGCTAGCAAGTCCTTCCTAGGAAGGGCTAGGTCAAGACTTATCCTAAGAAAACTGATGGTTAATTTGTAGAAAAGCATTTCACCTAGAATTGTTAAAGCATTCAAGAACCATACATAAATAAGTATAAATTCTCATGATCAATAGTAATATCATAAAATTTGCACCAAGAATAATAAAAGCATTTATGAACCATACATAAATAAGTATAAATTCTCATGATCAACAGTAATATCATAAAATTTCCATTCTCAGGTCTCGTTCTCAAGTTCATAATTCTCAGCTCATAATCTCATTTCTCAATTCTCAAATCTCAATTCCCAACTAGCAAACTCATAATTATCGTCTAGCAACGGCACACATGCCGGAATAACCTTACCTATGTCATTTTAAGATAGGTGATGCTACGTTGTGAAAGACCACTGAGACACTCTTTAATCGGGAGCTCGGCCATTCAAATGGGTTTACTCTACAGAGGTTGTACTCTTTACCCGCAAGACACAATATCCTCTCGTCGAAGGATATTATAACAAAACCCTTCAGAAAATTAACCTCGGACTTACCATGGTCGTACCAGATATCCACACAAGTACCTGGAGAAATGATGTCCACACAAGTCTCCGACAATACCCCGACGAGGTTTCTCTCAGAACCCATCCACCGTGCAGGGACAGTGAGCAATCCCGACGTTTCACTTCCTCTAGAATAGGCCTGTCCCATACCGGGCTTGCGGTCGCACAGAAAATTCTCACTTAAGTATGTCACAATCATCGGTCCTTAGTCTCGTAGCGGCAACCAACACAAACCCGATACTTGTGCTCACGTGCACCCACCTTACAATCCATCCGCTCCCGATCCCATTATTAGTAGGTTAAATTTTAATTGATGATAAATAAACCAACTCCCACCAACAACTCTTAATTCCCTCATTAGTTATTTCCCTTTTGGGGTCAGATCCCTGAATATCTAACTGATCTTATCTAGGCATCTAATAGGTAAAAACAGTGGGTATTAGTATCATAAGTTACCCTAGGGTCAAGGGTTTGTCGGTGGATGCATATACCGGACGGGTACATGCACTTGGTGGCACTATTCATTCATACGCTCTTTTACTCCACATAGCAATTTTGGACAAAGCTACAAAATTAGGATTCTAGGGGGAGGACTTGCCTTCGGAGTAGTCGGGCTCTAGTGGCGTGTCGGCGGCGTCGAGAAAATCTCCTTCGGTGCCCGAACGATCTATCACACGCAAAACGAAGAAAAACAACAAATAAATGACATGCATAACAAAATAATTTTAGAAATTATAAAAAATTACAGAAGATAGATATGATTTTTATGGATTTTTTGAAATTTGAATCACCAGATTGGAGGTCGGATGAATCCGATACAAAAGATTGAATTTTGCGGCTTGTGGAAATTCCAGAAAATAAAAAAATACTGTAGCTCCGGGGCCACTGTCAGCCCACCCATGTCTCTGCTGGCTGTGTGGATAAGAATTGGGGAAGGGAGAGCTTGAGATAGAGAAATAGAAAAAGAGAGATAAAGAGAGGGGAAAAGAGAGAGGAGAGGACGAGAGGGGAGAGATAGCCGGGTGAGAGGGAAAAGAGGGAGGAGGAAGAGGGGCGGCGGGTTTGCCTGGCGGCGGGCGGTGGCGCGACCAGCTCCGACGGCGGCGGAGGGCTGAGTGGCGATGCCCAGGGCGAAGCGGCATAGGCGGCACGACACGGGGCTGCTGGGAGAGGAGACGGCGTGCTCGACGGCGGCGGCTAGTGGGCGACAAGCACTCCTGATGAGAGAGCAGTAGGAGAGACGGCGGGCAAGCAAGGCGGCGTCTGGCGGCAAGATGGCTGCAAGCGGTGGCTCCGGGCGACTCCACCACAGTGGCGGGCGGGTGCGCTACAAGGACGGAAGCGGCGGCGACCGTGGGAGGCGCGGTGGCGGCTTGTGGCACGAAGAACAAGGAGCGGCGCGGTACGGCTCCGATGTGGGTGTGCACAGAGCAGCTCCATGAGGGCACAGGGAGCGGTGGGATGGGCCAGTGGCTCAGCCGGTGGGGAGCTCCACACGCAACTCTGGTGGGGGCAAGGGCTCGCTGCGCCTGGAGATGGTGACTCCGGTGACGCATGGCGGCGAGTCCGGGCGACGACAGAGGTAAGGAGGACGGCGACACTTACCTTTGGTGACCCGGTGACAACAGCTGGAAGTTGAGAATTTCGGGGTTTGGAAAATTTGGGGCTCCTATGTGTAGGTTAGTCTCGTGCGGGGGGGTCACGAACGTGGCTGCAGGGCTGAGCCCACATAGTGCATGCTGGCCACGTCAGGGCTGGGCAGCCACGTAAGGCAGGGCTGCCATGGATAAAGGGGGTGGATGAGAAAGAAAAAGAAGAAAAATGGGAGTTTTTCTTGTAATATTAATTGTGGGAGAAATTGAAAATGTAATTATCGGAAATTTTGAATTGAGTTGTTTCTTTTTAATATACACATATGTTGAAATGAATGGGAAGTGTGAGCAGATATGATTTTAAATTATTTTATTTTTTAAAGTATGGCTTCAAAATTAAAGTCATTTATTTGAAATATATTAGCAAATCATTATTTTATTTATTTATTCCCTTGAATGTTACAAACCTCCCCTCCTAACAGGAATCTCGAGACACGACCCCGAGCGCCCTAAGTTTCTGGGTCATCGTTCTAGGGCAACAGGCCGAGGCAAGCGGAAACCTTCGGTGGGGTTGCTCGGGTGTCCGTATTGAGGAGACGCTCTGCGTGTCATGGTCCCACCGACCACTGTCGTGGCCACGGTCCCTCGGAGCATGCCCTCCTCAAGAACGAACGGGGTGACGCCCTTCGCTGCGATCGCGTCGGGGCGAGCTGTCATGCCTTCCCCGGAGCGATCGGTCAGATCGAGCAGACCGGTTGCCCCGGGAACTGACTTAGGAGCAGACTAACACGTCGCGGTCGCCCGCAAGGCCTTCCAAATCTTCCGTGACCGCAGCGTCCATGTCGGCTATGCCAAACCCCTGCGGGTCCTGCTGGAGGTTTCGCACTACCAGGATAAGGGCTTTCAAGCACTCGCAGCTCCAAAGCACCTGGTAAAGCCAGTACGTGTGGCGCGAGGGGTTGGGCAGAGACGACCGAGCGGCCTAGCGGCCGCCGCTGGCTGCCCGCTGCTTCGGCGTCACGGGAGACCCTCGGGCCTAGCGGCGGAGGCTCGTCAAGGTCCGGTTGATAAAATTGGTGAGGTAGCCGCTCGTGGGCTCGCGCCGGTGGCGCTCCTTGTCCTACTGCCCTATTGGGTCTGATGTGCGGATGGAGCTAGCGGCGAGGACGTGACGTGGAGCAGCCGAGCAAGAAGGCGATATCGTGCTGTCGCCACACGATGTCGTTCCTTCGTTGGACTCGTACTTCCAGGCTAAAGCGCTTGCCCGACCTTCTGAGCCACCCTCGCTGTCAGAATGCATGATGGTTTCCTGTTCCAGAACCTCTCAGAACGGGTTCGCGATGGGTGCAGGGACGTACTCCGCGTCCACACAATCGATCTCGGAGGGAAATGCGGCGCGCTCGAGTTCGTTGAAGTAGTCATCGTAGTCATGGAAGCCGATGTCTACGAGGTCGCAGGTATGTTGGGAATTAGGCATCCCTGAGGGCTTTCGATGTGAATGACTCAGTCGACTCCCCACGAACGGCGCTGTTGGCGATTGGTAGTTCGGGCTCCTAGGTGCCGAGCTTACTTGTTGAGGGATCAATGGGCCCCTTTCTGCGCCCAGCGAGGACTTCGAGTGTGCGGTAGGCTTCCTAAGGCACGTCAAGCGAGTGAAAGAAGGAGACGACACAGTGGTTTTTTACCCTAGATCGGGCCTCCCACTGCTAGGACAAGAACCTTACATCCAGCCTTGCTTGATAGCAGAAAAGAATGTGTACAAGGGGCGAGCGACCGACCCACAAGTGGATCGAGTGCTCCTTGATCAAGTACAAGTCGTATTTCTAACTATGGATGTTCGCTGGATCTACTCTTAATGGCCGGGCTCTCTATGTCCTCTTTTTTTTATTGTGTGTTGTTTTTGCGTACCCTATTGAATTGGTAGCCGCGAGCCGCTATTTATGCCCACACTGGGAGGCAACTACTCCCGATTGTACGCCGGGCATGAGCGATGGACCGCAGGACGCAGCGCCACTATAGCACGTAAGGCATGACGGTAAACCACGCCGCTCTCCACGCCGTGATGCCGGAATTGTGTGGATAGGGCAGACGCGACAGTCGCTTTTGACTTCTACGCCTTTGGACTGGTCCGTTACGCATGTAAACGGGTGCACATGCCCTCCCACCACGTGTTCATCTGAGAAGGGGACTGCTCGAGGAGGCGCCCCAGTAGTGAGGCCACTCGGTGCTGCACTGTTGAGCCTGGGCCATAGCTCTTGCTAGCGGTCGAGCAACCGTGGATGATCGGGCCTTGCTCAACACTAGGTGCATAATCCGAAACCCCGACAACTAGTTTGTGGTGGATGAAAATAATTAATTAATGAAATCCATGGTTTATTTATGATAGCTAGTTTGTGTTGGATGAAAATAATTAATTAATATCCATATAATAATGTCCATGAATTTTTTTTCATGCTAGCTTGCATAAGTTTCGTGAGATTAATTAATATCCATTTCTATTTTTGTATTTTTGACTAAAACTATGTATGAATAATTTACTTAATTAAATCGCCATATTAAATTTGTGTAGGTAATGGATAGAACATGGAAGTACATGAGAATCGTGCGACAGAAGGGTGTGTCAAAGGCGTACAAGGGTTTATAAGAGCTGCTGTGGAGGATATGCAGGAGAGAAGGGTTGATGCGATATGTTGTCCATGTATTACTGCGCGAACATGAAGTTGTTCAGAAACTCAAATCAGATCGAGTTTCATTTCATGAACCGCGGATTCAAATAAGGGTATTCATGTTAGACGAGTCGCGGTGAGCAAGAGATTATAGAAGAGCCTGATAATTGCACTAGCGAAGGCGGTAACGATGACACAGGTGTCGAGTGTGATGTTGACCAATTATGGTATGACAATGAGTACAATTTTGATAAGATGATGCGCGACATAGAAATGGACTATGGGACTACAGAAGAGTTTGCTAAGTTAAGGAAATGGTCTTAAGAGTCGAAGAAACCAATCTTTGATGGTTGCTGATGCTGCACGGGGTCCCGATCTTCACAGCGTAGGATATCGAACAAGATAACTAGCTATAAGCAGCCAAGATAACTAGTGCAACCTGACGATACTTCAAAGCCAACCACCGTCTTGATACGGCAACCTGAATCAAGTATTCGCCCAACCTAAGAACCAAGCCACACAACCTGACTCAAAGGAGCAGGAGCACAGATTGGGTCTGGTGAAGCGGCGGCTTCTGCAATCCCTGCATGTAAACCATGGGAGCAAAGGGGTAGAGATCTCTCTCTGAGTTTGTTAGCACACAGCTGAACAAAGGGTCTATATTCTGATTATCAAAAAGTTTTGAAATGGGTAGAGTACATGGGTATTTATACTAGGAACATCCCTTCTAGTTTAGGTGTGAAAGCAAATAGAAGCTAATGAATGTTTTCTTGGATAAGGAGAAGTCATCTCAAATTCTCACACAGCATTTAACAGCCTGCGCGGGCTTCAGTAAAATGGTCATTACTCCTTGCTAGGAAGTCCGAATGACTCGCCGTTGGTTGCGTTGGAAAGTAGACTCAATTAGCTTTCCAACCATATGCATTATGACCACCTAAACGTGACAGGTTGGTGCGCCCAACTCTTGGAAGTTGTGATTCATGTTGCACCATAGCTTGAGCAGTATCCATGTTAGCTTCCACATCGTCCTTGTTCATTTACCTCCTCCACGCTTGAGCATCCTCTATTTCTTCATATGTAAACCTAAGCAACAAGAGTGTAGAACTTTTAGGTAGTATAAATTTCTCCTCATTTGTAATATTAATTTCAGCAAAGAGTGAAGTCACCTCTTGTTGTAGTTTCCTCGCACGGCTGCGGGTAATTAGTCCTTGGATGGCATGTGAAGTGCAGTATGTGTTGGGGTAACTAGGATGTCTTCATCACTAGTCGCCCAGCGCTGGGACCTGGTCTCCCGACTCTGGGACCTGGTCTCCCGCCTCTGGGACCTGGTCTCCCGTCTCTAGGAACTGGTTTCCCGCCTTTGGGAACTGGTCTCCCGCCTCTAGGACCTGGTCTCCCGTCCCTGGCAACTAGTCTCCCATCTTTGGAAACTGGTCTCCTGTCTCTAGGACCTGGTCTCCCGTCTCTGGGAACTGGTCTCTCACCTCTGGAAACTGGTCTCCCGCCTACTGCCCGGGATGTCCTCATCATCTTGCTAGCCAAAACACACTATCTTGGTGGCGTCCTCGAACTACTACAAATGGAGGCAAGGAACCGCTGGTCCGATAAGAGTTTTATGAAGCTCTTAGGATTTCTAATGGATCTTCTTCCTGATGGTAATGAGTTGCCAGACACAACATACCATGCAAAAAGGGTTATTTCTTCCCTAGGAGATATGTAGAGAATCCACGCCAGTCGAAACGACTGTATACTGTACCGTAAAGGGTACGCAAACTTGCACTCGTGCCCGGTTTGTGGAGCATCCCGCAAGAAAAGAAATGGCAAAGGCCAAGACGACGGTGATCGGGATGTCGAGATAAATCGAGGACCTCCAGCTAAGGTTATGTGGTTCTTGCCGTTGACTCCACGATTGATACGTCTAGACTACTTAGGTCACACTCGGAGGATCGTAAGAAAGATGGCAAGCTCAGACACCCCTATAGACGGCTTCGACCCTTACTGCCCAAGTAGAGAGTGGACGACTAGTATGTTCCACTTATGGAACAAGGTCTATGGTCGGTCCATGATAGACTCGGTTGGGCAGGTTACTTTTCTTTTTATCTTCTCGTCAATCATCGAGGAGCATGAGAGCCCAAGAGAGAAAGGGGCTATTACCCAATGGAGAAACATTGACCATAAGTTCCTAGAATATGGTGTAGACCCTAGAAATTTGAGATTTGGATTGAGCACGGATGGTATGAATCCATTTGGTAACTAGAGCAGCAAGCACAGCACTTGGCCTATAAATCTATGCATATAAAATCTTCCTCCTTGGCTATGCATGAAGAGAAAGTATATTATGATGTGTATACTAATCTAAGGCGCAAAACAACCTGGAAATGATATTGATGTGTACCTAGCACCGTTGGTAGATGAACTTCAGACACTATGGAACAATAGGATGAAGGTATATTACACGGACCGACGGGAGACCTTCACGCTACGTGCCATGTTATTCTTCACCATCAACGATTTTCCCGCACTTAGAAAACTATCGGGCATGATAACGAAAGGTAGCAAAGGTTATCCTCACTGCTTGGGGATACCGCAAGTGTGTGGCTGAGGAACCCTCGGAAGACTATGTATATGTGCCATCTTCACACTCATCATCCATATCGAAAGATGACCAGACAGTTCGACGGAACTAAGGAACAAGGCTTAGCTGCACGACTAGTTAGTGGAAATGAAGTTCTTGATATGCTTACGGATTTCTGTGTTGAGTTTGAAAAAAGGAAAAAAGGCTGTAAGAAGAGGAAGAACATGAAAACTAGTTAGAATGGCATATAGAAGAAAAGGTCAATTTTTTGGAACCTACCTTATTGGCAAGACTTGGAGCATCGACACTAGATTGATGTGATGCATGTAGAGCTAAATGTCTGTAATAGTTTGGTCGGGTTATTGCTGAATATCAAGGACAAAATGAATGAAGGACTCAACACACGGCTCATCTTGGTTGATATGAAGATAAGAAGTGAGTTAGCACCAGTCGAGACTAGTACAGGCCGAAAATTCCTCCCTCCAGTATGCTATACTCTTTTTCCAAGGTCGAGAGAACCGAATTTTGCGAGTGTTTGCATGGTGTTCAATACCCGTCCAGCTACTCTGCCAACATGAAAAGGGTTGTTTTGATGGATGATTTGAAACTGTCCGGGATGAAGTTGCATGACTGCCATGTTCTAATGACTCAGATGATTCCCATTGCAATAAGGAATATATTGCCTCGTAATGTTCGATAGACAATTACTAGGCTTTGCTATTTCTTCAATGCAATCTCTCAAAAGGTAATCAATCCCAATGTTTTTGATCTGCTGCAGATTGAAGCAGTAACAATTTTGTGTGAACTTGAGATGTACTTTCTTCCATCATTTTTTGATATTATGGTACATCTCATTGTTCATCGTGTTAGAGAGATAAAGTTAAATGGCCCAGTGTTTCTACGTTACATGTATCCGTTCGAGAAGTATATAGGAATTTTGAAGTCCTTCGTATGCAACAAATATCAACCTGAGGGCAGCATCATCAAAGCTTATGCAACAGAAGAAGTGATCGAATTTTGCATCGATTACATGTCTCAAGTTGATTATATTGGTTTGCACCCGTATCCCACCATAAGGATATGCTGCAAAGTACTAGGACACTTGGTTGGAGAACAATCACTCCTGACATTGACATGTATTACAAAGCCCACATCATTGTCCTGAACCACATGATCGAGGTGAGCCCTTACATTATTGTGCACATGGAAACTGTACGCTGTCAGTATCCAAGGCAAACTGAGGGTTGGATAAAAAAAGAGCATAATCGTCATTTAAATGATTGGTTCAAGCTACGATTCACCAGAACACCGTGTGCCAATCTACTCCTATGGTTAGTAAAGGGGCAGATATTCACCGTCACGACATGGCAAGGATACGACATAAACGGATACACATTCTATACAATACATCAGGACTGGAAGAGCACTATACAGAATAGTAGCGTTCATATAGATGCATTTTAGGAGGAGCACAATAAAGGTCAGATAACGCAGAGTATGTGCTCATACTATGGTTTAATTGAGGAGATTTGGGAGCTGGACTACGTAATTTTTAAAATTCCCCTGTTTTGATGTAGATGGGTTAGTCTAAAGGCTGTGCAATGCGATGACTTTGATGTGACCACCATGGATCTCCAGCGTGTGGGATATAAAGGTGACCATTTTGTGCTCGCAAACCAAGTTTTACAGGACTTCTATATCACCGACCCCTTTGATAAGAAGAAGCACGTAGTTTTTAGCAGAAAACGACGAATTGTTGGAGTCGAGAATGTGGAGGATGAGGAGCAGTACAACCAATTCGATGAAATTCCCCCGTTCGAAGATGGCATCCACCCGAGTTAAAGGAAATGGCTAATACAGTAGGCTATGTGCGCGTTGATCATAAAGAAGGGCTAATCATATGGCTAGTAATGTGTACTTTTAATCACCGGGCATTGGTCATCAATGTAATGTGTTATAATATTGACATGACAGTGTAATATTCTATAAAAAAAAAACTAAATTGCTATTTTGCAAGCTTACTATAAGTTTATATATCTATAATATAAATAAACCAAGGGAAACAGAGGCACCACATTAATCAAAGAAATACTAAAAAAATAAAGAAAAAAGAAAATATCTGCACCATCCATTACAATGGGTTAGATAATAAATAAAAATATTATAAAATAGTAAAAATAATAGTCAAGTTTGTATCAAGGGCCACAAAAGATGACAAAAGATAAAAAGAACCACCATGCTAATAGGACGACAAAGTCCCAAGGGCACAGTTGATAAAATGTTGAGCTAGGTGCGCTACTCCTCGTGTGGTCACAGGTTCGAGCGCCACCAGCTCCCCATTTTTTGGGAAAAAATCTATATCACTAGCAGTTCATGTAACGATCTGCTAGTGATACTTTGCATCAGCGGCCGTTCTAATGATGAACCACTAGTGATATGGGTCATCAATGGTGGCCTCCAGTGGGCTTGGTTTCATATCACTAGCGGTTCTCTAGAGAACCACCAGCGGTTCTCTATAGGAACCGCTAGTGATATGATGTATCGGCAGCGGTTCTTCTATGGAGCCGCTAGTGATGTGTCTCTTTTATATTCTTCCACTCTTCTGCCCACCCAAAAATTTTCCAAGTCCCGAGCGCACTATGTTTCCTGTCAGAGCACCACCACCATCGCTTACCCCGTCCGCGTCCCTGTCGCCAACCCTGTCCGCGTCCCCGTCCACGTCTCCATCGCTAGCATCCCTGTCCTCGTCGTCGACCCCGTCCGCATGCTCATCGCCAGCGTCCCTGCCCCTGTCGCTGGTGTCCCCATCACCGTCGCAGCTGTCTCCGCCCTGACTGGCCTCCCCGTCCCTATTGAACTCACCTCTCTTTCGATCCTTCATAGCCAAAAGGGCGTCGCCTCCTCCGACAAGATGTGAGCCTTCTACCCTCCCCCAAAATCTGTTATTGTACACTTGTGATATTTGATCATTGAAGCTTTCATGTTGTGTGGCATGATTCTTGCTATTTTGTACTTGTGGTTATATTTGATGAATAGAACCCCTGATAGTATACCAAAATAAAACAATAGATTATTGATATTGTATTGCACAGTTCCTTATGGCTTTTTTTTTTTTGCTTGTTTGCTTATCTATGTTTCAAAAATCTAAATGCATGGACAATTGTATGACATGGTGTGGTCTACTATAACCTAACTGTCATGTTTCCTTTCAGACAAATTAATTTGATTTGTGTTTATCGTGCTTCTACAATTCTCAATACACATGAAAGCTATTATTCCATATAGTTTGAAACGATATGATACATAGTTTAATTAATGTGTGCATCTAGTTAGAATTTATTGATATCATCATTCATTTTCATCTTAAAGATAATTTCATGGGTGATTTTTATCTTTATCCTAAGGAAACCAATGATTTCATCTTCTCCTATATTTATTGTTTTTAACACCCATGTATTTGCTTATTTGCTGTTTTTGGGTATATATGACTATATGAGTACAAAACCAAACATTTTTTACTGATGTAGGTGAACATATAGAGTACAATTATTTGTTTCTTTCAGCTAGTTAATTATGAAGTCTAGATCTCCATTTTTTTTTTGTTTCATATGCATAGCTATTTCCACAAAATTAACTATAGGGCAGTATAATTTGAAGGACAATGTTTCATATTATTTTGGAGTAAACAGCACATGCGGTATCTAGAGCACGTCTAAGACCTGCGAACCAGCCTAGTTGCTCCATGTTCTTGCCATGCATGAGGAGTGATTACTCTAGGACCTGCAAATGAAGCCAATGCATGTGCCTGCAGCTAACAGCCATCAAATGTGTTAGGTTCTCCTGTTTAGCGTCTAAAAACTACGCACAAATCAACTGATGTGAATCTGATCCTTCTCTTCCTCATCACAAGATGCTGGTTAGGTTAGGTTGTATCTTGTGCTGAATGGAAGGCATAATCAGCATGATATATTAGAACTGATTCCTGAATATTACTTGTTCTCGCTTACCTTTGTTACTTAAGTTTTAACCATAGTGTACGTTGTTACACAAACGCGTGCATACCTTTCTTACTATCTTACATTTGACAATAACCTCAGCATACATAGAGTCCACAGCCCCTCAACCGAAGGCAGTGCCTACAGCCGCCCCTCAACCGGAGGCGGTGCCTGCAGCTGCCCCTCAACTAGAGCTGGAGCCTTCAGCAGCCCCTGAACCGGAACCGACACCTGAGGATGCCCATCAACCTACAACAAGAGTTAGGCGAGGTCTATCTGTGGATAACATGGGCCCTGAGTATCCGGAGATATACTACTGGACATACCACCTCCTTGGGCCGAGTCAATTGGATCTTCCAGAAGGCGGGCTTGGAGGCTGGCGCGGCCCGAGATGTTCTACAAGGAAACGAACTCGTCTCCCACTTGAATACATAGATATAGGCGTAACCGATTTGGTATGGATTAGGGATTCTATCTGTAACCCGGCCCCCTACACTATATAAAGGGGGTCAGGGGCCCCTAGTTCGACAATCCAATCATCCCACAATCATCATCGGCATCCTTGAGATCCACCATAATACAATCCACGAGCACATGAGTAGGGTATTACCTCGCCCCGAGGGCCCGAACCTGTATAAATTCGGCACCCTGTGCTACCATCGTAGTTGTGACCTGTCGCATAGCCCTATAACATATATTGCCGACACAAATCGTCGACACTATCCAAGCTGAAGACCGATGTGGTCCACACCATCATGGAGGCTGACCGGACTGGTACACCGGTGCTTCTTGTGAAAGCAGCAACTGCGCATCAGACGATGTGCGTGGTGGTTGCTAGGTCTCGAGTCCCTTGCACCACTATGACATCCTAATAAAATTATCATGTCACATATTAGAAATAAATGGAAAAAATGATAAAAACATAAAATAATAATAGGAAAAAGGCCTTAACCAGGCTTAGGTAGCCTAATTAGGCCCAAACTAGGCCGAAAACCCTCCCACCTAACCCAAAGCCCATTAGGATTCTTAATATTCCATATATAACCTAATTCTAGTCCAAATCAAGTTCCACTCCTATTAGGAAACCTCCACCACGCCTCAACCCCCTCCACCACTATATAAACCCCCTAGAGGTCCCCTGGTCGGCCATCACACCAAGCCCACACGAAACCCTAGCCATACCTCGGTTTCCATGCCAAAACCAAAGGAAATCAAGGTAATTCTTTAATTCCATTGCCCAAACCCCAGATCTAAAGTCAACACGTTGTAGGTCTCGTTGAGACGATCAATTTGGATATATGGAAGCCCTATTTTGGTAGAGAATTGGAGGAGATACGCCACGCCGAAAGATGGCCGGAATTGGCCGCCGCCATCACCGCCGGCGACCTGCCTCGCCGCCCTCGGATTCCCGCGCCGGCGCTCAAACCAGCGCGTCGCCGCCCCAATCCCGGCGCCACCCGCCCGGCGCCATCAAGACGCGTGCGCGCGACACACACCGCCAATCCCGATCCACCGTGCACTTCGCCCTTGGCCGCTTCAAGCGCCTGCGTGTGATGCGCCCGCCCACCAAAGCACCGCCACATGCTCGCCCGCATTGGCCGCCGTCTGCCGTGTTGCGCCTCGGCCGACGCTCGCGCCGCCTCGCTAATAATCCGCCGCCACGCTCCCCGATCTCTCCGCGCAGAAGACGGCGTGACGATCGCCACGCCGCCACGTGTCCCCACCGAGCCGCCCGCCCGCGTCAGCCCACCGCCCGCACCGGTTAATCCGGATTTTTCTTTGGTTAACCCTCGGTTAACCGGATTTAATCTTTTTAGCCTTTTCTGATTTTCCAAAAACTTCCACGATTTGTTTAGGGAGTTCCCGAACTCCGATTTAGATGATTCCAGAGCCCAAAAATAAAAAATAATCCCAAGAATTTTATATATTTTTATCATACTTTTTTCTTTGTGTTTGTTATTTATTTCTGTTTTATTACTTTTTCGTATAGAATCGACGTGCACCTGCTGTCCGGGAGACGTTTCGGAGCCGTTCGAAGGAGGAGATCCAGATCCAAACTTCTTCGAAGGCAAGCTAGATTCATATTGAATTCCTAGTTTGCTAAAGTTTATTTATTTTGCCTTAATTCAAATTGCATGCTTTAATTATCATCGTATGTGTTGTTTTGATCCGACTTCATGTTAGTCCTTCACTAATATGACTTAGCCTACCATTGTTAGCCCGATTGGTACTATTTTTCTAGCCTATCCTTTGTGTAGATGCTTAGCCCTGTTTCTGGGATTGGTAGTTGATAGGTTTCATTTATTATTAACTTTATTCGTGAAGTTCGGCTTCGTGGTGCTGTTTTTGGATAAGCCTAATCAACTAAAATCAACGTGGTGTGTGTTGATTTGAGGAGACCCAGAAGAGGCAGATTTTGGGCTTGTGGTTAAGACGTGCAGGTCTCCTCTATCATATAAGGACCGTATACTTGTGACTACCAAACCGAACCTAAACCGTACAGCCACTTGTGCCTTCTGACCCTAATCTATTAGCTGTGGAAACCTAGTTTCTGGTGTACTCGTAGTGGACGGACGTGACTAGCTATCACCGGTTCCAAATGGCTTAAATGGGGGTAACCTCATGTGGTGCGCTATCAGGTCCGGCTGAAGGAGTGTGCATGACTGTCGGCCTGGTCGAAGTGTACCGTATGGGGCGCGAAACCAAAAGAAAGGGTACATTATGGGACAGGCGAAAGCAGTGAACGGTTTTATATTGTTTCTCCTTCGGGATGAGATGGGGCTTGTGGGGAATGTGTACACACTCTGCAGAGTTAAAACTATCATGGTAGCCGTGTCTGCGATTATGGGCGGGGGAAAGGAGTTTTCATAGGGTAGTCCAATGTGTTTTTAATTAATTAAGTTGATGGTAGTGTAGGCAGGGATTGTCTCTCATTTGAGCTGATTAGCCGTTTCTATGGCTACGCACATCGTATGCTGAGCTGGTTAGCCGTCCTTTGGATACGCTCGTGTGTCATCATGTGTTCAATGAATCAAGAATAAATAAACATGTAGATAGGTGATGTTTTAGCAAAATAACCAAATTCATCCTTTGACCTTGCGTTCATTTATTAAGGACTGCTTGCTGGGTAGCCGTGTACTCATTATATGGATCACGGATTATTTGTTCTGGAGAAGATTTCGACGCCGGTGCCAGTTGTGACTAGGAGGGTCAAGGTGACTAGCTACGTGTTCCGGTTCAATCTCGGAGTATCGTCGCATTTGAAGTCTTCCGCTGTGTTCTTTATGCTATTGAATTATGTCCTGTGCAAGACTATGTGAATGTCTATGTCAACTGGATGCTATTTATGCTATGTAACCTGTTAATTTCTATATAATTCAATGTCTGCGATGATATTCCAAACGTACTTGAGTGCAATACTAGCTATGATCTTCTCGGACTAGTTTTTGGTCACTCAAGCCGGTAGAAATACCGGGGGTGCACGACAACCACCGAGACCTGAAAGGCACTCAATGATCAACAGAAGGGCCAGCTATGGGACAAATTACAACAGTGTTTTAGATTCCCCAATGATTCCCTTGACGCCGTGCAGAGAAGTTCATTGAAATGCATGGGAAACACTTGGAAAAACTGGAAAGTCACTCCAAACAACTCCTTCCTGAAGGTGGAAAGCGAGGTACCGTTTATAACGGAGGAGGAGTGGAAGGAATACAAAAGGATGAAGGCAACTTCCGAGTTCCAACAAAGGAGTGCCGTGCACCAGGCCATTGAGGCCAAGAACACCCAACCCCACAGACTCGGCACTGGCGGGTACGTGAGCAAGATACAGGAGTGGGAGCAGGTGACCACTTCAAGCGAGCAGTTAGATGCAGTGACAAGGCTCACCAACCAACGTGCCAAACATTGGTACAGGGCCAAGGCTAAAGTCACACCCACGAGTGAAGTGTCTTTCCCAAGGCTTGAAACCATGGAAGTTGCCAGAGAGCTGGTAACTTATAGTCAACCATTTGAGTTTTTTGCGCTTTTTAATTTTGTAATGTCGTAAGACCCCTAATTATATTGTGACTACCTATTGTAGTTTGAATATGACTCCTAGGCTTCTCAAGGCTTATTTCGGGAGAAGAGGGAGTGGGACATCCTGACCGAAGCCCTCAGCAACAAGGAGCACTCGGGCCGCACGCGGGGCGTCGCGGTGTACGTACCATGGAAGGAGGCTTTCCCCGAAGACCTAGACTATAAGTGGAGGAAAACTCATGCCGATTTAGCTATGGATTTTAGGGAGAAGATGCGTGCGGAATGGCAACCTCAAGTACAGAAGTTGGAGGCGACATAAGTACTCGATCTGAAGCCAACCCTCCTATTGACGCCGACCTTCCGCACGAAGCCGTCAATGCCACCCCCCTCCATTTAAAAGTAGCTGCGCTTCCGCACCTATCCTAGAATGTGTAACCGACACCCAGTACCTGGTGGACCAATTCAAGGTATGTGTGTTCATATGTTCATATGAAAGCAGGTTAGTCCCTATTCTAATGGGAACAAACCCCGATGTAGGTGATTGCCTCTTGCAAGCTATTCATGATATTTAGCGCCACTCTCTCGATCGAGGTAGGGCGGGGGTGGTGTAGCCATGCCTCCCGGGGATGAAGGTCCATGGTACGGAGCTAGCAGTGGGCTATGTGAAGGTAGAAGTGGACTTCGTACTTGACAACGCCAAGAGCATCCCCCTGGTGAATGCCCCAAATGATGAAATGACCACAATAGGGGATGCTATCCATTTGTTTGTACAGTGGCCCAAGAAGAACATTGTAGTGGAGACCTTGCCTGAGGTTGCTGAAGCCGCCGGGCCAGCACCACAAGAAGAGAAGGAGATACCTCCCAGGAAAGCAATACCAGAGGTGACTGCTAAACCTTTGAAGTCACAAACAAGCTCAGAAGCCCAGAAGCATGCCATGATCTCTCTGTCCAAGTATTCCACACCTACAAAGAGCAGAGGCAAGGGCAAGCTGGCTTCTATGCCAGCTTCTACACCCAAAAAAATAGTGCATTGACCATTGAGCAACAAATGCTTTAAGCTTGGAGCACCATTGGCTACGGATAAAGCATTGGCTAACATGGGTCCTGCCTGCGGTAACCTAAATGAATATTACCTGCAGAAGTCCCGATTGTCCGACAGAGATCGGGAGTCCGGTATCCCACCTAAGCTGAAGGCCAAGCATTTCGTGCACGAATAAATTTATTTTGTGGTGAACTTCTCGGACCTATGGCAGATGTACCATCTTGAGGAGCTAGATGTCTCGCTCCTTTGATGCTTTTCAATGTAAGTGACCGCAATCCTCTTTCATATTTCTACCTTCTGGCTAGTTTCATCGACATATATAACAATCACTTATATCTTTGCAGTCTTCTGAAGCTAAATGCCAAACAAACCAACACCTCTGTCGTTTTCTCGATCCAAGGGTTGTGACCCAGGATAATATCAAAAAAACTATCAATCGAGTCGGGAACTACATCAAGAACACAATGCTTAAACAACAAGACAAAGAATATTTCTTCTTGCCATTTAATAAAGATTTTCATTGGATCTTGATGCTCATAGTCCCTTACAAAAACAAGGTTTTCTACCTCGACTCAAAAAAAGATAGCCCAACACATGAGTTCAATGATTTGACGAGGCTACTCAATGTAGTGTTCGAGAAGTACGTTCAAAGAGGGGGGAAGCATCATGTTGATAAGGGCTCTGTTCTTCGACACTGTGAGAAAATGCTGGTTCGTGCCTGCAAATACTTCTCCAAATTGAACTATTCCTAGTTTCTGCTAAACTAATTATTTTGTCTTGTATCTCTACCTATGTAGTGCTACCAGCAGCATGGAGGCCATGCTTGCAGATCTTATGTTGCTCGCCACATGCAACAGATTATGACTATAAAGCGCAATAGAATTCGATCTCAACGCGAGCAATATCTAGTATAATTTACTTTCTGACATTAGAGAACTGCTAGCTAACTTTATCATGATACAAATTGTTGATCCACATGGGAGTCTAAACTCTGGGGCTTAGTGTAACATTGTGACATGGGCTGTGAACATTGTGCCATATGTATAAGGTGATAATATATATCATTTGTTGATAATATGTGAATTGTATGACTTTTGTGATATGAATTGGGGCTATAGGATCATGAAGTAATGATATGTGAATTCTATGACTTCTGTGATGTAATAATATGTGAATTATGATTCTGTGATCATGTATGACTTCTGTGATGTGATAATATGTGAATTTTGAATTCTGTGATCTAAATTGGATGGGGCTAGCAAATACAGGCATGAGCTTCAGGGGTGGCACATTCAACACGGGCGGCTCATATAAGGAACCGCCAGTTATAGCGTTTCCATCACTGGCGGCTCATATATGGAACCGCCAGCGATATCATACACATCACTAGCGGCTGGTATATGGAACCGCCAGTGATGCATAAGATATCACTGGCGGCTGCTATATGGAACCACCGGTGATAGTGTCTATCACTGACGGTTTTGTACCCACCAGTGATGACCCCCATTATCACTATCAGTTAATCACTGGTAGTTCAAAAACCGCCAGTGATGATGATTGTGAACCACCAGTGATAAGCTTTCATGTGCTAGTGCCTCTTTTAAGAGGACTGTTGTGTGGCGCTTTCTTTTTTTTCGACAAGGGGAGACACCCCCGTTTTCATTGCATTAATAATGAAAACACAAAACATGAAACCGTATCATACATTGACATCATCCAGAGCAACACCAGCTCTTAATCCACACTAGTTTTTAAAACTATCTAACAACCTCGCACACCAAAACTCATAGTATATAACGCTGCACATTTTACATAAAGACACCACAGGCGGTCACCTAATGACCCCTCAAAAACTACCTTTTAACCACTTTCTTTCAGGTTGAAGGAGCCCCTCTACCATCTTCCTTTCCTCCATCAACAATTCTTAGCCTTGAATTGACCTTATAGAATCCTTCCAGGTCAGTAACCAGGTTCTCCAACTTCGACACCCCGGTCTTCAACACAATCTGCAACTCACCAAAGTATAAACCTGTCCAGTAATGCAAAGTAGCACTGATCGTACACATAATTTCAGCTAGAGATCGCACACTCTTATCCTGAAAATAGCTATCATTTCTAAATCTCCAAATAACCCAGCAGACCGTAGCCAGACAAGTAAAGTGAAGCACATATCCATCTTTCCACCATCTCTTAACCCAAAATTGATAAGCGTCAAAAGAGCTAGGAATACAATCGCACCCAAAGCCAAAGCCAAGAAAGCCCAAACAACTTTAACCACATTGCAACCAAAGAAAAGATGGTCATTTGTCTCCACATTGCAGCGAAACTGACAAGCTGAATTTTCTAACCAAAATTTTCTTCTCAAGGCATCTTTAGTTAAAATAGCATTCTAAAACACAAACCACATAAAAATTTTGACTTTAAGAGGAACCTTAGACTTCCAAAAACTAGGAAAACATTCCAACAAACATCTCTACATAGAGAAGTATAAGTCGAATTCACTCAAAATAAGTGAGATTTAGTCAAATTCCATTTCACCACATCTAGCTCACTAGATAAGTCAACATTCTGAAGTTTCAAGATAAAAGCATTCTAGCTAGTACTATCTTCATCATTTATCCATCTTCTAAAGGAAAACTTTCAATCCAATCTATGAGCTTCCCTGACAGATATATTTTGATTATTACAAATTTCAAAAATACCAGAGAATTGAAGCTTTACAGGTTGACCCTCCCACCAAGTATCACTCCAAAAATCCACTCTATGACCTGAACCCAAATGCCAACTTCTCCTCTTGATATAAAAGTCTCTAATACCTAGGAAACCATCCCAACAACTATAAATACCACCTCAGACTAGCAATAGTGTCACTCCTAATATATTTGGTTTGAACCAATCTACCCCCAAAGACCACCTTCTCCTTTCTCAAGCTTCCACCACCATTTACATAACAAACTAATGTTTAGGTCCCTCCGATTCTTAACCCCCAAACCCCCCCCAGTTCTTTTGACAGCAAATCTATGGGGCCTGTCCTTTGCCCACCACTTGATCTGCACTAGTCCCTGGATCAGTACACTAGTGCACACCTTTCACATAGCCGGAATCATTTCATAAAGCGGAAGAGTTATATTACACAAATACATGTATTAAGCCCAAGGGGCTATTAAGTGTTACAACGCGACACATTGGCCCAAATAGTCATAAAGTCCTAAAGATCAGAGTACAGGAAACCAAAAGATCCAAAAGCTCTCCTGCCGGCTATGCCTAAGCAGTCGACTGGAGAGACGCCTATGCCTTGCCCTAATGGTCAGTAAAATCTTGATCTTTGTCTTCGTGGAAAGCGTACTGATCCTGCTCATACTCTCCATCTAAAAGAGAATATGAATGCGAGGTCAGTGTCATCCAAACACTGGCGAGCTAACACCCAACCTGATGCAAGTTTTAGTGATAGAGGTTCCAAAAAAAAGGTTGGGGTTTATTTATTTGCAGAAAGCAAGTTTTATAAATCAAAGCCAATGACTTAGCAGTTTTAACCAAAGTTCTACTTACCATGTGTCATATCATAGTTCAAGTTCCATACCATAATTCAAATCACATCCCATGGCAGTTTCCATACACTCTGCCAAATGAACCTAATTCCCTGTCAGTTTCCATGCACTCTGCCAAAAGTTCTCCTTACTCCCGCCATCGTATCCCAGGTGCGGCACACCTATTATGGGATCACAATACCCTAGAAGAGCCCGAGTCCAAAGTTGGGTTGCCAACCCACCCTAAGGGTCACAACTCAAGTAGGTCCAATCCAGATTAGCTGCAGGTGACGGTGTCCTCTGCCTTTACCTCAAGTATAGTGGCATTCAGGGTACGTCCACTCTTAGAGCCTCGGATCGTATTACCCCCGAACCCAACTCATACTTGCACTACCGCGCGATGGCCACGTGTTGTGGTGGTAGGAACTATCCCCTACAGGCAGATAGTCAGTGACTTCCCACTGTGCATCTCCGATGCACCCATCTGGGAGAACTCGTCTCTACCCTAGCCTGTCCGCTTAGTGGCACTCGGGGTACGTCCACTCTTAGAGCCTCAGACTGTACTACCCTTGAGCCCTGCTCACACTTCCTTCACTGCTATCATTCTTCCATGTGCCCTGCACACGTTGTGACGGAACCCCCTGGGCAGCGCTAGGCAGTACGGGTGTTCCATCCGCGCTCCTGTCAGCACCATGTTTAAACAGATAGCCCTCATCACACCAAGTAGCCAAGCTACTTTCACACACTTATCCATAGGCCGGACCACGTCCGCATTCCTATCACCATCAAACACACACACTGGCATGCTAGGCCCGATTTCCAGTTTCCATGTTTGTTATGTAATCATGTCCGGTGAATGTCGATTCACCATTCCGAGGCCAACTTAAGCCTAAAATTATAATTGGACCTGAGCAATGTCTAAGCAAGATTTTAACTAAGACTTAAGAGTCTAAATCATATTATTTAACCTAAACAGGCTATCAAGGATGATTATCAAGGCAATCATTGATAAAGTCAAATGACAAATGATTTCATCAAAGCAATATCATCATGGCAAAGCAATAAGAAATATTAACATGGCATGATATATCATGATTAAGCAAGCAGGCATAATTACTTAAAGAGCATGCAATTTGATACAGTAAATAAAATACTTTAAGAAACTTGGATTCAATATGACCTATTTGAATGTTAACCCGTACTAGGGAAAGTTTAGACTCTCCCTAGTAAAAGCAAACATCCTATAGGAGAAGTGTTAACTCGCACTAGGGAAAGTTTGGGCATTCCAAGGTAAAAGTAAACACCTAAAAGGAAGGTTGTTAACTCGCCTGGGTCATGTGAGTAGTGATGGTCTTCTTGCTATTCTTCGAAGTGTCCCTCAGGCTCTTCAACGTGAATAATAGAATAAATAAAATTTCAACATGCAATAGGAAATCATGATGAATGAAATGCAGCGTGCTTAATCTAGTGATCGGTGAATGACGTTTAGGTCTTTCCTAATTATCGAGGGAGTTCCATGATCCTACTACTCATACAGTAATTCACAATGGATAACGGGGTGAGCATGTGCGAATATGATATGTGATGGATGATGCATAAGGCTGCCCATAGTAATTTATCCACAAATTAGCAAAATAGTTGTGTGAGGAAGATAAAATAAAATTTTGAAGTATTTCCTTCATCAACTCAAGATAATTATCTTACAGTTTATAGGTAGGTGGGTTGCTGTAGATTTTAAATTGGTATTAGATTCCGATAACTTATAGCTCTTATTACCCTAGTTACGCAATTAAGTAATCTTATCATGTTTTAGTAAGGCTCTATATTTTTAATATATTCATTATAGGTTAGAAATGCTTTTGTAAAAATGTAAGATTTAATGGAAGACATTTGATATTAAAATAAATCATATGCAGTTTCTGTTTTCTTAATATATATAAGGAAAATAGTAAAAGCTGCCTATTTTAATTATCCAGAGAATAATATTAATCCTAAAAATTGTACAATAAATTTCTTAAATTCTCAAATTATGGTTATACTCTACTAGAATTTTATCATGATTTTAGGAACTCAATGATTAACTTAATTAAGGGGAAAAGATTGTTTTGGATATTATTCACAAGTGGGATAAATAAGGTTTGCGGATTAAATTAGGTGACATCAATGAGTTACTATTAATAAACCAGGTTCAGCACCTTTCATGGCATTTATACCCTTTGTTGTAGCTAGAGGGAAATTATAAATATCTTTAGGAAAAACAATATATGTTGTCAGTAGTAAAAGCTTCCTCTTAAATTACTCATAGTTTTGGAAAATCCTTTCCAATAGAAGTAAAAATGGGATAATTGGTCTTAATTTTACTTGAAAGAATTTAAGGTTGTCATGATTTGCTCGTAGGCATTAACTTAAATTTTAGAGTGCAAGGGCAAATTTTAAAGTTGAACAAATAACTAATTGATTTTAATACTACAAGAAGAAGGCTAGATATAAGGTTTGCATTTAGTTAATTAAATAAAATTAAGCATTAGCCCACTGTTCATAATTTATCTTTCATTCAGGTTCCCATGGTTTTTTGTAAAAAAAATAGTTAAATAAATTGGTAGATTACATAATGCTAGGATTAAAATTGCTATAACTAGAGAGGCTTACCTATTTTTAATGATTTATTATCTTTACTAAACAGTGAGGGTTTAATATTTTCCTAGGTTCCTCACCTATGGTGGTATTTATGGAAAAAGTTTCATGAATTTTAAACGTAGTTTATTATTTTAAATAAATCCTAGAGTGGTAATAAAGATATTTGGGTTAATTGCAAAATAGGGGAAGTGGGCTAGCCTTAGGCCTGTTTTGGGCTGCAGCGCAGGCTGCAACGGGGCGGCTCAGCTAGGCCAATTGCTGCCCATGGTGCAATAGCCAGAAGCGCTTTTTCCTAAAATACGCGAAAGGTTAGTCGGAAGCGTAAATCCATATTGGCGCCACCGCTTACTGACAGGCGGGACCAAGGCCCACATGCCAGCCACTCGGCGGCTGTGCCAATGGGAGGTCGTCTTCCTCCTTGGCCCGGTCAGGCGCAACGACCATGGATGGCCAGGACAGAGGTTGGCACCGGCGGGGGAAGTCCCAGCGACGAGGTCCAGCCACAAAAATGGCATCCCCAAGGCCCCGCGCAACCGAAGGGGTAGACGGCGAGGCTGGTGGCGACCCACAGTGGCGGCGTGGCAAACAAAAGCGGCGGCAGCCATGGCGGGGCATGGCGCCGACGAGGCGGGGCCAAAAGGGCTCAAGGGAGGGTTCCTACAGCATCTAAGGAGGGAGTAGGTTCTACCTGCAAGGTCGCCGTGGCTGGAGAAGGCTCTAGTTGGTCCAGTGACGTGGAGGTCGGCGGCGACTAAGCAAGGAGCACGACGATGGTTCAAACTAGCGAAACCTGAAACATGGAAGGGGTAGGGGCATGGTTAGCATGCCCCGAGGAAGCTCTGGGTCCAACGAATCGGCGTGAGACCCACCGTAGAGGGAGAAATCAAGAAAGGGGCAGAACATGGTCGGCGGCGGTCCACGCGGTCTCCCGAGCTCTGTAGGGCCTCCAAGCTCGATTGGCCCGAGGACGCCGTAGGGGGAGGAAGAGCTTTCCAATGGGACCATGGACAAGCAGAATGGCTTACTAGGCGAGCGGTTCAAGGATGCCGAAAGTTCGCCAAATTTTGGCTATGGATGGGAAGAAAGACTAAGCTTGTGGGAGGGCTCATGCTGAGCTTCAAAGTGGGGGTGGCAGCAATGGGGAAGGGGTAAATAGCCAGAAGACAGGAGGAGACGGCTCGGTCGTGGTGCAGGCAACGGTGGCAGGGCAGCAAGTGGCGTGCAGCAGAGCCTGCGAGAGTTTTATTGGGGCATATGGATGGTGAGGCGACGGCACAGTGCATGGGGCAGAGGGTGGCGCCGTCGGTTGGCCAAGGGGGGGTGGTGGCATGCGGGCGGCTTGCAGCCGGAGCAGTGAGTAGATAGAGAAAGACGGAACAAGAGAGAGGAGAGCACGAGGGAGAGAGGGAGTGAGCAATGAGTGGCTCACAAGGTAGGCTAGGCTGACCAATGGGGTCTACCTGGCAGGTTGACCAGTCAATGGTATAATTGATAAATTGAGACAGCTATGTCTTTCTCAATTTCATTATGGAGTTTCAAATTGAATTTGGAATTCAAACTAGGATTTAACATTGGTGTTAATCTTGTCTGATCTTACAAATTAATTTGAATATATTTATTTATTTATAATTTGAAACTTATAGTTCCAATTATAAGAATGTATATAACTACATACATACCTATAGTTGATAACAACAGGGGTCCCGATCTTTCGATGAGAGGGATAACTATTGATTGGTGGAGGAATCGACGTTGACGACCCGACTACAACCGTCCAGGACGTTGCGCCTTAGCGACCGATACACCAACTCAGAGGGTTATTGATCTCGCGCGCGATCAACCCGACCACGAAGGTCTTTGTTCTCGCAAGCAATCGAAGAACGAGCAAGAACAAGATAAACGCAATCTGAAATTGCAAATATGAATTAGGCACAAACGAGTAGGTGGGGTTCCGAAGACGAGTAATACAGGCGGTCTAACCGACACGCGCGATTACAAGAAAAGTAGCAAAGGCTAAACTTTAATCTAACAAAACCCGAGTCTAAACGATGACGGCTACTGAATTTATAAGAGGGAGATGGCTAGGAGGGATGTGCTGGACGTCCTAGGGTTTTCCTAGGGCGTCCACCACGTGGGCTTGGGCCCGATTTGCTTATAAGGCCCAGTTTGGCCCAACTGGATGATGCAGCACCTTGTTTTGATGATTCTCAACGCTCCAGGAGGAATTTTGTAATGAGATAAGATCCATTGGAAAGCTTATCTCCTAAGTTTTCCGTGAAGTGGTAGAACGTCGAAAACGGACTTCGTATGTGGCCTGGGCGCCCGTTTGAAGTTGTGCTGCGCGTAGACGGTCGAACTGGACTCGTGGCCAAATTGGGCTTTCTCTTGGGCCAGCCTTGGAGCGACGTGACTTGTATGACCTGAGGGAATGGACGAGGTGGAGATACGCCTTTCTTGAATACGCCGTCAAGCATGGGAGGCGGCCAAGGTGGTGGCCGAACCGATGAAGGTGATAGCGCCATGTCCAAAAGCCGAGGAGGGCAACTGTGTGATCGACCTGGCCAAGGTGGAGGTCGATGAAGTAACATTGATGGAGCCACCATATTAGACGTAGACGAAGTAGAAGATGCCGTGAACTGTCGCAAACTTGTCGTAGATGTAGTGAAAGATGCCGACATAGCCGAAGTAATTGCAGCAACACTTGGTAATGACCATATGTATGTGGTGTTGGTTCTATCTATGATGAGCATGGTCTCATCATCCTCCCTTTCTTGAAGTGGAGTCGTCCTCGACTCCATCATATTGTCCTGCAAAATGTTAGTAGCGACAGGAAACAAAGCAACATGCATATCTTTTGCGATCAAATCAGTGGCTTGAGAATCACAATTACCCAAGCACTCCCTTTCTTGAAAACTATCATATAGATTATAAAGACAATTAGGGGTACTTGATATGATATTGAAATTATCTAATTGATCACATTGTTGCATAGAAAATAGAGGTTTCAAATCTAAACAAATGTAAACTCTATGCACTTTATACTCTCCTTTATCATTGTGTTTGCCAACAACATGAAAAATATTTCGCGATAACCATGGCAAATCAGAATGTACAAAAATCCTCTCCTTTAAACTATTTAGATCACATAGAACATCAAATTCAATGTAACCTAAAATATTTAAAGATGATATCAATTTAGGCTCATCTTCCTCACTAGCAATGTGAATAACATGTTTATGCTTAGCATAATTGTTTTGTTCTAAAATAAAAGTTTTATGTTCATTCACTAGTTGTGGCATGGATATAAGTGAAGCATTATCACACAACTCTTCTTTATCACAAGAGACAACAAGTAAATCATCTTGTAACAAAGGAATATCAGCTGGTGGTTCCACTAAAGGTTGCTCTATGACAGCATGAGTAGTGGACAATTTCAGCATATCAAAATCATTCTCACCTTGTGTAAGCACAACACCTTTTATACTACCTTCAAAGTCCTCATCAGTGGTTGTAGGTGCAACTTCAATTTCCAACTCTTCACATGTGTATGGAGCAACAATGAACTCTTCTTTCTCTATGCTTTCTTCTCCACCTTTTTCTCGATGGTGCTCACTTTTCTGCAAAATGTTAGCTACAAAAGAATGTGCAACAATAGGCACCTCAAATGAAGCTAATGATTCTTTCGAAGATTCAGCAAGTATATTTTCAGCTCTACAAGCACATTTAATCAAGTCCGAAAGAGAACTAAATGTTTTATCAACAAGAACATCCTGAATTTCATGATTAAGTCCACGTATGAATCTAAACTCGGTAGCTTCTTCACATTCTTGTAAACCACAACGCAATAAACAATTTTGTAATTCATGAAAGTATTCTCTAACAGTTTTAAAACCTTGTTTTAAGCGTTGAAGTTTAGTAAGCAAATATTCAGCATCATATTCAGGAACATAATCATCTCTCATAAGTTTTTTCATGGCACTCCAAGTTTTAGGTTCTTTATCATGTCTAGATATATGCTTCCACCAATATATCACATCTGATGTTAACGCTTTAACTGCAGCACTAATCTTTTGTTTTTCAGATAAATCATACTTTGCAAATTCTTTGTCTACCGCTATTTCCCAATTAATATATGTATTAGGATCAAACTTTCCAGCAAATGGAGGCAATTCAGACTTGATTTTACCTTTTTCATCATCAGTTGATGAAGCCGTGGTGATGTTGATGTCACGATTCCTTGTGTATTGTCGTAAGTGTTTAAGGAACACGTGATCCAAAGATTGTATTCGGCGCTTGCTGCAACGGGATTGTAGCACGTCATTGTCTTCATATCCTGACATGGTTATGTGTAAAACAAGAGAACAAGCACAATAATATGATCACAAATAGTATGTCCCTAATAGCTAATAGGATGTGGTTAAACAAGTCGTTCACTCTCAACCTGTTCTTTCAAGTTTTTACCAATTCTTACCAAGCTTAGCAGAAGGTGTCGGCAACCGACGAGACAACACTCCTGGAGATATGGTGTATCGATGCCGTCACAAGTGCCTCGTTGGTAGTAGTATATGTGGAGCTGTAGGAGGCTGAGCACAATCCAATGGAAAAGCTTAAACCACGTTAGTCCAAAATAAGTTGAATAAACGTTCAACGCGGTACTGTGCTGGTCCTAGGACAAACCGTACTAGAGACGCGAGCCGAGACACAAACGATGTCACCAACTCAACAAAACACAGCACCTAGCTAGGGAGCTCCTTCTCTTTTTTTTTCTCTTTTTTTTTCCTCTTTTTTTTTGTGCGGCTTTTTTCTTATTGCACTTGCCTTTTTTTTCTCAAACTTTCAAAACAGGACAGCCGGGGCAGTTATATTGTTCGGAAAATTCACTCAAGAAAAGCTCCGAATTTGAGGAAGGTCTCCATGTCAAAGTTGTAGATATTTTCGTTCTCATCAATGTTCATATATGGAACAACCAATTTGGAGTTTGGAAATAGGAGATATGGGCTCCTAAATACAAGCTGTACAAAAAAAACTAAGATGAGACAGATCCAGATCCAACGCAATTTTTGGGTGCGAAGATTGCTTTTCCTGGAATTGGTACAATGGACAAAGTTGTAGAGGACCTTCTTAGCTTTCCATCAAGTACAAGAACACCCAAAACGGATAAGGGAATCAAGAGATATGGCTGTTTTACCGAACTGGGATCAGATTGATCCAATTCGAATCCGACTAGAACTCGACAATTCCCAAATTTTAGCAAATTGAAGATGGCCAAATTCAGAGATTACTCCAACTAACTTTTCCTTGGATATTTCGTGCTGATTCCAGAAAGTCCAAAACGTCAAAATCCGAGTTCAGATGGAAGACTTATGATTGGAAAACCGAATTCGTAACAGATTGGATCTCTAGACAGCCCGAAATATATTGCAAGATATCTCTATGTTGGATGCCGAATCAGATCTCAGCTTGAAAACAAAAGTTGGAGGAGACATTCTAAGCTTTCCAAAAAGTCCAAGAAGTCCAAAATCCGACTTCGTATGAAGGAGAAACGGCCAAAACACTGAAATGGACAGCAGCGACGGTGACGAAAAACGTGACACGAACTCGAAACTCTAGGGTAAATACTCTAACACCAGCAACCGACTCGACGATGCAACCGTAAACTCAACAAGTGTGGACTACGAAGCAAAAGCAAGGCTAAACTGTCTTGGACGAGGAAAATTTTTTTTTTTTTTTTGGGGCAATTTTCTGGACTATAGGTAATACAAGATACAGAGGTAGAAATCTCTCACCGATCAACCTGGTGCTTTGATACCACTTGATAACAACAGGGGTCCCGATCTTTCGATGAGAGGGATAACTATCGATTGGTGGAGGAATCGACGTTGACGGCCCGACTACAACCGTCCAGGACGTTGCGCCTTAGCGACCGATATACCAACTCCAGAGAGTTATTGATCTCATGCAGCGCGATCAACGACCACGAAGGTCTTTGTTCCTGCAAGCAATCGAAGAACGAGCAAGAACAAGATAAACGCAATCTGAAATTGCAAATATGAATTAGGCACAAACGAGTAGGTGGGGTTCCGAAGACGAGTAATACAGGCGGTCTAACCGACACGCGCGATTACAAGAAAAGTAGCAAAGGCTAAACTTTAATCTAACAAAACCCGAGTCTAAACGATGACGGCTACTGAATTTATAAGAGGAGATGGTTAGAGGGATGTGCTGGACGTCCTAGGGTTTTCCTAGGGCGCCCACCACGTGGGCTTGGGCCCGATGTGCTTATAAGGCCCGTTTGGCCCAACCGGATGATGCAGCACCTTGTTTTGATGATTCCCAACGCTCCAAGAGGAATTTTGCAATGAGATAAGATCCATTGGAAAGCTTATCTCCTAAGCTTTCCGTGAAGTGGTAGAACGTCAAAACGGACTTCGTATGTGGCCTGGGCGCCTGTTTGAAGTTGTCTTTGCTGCGTGAGACGGTCGAACTGGACTCGTGGCCAAATTGGGCTTTCTCTTGGGCCAGCCTTGGAGCGACGTGACTTGTATGACCTGAGGAATGGACGAGGTGGAGATCGCCTTTCTTGAATACGCCGTCAAGCATGGGAGGCGGCCAAGGTGGTGGCGAACCGATGAAGGTGATAGCGCCATGTCCAAAAGCCGAGGAGGGCAAGCTGTGTGATCGACCGCCAAGGTGGAGGTCGATGAAGTAACATTGATGGAGCCACCATATTAGACGTGACGAAGTAGAAGATGCCGTGAACTGTCGCAAACTTGTCGAGATGTAGTGAAAGATGCCGACATAGCCAAGTAATTGCAGCAACACTTGGTAATGACCATATGTATGTGGTGTTGGTTCTATCTATGATGAGCATGGTCTCATCATCCTCCCTTTCTTGAAGTGGAGTCGTCCTCGACTCCATCATATTGTCTGCAAAATGTTAGTAGCGACAGAAACAAAGCAACATGCATATCTTTTGCGATCAAATCGGTGGCTTGAGAATCACAATTACCCAAGCACTCCTTTCTTGAAAACTATCATATAGATTATAAAGACAATTAGGGTACTTGATATGATATTGAAATTATCTAATTGATCACATTGTTGCATAGAAAATAGAGGTTTCAAATCTAAACAAATGTAAACTCTATGCACTTTATACTCTCCTTTATCATTGTGTTTGCCAACAACATGAAAAATATTTCGCGATAACCATGGCAAATCAGAATGTACAAAAATCCTCTCCTTTAAACTATTTAGATCACATAGAACATCAAATTCAATGTAACCTAAAATATTTAAAGATGATATCAATTTAGGCTCATCTTCCTCACTAGCAATGTGAATAACATGTTTATGCTTAGCATAATTGTTTTGTTCTAAAATAAAAGTTTTATGTTCATTCACTAGTTGTGGCATGGATATAAGTGAAGCATTATCACACAACTCTTCTTTATCACAAGAGACAACAAGTAAATCATCTTGTAACAAAGGAATATCAGCTGGTGGTTCCACTAAAGGTTGCTCTATGACAGCATGAGTAGTGGACAATTTCAGCATATCAAAATCATTCTCACCTTGTGTAAGCACAACACCTTTTATACTACCTTCAAAGTCCTCATCGGTGGTTGTAGGTGCAACTTCAATTTCCAACTCTTCACATGTGTATGGAGCAACAATGAACTCTTCTTTCTCTATGCTTTCTTCTCCACCTTTTTCTCGATGGTGCTCACGTTTCTGCAAAATGTTAGCTACAAAAGAATGTGCAACAATAGGCACCTCAAATGAAGCTAATGATTCTTTCGAAGATTCAGCAAGTATATTTTCAGCTCTACAAGCACATTTAATCAAGTCCGAAAGAGAACTAAATGTTTTATCAACAAGAACATCCTGAATTTCATGATTAAGTCCACGTATGAATCTAAACTCGGTAGCTTCTTCACATTCTTGTAAACCACAACGCAATAAACAATTTTGTAATTCATGATAGTATTCTCTAACAGTTTTAAAACCTTGTTTTAAGCGTTGAAGTTTAGTAAGCAAATATTCAGCATCATATTCAGGAACATAATCATCTCTCATAAGTTTTTTCATGGCACTCCAAGTTTTAGGTTCTTTATCATGTCTAGATATATGCTTCCACCAATATATCGCATCTGATGTTAACGTTTTAACTGCAGCACTAATCTTTTGTTTTTCAGATAAATCATACTTTGCAAATTCTTTGTCTACCGCTATTTCCCAATTAATATATGTATTAGGATCAAACTTTCCAGCAAATGGAGGCAATTCAGACTTGATTTTACCTTTTTCATCATCAGTTGATGAAGCCGTGGTGATGTTGATGTCACGATTCCTTGTGTATTGTCGTAAGTGTTTAAGGAACACGTGATCCAAAGATTGTATTCGGCGCTTGCTGCAACGGGATTGTAGCACGTCATTGTCTTCATATCCTGACATGGTTATGTGAAAAACAAGAGAACAAGCACAATAATATGATCACAAATAGTATGTCCCTAATAGCTAATAGGATGTGGTTAAACAAGTCGCTCACTCTCAACCTGTTCTTTCAAGTTTTTACCAATTCTTACCAAGCTTAGCAGAAGGTGTCGGCAACCGACGAGACAACA
This sequence comes from Olyra latifolia, assembly GCA_036346145.1. Classification (NCBI taxonomy): domain Eukaryota; kingdom Viridiplantae; phylum Streptophyta; class Magnoliopsida; order Poales; family Poaceae; genus Olyra; species Olyra latifolia. Next base: position 12,046,709 of record CM070531.1, on the reverse strand, counting down.
CTCCTGGAGATATGGTGTATCGATGCCGTCACAAGTGCCTCGTTGGTAGTAGTATATGTGGAGCTGTAGGAGGCTGAGCACAATCCAATGGAAAAGCTTAAACCACGTTAGTCCAAAATAAGTTGAATAAACGTTCAACGCGGTACTGTGCTGGTCCTAGGACAAACCGTACTAGAGACGCGAGCCGAGACACAAACGATGTCACCAACTCAACAAAACACAGCACCTAGCTAGGAAGCTCCTTCTTTTTTTTTCTTTTTTTTTCCTCTTTTTTTTTGTGCGGCTTTTTTCTTATTGCACTTGCCTTTTTTTTTCTCAAACTTTCAAAACAGGACAGCCGGGGCAGTTATATTGTTCGGAAAATTCACTCAAGAAAAGCTCCGAATTTGAGGAAGGTCTCCATGTCAAAGTTGTAGATATTTTCGTTCTCATCAATGTTCATATATGGAACAACCAATTTGGAGTTTGGAAATAGGAGATATGGGCTCCTAAATACAAGCTGTACAAAAAAAACTAAGATGAGACAGATCCAGATCCAACGCAATTTTTGGGTGCGAAGATTGCTTTTCCTGGAATTGGTACAATGGACAAAGTTGTAGAGGACCTTCTTAGCTTTCCATCAAGTACAAGAACACCCAAAACGGATAAGGGAATCAAGAGATATGGCTGTTTTACCGAACTGGGATCAGATTGATCCAATTCGAATCCGACTAGAACTCGACAATTCCCAAATTTTAGCAAATTGAAGATGGCCAAATTCAGAGATTACTCCAACTAACTTTTCCTTGGATATTTCGTGCTGATTCCAGAAAGTCCAAAAACGTCAAAATCCGAGTTCAGATGGAAGACTTATGATTGGAAAACCGAATTCGTAACAGATTGGATCTCTAGACAGCCCGAAATATATTGCAAGATATCTCTATGTTGGATGCCGAATCAGATCTCAGCTTGAAAACAAAAGTTGGAGGAGACATTCTAAGCTTTCCAAAAAGTCCAAGAAGTCCAAAATCCGACTTCGTATGAAGGAGAAACGGCCAAAACACTGAAATGGACAGCAGCGACGGTGACGAAAAACGTGACACGAACTCGAAACTCTAGGGTAAATACTCTAACACCAGCAACCGACTCGACGATGCAACCGTAAACTCAACAAGTGTGGACTACGAAGCAAAAGCAAGGCTAAACTGTCTTGGACGAGGAAAATTTTTTTTTTTTTGGGGCAATTTTCTGGACTATAGGTAATACAAGATACGAGGTAGAAATCTCTCACCGATCAACCCGGTGCTTTGATACCACTTGATAACAACAGGGTCCCGATCTTTCGATGAGAGGATAACTATCGATTGGTGGAGGAATCGACGTTGACGGCCCGACTACAACCGTCCGGGACGTTGCGCCTTAGCGACCGATATACCAACTCAGAGAGTTATTGATCTCATGGGCGCGATCAACGACCACGAAGGTCTTTGTTCTCGCAAGCAATCGAAGAACGAGCAAGAACAAGATAAACGCAATCTGAAATTGCAAATATGAATTAGGCACAAACGAGTAGGTGGGGTTCGAAGGCGAAAGTGTCTGAGCGGTCTAACCGACACGCGCGATTACAAGAAAAGTAGCAAAGGCTAAACTTTAATCTAACAAAACCGAGTCTAAACGATGACGGCTACTGAATTTATAAGAGGAGATGGCTAGGAGGATGTGCTGGACGTCCTAGGGTTTTCCTAGGGCGTCCACCACGTGGGCTTGGGCCCGATGTGCTTATAAGGCCCAGTTTGGCCCAACTGGATGATGCAGCACCTTGTTTTGATGATTCCCAACGCTCCAAGAGGAATTTTGCAATGAGATAAGATCCATTGGAAAGCTTATCTCCTAAGCTTTCCGTGAAGTGGTAGAACGTCAAAACGGACTTCGTATGTGGCCTGGCGCCCGTTTGAAGTTGTCTTTGCGTGAGACGGTCGAAGCTGGACTCGTGGCCAAATTGGGCTTTCTCTTGGGCCAGCCTTGGAGCGACGTGACTTGTATGACCTGAGGAATGGACGAGGTGGAGATACGCCTTTCTTGAATACGCCGTCAAGCATGGGAGGCGGCCAAGGTGGTGGCCGAACCGATGAAGGTGATAGCGCCATGTCCAAAAGCCGAGGAGGGCAGCGTGTGATCGACTGGCCAAGGTGGAGGTCGATGAAGTAACATTGATGGAGCCACCATATTAGACGTGACGAAGTAGAAGATGCCGTGAACTGTCGCAAACTTGTCGTAGATGTAGTGAAAGATCTTGACATAGCCAAGTAATTGCGGCAACACTTGGTAATGACCATATGTATGTGGTGTTGGTTCTATCTATGATGAGCATGGTCTCATCATCCTCCCTTTCTTGAAGTGGAGTCGTCCTCGACTCCATCATATTGTCTGCAAAATGTTAGTAGCGACGAAACAAAGCAACATGCATATCTTTTGCGATCAAATCGGTGGCTTGAGAATCACAATTACCCAAGCACTCCCTTTCTTGAAAACTATCATATAGATTATAAAGACAATTAGGGTACTTGATATGATATTGAAATTATCTAATTGATCACATTGTTGCATAGAAAATAGAGGTTTCAAATCTAAACAAATGTAAACTCTATGCACTTTATACTCTCCTTTATCATTGTGTTTGCCAACAACATGAAAAATATTTCGCGATAACCATGGCAAATCAGAATGTACAAAAATCCTCTCCTTTAAACTATTTAGATCACATAGAACATCAAATTCAATGTAACCTAAAATATTTAAAGATGATATCAATTTAGGCTCATCTTCCTCACTAGCAATGTGAATAACATGTTTATGCTCAGCATAATTGTTTTGTTCTAAAATAAAAGTTTTATGTTCATTCACTAGTTGTGGCATGGATATAAGTGAAGCATTATCACACAACTCTTCTTTATCACAAGAGACAACAAGTAAATCATCTTGTAACAAAGGAATATCAGCTGGTGGTTCCACTAAAGGTTGCTCTATGACAGCATGAGTAGTGGACAATTTCAGCATATCAAAATCATTCTCACCTTGTGTAAGCACAACACCTTTTATACTACCTTCAAAGTCCTCATCAGTGGTTGTAGGTGCAACTTCAATTTCCAACTCTTCACATGTGTATGGAGCAACAATGAACTCTTCTTTCTCTATGCTTTCTTCTCCACCTTTTTCTCGATGGTGCTCACGTTTCTGCAAAATGTTAGCTACAAAAGAATGTGCAACAATAGGCACCTCAAATGAAGCTAATGATTCTTTCGAAGATTCAGCAAGTATATTTTCAGCTCTACAAGCACATTTAATCAAGTCCGAAAGAGAACTAAATGTTTTATCAACAAGAACATCCTGAATTTCATGATTAAGTCCACGTATGAATCTAAACTCGGTAGCTTCTTCACATTCTTGTAAACCACAACGCAATAAACAATTTTGTAATTCATGATAGTATTCTCTAACAGTTTTAAAACCTTGTTTTAAGCGTTGAAGTTTAGTAAGCAAATATTCACATCATATTCAGAACATAATCATCTCTCATAAGTTTTTTCATGGCACTCCAAGTTTTAGGTTCTTTATCATGTCTAGATATATGCTTCCACCAATATATCGCATCGATGTTAACGTTTTAAGCTGCAGCACTAATCTTTTGTTTTTCAGATAAATCATACTTTGCAAATTCTTTGTCTACCGCTATTTCCCAATTAATATATGTATTAGGATCAAACTTTCCAGCAAATGGAGGCAATTCAGACTTGATTTTACCTTTTTCATCATCGAGTTGATGAAGCCGTGGTGATGTTGATGTCACGATTCCTTGTGTATTGTCGTAAGTGTTTAAGGAACACGTGATCCAAAGATTGTATTCGGCGCTTGCTGCAACGGGATTGTAGCACGTCATTGTCTTCATATCCTGACATGGTTATGTGAAAAACAAGAGAACAAGCACAATAATATGATCACAAATAGTATGTCCCTAATAGCTAATAGGATGTGGTTAAACAAGTCGCTCACTCTCAACCTGTTCTTTCAAGTTTTTACCAATTCTTACCAAGCTTAGCAGAAGGTGTCGGCAACCGACGAGACAACACTCCTGGAGATATGGTGTATCGATGCCGTCACAAGTGCCTCGTTGGTAGTAGTATATGTGGAGCTGTAGGAGGCTGAGCACAATCCAATGGAAAAGCTTAAACCACGTTAGTCCAAAATAAGTTGAATAAGCGTTCAACGCAGATCTTGTCTTGGTCCTAGGACAAACCGTACTAGAGACGCGAGCCGAGACACAAACGATGTCACCAACTCAACAAAACACAGCACCTAGCTAGGAGCTCCTTCTCTTTTTTTTTCTTTTTTTTCCTCTTTTTTTTGTGCGGCTTTTTCTTATTGCACTTGCCTTTTTTTTCTCAAACTTTCAAAACAGGACAGCCGGGCAGTTATATTGTTCGGAAAATTCACTCAAGAAAAGCTCCGAATTTGAGGAAGGTCTCCATGTCAAAGTTGTAGATATTTTCGTTCTCATCAATTTTCATATATGGAACAACCAATTTGGAGTTTGGAAATAGGAGATATGGGCCCCTAAATACAAGCTGTACAAAAAAAACTAAGATGAGACAGATCCAGATCCAACGCAATTTTTGGGTGCGAAGATTGCTTTTCCTGGAATTGGTACAATGGACAAAGTTGTAGAGGACCTTCTTAGCTTTCCATCAAGTACAAGAACACCCAAAACGGATAAGGGAATCAAGAGATATGGCTGTTTTACCGAACTGGGATCAGATTGATCCAATTCGAATCCGACTAGAACTCGACAATTCCCAAATTTTAGCAAATTGAAGATGGCCAAATTCAGAGATCACTCCAACTAACTTTTCCTTGGATATTTCGTGCTGATTCCAGAAAGTCCAAAAACGTCAAAATCCGAGTTCAGATGGAAGACTTATGATTGGAAAACCGAATTCGTAACAGATTGGATCTCTAGACAGCCCGAAATATATTGCAAGATATCTCTATGTTGGAGGCCGAATCAGATCTCAGCTTGAAAACAAAAGTTGGAGGAGACATTCTAAGCTTTCCAAAAAGTCCAAGAAGTCCAAAATCCGACTTCGTATGAAGGAGAAACGGCCAAAACACTGAACTGGACAGCAGCGACGGTGACGAAAAACGTGACACGAACTCGAAACTCTAGGGTAAATACTCTAACACCAGCAACCGACTCGACGATGCAACCGTAAACTCAACAAGTGTGGACTACGAAGCAAAAGCAAGGCTAAACTGTCTTGGACGAGGGAAAATTTATTTATTTTTTTTTTTGGGGCAATTTTCTGGACTATAGGTAATACAAGATACAGAGGTAGAAATCTCTCACCGATCAACCTGGTGCTTTGATACCACTTGATAACAACAGGGGTCCCGATCTTTCGATGAGAGGGATAACTATCGATTGGTGGAGGAATCGGCGTTGACGGCCCGACTACAACCGTCCGGGACGTTGCGCCTTAGCGGCGATACACCAACTCAGAGGGTTATTGATCTCATGGCGCGCGATCAACCTGACCACGAAGGTCTTCGTTCCTGCAAGCAATCGAAGAACGAGCAAGAACAAGATAAACACAATCTGAAATTGCAAATATGAATTAGGCACAAACGAGTAGGTCGGGTTCAAGGCGAGTAATATCTGATGATCTAACCGACACGCGCGATTACAAGAAAAGTAGCAAAGGCTAAACTTTAATCTAACAAAACCCGAGTCTAAACGATGACGGCTACTGAATTTATAAGAGGGAGATGGCTAGGAGGGATGTGCTGGACGTCCTAGGGTTTTCCTAGGGCGTCCACCACGTGGGCTTGGGCCCGATGTGCTTACAAGGCCCAGTTTGGCCCAACTGGATGACGTAGCACCTTGTTTTGATGATTCCCAACGCTCTAGGAGGAATTTTGCAATGCGACAAGATCCATTGGAAAGCTTATCTCCTAAGCTTTCCGTGAAGTGGTAGAACGTCGAAAACGGACTTCGTATGTGGCCTGGGCGCCCGTTTGAAGTTGTGCTGCGCGCAGACGGCCGAACTGGACTCGTTGCCAAATTGGGCTTTCTCTTGGGCCAGCCTTGGAGCGACGTGACTTGTATGACCTGAGGAATGGACGAGGTGGAGATCGCCTTTCTTGAATACGCCGTCAAGCATGGGTGGCGGCCAAGGTGGTGGCCGAACCGATGAAGGTGATAGCGCCATGTCCAAAAGCCGAGGAGGGCAATCGTGTGATCGACTGGCCAAGGTGGAGGTCGATGACGTAACATTGATGGAGCCACCATATTAGACGTAGACGAAGTAGAAGATGCTGTGAACTGTCGCAAACTTGTCGTAGATGTAGTGAAAGATGCCGACATAGCCGAAGTAATTGCAGCAACACTTGGTAATGACCATATGTATGTGGTGTTGGTTCTATCTATGATGAGCATGGTCTCATCAATAGTTGAGAGTTTCGAGAGTAATTGGGAAAAATGGGCAGAATTTCTGAGAGCTAGGTAAAAGGGTATAATTGAAAATTCACCTTGGCAGTTTAATCCTATAGGCAAAGTGGAATAGGAATGTTAGGTGTTGACTAAAAAAGGTAAATCAAGGATTGGGCTTCAAAGTATTATTCCTCAACCGAAAACACTATTCATGGTTTGAAAATTTGCAGCATCCTACTAATGTAGAAACCGAGTTTATGATTTACTGAATTTGTTATTATTCACTATCCTAAAATAGGCGTACTTACATTAAATTCAGGCTAGTTAAATAAGCTCGAATATTTCTGAAAAATAGGTGACGTAGTTTTGCATTTCGCATTTTTAGCAAGAAAAAATATTTTCTTGTATTCATAATTTTAAAATTTAAAATTTGGCCCAAATTAGGATGTTACAAAATCTAGTCGAACTTCACCAAATGAATTTTCCTAGCTTTGTCTATTCCCCTGCCAGAAAAAAGCTTCTTCTAATCATATCCAGCTTATTGAGCACCGTCTTGGGTATTTGGAACATGGGCATAAAGTATATAGGAATGCTAGAAATACAAGAGTTCAATAACAAAAGTCTCCCGCCAGATGATAAGGAACATCCTTTCCAAGAACTCAATCTATTTTGCACCTTTCTAATCAGACCATCCCATTCAAAAACTTTAACTCTGTCACAACTCACTGGAACCCCCAAATAATTTATAGGAAGAGATCCAACAGCACAATAAAAAAGAGATGAACAATTCTTCACGTAGCCATCATCACAATTTACACAATAAATCTCACTTTTCAGAAAATTAACTTCTAGCCTAGTCATATTTTCAAAAAGATAGATGAGAAATTTCAGATTTCTATCTTCAACCAAATCTTTGGACATACAAACCACAGTGTTATCAGTATACTGTAAAAGAGAAACACCGTGATCCACCAAGTTAGGGACTAGACTACCAATCAAACCCTCACTTCTATCTTTAAAAATCATTTTAGCAAAGCTATCTACCACCAAATTAAACAACAATGGGGACAGTTGATCACCTTGCCTAACCCCTTGTTTACCACAAAAGAAGCCCCCATCTTTACCATTGATTCTAACACAGAGTGTACCAACAGAAACCACCTGTTTCATTCAATTGCACCGCAACCCATTAAAACCTCTCTTTTCCAAGCACTAAAACAAAAAATCCCATCTAACCTTATCATAATCTTTTTCAAAATCAAGTTTTAGAAAGATACCCCTTTTTACTCATTTTTTATTGAATGAAAAATTTCTTCCAAGGCTAAAACACCATCCATAATATTTCTACCCTTCAAAAAAGCATTTTGAGACTCAGCAATGATCCTTCCCATAATACCTTCTACTCTATTTGTTAACACTTTAGTAAAGATCATATAAAAAGACAGTTCAACCGGCAGATGGGCCTATACTGTTGAATGCATTCAGCCCCTGACTTCCTAGGAATCAAAGTTATAACCCATAATTAATCGTCCCCAATTCCAATTTCCCCTGATAGAAGTATCTAAAAAGCAGCATAAGGTCTTTATAAATAATATTTCAACAACTCTGAAAAAATTCAATGGGAAAACCATTAGAACTAGCCGCCTTATTAGTGTTTATGGCAAAAATAGCATTTCTATCCTCATCTTCAGAAAATTCAACTTGAAGACCCATATTCTCCTCACAGGAAACTTTTTCAGTGTCAGACCATAAATCCTCCAAATCAAACAGTGCACTAAAGCCAGTATCACTAAATAAATTTTTACAGTATTTAGTAGCAAAGTCAAGAAGATCAACTTCACCCTTGATAATATGTTCCCCATCCAAAAAAGAGACAACAAGATTTTTCCTCTTCCTACCATTAGCTACTCTATGAAAATATGAAGTGTTGTTATCAACACACCTCAACCATTTATCATGAGACCAGTTATACCATATTTTTTCTTCTTCAGCATAAATATTCATCATCTCGTTTAAACTTTTAATCTTACCTCTCACCTAGTCCCCTGATAATAACCCCACCTCTTCCAGTTTCTCAAACTACTCTAGAGACTGAGCAAGTTTTTTCTTGAGATTTTATTTAACACCAAAGTCATTGGCTCCCCACCTTTTAAGACCATTTTTTTTTAACTCTTTTCATCTTGATTAGAAACCTATCAAGAACATCTTTACTACAGACATTACCATCCCAAATTTTCCTTACTATATCGAAAAACCCCTCCTTAGTTATGCATCTCTTATCAAAGATAAAGCTTTGGCCACCCGTCCGCCTATCTATTTCTTTCTCTAATTGCAACAGAAGAGGATTGCGGTCAGAGAAAACTCAAGTCACTTTGTGCAGAGAAGCTAAAGGAGAAATATTCTCCCAATTGTCAGATACAAACACCCTATCCAGCCTCTCCAAGATCGGATTAACCTGCATATTTGACCAATTGAAACTCCGACCCAGAAGAGGTAACTTCCTCAGATATCCCAACTATTAATAACATAATTAAAAAGTTGAACTATATTCCCCCCAACAACGCCCCCATTTCTATCCTGCACAGACCTCATAATATTGAAATCACCACCAATAACAAAAGGAGCATCATCAAAAGCAACAAAATAAGCCAATTCTCTATGAAAATCAATTTCTCTCCGCTATGGGCAGCCCCATAAACAACTAGAACATTCTATTTACACACCATCTTTTTGTCCCACAAGTTAACCTAGAGAATAAACACCCCCTTCCTAACCGCAAGGACATCAAACCTCTGACTCAAAACACCAGAAAGTATGCCACCGAACTTACCCATAGAATCAACCCAATTTTAATGAAACAGCTTATTTCTATCAATTTTTCTAAAAAAAGTCTCACTATAATCCCTTACCATGGTCTCCACCAAGCCCAAGAAACATAAATGATATGTATGGGCACACTCAAAAATAAATTCCCCGCACCCTTTCTTCCTAATTCTTCTACAATTTCAAAATAGACAATTCATTGACTACAACCTTTATTATTATAATTACAACCCTTACCCCTCCTCCTTTTAGAAACTTTTTTATGTTTCCTTCCTCTAACACTCCCACTAGAGTGCTTAAGCTCAGCATTACTCCCTCTAGATTCCTCCATCCCTAACTCTTCATTACCAGATTCCTCCAAACCCTCCCAATCCAAAAAAAATGTCACTAACCTGAGCATTATCTATTGTCACACTACCATTAGATGAAATATTAGTAGATTTTTCTAGAAAACAACTCTATTTCTCAAATAAATCATTTCTGGCCCTTTCTAGAGACTTAATGATATCAAAGGAGGAACAATCATTATCTTTAACAATAACACCCATCTTATTAGCTGTATCAAGCAACACCTCATTCCCCAGAACTGTAAATGCATTTGTGGATTGAGACATACCTTCCAAATTCTTCTTCTGAGCAGACAAGATAGCTTTTGCTGAATGTGAATTGAATTTCCATTAAGTCTTTTACTTCTTCTAATAACAGGAGCAAGCATAATCTTCTCATCTCTTGTCTCATTAAAAGTATGAGCTAAAAAAATAACCGACCTATCACCTCCCACAGACTTATCTTGAATATCCTCCATGGTATCAATCCTGTTAATCACCCTATGAAAGCATCTCGGCTACTTTTTGGACTGATATTTATATTGTTTTGGTGTTGATGACGGGAATCTCAGTTTTCATGGATCCATCAAATTGTACCGCATCAAGCGTGAAGACCCAAGGCTTGTTTTGGTGGGTCGGGAGTCGAGTTGACCCACTTTAGTATTAGGGTTTTCTTTGTTATTCCTTTTACGCCGTACTATTAAGAGCAGAACGTCGAATTACCTCTTTTCGGAGCATTGTTTGACCAAGAGCACAACCTTTCAATATTCCTATTTTTCCTTGCCATTCTAAGCCCGGTGAAGCGTTCGGAGTAGCCGGGATGCCTTCGGGCAGTGGAAAAATCAAATTTGTGGGTTCGAGATCATTTTTCAAAGCCAGCCGAGCGCCCACAGTGTTGCCCGGACGGTTCGAGTAAGCCGGCCGCTACTCTGTTGTTTTTCCTGCTAATTTTTGAGCCGAGGCAGTGTTGCCTGGACTGGACGGTCCGAGTAACACTATGGGTGCTTGTTAACTTTATTTTCAAGCACCTCTAGGGATGGAGCGGGCGCCGTGTTGCCCGGTTGGTTTGGGTTGAGCCCGGACGGTTCGGGCCAGACAGCCGCGGCTCTGTCTTTGGGGTATTATATCTGGTGACCTGGGATCTCATGCTAAGCTTTCCATTTACTCAGAAAAAGATCACTTGAGCCCAGATCCAGATCTAAAAACCTCTCTCGCTTCAACTATGTGTTCTTGAGTGTTCCTCCATTGATCTCCTCTCTGGTTGTTGTGATCCTTGTGCATCAAGGGTCTTGTGGGTGATCCTCTCTCTGGTTGTGCTTCGTGGTCATCAGTGATCCGGCGAGAGGGTGTTCGTTCGTTCTTGTTACTCTTGGGATTGCGATCCGTAGACGGTGCTTGGAGGCGTAGGGATCAAGGAGCTTGCCTTGGCGGTTGTGGGAGCCCTTGATCCAGTGTATAAGGTTGTGGAGTCCACCTTACCAGAGTGGCGAAGGACTACCACAAGTGGTGACGAGGCGTGAGGCTCGAGAGGGAGCCGGTTCTTGCGAAGAGCAAGATCTTGCCTCAACGTGGATGTAGGAGTGAAGCTCCGATCCACGGAAAAAAATTCCTTGTCCCTATTTACATTTCTGCATTTACTTTATATCATTACTTGTTATTACTTATTGAGTAGATTGATTAGAGTAATTGGGTTCCTTTTAATCTTGACTAATAGCTCAACAAAAACATTAAAATTAAAAGTGCCTATTCACCCCCCTTCTAGGCCTACTTTGTCCTTTCACCCCAGACTCTTGCTGAACAGTGGTACATGACACCAACCAAGCAGTATCAGCCCTGACTTTCTCCTTACTAACATGTACACTTTCACCCTCATCATTGATATTCTCCTCAATAAAACCTTCCTTCCAATTCACAGCCTCTTCCATTACCTTTGTTACAGCTATGTCTTCTTCAGTGTAATGCCCCAATTCATTATGAATAGCCTTGTCAATCTCCCCATCTACCACCATCTCCTTGTCACTGTTATCAACAAGTTCCACCACATGGCCCACATTCTCCACATTCTCTCTGTCACAAGTATCATCAGTAATAGTCCCAGCCACAATCTCCTTTACCACACCTTTGCCCTTACCAGAACCTCCATCATCTTCATCATTTTTCCCTTTTTGCAAAACTGCCCATCCATTCCGTAAGATATATCACTTGTCTTTTGCTTTTTTGCAGATTTTTCTAACCTACAGGTGTCATCACTGGAACAGCTGGAATACTCCCATCATCTAGTAATTCTTCCATTTCAAACACAAAATCATAGAATGCCCTTTTAATAACACCCTCAACCACCACAGGAAAATTACTAATATCCCTACATCCCATCCTAACTCTTACATAATCCAAGTTAGTCAGACTTGTATTATCCACCTCATATATACCAGTCAAAGAACAGACATAATATATAATCTTATGTCAAAGAACAAACATAATATATAATCTTATGAGTCCTTTTATCCAATGGAATGTTACCAATACTGACCCAAGCTTCTTGTAGAATCCTTTGGCTCCAATATCAGGTTTCCAAGGATCTATCTTGATTAATGCATTAACCTTCCTCATTCTCATTTCAGGACAGCTTAACATAACTTGTACACTTTCTGCATTTAGAAATTTCATCAAAAATTGATTATCTCTAATTTTCTGCAATGACCCGGTCCATCCATAGACAAAGATTGCTTGAAATTCAAACTCCAAATTAGAGCAAGAAGCAATTCCACTAACTATAGAGACCACAGCCGAACATTTTCTGGCATCCATACCCACATCATTACTATCATCTTCAATAAAAAAGAATCCTAACTCCTCCGCTTGAAAACCATACAATTGAGCAACACACTCACATGGTTGCCTATCACAACAAGCCTTAGAACTATGCCCTTTCTTCCCACAATGAGTACAACAAATAGGAAAAGTGTAGTCCGCAATCACATGACCTTTTCGATGACACTGGAAACAAGGGCCTATCTCCCTTCTCTCTGAGTCCCACTACCCCTAGCAACATCCAAAGAAGACTTACCAGATCTAGCAGAACTAGAATCTCCCACTTTCGGACGCTACACCTAAGAAGAATCGTTACCCTTTCTAGCTTCTTCACCTTGAAAACGACCACCTTGAGAACCACTACCACCCTCCCAATGCGACCATCCAGGAGTAGATCCATGACCCTGATCATCATGCCCCACTCGGGCTCTCTCCCAAGTATAGCTACGGCCACCGTTGTGTGGCACTTTCTTTTGTTAGGTAATTCTGTAAGTTTAATTTGAGGATCTGTAAGTGGCACGGTGTAAACAATTTGGCTAAACTTTTAGCAGTTACCATGATAAAGGGTGTTATTGGTGGGTTCTCTTAAGAAAATAATCACACAAATTTTGAAGTACATTAATTTTTTAATAGAAACTTCAACCATTTCCATTTCAGACAGTACAAAATTACAAATTCAAATTTTTATTCAAATTTTTTATCCAAAATAGTAATAACCCTCCCATAAAATTGCATACTGATATTTTCTCCGATCCTTTGATGGACTCGAATTAACTATAGCCAACAAGCACTGGCAAGCACAAAAGATAATGTAACATGGAGTTTAACTCCCAATCACCATAGAAAGTATCAGAATCTACTAGCCACCGAGTGTGCGTGCTTTGCTATGAATTGAAAGAACAATAGTCCTACCATATTGTAATTAATTAATGTGTTTGGCTCATGCATCCAACTACGATTACAATCACGGCTGCATTTATTTTTCATCAGTGTCAGTAAATCATTCATGTGGTACAAACACAGTAAAATAGAAAAACAAAATAAATCCGTAGAAATCTTTGTTGATAATTAAGAGTTTCAAAAAATAGAACACACTAAAATAAGAAAGCGATATAACAATGAAGGGAAATTATTCTTACGATATATGAACCGTTGAATCAAAAAATGATGGACGGTGGTGGAGATAAAAACTTCGCCCTACCACCACCATCTCCTTTTAATACCAGAGATAATTGAGATCAATTGGTGTGGAAGCCACGGTTTCATTTCGGGGCCAAAAGATAATCGCGCTGTAGGGATATTGATTTTACATTTTATTTGTGCGTGGGGACGAGTATTTTGCAACTCATCTAACCAAGGCCAAGCCTTGTTTTCATCCATGTGCGCTCGTGGCTTATTGAGGTGTCCGAGTTTTTAAAAATATGCCTAGGTGCTCATGATTACCATCACCAAAATCATGAATAAGTACGTCCGATGCAATAATTTTTCATACAAAAATAAATATCGTAATATCATAAGAAACGTAAGCACAAGACTATTACAAGCTAGGGAAAATGAATATGTTTTTAATCTCGATTATCTTTCCCATTCCATCATGTGAGCGCGCGGCGCGGATGAATCGGTGACGAGATGCAATAGCCCAGTATGGACAAGAGGAATCAAGCATCAGAGGATGGACAAATGTAAAAGGTACGCAAGCCCTGCTAGGTACTCTCTGTCTTTTCTCTCACAAAGTTTATGGCCCATGCTGTCCCGATGGTTGATGCTTTTCGATGGCGTGCTAGTGGCCTATAGCTCACAAAGTTCTCTAGAATCTCGACCATGGCGTCCCCAAACACGCAGTAGCTTACAGGAGCCAGCAAATCGAGGTGGCCAGCGGCCATCACCAGTCCAGCAAACGCTAGCTCGTGCCATCCTGCTTTGGTCACAGAATAAAGGGGCAAAGCGAAGTGACCAAAGCCTGACCTACGTGCATCGGAATCTCTGGTGACGCATCACTGGGTTGGCAAAAAATTGAGAATTGCTTCAACATTAAAATAAGTAGATTCCGAACGAATTCGTCTGCACTCTAGCTAGACTTGCTGGCTCGATCTTGAAATTACAGCTAAACTACGACTAAAATGATATAGAGTCAATTTACATTATTTTTAATTAAATCTCGAAAAAAAGTGGGAATGGCTCGATTTCCACCCCTTGGCATGACGCATGCATAAAGGATAATTTTTTTTTTACCCAAAAAAAATTGGAAATATGGAAATACCCATGATTTTGGAGCAATTGCGGAAATGCCCTACAGCCACGGCACCAGACTGCGGCAAAGACAATGTGACAAGACTGCATGCAAAAGCCAATGTCTTGTGATGCAGATCGCGGCAAAAGCCAATGCCGCGCCACCACCCCGCGGCATTACCTTTGCCGCACCACCACAGTGCGGCAATAGCATTGCCGCACTCCCACGCTGCGGCAATACCTGAAAATATGATGATGTATTTAAAAATATATTATGTATAATTATAAATAAATATTATGTATTAGACTATTGTGTAGATATATATGTATGTATATGTGTATATTATATTATAGTATTATGTAATATGTTATCGGTATATAATAGTTATAACACATATTATATGAACTAAATATGATCAGTATGTATGACCTGGTATTTGGTCTATTTAATGTTAAAAAAAAATGGAAAAATTGCATAAGTTTCAGCAGAGTGTTTTATATTAATAATTATTTGGAAAATGAAATAAATAGCTAGAGGAATAAACTGGCCTCTGCAGAGGGAAATTTTATTATCACGGTTACAACAAAGTTTCTACTGAGTACAACGGGGATATTTCCCTGCTTGGTAGCATCGAGTCCAGCCTCCTTTGCGCGACGTGCCCTCTCGCTTTCTCTCCTCTCGGCCTCTCGGGCCTAACGCCTAACGTTCAGCGTCCTCTGGTCGCTTCCGGTACTCCTCCTGCGAACGCTTGCGCTTCTCCTCTTGTTTCTCCTCATACTGGCGCTGCCTGAACCATTGCCTCTTCCAACGGACCTCACGCTCGATGTGTTTCTTATCTGCCTTCAATTGCTCCGTGTCTAGCCACTGCCAGAAATCGCATAGAGGTGGGGAGACTATTTGTTCAACATAAGTCAGTACAGAGATCATGTGCCATGTAGGTAGATATAATCATGCAGAATAGGGTGAGCAAATACCTTTGGACGCTCGCCAAAGGCAACCTTGGGGGATCGTACTCGTAGTTTGCACATATGAAGAAACCTCATTTCGTAAGTATATGAGAAATCTTCGTCGGATTGAACAAACTTGCAAAGGTCACCGCAGAAGCACATTGGAACATTGACCCCTTCAGGCATGGTGGTGTTAAACTTGCTTCGCGGACGGGGCTTAGAGCCGGAGGCTGCCATTGCTCGTTACAACTAGATTTG
Source organism: Olyra latifolia (assembly GCA_036346145.1). NCBI lineage: Eukaryota > Viridiplantae > Streptophyta > Magnoliopsida > Poales > Poaceae > Olyra > Olyra latifolia. The sequence goes on along the minus strand of CM070531.1, from coordinate 12,030,851 downwards.
TGCAGTGTATGGGCCGGAGTAATATGTGAGATGGAGAGGAAACTTGGAGCGCAGAGGACTCGGAGGCAGGAGGGAAATAAATAGCCAAGTCTGCTCGGTGCATGGACCGAGTTCATGCTGCTGCTGCTGCATTTGATGTGACTGGACGGTGTCAGGCGGGACTGTTGGTCAGTAGTGCCCCGCAATTATTGATGTGACCGGTGTCCGCGGTATTGTTGGTCGTGAGCGCCCGCAATTATTGATGTGACCGGTGTTGGCGGCACGCCGTCACGGCGACGACCAAATCTGGATCGATTATTGATGGATCTTCTTGCATGTGATGTGACCGGACGCTGAAATAGGTACTGTTGGTCAGCAGTGCCAGTGATTATTGATGGATGCTGCTGCAGGTGATGTGACCGGACGCTGAAAAGCAGTACTGTTGGTCAGCAGTGCTAGTGATTTTGATGGATGCTGCTGCAGGCGATGTGACCGGACGCTGAAAGGTATTGTTCATCAGATGGCATGCAATGTTAGTAGTGAAATTAAAACAAGTGGCTAAAGCGGCCAGCCAGCCCACCTTTGAAGGCGGTAATTCCGGACAGCACTCGTTACTAGGCAACTAGCACTCAGGCCACCGCACTACTCCACCTTGTTATGTTCGGCACAGTGCTGCACCGACGGAATGAACGACGGAGATTCTGCCGTGTCAAAGTGAACAGTTAATTAATGATAATTAGGAGCTAATTTAATTAGGTGCTGATAATGACGTAACGCCCTATATAGAGAGGAAGGAGGCAACACCGCTTTTTGCCTCTGGTTCCCTCATTCATTTCGACACCTGCGCCGTACTTCACATGTCCACATTTCTTTATGGCGAGCGGGGGAGCATCTTCACGGCCATATGTGCCTGATGCATGGTGGGAGTCTTTTGGCCCTGGAGAGCATGCTCGTCCTCCTTCGGACAATATGCAAGTCATACAATATGGAGACTAGAGAGATGGCCCTCCTTTGCTACGAGATCGTCACTTTCCGTCAATTTTATTGTCGACATGCATTGTGGGAACCCATTGTTGTGCGATGGTTTGACCACGTGCACGAGGGGTTCACTGGTCGCAGGTTCTACCAATACCCAGATTACAACGTAAGTTCCCGCCTTTTTACGCTATGCTAGCGTAAATACAAGTTACTTATCAGTTCTCTTATTTGCAGTTACCAGACGTCACGTGCGGTTGGACTCGCTGGATGGATGAGCCATACCCGGCAGCAGCGTACACCTACATAACATACCTGCACGCAAGAATCCATCGCTTGCAGGCTACCGTGGATGCTAGAGGAGGGCTGGCGCAGTCAGAAGGCCGGCGGAGGTCCGCACGGCCTTCCCGGCCTCCTAGGCAATCCATGCCGGCACGTCAATCGCACAACCAGGTAGTGCTGGACCAATATTATCAGCCGAATCGATCATGTCAGGACTATGCATGTCTATGCAGATGCCACTACCCCGGCACACCCAACGCTGAAGTCCTACGTCGAAGAGCCATCATGCAAGAGACCTACCCGGTGTACTACGACACGGAATGGGAAGCGATCTTTCACAGCGGCCACTTGGTGTTCATGCCAATGCCACAACCCTTTCACCCATCCATGGTGACCACCCTTGCATGTCATCGCACCCTGTATGTGATGTTAGCTTTCGAAATAAAAAATAGTACGTACCTATTTGTCTAATCCCCTAAAGGCCTTAAGTTCAGGTCATACAGTTAGACCCCATTCATCCATTGCGGCTTACACGTAACATTTTGAGTGTAATATGACCCGTAACATCGCAACACTCGCGATATTAGGATCATATTACAAACAAAAGCTACAAGCCGCGATGGCTGAATGGGTCTAAACAGAACATTTGCTGAATAACCACAGAGTTGAAAAAGCTAGCATGACATTGCTTCGTATCCCTCCCGAGAGCTGCTGCTCCATTTGATGGAAATAATATGTGAGATAGAGAGGAAAATTGGAGCGCAGAGGACTCGGAGGCAGGAGGGAAATAAATAGCCAAGCCTGCTCGGTGCATGGACCAAGTTGCAGCAGCAGCTGCTGCTGCATTTGATGTGACTGGAAGGTGTCAGGCGGGACTGTTGGTCAGCAGTGCCTACAATTATTGATGTGACGGTGTCAGGCGGGACTGTTGGTCAACAGTACCCGCAATTATTGATGTCACGGTGTCCGGCGGGTACTGTTGGTCAGCAGTGCCCCGCAATTATTGATGTGACCGGTGTCCTGCGGTTACTGTTGGTCAGCAGTGCCCGCAATTATTAATGTGACCGGTGTCTGACGGGTACTATTGGTCAGCAGTGCCCCGCAATTATTGATGTGACCGGTGTCCTGCGGTTACTGTTGGTCAGCAGTGCCCGCAATTATTGATGTGACGGTGTTCGGCGGGTACTCTTGGTCAGAAGTGGCCCGCCATTATTGATATGACTGGTGCCCGGCGCTTACTGTTGGTCAGCAGTGCCCGCAATTATTGATGTGACGGTGTCCGGCGGGTACTGTTGGTCAGCAGTGACCCGCAATTATTGATGTAACGGTGTCCGGCGGGTACTGTTGGTCAGCAATGCCCCGCATTTAGTGATGTGACCGGGCATGCACTGTTAGCAGTTGTTGTAGGGGCAGCCAACCCATCTCCAGGAGAGCTGGATGTCCACGAAGATGTTGTGAGGATTCTTCGTGTAAATTGTTACCCGAAGGGGGACATAAGGAAGCTTATCCAAGATAACTTTAAGTCAGACCATGGGTGGAAGGCTTGAACATACGCGAAGGGTAAAGTATTCTGAATGTATCTCAAGGGGAGTCCTCGGGATTTCCACCGAAGAATGGTGAAAGGTGCTCAGATGAGGAGTTCACGAAGACCGTTCGGGAAGACCTAGAGTGATCTTTTACAAGTTTCGGGTCAGAAGACGAAGACTTCACGACAGCCTCTGACAAGAACAGATCGGATCAAATCAAATCAACAACTTTGTCAGAGGATGCCCCCCAAGGGCATGTTAGGGAATAGGATAACGTGGATTGTAAGAAAGCAATTCTAGTCGTGGATTGTAGGATCGACGATCCAGAGTCCAGGGTAATCTGGGTATTCCCTTATGGGTCAGGGTATTTTGGGTATTTTCCATCCATGTAAACCCTGGCTCTAAAGTTGTATAAATTAATAAGCTCATCAATGAAAGAGACCAAGCATTCTGATCACCCACATTAGCACTAGTCTATTCACTGAGCGCTCTGCTCTCTCACCACCACTTTCTCGGCGTCCTCTCAATCACCGGGGAGGGGCGCTGATTCTCACCGTCGGCGGATTTTCCGACGACAGTTGGCGCCGTCTGTGGGGAGAGGCAGGCGATTACGGTGATGGCTAGACCCAGGAGGAGTGTCGCAGCAGCTGGAGGCGAGCCACCGGAGTCGGGGCACGACGGAGTGTACGCAAGGCAGGAGCGGCAAATCCATGACGAGCGAGACATCACTGGCGAGTCGATGGAGGGAGCGGCCCAGAGGGCGATCGCCACTGCGCCGACGACTGAACGTTGGCGGGAGGGCGCGCCAACAAGAAGGACCGCGGAAGCACTCCAAGAGCTCGAAATTTGGAGAAACCAGGGCCAAGATGCCCCGGACGTGGGCGGGGGGAGATTCGACGAGCCAGGGCCCAGCGGAGTCGCTCGAGAGGAGATGCAAAACCCACCCACCCATCCCATGCAAGAGCATCAACACGAAGACCCTACAACTACTGAAAACATCCTGCGAGACAGGAGAAGGCTGCTGGAGGAACAAATCGACTTGCTCCGAAGAGAGCTCGTGACTATGCAACCCCAACAGCGTTATGTGCCCCGAAGAGTACCATACCCAGAAGAGAACCAGGAGCAACATCAACAAAATGTAATGGTGGCACAGCCGAAAAAGGCTGCTGAAGGGCCTCTGAGCGTATACCATCGGGGCAAAAAATGGCCCGAAGGATTCAAGATGCCAAGTGTGTTCAAATTCTCAGGAGAAACAGATCCAAACGAATTCTTAGGTGTATATGATACAACAGTTGAAGCAGCAGGTGGAGATGATGACATTAAGGCGAAGAGTCTGCTGTTAACCCTAAAGGGCACTGCTTTATCTTGGTACACTTCATTGCCGCAAGGATCCATACGTTCATGGAACCAACTCAAAGATGCCTTCGCTAACAACTTTCAAGAAAATTATATTCAAAGGATGGTGGAAGGAGACCTCTTTGCCTTGGAACAAGGCAAGAAGGAAAGCACAAGAGATTACTATAAAAGATTTGCTGCTATACGATGCCAGATAAGGGATGTTTCTGACTCTTCGGTAATCAATGCATTCCGAAGAGGTCTTCAACGTAGACCCCTTCTACACAAGCTGACTCAGGACCCCCCACAATCAGCTGCGCTTCTTTACGATGAGGTTGAAGGATATGCAAAGGGAGAGGAGGAAAATTTGACGAGACAAGGCCAGCTCAATACAAACAAGGACTGTGATAACCACAAAGAGAGCAACTCAGAGAAGAACAAGAAACATCACAATTCCAACAAGAGAATAAGCAACATTGAATCCAAGCGAATTGATGAGCGAAGATCCAATGATAACAATGGAAGAGGGGACCATCCCCGAAGGGATTACAATCCCCGAAGAGAGGAGTACAACAATCGAAGAGATAACACGAGAATGGATGATCGAATGAATGGCAATTACCAGAGGGAGAATTACCAAAGGAATGACCGATTTCGAAGAGGCAACCAGGAGATAATGGAAAAGAAATACTGTGCGGTACATGGGGAAAATTACTCCCATACAACCGTGGACTGTAGAGATGTCAAGACGCAACGTGAAAACTATCAGAACCAGAAAAGGCAAAGAAGGCAAGACCAGCGCCCGAGAAATCAATACCGCAGGTCCCCTGAGAGGGTTCACAATGTCGAAGAGCCAAACCGAAGAGTCATTCATGTCATCACCAGAGGCTCTTCGTTGAATCTCCCATCAAACAGGAAGAGAAAAGAGTTTATCCGCGAAGTGTCGCACGTTTCAGTGACAAGCAAACCAACTCCAGCTCCGCCGATAACATTCAATACAACTGACGCCAAGGGCGTGAAGTTTCCACATCAGAACCCCTTCGTGATCACAGCTGAGATTGCTGAATAAGACGTCCAAAGGACGCTGGTTGATGGAGGAAGTTCAGCGGACATCATCTTTGCAAGTGCGTTCAAACAACTCAATATTCCTGAAGATAGGCTAACACCATCGAACATGCCATTGATAGGATTCGGAGGGGAACCTGTGGCTGGCATCGGCCAAATAACTTTACCTATCACTTTTCGCGAAGGCAAGAGGAAGACAACAAAAAGCATCTACTTTGATGTCGTTGATATGGAGTACCGCTATAATGCCATCTTCGGAAGAGGAATTATTAATGCTTTCGGGGCAATCATACATCACAACTATCTCTGCATGAAAATGCCTGCCGAAGGGGGCGTCATTACTATCCGAGGATGTCAACAATCGGCAAGGAAGAATGAGCTCCAAGGCATACCAAAACTTAAGCTAATCCAGACTACCGAGAGGGTTGACTCCCAATACAGACCGAAGGGTTATAAGCCCCAGGTCAGGCCAGAGAGCGAAACGAAAAAGATTCAGCTATTCCCGGAAAATGAAGAGAGAACAGTATCTATTGGAGCTGCCCTCTCCGAAGAAGAAGAAGAAAGAGTCATCAACTTGCTTAGGCAAAATAGTAACATCTTCGCCTGGGCGCCAGGAGAATCTAAGGGAGTCCCCAGAGAAATGATCAAACATTCGCTGAATGTGAGGATGGATACCAAACCAATCAAACAAAAACTTAGGATGATGGGACCCGACAGACAAGAAGCAGCAAAGGAGGAAGTGGAGAAATTGCGTCAAGCTCAAGTTATCCGGGAAGTGGCATACCCGAAGTGGCTCGCAAATGTTGTGATGGTAAAGAAGTCAAATGGCACCTGGAGATTGTGTGTCGACTTCACAAATCTTAACAAGGCGTGCCCGAAGGATGATTTTCCCTTGCCAAGAATCGACCAGCTAGTTGATGCGACTGCGGGTTGTGAACTAATGAGTTTCCTGAACGCCTACTTAGGCTATCATCAAGTGTATATGATAAAGAAAGATGAAGAGAAGACGGCATTCATTACGCCTTTCGGCACATATTGCTTCCGAAGAATGCCCTTCGGTCTAAGGAATGCAGGCGCAACGTTCGCAAAACTCATTGTGAAGGTACTTGCAAAACAGATGGGAAGAAACTTGGAAGCATATGTCAACGACATTGTCGTAAAGAGCAAGAGGAGAAGGGATCACTGCGAAGACATTCAAGAAACCTTCGCTAGTTTAAGAGCGGAAGGTATAAAATTAAACCCGACAAAATGTGCCTTCGCGGTGGAAACTGGGAAGTTGCTGGGATTCCTTATATCGCACCGAGAGATAGAAGCTAACAAAGAGAAGATAGATGCAATCCAATGCATGAAGGATCCAGAAAACAAGAAACAAGCACAAAGCCTCCTAGGAAAGCTGGCAGCCCTAGGGAGATTTCTCCCGAAGGCCGCAGAAAAACACAAACACTTCTTCAACACAATTAAGGGGACAACACCCTTCGAGTGGGGGCCACAATGCAAAGATGCCTTCGCGAAACTGAAGGATCATCTTTAACAATTGCCAAGACTCGCCAGCCCGAAGGGGGCAGCACATCTAACGATGTATCTAGCAGCAAGCCACTTTACTGTCAGCGTAGTCCTCGTCAAGGATGAAGCCGAGGGAGGACAAATGCCGGTATACTATGTATCGGAATCATTGCAAGGGTCGAGGAGAAATTATATTGAGCTGAAAAAAATAGCCTATGCATTACTTATGGCATCAAGGAAATTACGACAGTATTTTCAAGAATTCAAGATAAAAGTGCTCACAGCATACCCTCTCAAATCTATCTTCAAGAACAAAGACGCCACGACAAGAATAGCAAAATGGGCCGCTGAACTAGCACCCTTCGACATCACCTTTGAGTCGAGGACAGCCATAAAAGCTCAGGCACTGGCCGACTTCATTTCTAAATGGTTAGTTGAAATTTCGATAGATGGACCAGCACTACCTCCCTTGTGGAGCATGAAATCCGATGGTTCGTTCACAGCAGAAGGGGCTGAAGCATCGGCGATTGTAACCGACCCCGAAGGACAGAGTACAAAGTATTCCCTGAGGCTAAATTTCAAAACGACAAACAACGCGGCGGAGTACGAAGGACTTCTGTTGGGTCTTCAGAAAGCGAAATCCCTCGGCGCAAAAAGAGTCGTCATCGACACCGACTCAAAGCTAATAGAAGGACATATCACAAAGGATTTTCAAGCTAGAGATGCCGAAAGGGCAAAGTATCTGGAAGCAGTAAGAACAATGGAGAAGCACTTCGTGGGAATCTCTGTGAAAACAATACCAAGATGAGAAAATATGAGAGCAGACGAGCTGGCCAAAGCAGCAGCATACTTCACAAAAATACCTGAGGGGGTGTTTTATGAAGCGATATCACGAGCATCTATATGTCCCGAAGTGCAGCTTATAGCAAGATCCCTAGAGGAAGATTGGCGGTCAGTCATCGTAAAATACCTTCGTGATGTTGAATTACCTGAGGATAGCAAGAAAGCTTACACAACGAAGCAACGGGCAAGGACATACACAATGATGGATGGCCTCCTTTATAAGTCGGGAATCGGTACACCATGGATGAGATGCGTTTCTACAGAAGAGGGGAAGGAGGCGTTGGCAGAAACACACGCAGGAGTCTGTGGTTCGCATCAAAGCCCGAGAGCTCTAGCAGCAAAGGTGTTGCGCATGGGAATATACTGGCCAACGGCCAACAGTGACGCAGAGGAGTTCGTAAAAAGATGCCGAGGATGTCAATGGATGACAAACCAGCCGAAGGCTCCGCCAACAAACTTGCAGCCCTCACCCCCAGTGTGGGCCTTCGCGAGGTGGGGCATTGATATTGTGGGAGAGCTTAAGGAGGCCTCGGGAGGGCTCAAATGGATTATTGTTGCAGTCGACTACTTCACCAAATGGGTGGAAGCAGAACCATTGACGAATATTTCAGCTGCAAAGGCTTAGCATTTCTTTTGGAAAAATGTGATATGCAGATTTGGCATACCTCAAAATATAGTGGCTGATAATGGCTCACAATTTATCTTATCAAGATTCAAGTCATTTTGCGAAGACCTGGGCATCAAGATATGCTATGCCTCTGTGGGACATCCACAAGCAAACGGTGCGGTGGAATGGGCAAATCAAAATATCATGAAATCTCTAAAAAGAAGATTAGTGGATGAATCAAAAGGAAAATGGCCAGAAGAGGTAGAGAAGACACTTTGGGCAATTCGTACAACACCCACGAGACCAACGGGGTACTCCCCCTTCAGACTGGTGTATGGCGAATAGGCGGTGACGCCCGCTGAAATCCAGGCTAAGACCCTTCGAGTCATAACAGGTGGAGCCAACATTACTGAGCAACCACCAATCGATACCGTCGAAGAAGACAGGCTAGAGGCAAAGCAGGACTTGGAGAAGTATAATGAGCTAATGTGCAAAACCTACAACAAGCGTGTGAGACCACGGGAGATCCAGGAAGGGGACATGGTCCTTCGGAAAATGCCACAACGGACATCCAAACTAGAGACAACCTGGGATGGACCCTTTATTGTCAGCAAGCAAACAAGACAAGGGTCGTTCTACCTCTCCAACCTTGACGGCTCCTCGGTCCCAAACACTTGGAACGCGAAGAGCCTGATCAAATATTACCCACGAGACAATGTCAAAGCGCTGAGTACTCTTTTCTCCGACTCGGTTTTTTTCCCTAAGCGGGTTTTACGAGCGGAGTTTTTAACGAGGCTCAGACGCCGAAAACCGGCTGCAACCAGGAAAATCCTTTGGGAATGTAATCTCCACGATGTAACCACAAACAAAATGAAGAAAAGGAGCAACTCCATCCAGACATTCTAAACTAAGGGGCTGGCGCGAGGCCAAGAGCACTCGCGCCAGACACCCGAATCGAATCCTTCGCGGGCCACGAGCCTTCGCGAGGATATAGCGCGCAAAAGCGCCACGGGGCAGCGCGAGGCCAAGGACACTCGCGCCAAGCACCCGAATCGTATCCTTCGTAGGCCGCGAGCCTTCGCGAGGACATAACGCGCAAAAGCGCTAAGGGGCTGGCGCGAGGCCAAGAGCACTCGCACCAGACACCCGAATCGAATCCTTCGCAGGCCACAAGCCTTCGCGAGGACATAACGCACAAAAGCGCCAAGGGGCTGGCGTGAGACCAAGAGCACTCGCGGCAGACACCCGAATCGAATCCTTCGCGGGCCACGAGCCTTCGCTAGGATATAGCACGCAAAAGCGCCAAGGGGCTGGCGCGAGGCCAAGGACACTCGCGCCAAGCACCCGAATCGTATCCTTCGTAGGCCGCGAGCCTTCGCGAGGACATAACACACAAAAGCGCCAAGGGGCTGGCGCGAGGCCAAGAGCACTCGCGCGGACACCGAATCGAATCGCCGCGCCACGAGCCTTCGCGAGACATAACGCCAAAGCGCCATGGATTTGTGCGCTGCCAAAACACTCGCGCCAGACACCGAATCGAATCGCCAGCAGGCCACGAGCTCGCGAGGATATAGCATAAAAAGCGCCACGCAGAAGCAGCGAGGCCAAGGACACTCGCGCCAAGCACCCGAATCGTATCCTTCGTAGGCCGCGAGCCTTCGCGAGGACATAACGCGCAAAAGCGCTAAGGGGCTGGCGCGAGGCCAAGAGCACTCGCGCCAGACACCCGAATCGAATCCTTCGCAGGCCACAAGCCTTCGCGAGGACATAACGTACAAAAGCGCCAAGGCCGTGGCGCGAGACCAAGACACTCGCGCCAGACACTGAATCGAATCTTCAGCGGCCACGAGCCTTCGCTAGGATATAGCACGCAAAAGCGCCAAGGGGCTGGCGCGAGGCCAAGGACACTCGCGCCAAGCACCCGAATCGTATCCTTCGTAGGCCGCGAGCCTTCGCGAGGACATAACACGCAAAAGCGCCAAGGGGCTGGCGCGAGGCCAAGAGCACTCGCGCCAGACACCCGAATCGAATCCTTTGCGGGCCACGAGCCTTCGCGAGGATATAACGCGCAAAAGCGCCAAGGGGCTGGCGCGAGGCCAAGGACACTCGCGCCAAGCACCCGAATCGTATCCTTCGTAGGCCGCGAGCCTTCGCGAGGACATAACGCGCAAAAGCGCCAAGGGGCTGAAGCGAGGCCAAGAGCACTCGCGCCAGACACCCAAATCGAATCCTTCATGGGCCACGAGTCTTCGCGAGGACATATCGCACAAAAGCACCAAGGGGCTAGCGCGAGGCCAAGAGCACTCGTGCCAGACACCCAAATCGAATCCTTCACGGGCCACGAGCCTTCGTGAGGACATAAAGCACAGAAGCGCCAAGGGGCTAGCGCGAGGCCAAGAGTACTCGGGCCAGACGCCCAAATCGAATCCTTCGCGGGTCATGAGCCTTCGTGAGGACATAGCGCGCAAAAGCGCCATGGGGCTGGCGCGAGGCCAAGGACACTCGCGCCAAGCACCCGAATCGTATCCTTCGTGGGCCGCGAGCCTGCGCGAAGACATAACTCGCAAAAGCGCCAAAGGGCTGGCGCGAGAACAAGAGCACTAGCGCCAAGCACCCGAAACTATGGACCTTCACGATTATCGACTACAGTAGCGATACTACGCGTAGGGAGCACAATAAGATGGAGAAGTATCGTGCGGGCAAAATAAAAATAACATATCATGAAGATAAACAAGTTCACTTCCAAATGCGAAATAACTCGAAAACAGGAGATCATATATTACATTAGCAAAAGTGTTACAATCCTAAAACTACCACTATTCTACTCCGCTGGCTTCTTGCCCTTCGGATCTGTAGGATTTGTGGGATCCTGAGGAACTGCAACTGTTGGAAGACCTTCGCTTGACAACTGGGGCCTTACTGTCCTCGGAGGTGGAACCGAAGAAGTCTGCTTCCTCGCGTGCTCCATGAAAGCGCGGCAGAAAGCAGGACCCCCAGATCGCCAGAATTTTGTCAAAAAATATCGAACAACCTGACGGGAGCTGCGGTCGAACAAGCTGGCGATGAAGGCTGAAGGGTAGGGCACACTTGAAAATGAGCTGCTTGAAAAATGGGTGCACCCAGTGCCCCTTAACTTCATCGTAAATGCAAAAATGGAGCTGACGGCGCAGTCCGATCCATAACGCAAAGACCCCTCAACGAAGGTCCCGATGGCTTCCTTCAGATATTTGATAGCCAAAACCGGGTTCCTCGAAGGAGCGCTTACCGCCACAGTCCCAAGTCTGGTAATTTCTTTAGCAAAAATCTGACCTAAGGAAAGCAGCTCTGCCTGTAGCGCCTCCAGCTGTAGCTTGAATTTCTCCACCGAACCCCGAAGAGTCCCGAGCTCCACAGCTCCATTTTTTACTTCGTCGCGCAAACCGTTGCATTCCTTGCGCGACAACTCGAGTTCAGCATGTTGGGCTTCAAGCTCAGCACGGAGCGCAACCAAGGCCTCCTCGGCAGCTTTTGTACGCTGCTCCGCCGGTTCCTTCTCTGATCGCAGGAGGACCACGAGCCCTTTTTCCTTCGAGCTAACTTCTCGAAGGGTATGGTTCTCTTGGTCGAGGGTCGCAATGCGGTCCTCGAGAACTGCGCACCTCGCCAAAAGACCCAATACTTGTGCCGATGCGGCATGATTGCAAGCCAGACTCTGAAAAGGTTTATCACAGCCATAAGTTTAATTTAAAAAAAAACGACGAGGACAAAATGTTTACCGTAGCAAGGCATGTCTCGATGTTGCGCATGTTATCCAACAAGGGGAGCATTTCGCAACGGTCGAGCATTGCCGAAGGCATACCCCCGATAACAGCCGCCACTTGATCGTCGGCTAGTAAATTATCACCCGGAGCCGACGAAGATAAGGCGCCCGGCGCCAAGGAATCACGCGTGAGCCACCTCCTTCGACGATGGTAGCTGCTGAAGATGAGGCGCCGGCGTAGTTAACACTCGTTGAATTCCTCCTCGCCGCAAGCGGGAAGCTGAACCTGCGGCGATAGGGGCGGCCGTAATAGCCAAAGAAGGTCCCCTCTCGGCCACATTGGTTGCCACCAACGCCAAGATAGCGTCAGTTGCGGCATCAACGGCCCCCGAGTCCGGCATCGGAGGTAGGACCTCGTGAACCCCCTCTGCAAAAAATAGAAAGTACAAGTAAAAAAAAAATTTGCGATAAAGACATGATAATGAACCTTCGGCAGAAGGAGAATCGGTCAACCAAAACTCCGTGTCAACCACGAAGCCAGCAGTATAGCCGTCGGCCTCGTGGCGGCGTCAGCGAGGCCGCCGGAGACATAGGACCCGACGAAGGATGAACCGTTGAGCCGTGCAGGATCAACGGTCCCGAAGGGGTTTTGCTGGGTTTTGCTGACTAAGACGTCTAATGAATCCTCACTACCGCTGGCGGTGCTTTGTGCATCCGGTGAAGTGCGGTCATCTTCGCCCACACGACCCTCTTCCTCAACCTCAGCCTCCTCTTCATCTTCCTCTTCGTCCTTAGTGCTGGCGGCTTCTGAAGAATAAAAGTCAGATGACAGACCGGAGAAATGTAGCGGGTAAAGGGGAACTCACCACGGGGTCGCTTTGACGGGCCGCCGGCAGTGCCTTCGGAGGCTTTCCTCTTCCTGCCCCACTTCAGCTCGGGCTCCGCCCAAGGGGCAACTACCCCGAGGATGCGGTTAACACGGGCTCCTACTCCAGCCTCGCGGGCCCTCGCGATTTCCTCTGGACGAATAGGCCCGAACATACCTTCGGCCCTCCCCACGGCCGATTCTAGCTTGCGTGGACGGGGATCCTCGTCGCGAAGAGCGAGATGGGCGCCTTCATCACCGACGATGACAAAATCCTCCCAGCTGCGCATTAGTGGCCCAACCTTGGCTGCGTAGAACTCCTCGGCAAGGCAGCGCATGGAGAACTTTTTGCTGATCCTTCGCAGGAGTAGCCGCTGTGCCTCCTCGGAGCCGGACAGTTTATCCATAGGAAATTTGATGCAGTCCGCCGCTCCCGGGATATATCTCAACGAAGCGTCCGCTGCATCTATCTTCTGGTAAAACCAGTATAGCTTCCAGCTCAGCCCAGCTGCTCCATCCCATTTTTTCTTCGTGGCCAGCGAAGGGAAGTTCGAAGAATGCGCTGATTTCACAACGAAGTTCAGACAACCGAAGGGACTACCGCTTGTCTTCCCTTGCCACCGAGCCTCATGAAGGAACCCGAAGACTCGAGCGCTGGGATGTGCACCATGACTCCGGAGCGCCCATTCGAACACTGCAAGCCGAGCTAAGGCGTTTGGACAGAGATGCACGAGCTGAGCCTTGTACAGCTCGAGGATCTCCCCGACGAGGCGGGTGCATGGAATCTAAAGACCCGCCTTCACCTGAGAATGAAAGACGACTGCCTCGTCAGCATTGGGTTGAGGAGTTGTCTCTTGCCCGGGAAGTCTGAAGTCCTCCTCGTCAGCAAGGGAGCCATCCGACACCTTGGAGAGCATATCCGGAGTCATCCTGGACTGCCCCAACTCCCAAGATAGCCGCACGAGGTCTGCCGGGCTCAGGATTTTCTTCGGAGCCATCAAAGAGTGCGGGAACTGCACAAGTAGTTGAGTCAGCACTTCCATGAAAGAGCCCTTCGGGATCATATAAAAAAAAGAGAAGAGGAGGAAAAGGAACAGGAACAAGCGCAAACAATATCAATATTAGACCGCGAAAAACTTTGTAGTACTACTTCTAGAACAAAACGGGGATCGGGGAATGAATAGGGTTGCAAATGATGCAAAAATCTTGCCGGCCAGTTCGTCGGCGTCGACCTCACCAAACATCCAAAAGCCATGTACCCCAAATCAAGCAAAAATGCGGGTGAGGAGCATACCTGCAAACTTCGTCGGCGGTGAAGAACGGCGGCGAACCAACGGCAACGATCTACTGGCGGCAGGAACACGAAAGGTCAAGCAAACAAATGGTGGCCGGAGGAGAACGCAGGAGCGGGAGAGTTAACGGCGGCGGATGAAGTATGCAAGAAGCAATGGAACCCGCGGCGGTGGACGGAGCGCGCAGAGGCGAGACTATCCGAACGGCGGGAGGTTGGGTTTGAAGATCGCAAGTGGGGAAGAAGAACAGTAACACGAATCCTTATATAGAAACCACCATCACACGGATGAACGACACGTGTCCACATCAACGGCGACGATGCGCCGCGAAGAAACCGAACGGGCGCAGAAGAAAAAAATATATATAGAGAAAAAATCCCAACAGGCGCCTACTGATCTGATGACGCGTGTGATGATTAACGGCCGGGATCAACACGCGGACTTCGAGAACAATGACAATGTCAGAACGTCTAGTCCAAGTCAAATCAATTGGCGAAGATATCAACGGAGACAGAGAAGAAACAACATCTTCGGGAACACCACCTCGACGTGGAGAAGGGGGGCTGGATATTCCGGCCAGACACCACGGTGAGGTGGCGATGTGACCGTAAGGGGCTTCTGTGGTAGGGGCAGCCAACCTATCTCCAGGAGAGGTGGATGTCCACGAAGATGTTGTGAGAATTCTTCGTGTAAATTGTTACCCGAAGGGGGACATAAGGAAGCTTATCCAAGATAACTTCAAGTCAGACCATGGGTGGAAGGTTTGAACATACGCGAAGGGTAAAGTATTCCGAATGTATCTCAAGGGGAGTCCTCGGGATTTCCACCGAAGAATGGTGAAAGGTGCTCAGATGAGGAGTTCACGAAGACCCTTCGGCAAGACCTAGAGTGATCTTTTACAAGTTTCGGGTCAGAAGACAAAGACTTCACGACAGCCTCTAACAAGAACAGATCGGATCAAATCAAATCAACAACTTTGTCTGAGGATGCCCCCAAGGGCATGTTAGGGAATAGGATAACGTGGATTGTAAGAAAGCAATTCTAGTCGTTGATTGTAGGATCGACGATCCATAGTCCAGGGTAATCTGGGTATTCCCCTATGGTTCAGGGTATTTTGGGTATTTCCCATCATGTAAACCCTGGCCCTAAAGTTGTATAAATTAATAAGCTCATCAATGAAAGAGACCAAGCATTCTGATCACCCACATTAGCACTAGTCTATTCACTGAGCGCTCTGCTCTCTCACCACCACTTTCTCGGCGTCCTCTCCATCACCGGGGAGGGCGCTGATTCTCACCGTCGGTGGATTTTCCGACGACAGCAGTCACTGGCCTGCAGTACCGACGAAATGTGGCCGAGGCAGATGTAGGGCACTAATAGCATGTGTTTAATCATTAAACGATGTTAATAAGCAAAATAAACAACTTATTAATCCAATTCGTTAAGTACTCCTCGGCCTATATAATGGGAGGCAGAGTTGGCGTCCCTCTCACTCCCACCCTCACTCTCACTCTGACTCTGTGTGTGTAAACTCCCTACTAAGGTTGGCTTCGTAATAGGGGAGACGAGTAGAGATAGACATACCACCTTGCACATATGGCTTCACGACCCACACCGAACGGTTGGATCCGACAAGCCTGGTGGACGTTAAATGGTCCTGGATCGCAAGCCCGTCTACCAAGCGACGACCTGCCTATTCGGACAAGCGCTACCTATAACACAGAGCCAACAATGATAAGAGACCCAAACTTCTATAGGGGATGGCCACATTGTACGCACGGAGAGAACACAGTTGTACAAACTTTTGACCAGGTTGTCGAAGGATGGACTGGCCGACGTTTCTACCGTTGCGCGTACTTCGCTGTGAGTAACCAGCCCAACAACAGCCAAGGGTTTAATACATTTTCCATCTGACCTTTTTCTCATTTCCAAATGTAGACCGATGACTGCGGCTTCACCAAATGGGTGGACGACCCCTTCCCAATGGCCGTGTTCAGTTACATCGAACATCTTCACGCAAGAATCTCCCGGCTTGAGGAGTGAGTTACATTTGCTACTCGCATGTACAACGTTTATACCCGTGTGGAACCTTTCCGTGGATGGCAGTAAACCTAGCGTCCCTACTACAATAGGGGTTTATTTCATGTAATTTGCATCAATGTTCGGTCTACATGGATTACTACCATGTAATGCGTTTCATATTTTCAAAGTCACCGGAGCACCATCTTCATCTCATTCATATCGTGCGTACTATAATCTGAAAGCCTGGAGAGACAGTAGACTACTTATTGGCGTATAAGATAAAGAAGAAAAGAACATCAAGTGGCTAATTCGGCCAGCCAGGCCGCATTCGAAAGCGGTAATGCCGGGCAGCCCTCATACGTGTATGGCCACCTAAGGGTTTGCGTAGGGTGGCGGGGCCCACCGGTAGCGTCAAAAAATTTTTTGCGGAAAAAATGACGGGTGGCCTACGCAACGCTGGCTACCACTAGTGTGTGGACCACCCCTCGGACGGTGTTTGTCGAGCAAGCTGCGTAAATCGGAAAAGCCCCCCGTACGGGAACCAACGTTTACAAGCCTAGCACGTATGGAATGTCGCGATTTTAGAACACGGAATAACTGAAAAAACCATAATTGTCGAAGTAATAACATAGTGCAGGTACACATCGAAAGAGTTCTACAAGAGCGACGAGAAAAGTAGTCTACCCACGTCGTCCCCGTTTAGGGACTCGACGAGCCGCTGACAGACGCGGATCGGCACCGAAGGGTGAAAGCGGTCGGGAGGTGTGTCTCGTCGAGGTCGTCGTTGTCGATCCCCAGGTAGGTGGCGGGGGTTGAGTGTCTAGCTGGGAGTCTTTGAAAGGCCCGGCGACGCTGCTCGACCGCCAGATCAAGATATCTCCCATCTCGGGGTACATGTCGGGTGGGGCGAGGCCTGCAACACCTACAATGACCATAAATAGCTATAATATTGAATTTATAGTACTTTGTACGAAATGCAAAGATGGGAGGGATCTCAGAAGATGATCGCGCACGGACGGATGACTGCAAGCCATTTGGGCGTGCTCTATTTGGAAAGGAGAGCTGCTTGTTGGCGCGAGGGGCGAACCAGCGAGAGGAGTGTGTCGTCGACGGGAAGACGAACGCCGGAGAGTGCGAGCTGTAAGAACTGGCCGAGGCCTCCTGACCGCTCGGGGGCACCGCGAAGGTCGGTGGTGCCCGTGGAGCGTCCTCGGGGCATCGGCCCTCGCTCTGCTCTTTCTTGCGCCATGAGCTCTCGAACTGTCAAACGAAGGGCCACCTGACCTAGGGGGACGCGCTGTCAGCCGTAGAGGGGTAGGCGCTGGGCCAAGACGCAGCTCTACATCCACGTTCCTGCAGGACGCGTGCGCAACCACGTGCCAGGACCTCTGCATGGCAGTGCACACGAACTCTGAGAGCTGGGCGTAGGTAACCTCCAGACCGCTAGCCATTTGACCCAACAAACTCGTACCATCTCGGATCGTCGTCATGTGGGCGTCTATCTACACGGAGAACAAAGTAAGTCAGTACAACCATGTAGCACACAAAATTCATAACGGTTAAGGAACGACATCATTTTTGCGTACCGAGACGTGTAGGGAGGACCCGTGTGCGGAGAGTGCGTCTCGTCTCGGTCGGTGGCGGGAAGCCGGAGGTGGGGGACGTCACGAAGTAGTCGTACACGTGTGCGTCTCGTGTACCAACTGAGGTACTCCGTGAAGTCCAGCTCCGTGTGTAGCCTCGTCTTGTCCACACAGTCCTGCGCAGCATCCAGCCACTAAGCAACCCAGTTGTGCATCCGTGAATCCCAGGTACGTCGCGGAGTGGGCCCACGACGACTATGCCTGCAATGGAGTACACATCTTAATTCGTCCACAGAACATATATAAAAGCACAGAACAGATATATCTTATTTTTGATCATATTATATATAAAATATTGCTAACCTACCATGTTGTCTTATAACTATAGACAGCTTAGTACGTGCATAGAACATATCGAAAAGCTAAAGATCATAGAAACATACGAAATATACGTACCAGTGTATGTTGTGGGGGACGGTGAAACCTCTCGGCATAGGGTGAACCTGGAACAG
Source organism: Olyra latifolia (assembly GCA_036346145.1). NCBI lineage: Eukaryota > Viridiplantae > Streptophyta > Magnoliopsida > Poales > Poaceae > Olyra > Olyra latifolia. The sequence goes on along the minus strand of CM070531.1, from coordinate 12,012,723 downwards.
CCCGAACTGCCGCATCACACGGTGCGGGGGGTGGTCCTCGACGAACACGTCAAACACGAGCTTCTTGCGGGTGAGCCAGTAAGCCTGGTCATGAAAGCACAGGGAGGACAGGCTCCCCAGGGCTTGGTCGTACGCCATACCCGGCAAAGGGTATGGCTCCCACCTGACCTCCGAATACGTCAGGTGGTCGAAACTCTGCGTGAAGCTCTTCTAGCAGCCCCGCACAGCCAACCGAGTCCACTGCAACTGGAATGTGCAACAAACAAAATGACGTTGCACTGAAGAAGTCATAATTGCGAAAAAATATAAACAAGCATAGGAATATTATCATACCCGGCGCCGAGTCCAAAGAGAGCCGACCGTCGGTCGATCGACGTCGTCGGCACCGTAGGAGTCCCCGTAAGGTGCGGTGTCCACGAACGAGCGACCAACAGCAAACCGCTCCAGGGACCAAAGCATCAGCGACATCAGACAGCAACCGCCAAGCGAGCTCGCCGATTGCGAGTCAACTGCAAAAGGCCTGAAGGTCATATGAGCACCATGAGCCCCAACTCAACTGCGGGATGCAGTCGAAGTTGCCATCAGCAATGGCACGGGCTAAAGGCACAAACCAGGCGTCCACTGAGTTGCCGTGGGGGCTGGTGAACAACACCAAGCCAAACAGCCACAACAAGTAAGCCTCGAGGTACCGTGCCTCCTGGTACGGGGTGGGATCCTCCACCATGTTGCTAACCTACATAGAAACGCGATAATTATATACGTAAACACATTCAATGACATATGCGATACGACAAATAGAAGAAGTAAGATCGGAAAGCGATAAACACCGTACCTCAAACTGCCTCAACCACCCGAGCGTAGGACCGTGCCGCTGCCTGTCTCGCAGCTCCAGGCCCACCTCACCCTCCTCCGGGGGTGGAAGTACACCCTTGAAGCGGTGTCGAAGGTCGCTGACCCAGGTGGCCTCTAGCGGAGGCAACTGAACCGCCTCCCTGGCCAGTGGCAGTCCCAGCAACATCGCCATGTCCTGTAGCGTCGGCGCCACCTCACCACACAGGAGGTGGAACGTGTGGGTCTCGGGCGGCAGACCGGTCCCAAGCGCTATGGCGAGGAGTGGTCAACCGGAAACCGGCGGGACCGCTCCAAGGGAAGAACGCCTCCGTCCTCTCCCTCGTCGTCATCTCCCTCGTTGATAACAACAGGGGTCCCGATCTTTCGATGAGAGGGATAACTATCGATTGGTGGAGGAATCGGCGTTGACGGCCCGACTACAACCGTCGGGGCGTTGCGCCTTAGCTTAATCGATACACCAACTCAGAGGGTTATTGATCTCATGGTAGCGATCAACGACCACGAAGGTCTTTGTTCTGCAAGCAATCGAAGAACGAGGAAGAACAAGATAAATGCAATCTGAAATTGCAAATATGAATTAGGCACAAATGAGTAGGTGGGGTTCGAAGATTTAGTAATCTGAGCGGTCTAACCGACACGCGCGATTTACAAGAAAAGTAGCAAAGGTTAAACTTTAATCTAACAAAACCGAGTCTAGCGATGGCGGCTACTGAATTTATAAGAGGAGATGGCTAGGAGGGATGTGCTGGACGTCCTAGGGTTTTCCTAGGGCGTCCACCACGTGGGCTTGGGCCCGATGTGCTTACAAGGCCCAGTTTGGTCCAACTGGATGACGCAGCACATTGTTTTGATGATTCCCAATGCTCCAAGAGGAATTTTGCAATGAGACAAGATCCATTGGAAAGCTTATCTCCTAAGCTTTCCGTGAAGTGGTAGAACGTCAGCGGACTTCGTATGTGGCCTGGGCGCCCGTTTGAAGTTGTGCTTTCTTGCGCAGACGGCCGAGCTGGACTCGTGGCCAAATTGGGCTTTCTCTTGGGCCAGCCTTGGAGCGACGTGACTTGTATGACCTGAGAGAATGGACGAGGTGGAGATACGCCTTTCTTGAATACGCCGTCAAGCATGGGAGGCGGCCAAGGTGGTGGCCGAACTGATGAAGGTGATAGCGCCATGTCCAAAAGCCGAGGAGGGCAACTGTGTGATCGACCTGGCCAAGGTGGAGCCTCTCAATAGCATATTGAGGAAGAATATACATTTTCGCGTCGATGAAGCAACATTGATGGAGCCACCATATTAGACGTAGACGAAGTAGAAGATGCCGTGAACTGTCGCAAACTTGTCGTAGATGTAGTGAAAGATGCCGACATAGCCGAAGTAATTGCAGCAACACTTGGTAATGACCATATGTATGTGGTATTGGTTCTATCTATGATGAGCATGGTGTCATCATCCTCCCTTTCTTGAAGTGGAGTCGTTCTCGACTCCATCATATTGTCCTGCAAAATGTTAGTAGCGACAGGAAACAAAGCAACATGCATATCTTTTGCGATCAAATCAGTGGCTTGAGAATCACAATTACCCAAGCACTCCCTTTCTTGAAAACTATCATATAGATTATAAAGGCAATTAGGGGTACTTGATATGATATTGAAATTATCTAATTGATCACATTGTTGCATAGAAAATAGAGGTTTCAAATCTAAACAAATGTAAACTCTATGCACTTTATACTCTCCTTTATCATTGTGTTTGCCAACAACATGAAAAATATTTCGCGATAACCATGGCAAATCAGAATGTACAAAAATCCTCTCCTTTAAACTATTTAGATCATATAGAACATCAAATTCAATGTAACTTAAAATATTTAAAGATGATATCAATTTAGGCTCATCTTCCTCACTAGCAATGTGAATAACATGTTTATGCTCAGCATAATTGTTTTGTTCTAAAATAAAAATTTTATGTTCATTCACTAGTTGTGGCATGGATATAAGTGAAGCATTATCACACAACTCTTCTTTATCACAAGAGACAACAAGTAAATCATCTTGTAACAAAGGAATATCAGCTGGTGGTTCCACTAAAGGTTGCTCTATGACAGCATGAGTAGTGGACAATTTCAGCATATCAAAATCATTCTCACCTTGTGTAAGCACAACACCTTTTATACTACCTTCAAAGTCCTCATCAGTGGTTGTAGGTGCAACTTCAATTACCAACTCTTCACATGCGTATGGAGCAACAATGAACTCTTCTTTCTCTATGCTTTCTTCTCCACCTTTTTCTCGATGGTGCTCACTTTTCTGCAAAATGTTAGCTACAAAAGAATGTGCAACAACAGGCGCCTCAAATGAAGCTAATGATTCTTTCGAAGATTCAGCAAGTATATTTTCAGCTCTACAAGCACATTTAATCAAGTCCGAAAGAGAACTAAATGTTTTATCAACAAGAACATCCTGAATTTCATGATTAAGTCCACGTATGAATCTAAACTCGGTAGCTTCTTCACATTCTTGTAAACCACAACGCAACAAACAATTTTGCAATTCCTGATAATATTCTCTAACAGTTTTAGAACCTTGTTTTAAGCGTTGAAGTTTAGTAAGAAAATATTCAGCATCATATTCAGGAACATAATCATCTCTCATAAGTTTTTTCATGGCACTCCAAGTTTTAGGTTCTTTATCATGTCTAGATATATGCTTCCACCAATATATCGCATCTGATGTTAACGCTTTAACTGCAGCACTAATATTTTGTTTTTCAGATAAATCATACTTTGCAAATTCTTTGTCTACCGCTATCTCCCAATTAATATATGCATTAGGATCAAACTTTCCAGCAAATGGAGGCAATTCAGACTTGATTTTACCTTTTTCATCATCAGTTAATGAAGCCGTGGTGATGTTGATGTCACGATTCCTTGTGGATTGTCGTAAGTGTTTAAGGAACACGTGATCCAAAGATTGTATTCGGCGCTTGCTGCAACGGGATTGTGGCACGTCATTGTCTTCATATCGACATGGTTAGGTGAAAAACAAGAGAACAAGCACAATAATATGATCACAAATAGTATGTCCCTAATAGCTAATAGGATGTGGTTAAACAAGTCGCTCACTCTCAACCCGTTCTTTCAAGTTTTACCAATTCTTACCAAGCTTAGCGAAGGTGTCAAGCAATCGACGAGACAACACTCTGGAGATATGGTGTATCGATGCGTCACAAGTGCCTCGTTGGTAGTAGTATATGTGGAGCTGTAGGAGGTGAGCACAATCCAATGGAAAAACTTAAACCACGTTAGTCCAAAATAAGTTGAATAAGCGTTCAGCAGATCTTTGTCTTGGTCCTAGGACAAACCAGTACTAGAGACGCGAGCCGAGACACAAACGATGTCACCAACTCAACAAAACACAGCACCTAGCTAGGGAGCTCCTTCTCTTTTTTTTTCTCTTTTTTTTTCCTCTTTTTTTTTGTGCGGCTTTTTTCTTATTGCACTTGCCTTTTTTTTTCTCAAACTTTCAAAACAGGACAGCCGGGGCAGTTATATTGTTCGGAAAATTCACTCAAGAAAAGCTCCGAATTTGAGGAAGGTCTCCATGTCAAAGTTGTAGATATTTTCGTTCTCATCAATTTTCATATATGGAACAACCAATTTGGAGTTTGGAAATAGTAGATATGGGCCCCTAAATACAAGCTGTACAAAAAAAACTAAGATGAGACAGATCCAGATCCAACGCAATTTTTGGGTGCGAAGATTGCTTTTCCTGGAATTGGTACAATGGACACAGTTGTAGAGGACCTTCTTAGCTTTCCATCAAGTACAAGAACACCCAAAACGGATAAGGGAATCAAGAGATATGGCTGTTTTACCGAACTGGGATCAGATTGATCCAATTCGAATCCGACTAGAACTCGACAATTCCTAAATTTTAGCAAATTGAAGATGGCCAAATTCAGAGATCACTCCAACTAACGTTTCCTTGGATATTTCGTGCTGATTCCAGAAAGTCCAAAAACGTCAAAATCCGAGCTCAGATGGAAGACTTATGATTGGAAAACCGAATTCGTAACAGATTGGATCTCTAGACAGCCCGAAATATATTGCAAGATATCTCTATGTTGGAGGCCGAATCAGATCTCAGCTTGAAAACAAAAGTTGGAGGAGACATTCTAAGCTTTCCAAAAAGTCCAAGAAGTCCAAAATCCGACTTCGTATGAAGGAGAAACGGCCAAAACACTGAACTGGACAGCAGCGGTGGTGACGAAAAACGTGACACGAACTCGAAACTCAGGGTAAAGACTCTAAGACCAGCAACCGACTCGACGATGCAACCGTAAACTCAACAAGTGTGGACTCTGAAGCAAAAGCAAGGCTAAATTGTCTTGGACGAGGGAATTTTTTTTTTGGCAATTTTCGGACTTCTAGGTAAAACAAGATACAGAGGTAGAAATCTCTCACCGATCAACTTTGGTGCTCGATACCACTTGATAACAACAGGGTCCCGATCTTTCGATGAGAGGATAACTATCGATTGGTGGAGGAATCGGCGTTGACGGCCCGACTACAACCGTCCGGGGCGTTGCGCCTTAGCGGCCGATACACCAACTCAGAGGGTTATTGATCTCATGGTAGCGATCAAACGACCACGAAGGTCTTTGTTCTCGCAAGCAATCGAAGAACGAGCAAGAACAAGATAAATGCAATCTGAAATTGCAAATATGAATTAGGCACAAACGAGTAGGTGGGGTTCCGAAGACGAGTAATACAGGCGGTCTAACCGACACGCGCGATTTACAAGAAAAGTAACAAAGGCTAAACTTTAATCTAACAAAACCCGAGTCTAAACGATGACGGCTATTGAATTTATAAGAGGGAGATGGCTAGGAGGGATGTGCTGGACGTCCTAGGGTTTTCCTAGGGCGTCCACCACGTGGGCTTGGGCCCGATGTGCTTACAAGGCCCAGTTTGGTCCAACAGGATGACGCAGCACTTTGTTTTGATGATTCCCAACGCTCCAGGAGGAATTTTGCAATGAGACAAGATCCATTGGAAAGCTTATCTCCTAAGCTTTCCGTGAAGTGATAGAACGTCAGCGGACTTCGTATGTGGCCTGGCGCCCGTTTGAAGTTGTCTTTGCAGCAGACGGCCGAAGCTGGACTCGTGGCCAAATTGGGCTTTCTCTTGGGCCAGCCTTGGAGCGACGTGACTTGTATGACCTGAGAGAATGGACGAGGTGGAGATCGCCTTTCTTGAATCGCCGTCAAGCATGGGAGGCGGCCAAGGTGGTGGCTTAACCGATGAAGGTGATAGCGCCATGTCCAAAAGCCGAGGAGGACAGCTGTGTGATCGACTGGCCAAGGTGGATGTCGATGAAGTAACATTGATGGAGCCACCATATTAGGCGTGAGCGAAGTAGAAGATCCGTGAACTGTCGCAAACTTGTCGTAGATGTAGTGAAAGATGCTTGACATAGCCAAGTAATTGCAAAGCAACACTTGGTAATGACCATATGTATGTGGTGTTGGTTCTATCTATGATGAGCATGGTCTCATCACTCGTCCCCTCTCTCGTCTGCATCCGTGCCCTGGAGCATCCGAGCGAGGGGAAGCAGTCCAGCGACACGAAGCTTACACAAGGAGAATGCAATATTACTAATATTGCATATTGGACAGTTATGTCAAATCCGTAGGGTCGTAAAGACGCACCTGTCCACCCAGCGGTGGTCTAGCCCGCATGGGTGGCGAGGAGTGCGAGTCACGAAGATCGCCATCTCCGTGGGTGGGTCCTGCAACCGTGTGAGGGAACGGTGGGTCCGGTAGGCGACGTAGTCGACCAGCATATCCGTAGGCACGGTCTCCATTCCTGTGATGCAATGACCAAGTGAAACAATTTGTTAGTCAACTCTGTAAAGAAAACATATTCATAATTACATAAAAATGCAATGTTTACAGAAAGTTGTATTGAAACAAACATAATACTGTCAAACAATACTGCCATACATATTACACAAATTATGCATACAATTAAAAATAACATATAGAATTATCCAACATATTACATGAACGTTGCACAGAATAGAAATGACCAAATTAGTTGGTACACACTTAAATACATGTTCGCTCAATGAATACGTGAACATACAGCAAACTAAGATACATTGCAATTGACTGTATTGCAACCAATTTTCTCCTGGACCATCTATTCATTACTCAGGGGAAACTTCACGTTGTGGACATTTATTTCTCCGATAACCTTCGGCCCCGCATAGTCCGCAGTGTTGTACTCTTCCTCCTCTCTGTGACTCGTCCATCTCATTGCAAAAACGGCAAGTGTGACGACGGCCCCTCCTCCCGTGGAGTAGAGTTCTGCAAGGTATCCATGTACGGTGGTCTCCCCTATCCTCCGTGAAGTTTTTGGCGGCGAAATCGAATATATTACTGTCGGTAGCAATAATCTTTGCTTGAAGAAGTATGGAGACACATACCGCGATGCATCCAATCTGTTGGTTGCACACGCGGCCAAAACATGCGAGCAGGGGCGGCGGAGAAGCAATGGTTTGTTGCAGGAGCATATGGTGGCAAGGTCTTGTGCCCCCAGATCAACCTCATGGGCGAGCCGCATGTTTGCTCCACCATGGCCATCTTTCGATCTAATCCATATCTGATAAAGATGCCGTCCACTACCTGTGTTCAAGGCCGTGTGGTATTGCGCTTTGAAGCTTTTTTCTTCCATGTACGCTGTCATCATTGCACCGAATATTATGCCAACTCTGGAAGCTTGCAGCACGGCCTTCTCATGCCTTTCACCGAGATACCTCATGATGCCACGCATTATGCCCTCCACGATGGCTACTAAAGGGAGGGGTCGCAATCCTTTAATCACCCAGTTGTACACTTCTGCGAGGTTAGTCGTCATTACCCCGAACCTTGCACCACCCTCGTCATGCAGCAATGACCATTTCTCTCGTGGTTCTGACTCAATCCAGTGTGAGAAATACCTTATGTTCCTTCCGGATCGACGAACCAAGGCAGGGGAATCTACTTCCGGTAGCAGAGGAAGAGGTTCTATCAGCTCTGTTGTGCTTCCTCTCGCCTGCGTGCTCATCTGTCGTACGCTGCTCTTCGTGAGGTCATCGAGCACCTTCCATATTGCATCGAACTTACGCTGCTGGTTCTGCTTGCACAGACACTTGAACAAGTCCATAGTTTTCTTATTTTTAAACTGCCTGTGAAAATTTGCAGCCAGGTGGCGAGTGCACCACCTACTTCTCATGTCCGGCCAGTGGAAAGGGTGCTCAGAGTCTTCCTGCATTGTCTTTATGGCTTTGCATAGTCCTGCATGTCGGTCATGGATTAGGCACATATCAGGCCGGTCCTCCACAACTCCGCACTTCAGCTGCGTCAGGAACCATAGCCAACTCTCGTAGTTCTCACTTTCCACAAATGCAAAGGCGATAGGGAGCAGCTGATCATTTCCATCTAGGCCAACTGTCGTCATAATTGTTCCCTGATACTTTCCAGTAAGAAATGTCCCATCCGCACATAACACGGGCCTACAATGTTTCAGACCCTCCACACACACACCGAACGCAAAAAACGCCCGATTCAAAACCCTATTACCTTCCGGGTTCACCGACGGCGAGTCTTGCACAGCGACATAGGTTCCCGGGTTTCTCTCCTTGAGAAGTTGCAGCACACGCGGGAGGTTGTCATATGAGGCTTCGAAAGACCCGAATCTCATCTCCAGTGCCTTCTGTTTCACTCTCCATGCTTTTCCATAATCTATTTCATACTTAAACCGTTGTTGCACTGTCAATATTATGTACTGAACAGCCATGTCCTTCTCAACAATCTCTCTGTATAGTTTGTTTGCGATGAAAGTGGAAGTGAGATTGGGATGCTTCGCCAGGGTATTTGTTAGCACACATGTGTGGGGTTTAACGCTCGAAACTGTCCACTTCATGGCAAATCTAGACTTCTTTGCCGTGTATCTGAACATGCGATCCTCTCTCACACCGATTTGTATATCTGGATTTATTTGACTTTTCCACCTGAATGGTATTTGCATTGTCATGGACGGACCTTAATCGCATTTTGCAAAGCAGCCTTGTCGACATACATTTGCTTTGCCCGAGACTTCATCTACGTAGTAAATGCACGACGACCTATGACTATCATCGACTACAAGTTGGCTAGACTCTCCTCTGTTCCATTCTTCGGGATGCGACACCCTCTTCATGTTAAATCGTCACTTGAACTGTCATGTGCATGCTCTTCCTCCTCCATTGCCCTTTCATCGTCATGCTCCATGGCTTCGATGATATCCTCGTTAATCTCTCCAGCATCCGCAAAAAAAAATTCCACCCACCCCTTCATCCTGTTGTACATCTTCCACATCCTCGTTCCTCCCGGTGACAACTTGCGGCTCTTCATTCACCGCAGCACTGTATTATCCAAATTCTTCATCATTACCCTATCCAGAACTTGTTTCCCTAACCCGGGCTTGCACAAAGATAACTGCATAAACAGTTACGACGCCTACATCCACCAATAAATCTTGATAGACCCATCTGTGTGTTCAAATTAATCAACTGGAATTTAGGAACTTCTACACTTTTGCTCCATAGAGCCTGAATCCACACTTCATGTTCCTGTGCGTTCCACCCGAACATATTGCACATCCATAAGTAAAGTTCCTCAATTTGCAAATTTTCTAGATCAGGATGTCTAATTATTGTGCTCTTAAGTTCGCTAAGATCTATCCCATTAGGCCCTTCTCTTATGTTACCGTCACCATAATATACAGTAAACCAAAACTCTGCCATAGCTGCAATACAAAAGGAACCGTTCATTAATCCTATCAAAATCCTTTATTCCATGTGAAAAATACATGCTATCATCTAATCATCCTTATTCGCTAACAAACGTAGCACTAAACCCTAACTACAATCCCAAAATATTTTTCACTGCCAATGCTACCACTTAACCCTAAATACAATCCCTCAGTTTTTTCCGTAATCAAACTGAGACTTAAATGTATGCACAAAATATTAACCCTAATCTTCGTGTATTTTTAACTATCAACATATTTTTCATTAACGAACCTAACACTAAACCCAAATATATCAAACAAATAACTAAACCCTAATATATCAAACAAATAACTAAACCCTAATATATCAAACAAATAACTAAACCCTAATATAACTAAACAAATAACTAAACCCTAATATAACTAAACAAATAACTAAACCCTAATATATCTAACAAATAACTAAACCCTAATATATCTAACAAATAACTAAACCCTAATATATCAAACAAATAACTAAACCCTAATATATGAAACAAATAACTAAACCCTAATATATCAAATAAAATATAAACTAAACCCTAACCAGCTTTACATCTATACATATTACATACAAAATTTGCTATCCTACCATGTTTTAACAATAAAATAAACTAAATCATAATATATCAAATAATAAACTAAACCTAATATATCAAATAAAATAAAAATATGACTCACCAAATATGTGATTTTTTTTTCACCTCTTCCTCCTCTCCCCTCCCCTCCTCTCCTCTCCTCTCCCTCTCCCTCTCCCAGCACGCGGTCGTCTCCCTCTCTCTCTGCTGCTCTCCCGGTGGGAAACAAATGAGGCCCGTGGTGGGCCTCTTGTGGCAAGCAAATAATATATATGGCCAATGTCATGTCTGCATGCGGCAATGCTATTGCCGCGATGTGGTACAATGCAATAGCATTGTCAAGATCTGTAACGCGGCAATGCTATTGCATTGCATCTTAACGCGCCAATAGCTTTGCCGCGTTATGGGGCGGCGGCAATAGCATTGCCGCGTTATGGCGGCGCGGCGGAGGGGCATTTATGCATTTTCCCTAAAAAGGTGGGCATTTTCTTATTTGCGAATTTTTTTTGGGTAAATTTTTTTTTTCTGCATAAAGCATATCCACATGGCCCCCAAACCCATCGAGAATATGCTGCTTGTCTGTACGAAAGCCGATTGATCATGTGAACGCGTACATCATCTTTATTTATATCCTCCTATCAACATCTATCACACTAAAATAATGTCTGCGTATGGACCTGTGCCCTAGCTCAGAATTGCGGCAGGCTAATAGGTCCACTTGGCAGGTTAGATTGTTGCAATAGATCTGGTTGCGTTGAATGGTACGGTCAAGTTGTTTGGTTCTCTTTGTACACATCATAGTGGCATCCTTATTTTTCAAAAATAAATTACTCATGCATCATGAATATACATATTTTTAAAAAATAATTTAAATTTTATAAATGATTAAAAATGAGATGTTCCATTTTTAGGAAAAGTATTAAATACTACAATGTATTAAGATTATTTAAATTTCTAAAATAAGTAATTTAATGGAAAAAAGGTTAATAATTAATTTACTAAAACTCAAAGTAATTCGATAAATATTAGTATTCCATAATTATTCTAATGGCCCTATAAAATTTTTATAATTTCCAAAAAAATCCTTTTTCCACGCTCGGGCCCACCAACCCATCTCCTTTTTCTTTCTTTCCTTTTTGTCTTCTTCTTTCTTCTCCCTTCCTTCCTTCTTCTTCCTAGCCAACTCCCTCTACTCCTTTCTTGCACAGGGAAGCTTCCCAAAGGGGGAGACCTCCTCAATCCCTTCCTAATCTTCTTTGGGAAGTAGGGGATCACTTTTCCCCCTATTCAAACTGATCCCAAGCTGGCCAGCACCTCTCTCACCCCTATAAAACTCAGCCGAGTCTCCCCTATGGAGGCCCACTCAAGATCTACCTGAATGATTTCTGCACTAGTCCCTGGATCGGTTCACTAGTACCACCATTGCATAGCCAGATCAAAAGCATAACACGATAAAGTAACTAAATATTATAGAATGTACCGTCTTATGGTGAATAGTTTATAGTAGAGCCATTCAAGGCTAAAATTTACAACCCATCAAAGAAACTTCAGAGTTCAAGCAGAAGTCTTCAACAAAAAAAGATCCAGCGGCTATGCATCTCTGCAAGAGGCTGAGAGGAATGCCCTAAGCTTCGCCTTCAAATCTCTGCTCCTCATCTTCGAAGCAAACATACTGGTCTTCTAGGCAATCTCCATCTAAAGCGTGAGTGCGAGAGTAAGTGCACAATCAAACCGTACTTGCAAGTTAGCACCTTCCTAATGCAAATAATGATAAAGGCTACAAGCGAAGGCCGAGGTTTGTTTCTTTGCAAAATGCTAGTTTGATGTAATTATGTTAGAAGACCTATGACAACCAAATTTCATTAGGAAAGAGTGTGTTATAAGAAAGAGTTGATTTTCAAGCTATTGCAAATTGATAAACCTTCTACCATCCCATGGTACAACTAAACCAATTCTACTGGAACATCCGTTCCTAGTATTCCTTCGAACACACCCATGTTATTTCGGGATTCGAGAATCCCATTGTGGATCATTGTTTCTGGATTGTCGGTCCAGCGAACGCATGACCTAGACCACCCTCGGGTGGTGGTGCCTTGTCGTGCTTACCTCAGGTTGAAGCTTCAGCAAAAGCCTCTGCAGAGCGCTCTCCTTGGCCTCCAACCCGCACTACCGCGTGATGGTCATGCGTTGTGTTGGATGCATCCAACACTAGCTAATAACAATGGACCTCTTCCTATCCTGCTCCACAATTCTCCCTTCCGACACCCGCCATCTTATTCTGGGATTTAGCAATCCCGTTGTGAATCATACCTCCTTGGGTTTCAACCCAACGATTGTATGATCTAGACCACCCTCGATGGTGGCGCTCAGCCATGCTTACCATTGGAGTTCGTACTAGGGCCTCTACAGAGCACTCTCATGGGCCTCCACACCTGCACTACCATGTGATGGCCACGCGTTGTGTCAGACACATCCAACACGCCAACATATTCCGGGGATCCTCTCCGATCCCGTTGCTCATGGCACAAGAGCGGAAGGTCAAATCCAGAATCTAGTATCCCTCATGCCAAGTGAGCATAAGTGACTTCATCACTGGATATTATGATGGTACATCGATATAAAAGCACTTAACTATAACCTTCACTTATTAAAAATAAGATCTAAATGCCACGCAGGGCTAAATAAATAGTTCATCAGAGTATATTATTGTAACTAATAAGCGAAATAAATAAGGTAGATGTCCCATAAAGAGCCACAGGCTTCTGACTGGGAAACACATCCAGCTACTCATCTCCAGGTAGATCGTCCTCAAACAACGGAGATGATTCTTCCAATTCTTGTCTTGCTCGTTGGATTAAGCAACCCACAAACAAAGTTTGCAAGCATGAGAAAGCATGAAATTCTCAGCAGATCACACATTGTGGAATAATGCAAATCTACCACTACATGTAGGCTCATTACAAAGGATGGGATATATGGTTATTTTAAATAAATAGCATTGAACAAAGACTTAATAACATAATAGATTCAAAAGCAAGTAAATAAATCATTTGATAAATATCATTTGATCCATAAGCAATGTCACAAAGCCTAAACATAGCACAAAGCTCGGTAATCTAACCCAGAAAACCACTATTATGTTATTTGAAAAACCACCATTTGCATTTGAAAACACTATATCTTGCTCAATACAACCAAACCTTTGTTTATAACCGAGAACACGGCTATTCAAATAGTTTTTGCACTCTGCAGAGGTTGCACATCTTTACCCATAAAATACTCATATCTCAACCTCTGGCCAGGAGGGAAACATTCGTAACTCAACAGTCGCGAGACTAAATTTAAGCAAGTGATCCTCCCGATAACTATAGCACCACCCAGAGCCAAATATCTGGACCACTGGGCTATACACAGCTAGTACAGCAACATCGAATGGATAGATGGCCCACATAGCGACACATCTTCCCCCAAAGAATCTCGCATAGATGATTCCGGAATCTCACACAAATGGTACAGCCTCACTTGCCATGAGATACCACAAGCTTACATTTAGTAATTTAGCTGTTAGCCTTAACCAAAGTCAAGCTCATGGTTTGTACTACATTTGCCTAGCATGCTTTCACAAGATTAAGTTCTTAGGTTAACTAAGGCGATAATTCTTCTAGATTTACCTCTTAGCCTAGCCACACAGGTGTTGGCAATCGTTAAAATCCGAATCTTTACGCCAACATCCCGGTAAATTGGGGAAATTCAAGGTCTACTGCTCTAAAATTATTTAAACTGATAAATTTCCACAAGTTTTGGTGAGTTTCTGTCCTCAGGTACAAATGGAAAAAAAACCGGAGCCGAACTGGCAAAAAAGCCAGGCCGGTCGACCCAGCTCCTTCGGCTGATTGAGCTATGTTTTCTCCAGTGATCCAAGAAGCACAAATAGAGGCCATCTCAGCTATCCATCGACGTCGGTTTAATCAAAGGGCAGCACTTGCTTCACAAATAGATCCATAGGCCCACTTAGAAGGAGGACTTACCGGTTCCCACTGCCAAAACCGACGCAAGGGGGCAATCTACACCGTCCATAGAGCATCCCATACGAAGCAGATGGCCTGGATCAACCGAAGGTAGGCCGGCCGACTTCCCTTGGCCCGCCGACCCCCCAAGTTGCTTCCTTGGGTGCTATTTCAACTATGGAGGCTCCTACACGTGTCCCCTAACGTGTCAAGTGCTCATTGGCTCCGTGACACTATATAAAGTACCCCTCACCTCACTTATAACACACACACCACACCATTTTGGAGGAGAATCACCTTCTCACTAGCTAGAGTAGTTCTTAGTTAGTTTCGGAGTTAGAGTTCGAGTCGAGCTGAGGCTCAAGGTTCCGGAGCTGTCTTCGGGAATTCGGGTAATAGCTCTTGTATCCTTTACTTTTTCCCTGTGTAAGACTAGACCAAATTAATATAAGTTCTTTACTTTATTCGAGCTGAGCATTTACATTTCGCATTAGTTGAGAGTGTGGAGAATTACAGTCGTGTTTAAGGTTATCTGGTTCCGAGTCTAGGTTCCCTCTTGTATACTTCTTAGTATCGAACCTAGATCATCCCCTAAGGACCCGAGGGGAACTGATCGGTTCTAGTAGCAGATGTGGTGGCTGAGGCTAGATCTGACTTGGAAGGCACCTGATTCAACAGTTGTGCGGTAGGTAGTAGGTGGTAACAACACTACTATCCGGGTGGTATTAGCTCTTGCGAAGTCGGCCCTGTTAGTCTCAGACCAGTTGAGCCCAATCGAGGGTGGTCATAATCATCCGGTGTTCTTAACTGATAGCGGGTGGTAGTGAATCGGCCGAGCTCAGAGGATTTTCTTAAACATTACTATCATCTTTATTAGCTCAGACTTGGTAATCTAATTGAACTTATCTTAGGAACGTACTCGTCTCGTTGTCCTCCCAAACTAACAAGATTACCGGCTTATTTTATCTCCTGTGTGTGTCACTTTGATTATCTTGATATATCCTTATCCCCCGCTGCCTAGCTGGCTGGTAACTTAATTAATAGAGATATACTGTACAACGATAGCAATATTCTTTACCCTCGTTCTCTATGTATTTAAAACGATACCTTGGAATACTCCCGGGTGAAAACTACCGTGATATCCGTCCGCTTTCGGATTATTTTGTAGAGCGTAAGAATCGCCAACAAAGTTTTCTGGCGTCGTTGCTGGGGAACGCAGCGGTTAAAGATATCCTATTATGTAACCTCTACTAATTAATTTACCAGCCAGGTTTAGTGGGCTCACCCTGCTCTGTCTTTGTTTTTTTTTGAAACTGGCGGAACAGTGTATAACCGAATTCGACCTTCCGGAAAACTTCCACCAAAATCCAGAGTCACTTGTACGGAGAACTCGACCTCGAGTCGTGCCTCCGCAAGTCCGAGTCTCTGACCTTCCAATCCAAAAAGAAAACTCTTTCCTCTTTGCCAAAACACCATCATCTTTATCCGAGATGGCTGCTGAGAAGACCATCCTTGAGTTCTCGGCCCCATCTAGCACTAACGTCCCCACTGGTCCAACCACCAATGTGGGAGACGGAGGCTTCGAGTTAAAGCCGGCTCTTATCAACATGGTTCAGGCTAGCCCATTTTGTGGCAAGCAAACGGAGGATGCCAACACCCATCTCCAACACTTTTTCGATATTTGTAGTACTTTTACTATCAAGGGGGCACCCCTAGATGCCGTCCGGCTGCGTCTTTTCCCATTCTCATTGATTGGGAAGGCAAAGCAATGGTTCTATGCCAACAAGGATGCAGTTTCTACTTAGGAAAAGTGCTCCAACGCCTTTCTCACCAAGTATTTTCCATTGGGCAAAACCAATGCCCTTCGGAACAAGATTTCTAGTTTCCAGCAAAACACCGATGAATCCATTTCAGAAGCCTGGGAGCGACTTCAAGAGTATATACTAGCTTGCCCCCATCACGGGATGCAAGACTGGTTTATCATACAAAGTTTCTACCATGGGCTGAACTGCATGGCCCGAGAGCACCTTGATGCTGCTTCTGGTGGAGCTTTGTTCTCCCTTAGTTTGAGTGCCGCACGCACTCTCATTAAAAAAATGGTCTTAAGCCAAGGCTGGAGCGATGAACGTCTCGAGCCACGCACACAAGGAGTCCACCAAATAGACAACAGAGACATGCTTGCGGCCAAGATGGATCTTCTGATGAAGAAGCTAGAATCACCAACACCGCAGACTGTTCAGTCCCTCGAGTCTCGCATAACTTGCGAGGTCTATGGGAGTCTTGGACATTCGGGTGATAACTGCACCAAGACCTAGCCTGAAGATGTCAACTTCATCGGCAATGGATTCCGTCCACAACAACTGAACTTTATCCCTGGATGGAATTCCAAGCCCAATTTCTCCTTTGACAATTGTCAACAGGGAGGTAATGCTGGCAATTTTAATCAAAAAAGATCAACTCTAGATGATTTTATGACGGCCCGAAATAAGATAAATGGAGACATTAGTAGGAAATTTCTTGTTAATGACAAAATTTTGGAAAGCATAGACTCAAAACTAGAGGGATTTTTGAATGCCTTGCAAAACCAAATGAGTTTTAACAAAATGCTACAAACTCAAATAGCTCAATTCTGTAATTCCTACATCTACTCCGAGAAAGTTGCCGGGACAACCGGAACCACACCCAAAGGAGAATGTTAGTGTTGTCGCTACGATATCAGGAAAAATCACCCGAGACCCGTCGTATCCTAACCATGTAGGGAAGCAAGATGATACCCCCAATGAGATTACCGAGGAGAACGAGGAGACTGATGAGGCACCCTGTGAAGAGCCACCAAAATCGATGGGAGAAAGTTCAGGGACTGAAGTTAGTCCGGGTGAATTCACAGATACACCGGTCCTACCATTCCCGCGCTGTCAACGCAAACCAACTGCTGTTGTGCAATTTGGCAAGTTTGTTAAGGTAATCAAGCAACTATATGTCAACAGTCCATTGCTAGACGCAATGCAGGTGCGTACGTATGCGAGGTACCTAAAGGACATCCTCAACAACAAACACCTGTTGCCGATGGCGGAGGTCATTAAATTGGCTGAGGAATGTAGTGCGGCAATCTTGAACACTTTCCCCGAGAAGAAGAAGGATCCTGGTTATCCAACCATCTCTTGCTCCATTGGTGCACAACACTTTGATCGTGCTCTATGCGATCTTGGAGCAAGCGTTAGCATCATGCCCAAGGTAATCTATGAGAAGTTAAATCATTCTACCTTGTCTCCAACTGCCATGACCTTGTAGCTTGCGGACCAATCGGTCCGTCATCCTGTTGGGATCGCCGAGGACATACCGGTAAAAATCCAGAATTTCTTGGTACCCGTGGACTTTGTGGTCCTGGACATGGAGGTGGACGCCAAGAAGCCTCTCATTCTTGGGAGACCGTTCTTGAACACGGCAAATGCGACAATAGATGTTAGTGCGGGAGAAATCCAACTCAATATCAATGGCAAAGATGAATGCTTCAACTTCAAACCAAGGGTAGAACAATGCTCACAGGTA
Organism: Olyra latifolia; assembly: GCA_036346145.1. Taxonomy (NCBI): domain Eukaryota; kingdom Viridiplantae; phylum Streptophyta; class Magnoliopsida; order Poales; family Poaceae; genus Olyra; species Olyra latifolia. The sequence goes on along the minus strand of CM070531.1, from coordinate 11,994,883 downwards.
CTTACTTATTATGGTAAAAATCCTAAGCCTGTGCAGAAGCGAGAAGAGGCTATACCAAAACCTCAAGTGGATAGTCTCATCGCTTCAATGAAGAAAACTCTCCAACTATTGTCTGAACCAAACCAGAGACAATATTGGAGAAAACCTTCAAAGAGGAAGAAACCTCAAGAAAAGGAGCGGAAACAACTTGCGGCCGAATACTCTAATCCGCAAAAGATGGTCGACGCCATTCAAACCACTTCGAAGAAACAAGTATGGCGTAAAAAGGAAGTTCAACCAGCCACGATTTCAACTTCGATCGCGGAAAATTCTCAAGAAAATTTAGGAATGGAGACGGTCTGACTCGAGGACCACGAAAAAGTCGAGTCCTCACCATGAGGTAAACCGGAATTTATCCTTTAGTTACATGCGAAAAAGTCGAGTCCTCACAATGAGGTAAACCGGAATTTATCCTTTAGTTACATTTAATTCTTGAATTTAATTTTTGCATAATCACCCCATTTTTTTCACTTTTTACACCTGCATCCACTTTGTACAAAAAAAAATATTTGGGGCCGGCCGACCCCACCTGGGCCGACCGACCCACCAAGCCCGGCCGACCGCTACCAACCGGCCGGCCGCCCATTTTCTCTCCACCACACAAATTCCATCTCACCCAACACTCTATTTCATAGCTAGGCATCTTTTTGCATGTCTTTTTGCATTTCTGCATCATTTGGCTGCACGAACTGCGGCTATAAATTGAGATGCCGGTTGCTACGATCGATGCATCCCTCAAACGGTGATTGCATGATCTGATAACAGCTGGGGTCCCGATCTTTCGATGAGAAAGATAACTATCGATTGGTGGAGGAATCGACGTTGACGGCCCGACTACAACCGTCCAGGACGATGCGCCTTAGCGACCGATACACCAACTCCAGAGGGTTATTGATCTCGCGGGCGCGCGATCAACCTGGTGCTCTGACACCACTTGATATGCAGAAGGGGTCCCGATCTTTCGATGAGAGGGATAACTATCGATTGGTGGAGGAATCGACGTTGACGGCCCGACTACAACCGTCCAGGATGTTGCCCCTTAGCGACTGATACACCAACTCCAGAGGGCTATTGATCTCGCGGACGCGCGATCAACCTGACCACGAAGGTCTTTGTTCCTGCAAGCAATCGAAGAACGAGCAAGAACAAGATAAACGCAATCGAAAATAGCAAATATGAATTAGGCAGAAACGAATAGGTGGGGTTCCGAAGACGAGTAATACAGGCAGTCTAACCGACATGCGCGATCACAAGAAAAGTAGCAAAGGCTAAACTTTAATCTAACAAAACCTGAGTCTAAACGATGACGGCTACTGAATTTATAAGAGGGAGACGGCTAAGAGGGATGTGCTGGACATCCTAGGGTTTTTCTAGGGCGTCCACCATGTGGGCTTGGGCCTGATGTGCTTACAAGGCCCGGTTTGGCCCAACTGGATGATGCAGCACCTTGTTTTGATGATTCCTGACGCTCTAGGAGGAATTTTGCAATGAGACCAGATTCATTGGAAAGCTTATCTCCTAAGCTTTCCGTGAAGTGGTAGAACGTCAACAACGGACTTCGTATGTGGCCTGGGCGTCCGTTTGAAGTTGTGCTGCGCGCAAATGGCCGAACTGGACTCGTGGCCAAATTGGGCTTTCTCTTGGGCCAGCCATGGAGTGACATGACTTGTATGACCTGAGGGAATGGACGAGGTGGAGATACGCCTTTTTTGAATACGCCGTCAAGCATGGGAGGCGGCCAAGGTGGTGGCCGAACTGATGAAGGTGATAGCGCCATGTCCAAAAGCCGAGGAGGGCAACTGTGTGATCGACCTGGCCAAGGTGGAGGTCGATGAAGTAACATTGATGGAGCCACCATATTAGATGTAGACGAAGTAGAAGATGCCGTGAACTGTCGCAAACTTGTCGTAGATGTAGTGGAAGATACCGACATAGACAAAGTAATTGCAGCAACACTTTGTAATGACCATATGTATGCGGTGTTGGTTCTATTCATGATGAGCATGGTCTCATCATCCTCCCTTTCTTGAAGTGGAGTCGTCCTCAACTCCATCATATTATCCTGCAAAATGTTAGTAGCGACAGAAAACAAAGCAACATGCATATCTTTTGCGATCAAATCAGTGGCTTGAGAATCACAATTACCCAAGCACTCCCTTTCTTGAAAACTATCATATAGATTATAAAGGCAATTAGGGGTACTTGATATGATATTGAAATTATCTAATTGATCACATTGTTGCATTGAAAATAGAGGTTTCAAATCTGAACAAATGTAAACTCTATACACTTTATACTCTCCTTTATCATTGTGTTTGCCAACAACATGAAAAATATTTCGCGATAATCATGGCAATTCAGAATGTACAAAAATCCTCTCCTTTAAACTATTTAGATCACACAGAATATCAAATTCAATGTAACCTAAAATATTTAAAGAAGACATCAATTTAGGCTCATCTTCCTCACTAGCAATGTGAATAACATGTTTATGCTCAGCATAAGTGTTTTGTTCTAAAATAAAAGTTTCATGTTCATTCACTAGTTGTGGCATGGATATAAGTGAAGCATTATCACACAACTCTTCTTTATCACAAGAGACAACAAGTAAATCATCTTGTAACAAAGGAATATCAGCTGGTGGTTCCACTAAAGGTTACTCTATGACAGCATGAGTAGTGAACAATTTCAGCATATCAAAATCATTCTCACCTTGTGTAAGCACAACACCTTTTATATTACCTTCAAAGTCCTCATCAGTGGTTGTAGGTGCAACTTCAATTTTCAACTCTTCACATACGTATGGAGCAGCAATGAACTCTTCTTTCTCCATGCTTTCTTCTCCATCCTTTTCTTGATGGTGCTCACTTTTCTGCAAAATATTAACTACAAAGGAATGTGCAACAACAGGCGCCTCAAATGAAGCTAATGATTCTTTCGAAGATTCAGCAAGTATATTTTCAGCTCTACAAGCACATTTAATCAAGTCCGAAAGAGAACTAAATGTTTTATCAATAAGAACATCCTAAATTTCATGATTAAGTCCACGTATGAATCTAAACTCGGTAGCTTCTTCACATTCTTGTAAACCACAACGCAACATACAATTTTGCAATTCATGATAGTATTCTCTAACAGTTTTATAATCTTGTTTTAAGCGTTGAAGTTTAGTAAGCAAATATTCAGCATCATATTCAGGAACATAATCATCTCTCATAAGTTTTTTCATGGCACTCCAAGTTTTAGGTTCTTTATCATGTCTAGATATATGCTTCCACCAATATATCGCATCTGATGTTAACGCTTTAACTGCAACACTAATCTTTTGTTTTTCAGATAAATCATACTTTGCAAATTCTTTGTCTACCGCTATCTCCCAATTAATATATGCATTAGGATCAAACTTTCCAGCAAATGGAGGCAATTCAGACTTGATTTTACCTTTTTCATCATCAGTTGATGAAGCCGTGGTGATGTTGATGTCGCGAGTCCTTGGAGACCGTCGTAAGTGCTTAAGGAACACGCGATTCAAAGGTTGTATTAGGCCCTTGCTGCGAAGGAACTATGGCACGTCATTGTCCTCATATCCTGACATGGTTAGGAGAAAAACAAGAAAACAAGCACAACAATATGATCACAAAGAGTATGTCCCTAATAATTAATAGGATGTGGTTAAACAAGTCGCTCACTCTCAACCCGTTCTTTCAAGTTCTTACCAATTCTTACCAAGCTTAGCAGAAGGTGTCGGCAACCGACGAGACAACACTCCTGGAGATATGGTGTATCGATGCTGTCACAAGAGCCTGGTTGGTAGTAGTATATGTGGAGCTGTAGGAGGCTGAGCACAATCCAATGAAAAAGCTTATACCACGTTAGTCCAAAACAAGTTGAATAAACGTTCAACGCGGTACTGTGCTGGTCCTAGGACAAACCGTACTAGAGACGCGAGCCGAGACACAAACGATGTCACCAACTCAACAAAACATAGCACCTAGCTAGAGAGCTCCTTCTCTCTTTTTTTTCTTTTTTTTTTTGTGCGGCTTTTTTTTATTGCACTTGCCTTTTTTTTTTTCTCAAACTTTCAAAACAGGACAGCAAGGGCAATTATGTTGTTCAGCAAATTCACTCAAGGAAAACTCCGAATTTGAGCAAGGTCTCTATGTCAAAGTTATAGATCTTTTCGTTCTCATCAATTTTCATATATGGAACAATGAATTTGGAGTTTGGAAATAGGAGATATGGGCCCCTAAATACAAGCTGTCCAGAAAGAAATCTGAGCTGAGACAGATCAGATCCAACGCTATTTTTGGGTGCGAAGCTTGCGTTTCCTGGAATTCGTACAATGGACAAAGTTGTAGAGGATCTTCTTAGCTTTCCATCAAGTACAAGAACTCTGAAAACGGATAAGGGAATCAAGAGATATGGCTGTTTTACCGAACTGGGATCAGATTGATCCAATTTGAATTCGACTAGACCTCGAGAATTCCTAAATTTTAGGAACTTGAAGATGGCCGAATTCAGAGATGACTCCAACTAAATTTTTTTGAATATTTCGTGCTGATTCCAGAAAGTCCAAAAACGTCAAAATACGAGTTCAGATGGAAGACTTATGATTGGAAAACCGAATTCGTAACAGATTGGATCTCTAGACAGCCCGAAGTATATTGCAAGATATCTCTATATTGGAGGCTGAATCAGATCTCAGCTTGAATACCAAAGTTGGAGAAGACGTTCTAAGCTTTCCAAAAAGTCTAAGAACTCCAAAATCCGAGTTCGTATGAAGGAGAAACAGCCAAAACACTGAACTGGACAGCAGCGACGGTGACGAAAAACGTGACACGAACTCGAAACTCTAGGGTAAAGACTCTAAGACCAGCAACCGACTCGACGATGCAACCGTAAACTCAACAGGTGTGGACTATGAAGCAAAAGCAAGGCTAAACTGTCTTGGACGAGGGAAAAATTTTTTTTGGGCAATTTTCTGGACTCTAGGTAAAACAAGATACAGAAGTAGAAATCTCTCACCGATCAACCTGGTGCTCTGATACCACTTGATAACAGCTGGGGTCCCGATCTTTCGATGAGAAAGATAACTATCGATTGGTGGAGGAATCGACGTTGACGGCCCGACTACAACCGTCCAGGATGATGCGCCTTAGCGACCGATACACCAACTCCAGAGGGTTATTGATTCGCGGACGCGATCAACTCGACCACGAAGGTCTTTGTTCCCGCAAGCAATCAAGAACGAGCAAGAACAAGATAAACGCAATCGAAATTGCAAATATGAATTAGGCACAAACGAGTAGGTGGGGTTCCGAAGACGAGTAATACAGGCGGTCTAACCGACACGCGCGATTACAAGAAAAGTAGCAAAGGCTAAACTTTAATCTAACAAAACCCGAGTCTAAACGATGACGGCTACTGAATTTATAAGAGGGAGACGGCTAAGAGGGATGTGCTGGACGTCCTAGGGTTTTTCTAGGGCGTCCACCATGTGGGCTTGGGCCTGATGTGCTTACAAGGCCCGGTTTGGCCCAACTGGATGACGCAGCACCTTGTTTTGATGATTCCCGACGCTCTAGGAGGAATTTTTCAATGAGACCAGATTCATTGGAAAGCTTATCTCCTAAGCTTTCCGTGAAGTGGTAGAACGTCAACAACGGACTTCGTATGTGGCCTGGGCGTCCGTTTGAAGTTGTGCTGCGCGCAGACGGCCGAACTGGACTCGTGGCCAAATTGGGCTTTCTCTTGGGCCAGCCTTGGAGCGACGTGACTTGTATGACCTGAGGGAATGGACGAGGTGGAGATACGCCTTTCTTAAATACGCCGTCAAGCATGAGAGGCGGCCAAGGTGGTGGCCGAACTGATGAAGGTGATAGAGCCATGTCCAAAAGCCGAGGAGGGCAACTGTGTGATCGACCTGGCCAAGGTGGAGGTCGATGAAGTAACATTGATGGAGCCACCATATTAGATGTAGACGAAGTAGAAGATGCCGTGAACTGTCGCATACTTGTCGTAGATGTAGTGGAAGATGCCGACATAGCCAAAGTAATTGCAGCAACACTTTGTAATGACCATATGTATACGGTGTTGGTTCTATCCATGATGAGCATGGTCTCATCATGATCTCACAGCTTGCACTCTTGCATTTACTTGCTAATAAACTGATTAGGTTCTTACTTTATTAACTCTGGCAAAATAATATTTTGTGGAGGCAACCACTAAGTCTCACAAGGACTACTAACTATCTGGATGACTGACCAGCTGACTTTGGACTTCTAACCTTTGATTCTAGTATATATCCTTGGGTATTTGCAGTCCTAACCATTTTGCAGAAAATGTCGTGGTACGGCCGACTTGGCAAGAACATCGCCAAGGGTGCCAAAGGAGTGCACAAGCGGTTTAGTTCATCAAGCTCCGACCGAAGCTACATAGTGACTGAGGTCGTTGAGAGCTAGTCTTGTGACAATATGTCAATGGACTCTCGCCACTCCGGGTACCATGCTGGCCGGCATGCCGAATCAGATGAAGCCCACAGTGGCTCGTCCGGTCAAGGTCTCCACATACGAGTCCTCACATTCGAGGAGCAAATCATTCTCTTCAATAATCGGGAAAGGCAGACGTTCAACGCTCTCCGGAACCGCACTTTCCAACATGCCTGGTCATATGACCCGGTTCTGTTGATTAGTCTCGGTCTCCTGGATGACTTTGATGAAGCCTTTCGAGCCGTTGGATGGTCCGACTTCGCTTCAATCACGGAAAAATGTTCACGATTACTAACTCTTGAATTTTTTAGCACGCTTCGCATTCTAGATAATGGCACTAAGTTTAGCTTTAGATTCTTCAATGAAAACTTTGAATGCTCCTTGAATGATCTAACTCGCTATCTAGGCTTTTCTCTAAGATGTAAAACTGCTCCTGAAAAATTAAGAGGATTTAACCATGATGATTTTTGGCTATCCATTTCTGGTAAGGAATACACTAGCAAACCTCGCATGAATGAAATTCATAATCCTACACTTAGATTCATGCAGCGTTGGCTGGCTATGGTTGTTAACTCTAGAAGAGACTTGCGTACTGTTCGAATTGATGAGCTGCAATATCTTTATGCTATGGTTAATAGAAAACTAGTAAACCCAACTTTGAATATGATCACTCACTAGTTAGAAATGAAAAATTGGGCAGGTGATATAGACTGTACGTCTCTTATCACCTGAATCGCTGAAAACATGGGTCTTTTAGCGAATGCCCAAGTTGCCTTCCTTGATTTACCGTTTCCATAAGTGGGGAAGGATCATTTCATTCAAGGGCATATTTTGGGGAATGGCCCAAATGACTCTGCAGTTATGCTTTTCTTGGGCAGAGATGTGGAGATTCCACTGCCTAATCCAAGGCTGAATCTTTACACTACCCAGGGTCTAACTATTAACCTTGGCACAAGAGAGCCCGCCCGTCATAGTGTTTCAGGTCCCACAACCTGTAGCTGCGCACGCCGCCAACAGGAGGAGTACTATCAGCAGCATTAGCAGGAACAAGACATGTCCGAGCACAGCGAACCTTGGATGGGTCCTTCCTACCCTCACTGTTATGATCCTAGTGCTGGATGGGACCAACCTATTCCATCTACACATGGATATGGAACACAAGGGTATGATGGATGGGGAACTCACCATCACAAGCCTGGTAGCTCGAGACAACATGATGTGGGAGGTTCCCAATACCCGTATGAACAAGGTCCCACTCTGGGGCGAGCCGGGCAGTCTTTGTCTGCTTGTTACCCGTCCTACATGGAACCTTTTGCAAGGGACCTCCGCTTTGTTGGTGACCGCGAGGACACATTAGTGGACAACATCGGATGTGTCCGTGCCACTTTGGAACAACATAATAAGTACCACGAGGACACGAGAACGAGCCTCCAAGCCAACACCGACGCTATGACAGCCCAAATCGACGCTCTGTCGGCATGGTTTCGTCACATGGGTTTTGACCCTTTGGGTCAATGAGGTACGGTCTCTTCACCAACTGTTTCGCTAGATTACTGTTGCCTTGCCGTTGCTTTGTCACTACCATGCTACTGCCCTGCCTTGCTATTCTTGTTGCCTTGCCTTGCCTTATCTTGCCTTACCCGTCAAAATGCGCAGCCAATCTGTCGTAGTTGTTGCACCACCCTGCCAAAATGAGAAAAATTTGTCTAGTTAGTATAAGTTTGCTTGGTCATTATTGCTATCATAAAAAAAATTCATAAAAGTTGCATAATCTAAAAACCCCAAAAATATTTGCTTGACTTCAATAAAGTAGCATAGATTTTGAGTTTCACCCAAGGAAATGATGCAATGTTGCTCTATCATTATCTTGCAAATGTTTGGTTTACAATTTGATACTCTTCTTTAAGTTTACCATTTATTGGCATAAGTTGTGATCCTACCTTGATCCGTACTTAGTGAGAGCCAATATTTTGATCCAAGTCTAAGTTGTTGAGAATATGTTATAGCTAAGATGAGAGCTTAGTCCGCTCATTATCCTAGTAAGGAAATTTTCGGAGAATTTATTCTGAAAATGCAAAAGTATTTTGAAAGTTCCTCCATGGCTTTTCCTCCTACCAAAGCCAAATTTATACAAAAGAATTCAAATCCTATACTTTAGCCACTTATAGCTATATTGAGTTTTGTCAAAATTTGTGCCATTAAGAAGTAGTGACCCTTCAAAGCCGGTCATCTCGTTTTGCGTACCCTTTTTGCATTCTAGCCTATTCATGTCTGGCTATGCTAATCTCCAAATTGGAATTAAGCATCCATTTCGCCAGATATTCCTTCCCCAAGCAAGAATCAAACCAAAATCTTCTTTGCGCACACCTACCTGTATAGTCTGAAGTCTCCAAACTACCCAAAGCTTTCCCTCAATAAAGTTTAAAAAAAATTGAGAGGCCAAAAAGGAAAAAAAAGGGAGAGTTTAAAATTATTGCCTCTCCCAAAAGAGTTTCATAAAGAGGGAATTGCTTCAAGGAGTCAAATTAAAGAGATTGTTCCATAAACACAAGATTCGATGTGATGGACTCATTAGTACCTCACATCCATTCACTTGTGTTTTTTTTATTCCATTCACGTGAGTTCATTCTCTCCCTCACCCCTGGACATTATCCTCTAATGACCAGAATGCGAAGTGGCACGATCTTCATTAGGACCAATTTTTGACTTAGCAAAATATACAGCCTAAGTAGGCCATTCTTCCCTACCTTGAGCTCTACATAAGCCTATAGAATTTAGGGAGTAGAATGGGCCTAAGGCCTTGGTGAGGATTAAATAAAATGCCACTTGAGCGATATAAGAGTATCAATTGAGGAACTAAGTTTTGAATATCATGAAAAACTCTGAGATTTAACCTGAATAGAGAAAGGTTGGACATTGAATATCTACGTTATTCCGTCTCTCAACCACTCAAGACAAGGTGAAAATTTAAAAGCTCTGCTGGTATGAGATTAAGTTCTGGGTACACTTATACCAGTTTATGTTAACAAATAAAGAGATTGATAGCTTATATATTTAATATTTGCTGATTAATGATATTGATGCAATCCTAATCCACCGGGTCCGACTTTGAGTCCTTTGCTCGAGGACGAGCAAAAGTTCAAGTTGGGGAGGTGTGTTGGCGATCGTTAAAATCTGAATATTTACGCCAACATTTCGGTAAATTGGGGAAATTCAAGGTCTAATGCTCTAAAATTATTTAAACTAATAAATTTCCACATGTTTTGGTGAGTTTCTGTCCTCAGGTACAAATGGGAAAAAAACTAGAGCCGAACTGGCCAAAAAGCCAAGCCGGCCGACCCACCCTAGGCCAGCTAACCCAGCTCCTTCGGCCGATTGAGCTATGTTTTCTCCAGTGATCCAAGAAGCACAAATAGAGGCCATCTCAGCTATCCATCCACGTCAGTTTAATCAAAGGGCAGCACTTGCTTCACAAATGGATCCATAGGCCCACTTGGAAGAAGGTCTTACCGGTTCCCACTGCCAAAACCGACGCAAGGGGCAATCTACACCGTCCATAGAGCATCCCATACGAAGTAGATGGCCTGGATCAATCGGAGGTAGGCCGGCCGACCCCTCTTGGCCCGGCTGACCACCCAAGTTGCTTCCTTGGGTGCTACTTCAACTAAGGAGGTCCTACACGTGTCCCTAACGTGTCAAGTGCTCATTGGCTCCGTGACACTATATAAAGGACCCCTCACCTCACTTGTAACACACACATCACACCATTTTGGAGGATAATCACCTTGTCACTAGCTAGAGTAGTTCTTAGTTAGTTTGGGAGTTAGAGTTCGAGTCGAGCTGAGGCTTGAGGTTCCGGAGCTGTCTTCGGGAATTCGGGTAATAGCTTTTGTATCCTTTACTTTTTCCCTGTGTAAGACTAGAGCAAATTAATATAAGTTCTTTACTTTATTCGAGCTGAGCATTTACATTCCGCATTAGTTGAGAGTGTGGAGAATTACAGTCTTGTTTAAGGTTATCTGGTTCCGAGTCTAGGTTCCCTCTCATATACTTCTTAGTATCGAACCTAGATCGTCCCCTAAGGACCCGAGGGGAAGTGATCGGTTCTAGTAGCAGACGTGGTGTCTAAGGCTAGATCTAACTTGGAAGGCACCTGATTCTACAGTTGTGCGGTAGGTAGTAGGTGGTGACAGCACTACTATCCGGGTGGTATTAGCTCTTGCAAAGTCTGCCCTGTTAGTCTCATACTAGTTGAGACCAATCGGGGGTGGTCATAATCATTCGGTGTTCTTAACTGATAGCGGGTGGTAGTGAATCGGCCGAGCTCCGAGGATTTTCTTAAACCTTACTACTATCTTTATGAGCTCAGACTTGGTAATCTAATTGAACTTATCTTAGGAACATACTCGTCTCGTTGTCCTCCCAAACTAGCAAGATTACCGGCTTATTTTATCTCCTGTGTGTGTTACTTTGGTTATCTTGTTATATCCGTATCCCTTGCTGCCTAGCTGGCTGGTAACTTAATTAATAGAGATATACATTACAATGATAGCGATATTCTTTACCCTCATTCTTTGTGGATTAAAAACGATACCTTGGAATAATCCTGGGTGAAAACTACCGCGATATCCGTCCGCTTTCGGATTATCCTGTAGCGCGTAAGAATTGCCAACAACAGGCTCCACCGACACACAGTACCACTTGCCTTAGTCAAAACACCCAGCCAGGTTGTTATCAATTTGCAACACATGCAAACAATCACATAATTACAACATCAAAAACTTTGATGGAATTTCCATACCACCCGGGAGGGGCGCTTTGTCTGTCGGCTGAAGCCGAACCGATTCTTTCTTCAACAGCTTTATTTCCTCTAACTAAAACCAGATCTTCAAAACCAGGCGATTGGGAGCATCTAGCTCTAAAGCAGTAGAACAAAGATCATATTCAGCTTTTCTTCACTTTCAGCGCATAGAGAGACCGACTGTTGTCTTGAGAGTGAAAAGCAAGCGATAGAAAGATAGTCTCTCGCGTGAACTACTATGGTGAGATCATTAGTGAAAAAAGGACCAATGACAATCAAATCCTAATAGAGAAGGAGGAGTCAGTTTTCTTTAAAGATCCAGGTGTCAATAGGACAGGGCAATTATGCCATTCGGAAGAACTGAGGGAAAGCCTGTTATGAGTAAGTGGAGAGGAAAGATCTCCAGAGATTCTTATCTCATTCCATTCCGTTGCGCCCTGTATTTCGAGGCTGTGGGGCCCTGGATTTTAGCCCACCACTTGATCTGCACTAGTCCCTGAATCAGTACACTAGTGCACTCACATAGCCGGATCATTACATGCAAGCGGAAGTCTTAAATTACAAAAAATACATGTATTAAGCCCGGAGGCTACTAAGAGTTTACAACATGGCACATTGGCCCAAATATTCCAAATGTCCAAAAGATTAGAGTGCGGAGACCCAAAAGATGCAAAAGAGTCTCGTGCCGGCTATGCCTAAGCACTCGACTGGAGAAACGCCCTATGCCTCGCCCTGATCGTAAGCGAAGTCTTGTTCTTCATCTTCATGGCAGGCGTATTGATCCTGCTCATATTCTCCATCTAAAAGAGAATATGAATGCGAGGTCAGTGTCATCCAAACACTTGCGAGCTAGCTTCTAACCTAATGCAATTTAGTGATAAGGGATTCCCAAGGAAAGGTTGGGGCTCTTTTAGTTGCAGAAAGCAATTTTTATAAGTCAAAGCCTATGACTTAGCATATTTTAACCAAAGTTCTACTAATCAATGTCTTTCAATTTTTATTCCACGACAGTTTTCTTGTACACTGCCAAACGATCCCAAAACACGACAGTTTCAATAAACACTGCCAAACGTCTCCAAAACACCAGCCATCATCTTCCGGGTGTGGTGCACCCGTTGTGGATCTTACGCCAGCGAAGTGCCCGTTCTTCCCTAGCCGAGTTGCCACGCCCGCACTAGAGTCACGGCTCCCTGTCACGTAAGACCTAGATCACCCATCAGGATGACGACCTACTCCTGTCTTCACCTCGGACTAGGGGTTGACCCTAACGCTATCCAGCAAGCCAGCGGGCCCCTAAGTCCGCACAACCACGCGATGGCCACGCGTTGTGCAGGAACCCCAGTGGGCAGCATAAAGCTACGTGAAAACTATTCGCGCTCCGACTGGCACAGCCGATCTTGGCTGCCCAGCACCATCTCCGTGGTCCAGCCTTCCTTCAGACCATGTAGCCCAACTACATCATACCCAAGACTTAAGAGTCTAAATCATTTTATTCAACCTAACAGGCTGTCAAGGGTGATTATCAAGGCAATCATTCATAAAGTCAAAGGACAGATGATTATTTCAAGGCAATATCATCAAGGTTGAACAATTACAAATGATAGCATGGCATGATATATCATGATTAAGCAAACAGGTTTAATTACTTAAAGAGCATGCAGTTTAATACTGTAAATAAAATATTTAATAAAACTGGGATTCAATATGATCCTTTTGAATGTTAGCTCGTACTAGGGAAAGTAAACTCTCCCTAATAAAAGTAACACCTAAAGGGAAGGTTGTTGGCTCGCACTAGGGAAAATCGAGATTCTCCCTAGTAAAACTAAACATCCTTCAGGGTGGAAATTAACTCGCCTTGGTCTGGGTAGTGAGGATCGTCCTGTTGATCTTCGAAGTGTCCTTCCGGTTCCTCGGCGTCTAATAATCGGAATGAATTCGAAGAGAAATAAATAGAAGCATGATGCAAGAAATGCCTTTACCGAGTCTACCGATTTATCGAAGAGCGATAAATTCTATCCTAGTTATCGAGGAAGTTCCATGATCCTTCTATTATATAATAGTTTACAAAAGATAGCGGTTGAGTGGCTTTAAGAAGACGGTATGCAATAATGCAAGATGTTACACATAAATATCTACCCATACATTTCTTATCGTTGATCTCTTGTTATGAAAGAGTTTTGACTGTGTGGAGGACTTTAGTTATAGGTTGTATTTATTTGTACATGTGCATGTATATATATATATATATATATATATCTTAACCATGAATTTGTAAAATCTTGAGTTCAAAAAAAAAACTCTAATTGTCATTTAGTGCAGGTGATTTTAACATCTTTGGTTAGTTGGAGCAATTTTGATTAACCAACATTATGAAAATCTTTAAAAATCATGGTTATTAATTAAGCCAATAATGGATGACTAGAGATTTTATAAGTTATTTTATGAGGGTTATATTTTCTAAAATCCAGAAAGTTATTTCATGCCTCACATGAATTATCCCAGATTTTATTAGGTGTTATTTAAATATTTATTAACAGAAACCCATTTCTGCTATTTATCCTATATAGGTTAATACCCTAGGAATAAACCAATGAATTAAATCCTGGAATAATATATGGTTACTGTTCATGGTTATATTTTTATTAAATCCAGCATGGGTTCTAGTATTTATCATAAATGTTCTAGCAATTTTGGAGATGTCTAGCTATTTTTAATAAATTGAGTTTATATTATGTATTTGTTTAAATAGCTAAATCCGAGAAAAATTGGATGAACAGTAACGGGCTGGCCCGCTAACTCGCGGCCGGGTAGACCACGCCGAAGGCGTAAACCAAAAAGGCGCAACGCGCGAAGGAAGGCGCCGTCGGCTGGGGGCGCTTCCACTTAACCTGACATGTGGGCCATGGGGCCTACAAGTCAGTGACGTCAGGTTTTAACGCGCGCGGGATTTAAATCCAATGGCTCCGCGCACTCATCTTGGCATCGATCGGACGGCTGGGATTTCATCTCCCACCTCCGGGTCGCGACGGCGGAGTGACGTCATGAAACCGACGATGTCTCGGCGACGCGGCGGCGGAGTTACAGGGAGCCTTAAGGGACGATCTTGGGTGCGAGAGATTCTACGCACGTAGGCTAAGAACGTGTCGCTACGACTCTCGACGGCGGCGGCCAGCAGCGGCGGCAAGCCGAACGACGGCGGAGGAAGCCTACGGGAACTAGTGGCTGCGGCTCTATGAACCCATAGGGGCTAAACTAAGGAATGCTTGAGTGAGAGGGGAACCTAGGGATTCTTACCGAGTGCTAGGCCGAGGCAGAGGAGGCAAGGATGAAGCTGGCGACGAGGAGGCCGAAACGAGGCGGAACAAAGCACACGGCGCCAGCGAGCTCCGATGATCCTGCGGCCCAATTAACCTGGGCGAAAGACAAACGATAGTGAGGTGATGATCCATGAGCAAACGATCGGCTTGAGACTCACCGATGAGGGAGAAATCGAAAATGGCGTGAATCGATGAGCTCTAGGGTCGGTGGCGGCGGCGAGGCTCTTGCCGGCGAACCGAGGGCTCTGGGATCAATTCCTTGGGTAGGGAGCAATGCGGGATTGTGGTAGAGCTAGTGGGAGTGTGAGAAAGGCTCGGAGAGCTCGGGTTCGTGCTGGCAACGGGAGCAAGGAAACTGTCGAACGAAAAGCTAGGGCGCGGGGGTTTTAGGCTCGGCTCAGACGAGCCCATGGACCAGCGGTCACGCCAGAGTCTATGGCGGTCACGAGGGAGTCTTGCCGCCGATTGGGAGGCCTGGGTGGTCGCGTGCTCGCGAGCGGGGCTCGGATTGGCCCGGACACCCGATTGGGCGCGAACTGGCACGCGCACGGTCACGAGTTCGGTTCGGCTCTGGTCGGCACGACACAGTGCCATGGTGTGCGAAGCAGAGCCAAGGATTGGGCAAATGTGGGCGGTGCCGGAGTTGCCTTGCGCAACAGAGCCGACAGGGCGGCGTGTCAGCGCGACAAGTCAGGCGGCGGCGCTCGGCATTGGTGGTATGGTGAAGTCAGCGCAGGCGTGGGGTCTGCCGGGCTTAGGTGCCACGCACAAGCAGCCAGCGGAGGATCTTCCTGGGGAATTTGGGCACCGGCGGGCCGGGATTGGTCGGAGAGGTGAAGCTCGGCCGGGGCAGCTCAACTGCTCGGCAGAATGCTTACAAGGCAGAGAGGGAAAGGGGCTGCCCAGTGGGTCCCACCAAGGTTAATTTTGGTCAACACCAAGTCCAGGCTTTCACTGGTGTTTCAAGCTAATTTATGTCATTTTTGAGGAATTTTTAGTGGGAGTTTTAATCCATTTCATGAATATACATATATATGTCATATATGAATATGTGTATAAAGGTTTATATGTATATGTATAGGTATATTCATATATCAACATGATTTAAAGGTGTATTATGCATAATGATCTTTCAGAACATGGTTAACTCTTTCAGTCTGTCCATCGGTTTGGGGGTGGTATGCCGTACTAAAAGACAGGTTGGTTCCAAGGGCGTTATGTAACTTTTCCCAGAATAGAGAAGTAAACTGGGATCCTCGATTCGAGATTATTCTCTTTGGGACTCCATGGAGGGTGACTATCCTGGCCACATAAAGATCAGCTAGCTTGTCTCCTTTGTAAGTGGTTTTGACCGGGATGAAATGGGCCACCTTGGTCAGTCTGTCCACGACGACCCATATGGAATCACATCCGGTCCTGGTGGGGAAGACCTAAGATGAAGTCCATCGTCACATCTTCCCACTTCCATTTAGGTATCCTTAAGGGTTGCAATAATCCTGCCGGGCGTTGATGCTCGGCTTTAACCAATTGATAGGTATGGCATCTGGCCACATATTCGGCCACATCTCGCCTCAATCGGGGCCACCAAAATAGGGTTTTCAGGTCCTGGTACATTTTGGTGCACCCGGGGTGAAGGGAAAAAGAGGACTCATGGGACTCCTTTAAAATGCGATCCTTTAACACGTGGTCATGGGGAACGAAGATTCTTTGTCCCAATCGTAAGGTTCCTTGTCCATCTTCTCTAACCATGCACCCTTTATTCCTTTTTATAAGGTTTTTAATTCTTTGGGCGCTAGGGTGATTCTTTTGCAGTTCCTTGATTTGGTCGAGCAAATCCGGTCGAACTTCCAGGGTAGCTAAGTATCCGGTCTCCACCAGACTCAAGTTTAGTGCGCCCATCTCTTTTATGATCTGTTCAGAAATATCTGGTCCACTGGTTGTGTTCATAGGGGTGGCATTCTGTTGAGGAGTTAGATTACATTGCGGCTTCCGGCTGATAGCGTTAGCTACCACATTGGCCTTGCCTGGGTGGTACTGGACATTCAAGTTGTAGTCCTTGATTAACTCCAACCATATCCTTTGGCGCATGTTTAGATTGGCTTGGGTAACATGTATTTTAAACTCTTGTGATCCGTGTAGACATCACATTGCTTGCCCATCAGGTAATGTCTCCATATTTTGAGAGCATGGATAACGGCTGCGAGTTCTAGATCATGAGTTGGATAATTCTCCTCATGCTTTCTGAGTTGCTAGGAGGCATAGGCAACTACTCTTCGTTCTTGCATTAGTACACAACCCAGTCCCTGTTTCGAGGCATCGCAATATACCTCAAACCTTTTGTTGGTGTCAGGTGTTACCAACACAAGAGCGGTGGTCAATTTAATCTTAAGCTCTTGGAAGCAATCCTCACAATCTTTCGTCCAGTCCAATTTCTGTTCCTTCTTGAGTAGCTGAGTCATGGGTTTAGCAATTTTGGAGAAGCCTTCAATGAATCTCCTGTAGTATCCTGCCAATCCTAGGAACTTCTTACTTCCTTCACTGTGGTTGGGGATTTCCAGTCCATAACTGTCGCTACCTTTGAGGGATCGACTTTGATTCCCTCGGCTGAGATGATATGTCCGAGGAAACTAATGTCATCTAGCCAAAATTTGCACTTGCTGAATTTGGCATAAAGCTGGTGTTCTCGAAGCTTGTCGAGGACCAATCTTAGGTGCTTCTTATGTTCCTCATCATTTTTGGAGTATACGAAGATGTCATCGATGAACACCACGACGAACTGATCCAAGTACTCCATTAGGATCATGTTCATCATATTCATGAAATGGACTGGTGCAGTGGTAAGTCCAAAGGACATAACCAAGAATTCATACAATCCATATCTTGTGGTGAAAGTAGTCTTGGGTATATCTTCCTTTCTGACTTTAACTTGATGATACCCTGATCGAAGGTCAATCTTCGACAACCTCTTGGCTCCACGAAGTTGGTCAAACAGATCATCAATTCGAGGCAAAGGGTACTTGTTTTTGATAGTAACCGCATTGAGGGCTCAGTAGTCCACTACCAACCTACGGCTACCGTCCTTCTTATCTACGAACATAGCTGGTGATCCCCACGGGGATGAACTAGGACGAATCAATCCTTTCTGCATTAACTCTTCCAGCTGTTTCTTGAGCTCTACCAATTCCACAGGGTTCATCTTGAAATATGTCTTGTCTATAGGTGCTATGCCCGATGCCAACTCAATGGTGAATTCCATCTCTCGATCAGGTGGTAACCCGGGCAGATCTTCAGGGAATACGTCCAAATACTCCTTAACTACTAGCACTTTTGCGGGATTTTCTTCCTTTAAAAACCAGATGACTCTTCCCCATCTGAAAGGAACATCAACCTCCATATTCTCTCATATCCAACGGGCCTAACTAGTTTTACTTCTCTCCTCTCACAATCTAGCACCCCTTTATAATAGGTCAACCAGTCCATACCAATGATCACATCTATTCCCATATTGGGGATGACCATTTGGTCGAACTGAAAGCTAATCCTCACCTGGGAAATATCTATCCCTTTACATGCCCTGCTGGCTTCTAGATTTCCAACAGGAGACTTTATAACTAAGGGTTTATCCAAAGAAAAAGTTTGCTGTTCATGCTTATCCACAAAACCCTTAGATATGAATGAATGAGATGCTCCAGAATCAAATAGGACTAGGGTAGGGTGGTGACAGATTCCGAACGTACCCATAAAGACTCCTGGAGCCTCCTCGGCTTCTTCCAGGGACTTGTTGTTGAGACGTCCTTTCCCATAGGCAGGCGAAACATTACTGGCTGGAGCTGTTCCTCTTCCACGTCCGGCCGAGGGTTGGCCGTGGGGTGGGGCGATGTCAAATCATGGTTGCTGGGGCATTCCTTGTTGGGCACTCATTGGCAAATTGACCGAGCAAATGGCACCTGAAGCATGTCTTGGCTGCCTTGTCTTCAGCTGTTAGTCCAGATCGAGTGGCACCAGATGGTGGAGGAGCAGGTCTCTTTGCAGGAGGTTGGACAGGTCGACTACTACTAGCCTGGTAGGTTCGTACAGGATAGCCTTGGGTCCGCGGTGGCGGTGGCCTTGACTGGTACGTGGGGCGGTAGGGTCCAGGGCGGCTGGATCCCTATGCGACTCGTGCCTCCAGCTTGCGCTTGTGGCTAGCCTCTTCTCCTTTGAGTTCCTTCTCCAGGATGAGAGTCTTGTTCACTAGTTGATGAAAATTGGGGTGATTCAGGAGGATAAGCTTGGTACGATAGGTGGGGGCCATTCCTTCCAGAAACTTATCGACTTTCTCTTCTTCATGTGCTATGTCCTGTTGAGCATATCGTGCGAGCAGATTGAACTTGGTCAAGTACTCGTTGACCGTCATATTTCTTTGCCGTAGATTGCGGAACTCCTGCCTTTTCATCCGGAGCACTCGGCGGGGAATGTGATTTTCCCGGAATACTCTTCCAAACTCATTCCATGGTATGTTTCGGGTGGCAGCTTGTAGATTTGGAACTTCTTGTTGCTCTTCCACAACGTTCTCATCTCCTTCCTCAGGGTTGTTGGCAGCATCCTGCCCTGGTTCTTCATTATTATCAGCCTCTTGGACTCCCTCTTCCTCATTTTCGACTTCTTCGGGGGGGTTAGCAAGATAATTCTCCCACCACACTTCGGGGGGTCCTTCACGTAGTTGGGTGGCAAACAACACCCTGTCTTCGTCTGGGCAGCGGATGAGGTTCAGCTTACGGACAATAGTCCTCAACCAATCTTCTGCATCAGTGGGCTCAGTGGCATAGGTGAAGGTTGGTGGCTTGGTTCTCATAAAATGCGACAACTTAGATCCCTGGAGATGTTGAGCGGCCTGCTGTGCAGCTTGCTGGCTTTCTAGTATACCTCCAAGCATTTGGGCCTGATAAGCCATGACTTGCGCTGTGGTTGGGTTTCCGGTAGGTGGCGGGGGTAAGTTGCCACGGCCTCGACCACGGCCCCGGTTGTTAGCGGCGCCGGCACCTCGGCCTCTTGCAGCAGCACGCCCACGAGCCATCTGCATAATCTCTACTAGTTCAAATATATTGCCTATATGCATGCATGAAGTCCAAACAGCAAAATAAAAACCCGAATGTAAACACAAGTGAGGAAAAGCAAATCCATACATAGTTTGAAATTGATTAGTCTAATACAAATAGTTCATGCCGATCATCTACTATGGCATGACAAAAGTTATAGATCATCGTCTAGGCTGTGGGTAGTCTACTCCTGAGCTAGATCATCAGCTACTACTTCTAGCTTCTACTAAGGAGCTAGGCAACAAAAGTGGTACATCCAGCAACTACTGTACCCTAACGGGTACGACGCGAGTAGGTGTACGGTGGACGGTCTGCGGGGTACCTCCCCGGAGCGTAAAGGTAATCCTCCAAGGTCAACACCGAAGGAGCAGCGTCAGAAGAACTGGTAGAAGGTGCTAGAGGCTAAGGAGCCTCCAACGGAGGGTCGTGCGCGGGGAATCCCCACCAAGGCCCTGGGTGGCAGACACCTCTTCCGCGGAGTAACGCGGGAGCGTGCTCTACGGGGGTGCAGAGGTGCTGGTGGTGGTGGTCCTGGGAGTGGACCAGGGTGGTCCATCCCAGCACGAGGGTGGTGAGCCAGATCCAGTAGATCCAGCTCAGCAAGGGCCTCATCCCTCTCCCGTCTGCAGACCTGGAGGTGGCAGGAGAGGTGGTAGGCCTGGCGGTAGGAGCTACGGGCGCGGGTGTCTGCCTCTCGTAGAGAAGTACAGAGGATCTGAATCTCCTCCAAGGCTCCGCGTCGGGTGTGTCCGGCTCCGCGGTGCAGACGAACTAGGTGGAGAAGCTCTGGGTCCAGCTCCCCGTACTCGGCCCCTCCTAGGCCGGGAAGCATGTGAAGGGGAGCGTCCAGCAGGGACGCGAAGGGTCCTCCGACAAGGTCGAGGGCGTACTCCCTCTGAAGCTCCTGGATTGCCATCATAGCGACATCGCTGATGGCGAAATCCAGCTGGTCTCGGGGCACCACCATCCGGTATCGGTGTGCCACGACGTCAGGCAAGTAGTAGACCCTAACCTTGACCTCGTAGGCGAGGCGGGGTAATGTCCGTACGAGCCTCCAGAAGTACGTGGGGGCTCCCTCAAACCCTAGGTAGTCCGTCAGCTCCTGCAACACTCGGGCGTTCTCCCCTCGGGGTCCAGATGGAAACCCGAAAGTGGAACACTGATCGGCGAAACCAGCATGCGGAACCTCCATCTACAAAATAGTTTTACAAAATAAAGAGTTAGTACCTTTTTAAGCAAAAACTTGTAGAAGAACAGAATATAGCACTCTTTTAAATGAGGAGTAGTTTACGAGTAAGGAAATCTCATTTTTGTAAATTAAAATAATCTTAGGCTGTCGGCCAAGGTCTAGGGCTTCTACAGTCGTATACTCTGATACCAGCGCTGCGGGGCCCTGGATTTTAGCCCACCACATGATCTGCACTAGTCCCTGGATCAGTACACTAGTGCACACCATTTACATAGCCGGATCATTACATACAAGCGGAAGTCTTAAATTACATAAAATACCTGTATTAAGCCCGGAGGCTATTAAGAGTTTACAACACGACACATTGGCCCAAATATTACAAATGTCCAAAACATCAGAGTGCAGAGACCCAAAAGATGCAAAAGGCGTGCCGGCTATGCCTAAGCACTCGACTGGAGAGACGCCCTATGCCTCGCCCTGATCGTCAGTGAAGTCCTGTCCTTCATCTTCATGGCAGGCGTACTGATCCTGCTCATATTCTCCATTTAAAAGAGAATATGAATGCGAGGTCAGTGTTATCCAAACACTGGCGAGCTAGCTTCCAACCTAATGCAATTTAGTGATAAGGGATTCTAAAGGAAAGGTTGGGGCTCTTTTAGTTGCAGAAAGCAAGTTTTATAAGTCAAAGCCTATGACTTAGCATATTTTAACCAAAGTTCTACTAATCAATGTCTTTCAATTTTTATTCCACGACAGTTTCCTTGCACACTGCCAAACGATCCCAAACCACGACAGTTTCAATAAACACTGCCAAACGTCTACAAAACACCAGCGATCATCTTCTGGGTGTGGCGCACCCGTTGTAGATCTTACGCCAGCGAAGTGCCCGTTCTTCCCTAGCAAAGTTGCCACGCCCGCACTAGAGTCATGGCTCCCTGTCACGTAAGACCTAGATCACCCATCAGGATGACGACCTACTCCTGTCTTCACCTCGGACTAGGGCTCGACCCTAACGCTATCCAGCAAGCCAGCGGGCCCCTAAGTCCGCACTACCATGCGATGGCCACGCGTTGTGCAGGAACCCTAGTGGGCAGCATAAGGCTATGCGAAAACTACAAGGCGCTCGACCGGCACAACCGAAGCTTAGTCGCCAAAGACACCGAACTCGTGTTGTGCCGGAACCTCTTTGGGCAGCATAAAGCTACGCGAAAACTACTCGCGCTCCGACTGGCACAGCCGATCTTGGCTGCCCAGCACCATCTCCGTGTAGCCCAGCTACATCATACCCATAACCACAAACCGGAACACATCCGTGTTCCCAACCACACACTGGCATGCCAGGCCCAATATCCAGTAAACCAAGTTTGTAATGTTCATCATGTCCGGTGAATGTCGGTTCACCGTTACGAGGCGACTAAGCCTAAATTAATAATTGGACCTAAGCAATGTCTAAGCAAGATTCTAACCAAGACTTACGACTCTAAATCATTTTATTCAACCTAACAGGCTGTCAAGGGTGATTATCAAGGCAATCATTCATAAAGTCAAAAGACAGATGATTATTTCAAGGCAATATCATCAAGGTAGAACAATTACAAATGATAGCATCGCATGATATATCATGATTAAGCAAACAGGTTTAATTACTTAAAGAGCATGCAGTTTAATACTGTAAATAAAATATTTAATAAAACTGGGATTCAATATGATCCTTTTGAATGTTAACTCGTGCTAGGGAAAATAAACTCTCCCTAATAAAAGTAACACCTAAAGGGAAGGTTGTTGACTCGCACTAGGGAAAATCGAGATACTCCCTAGTAAAAGCAAACATCCTTTAGGGTGGAAATTAACTCGCCTTGGTCTGGGTAGTGAGGATCGTCCTGTTGATCTTCGAAGTGTCCTTCCGGTTCCTCGGCGTCTAATAATCGGAACGAATTCGAAGAGAAATAAATAAAAGCATCGATATACAAATAGAAGCATGATGCATGAAATGCGTTTACCGAGTCTACCGATTTATCGAAGAGCGATAAATTCTATCCTAGTTATCGAGGAAGTTCCACGATCCTTCTATTATATAATAGTTTACAAAAGATAGCGGTTGAGCGGCGTTAAGAAGACGGTATGCAATAATGCAAGATGTTACACATAAATATCTACCCATACATTTCTTATCGTTCATCTCTTGTTATAAAAGAGTTTTGACTGTGTGGAAGACTTTGTTATAGGTTGTATTTATTTGTACATGTGCATGTATATATATATTATATGATTATATATATATCTTAACCATGAATTTGTAAAATCTTGAGTTCAAAAAAAAAAATAACTCTAATTGTCATTTAGTGCAGGTGATTTTAACATCTTTGGTTAGGTGGAGCAATTTTGATTAACCAACATTATGAAAATCTTTAAAAATCATGGTTATTAATTAAACCAATAATGGATGACTAGTGATTTTCTAAGTTATTTTATGAGGGTTATATTTTCTAAAATCCAGAAAGTTATTTCATGCCTCACATGAATTATCCCAGATTTTATTAGGTGTTATTTAAATATTTATTAACAGAAACCCATTTCTGCTATTTATCCTATATAGGTTAATACCCTAGGAATAAACCAATGAATTAAATCCTGGAATAATATATGGTTACTGTTCATGGTTATATTTTTATTAAATCCAGCATGGGTTCTAGTATTTATCATAAATTTTCTAGCAATTTTGGAGATGTCTAGCTATTTTTAATAAATCGAGTTTATATTCTGTATTTGTTTAAATAGCTAAATCCAAGAAAAATCGGATGAATAGTAACGGGCTGGCCCGCTAACTCGCGGCCGGGCAGACCACGCCGAAGGCGTAAACCAAAAAGGCGCAACGCGCGAAGGAAGGCGCCGTCGGTTGGGGGCGCTTCCACTTAACCTGACATGTGGGCCATGGGGCCCACAAGTCAGCGACGTTAGGTTTTAACGCGCGCGAGATTTAAATCCAATGGCTCCGCGCACGCATCTTGGCATCGATCGGACGGCTGGGATTTCATCTCCCACCTCCGGGTCGCGACGGCGGAGTGACGTCATGGAACCGGCGATGTCTCGGCGACGCGGCGGCGGAGTTATAGGGGGCCTTAAGGGACGATCTTGGGTGCGAGAGATTCTACGCACGAAGCCCAAGAACGTGTCGCTACGACCCTCGACGGCGGCAGCCAGCAGCGGCGGCAAGCCGAACGACGGCGGAGGAAGCCTACGGGAACTAGTGGCTGCGGCTCTATGAACCCATAGGGGCTAAACTAAGGAATGCTTGAGTGAGAGGGGAACCTAGGGATTCTTACCGAGCACTAGGCCGAGGCGGAGGTGGCAAGGATCAAGCTGGCGACGAGGAGGCCGAAACGAGGTGGAACAGAGCACACGGCGCCAGCGAGCTCCGATGATCCTACGGTCCAATTAACCTGGGCGATAGACGAATGATAGTGAGGTGATGCTCCATGAGCAAACGATTGGCATGAGACTCACCAATGAGGGAGAAATCGAAAAGGGCGTGAATCGATGAGCTCCCGGGTCGGTGGCGACGGCGGGGCTCTTGCCGGCGAACCGAGGGCTCTGGGATCAATTCCTTGGGCAGGGAGCAATGCGGGATTGTGGCGGAGCTAGTGGGAGTGTGAGAAAGGCTCGGAGAGCTCGGGTTCGTGTTAGCGATGGGAGTGAGGAAACTGTCGGACAAAAAGCTCCGGCGCGGGGGTTTTAGGCTCGGCTCAGACGAGCCCATGGACCAGCGGTCACGCCAGAGTCTGTGGCAGTCGCGAGGGAGTCTTGCCGCTGATTGGGAGGCCTGGGCGGTGGCGTGTTTCGCGCGGGGCTTGATTGGCCCGGACACTGATTGGCGCGACGGCACGCCGCGACGGCCACGAAGTTCTGTTCGGCTCTGGTCGGCACGGCATAGTGCCATGGTGTGCGAGGCAGAGCTGGGGATTGGGCGAATGTGGGCGGTGCCGGAGTTGCCTTGCGCAACAGAGCCGACAGGGCGGCGTTTCAACGCGACAAGTCAGGCGGCGGCGCTCGGCATTGGTGGCACGGTCAAGTCGGCGTAGGCGTGGGGTCCGCCAGGCTTAGGCGCCACGCACAAGCAGCCAGCGGAGGATCTTCCAAGGATTTGCACGCGGCGGGATTGGCTGAGAGGTGAAGCTTTCACGGGCGGCTCAACCTCGGCAGAATGCTTACAAGGGCAGAGAGGGAAAGGGGCTGTCCAGTGGGTCCCACCAAGGTCAATTTTGGTCAACACCAAGTCCAGGCTTTCACTGGTGTTTCAAACTAATTTATGTCATTTTTGAGGAATTTTTAGTGGAAGTTTTAATCCATTTCATGAATATACATATATATGTCATATATGAATATGTGTATAAAGGTTTATATATATATGTATAGGTATATTCATATATCAACATGATTTAAAGGTGTATTATGCATAATGATCTTTATGCATAAGTATATTTTATTTGAACATTTACTTGTGTTCTTAATTCTCCCATATAACATTTATCTTAGTATATCCATATATATATTTATTTAAATGCTTGGATGAAGTTTTCTTGATTAGTTAGGTGTATATGTGTATATTTAAATATATATATTTGAGCCAAGGGAATTTTAAAGGAATTATCTGTCCTTTACCAAATTCCTTACCCCTTTTTTTTAATAACTTTGATTTATCATGGTAGGAGCACCATTTGGGTATTAATCACCTTTACCGAGTGATTTTACTGAGTTGTTTTAGTCTAAAGAAAGTTTTATAGGTTCATATGTGAATTTTGAAAGAGTGACTTTTGCAAGAATTTCTGCAACAAACCACACTAACGAGAGTGATTTTGAAAATATAAATATACCGGATTTTGGGCTGTTACAGAGGCGACCATTTCGCGCGGTTCGATCCATTTCCCGATCCGAAAAATCCGATAACGTACCTATATGAGTGGGATGTATGGTAAATCATTTGCAGTCTTTTTTGGCAGGACCTACACACGGAGGTTCGGGAAGTAGCGCATGATAGCATTCACTGGTGAAAGGACTGGCAGCAGCGAGGATCCTATTCAGGCTTCTCTTTCCTTCTTGCCTTGGCAAGGTAAACTCCCTATTGCAGCACTAGAAAGGAATGCCGCACCCACGAAGTATGGAAAGTGCCAAACATTGGAACTACCCGGGTTTTTCCCACTGAAGCTTTCTTCTTGCCAAAGAGTAGAAGCGAGATACCCGCCATCCATCTAATAGAAGTTTTTACCCTTTCGAGCTAGTTCTCGACGCCTGTGATAGAATGTGGCATTTTCGCCTTTCTCCATTCCAGGTACATTTCTCTGCTCTACTCGCTTTGTTCTCCAATGAATGGAGGTGGAATAATTTCTTGAGATAGAGAAAGCTACATCTCGCGAAGTAGATCCATTTCTTCGATCTGGTAAGTTCCGCTAACGCCTTTCTCCCTGAGTCAAAAGAGAGATTGAGTTCGAGGGAGAGGGGGGTTTTCTTGCCTCCCGAGGTTCCCCCCTCTACACAGGCCCAAGTCTCAGTAGTTACTTCTGGAGGGTGCTTATCCTGGTCCGACGGATGTATCGGAATCTGCAATAAGCCTGAGTACCCATCGAGGGTCGATCGGTATTCTATTACGAAAGAGCCTCTTCTTCCTTCATCAACTTCATCTTTCTCAGCTCAAGGTGGAATAACGAAAGGAGGGTGCGTGCGGGTTTTTGTTTCTTTTTGGATCATTGCAAGCCATTTCAAGTTGAAGTTATAAGGCTATGTCCCAGTAAGCATTTCCTCTGTTTCCTTGTTTCCCACCTCTGACCTTCCGCTATGACCAACGGTCTAACTTTTCCTTCCTAGCGGAGTTCAATACGAAAATAAAGGCACCCTGTGTTAGGAATGGCGTACGTAGTACGGGTTGTATTTCAGGTATAACTGATCAGGGTTGTTCTGAAAGCAAGTCAATTGGTGCTTTGGTATTAGGATTCCAAGCAGGTGCTCTCGATTACTATAATACGATACTTCACCAATATGGAGCAACGCATGTCTCCCTCACGTAAAAGCAACATATGCTCTTACCCTCAATTTCATATATCTCTTTAGTCAATATTAATTAAACTAAAACCAGGTAATGTGCATGTCTATGCAAAACTAAATACGACTGCCATCCCACATAGCATCATCTTAATCGAACTAAAATGATGACACATCTAGGTTAGAGAGGATAACTGATAATACAATATTTCAAAGAATGGATATAATTCAAATTGGAATAACTAAATTCCCAATAAAATAATTTAAACATAGCAATGCAATTTTATAAATCAAACACATTTTACATGCAAATAGGATCAACATGATCAAGGGCTATGTGTGACTTGCCTTGCTGTAACTCCCACTCTGGTCCTACAGCTAAATCTTCCACTAGCACCCCTTCCGAAGTACATGTTTCTACGTAAAGCAATAATAAAGAAACATCAAATAAATAAAATAATACAATAAAATATTTTGTAAAATCAAATAAAATTAATAAATAGATAATTCTCATTTTTCTTAATTATTAGAGACTTAAATGGTAATTTTCAGACTTGTGGATCAAAAGACATGAATTTTACAAGTTTTAATCAATTTATAAACTAATTAAACAATTTCAAAATTAATTTCTATTTTGAAAAGTCTATTGCCCACCACACTGACCAGTGGGCCTCACTATCAGCCACACGGCCCATCGCGATCCAAGCCCATGCAACCGGTAGCGTGCTATCCCCTCTCTTCGACATGTGGACTCCATCGACACGTGGACACCACCGCCGCCAGCCCTCTCAAACAGAATGGATCCCACCTGGATCTGGACCGCATGGCCTGAATCCATTGGTCACCATGTGACCACGTTGACACCCCGCCTTGGCGACCTTCGTGCTCTGCGGCGACCATTCCGACATGGCGACGACCTCACTGGAGTTGCCCGATTCGGCGTGTCAGTGCACCAAATCGCGCACACATGGGCTTTAAGGATAACCCTTGACCACGCGACCTCTCTGGACCCGTGACACCTCAACGGTGATCACCGGTGGTGGGCTGCGGCGGCGCGAAGTGGCGACAACACTCTGCCTAAGCCCTAAACGCATCTACTCCTCTTCCCGAGCCATATTAAGCCCAAAATCACAATCTAGAGACTACCAAGAACATCCCCGTGCCCTCGCACAGCCCTAGGACCCTTTGGTTGGTGCTGACGAGCTTTCATGGCGGCGGCGACACTAGGCCTCAATATCGACGACAATCCGGTGCCCTGCTGGCCTAACTAAGCCCACGCAGATCATCGCGGGGATGACCCATAGCTACTGACCAAGAATCAGGGACAGAGGCTTACCGACGGCGGCGGAATTCTTTGCTGAAGTTGCTCGGTCTAAAACACCCCTTCGATATTCTTAGTGACTCCGTCCCCCTCGGCCCGAGACAATGGTGACGGCGCCTTGCTCAAGCCCTCGCGCAACTCCCTAGGGATTTATATAGGGTCGGGGAACCCTAGAATGGCATGGACGCCTAGGCCCGGCTGACAACGGTGCCGCCACACTGTCTGACTCTGACGTGGGTTCAGAGACGACGGCCACGGCATCCAACGGCTGCAATCATGCCATGTCGCCCCATCCAATGGATCGGACGCACGCGTACCCCTTCGGTGAGATTACACAAATCCTATGGCCCACAATGTGCATGTGGTAAGGCCGACGACCTAGATTGAGCCACGTTGCCACTTATCCCAAAAAAGAATAAAAACCCTATTTACCTATTTATAGATTGGTTATTTAATGTTTTCTAATCATTAAAAATACTCAACCACCTCAGAAAAATCTGAGAAAATTCCCAAAATTACTTTGAAGCATCTGGAACCTAGGGGAATTTTATCAAGCACTGTTCAACAATATTTAATCTTATTAAATTATTTTAGTTCTTTATGTTAATTGGATAAATGGTTTTTTTAGGAGTTTTTGGTTATGGGAAAAAAAATCATAGAATTGATTTTCACAATTACTTAAGTTAAAACAAAATATTTGGCCTTACCAAAAATCAGGATGTTACAGGACTTCCCCTTAACAGAATGTCATCCCCGAGATTTCGGGCTAACTAAAGAATAGGTCTGCGTATTCTGCTCTCAGATCCTCCTAGTTCTCCCGCGTAGCTTCACTCACGGCATGGTTGCTCCACTGAACTCTGCAAAATCTGATAACCTTTCTATGGGTAACCTTGTCTGCCACATCCAAAATCTTGATTGGTTTCTCCTCATATGTCAAATCTTCTCGTAAATCCAAAGATTCCACTGGTGTCTGTTCCGAACATTCTCTGAGACATTTTTTTAGTTGCGATACATGGAATACATCGTGAATCCCTATCATTACCTTTAGTAATTCCAGCTTATAGGCCACTTCTCCTTTCCGTTCCAAAACCTTGAACGGACCCACGTACCTGGGTGCTAACTTTCCACGCATGTTGAATCTCTTCACACCTCTCAAAGGGGTGACCTTGAGGTAGACAAAATCTCTTGGCTCAAAACTCAATTCCCTACACCGGTTATCAGCATAACTCTTCTGGCGAGATTGAGCTGTTTTGAGTCTGTCTCTGAGCATAGCCAGCCACATGTTCTTCTGCATTCTGTACCACATCGGGCCCAAAGATAGTGCGTTCTCCTGTCTCATTCCAATTCAACGATGTTTGGCATAGCCTCCCATATAGTGCTTCAAAAGGTGACATTTGTAAGCTGGCCTAGTAACTGTTGTTATAGCTAAACTCGGCATACGGTAGACTCCTGTCCCAACTCTCTGAATAAGTTAATGCATAAGCTCTGAACATATCTTCTAGGATCTGGTTCACTCTTTCTGTCTGTCCATCGGTTTGTGGGTGATATGCGGTGCTGAATTTCAGATGAGTCCCCAACTCCTCATGTACCTGCTGCCAAAATCTTGAAGTGAATTGAGTCCCTTGATCTGATACTATCTTCTTAGGAACCCCATGTAGGCTTACTATTCTTGACATATATAGCTCATCCAATCGATCACTGGTATACGTGGTCTTTACTGGAATGAAATGTGCCACCTTGGTTAATTGGTCCACTATTACCAAAATAGAATCATAGCCTGATTGCGTCTTTGGCAATCCTGTAATGAAATCCATACCAATTTCTTCTCATTTCCATATGGGTATCTTCAATGGTTGTTGTAATCCTGCTGGCAGCTGATCTTCTGCTTTCACCTTCTGGCACACATCACCTTCTGTCTGAATTTTTCGAGACTTGAATGGTAATTTTTGGACTTCTAGATCAAAAGATATGAATTTTACAAGTTTTAATCAATTTAAAAACTAATTAAACAATTTCTAGAATTAATTTCTATTTTGAAAAGTCTATCTCACACCACACTGACCAGTGGGCCCCACTGTCAGCCTCACGGCACATGGTGAACCATGCCCATGTAGCCAGTGTGCGCTCTCCCCTTCTCTCTGACATGTGGACCCCACTGGCACGTGGACCCCACCTGTCAGCGGCTCCCCCTCAAACAGATCGGATCCTACCCAGATCTAGACTCCATGGCCTAAATCCAATGGTCATGATGCGGCCACGTCGACACCCCACCCCGACGACCTTCGTGCTCGGCAGCGACCACTCCGACGCGGCGCCGACCTCGCCGGAGTTGGCCGATTCAGTGCTTCAGTGCACCAAATCACACGCATTTGGGCTCTAAGGATAGCCCTTGATCTCGAGACCTCTCTTGACCTGTGACCACTCAACGACGATCACCGACGGCGAGCTGCAGCGGTTGGAAGCGGCAGCGACACTCTGCCTAAGCCATAAACGCATCTACGCCCCTTCCCGAGCCAAATCGAGCCAAAAATGATGATCTAGATTCTACCTGGAACCTCCCCGTGCCCTCACACAGCCCCAGGGCCCTTTGGTTGGCGCTGGGAGCTTTCATGGCGGCGGCAACGCTAGACCTCAACAGCGACAACTCTCTGGTACCCTTCTATCCTAACTAAGCCCATGCAGAGGATCATGGCGATGAACCATAGCTACAAACCAAGAATCGAGGACGAAGGCTTACCGACATTGGCGGAATTCCTTGCCGGAGTTGCTCGGTCTGAAACAGCCCCTTCGAGATTCTCGGCGACTCTGTCCCCCTTGGCTCGAGAAGATGGCGGCGGCGGCCTACTCAAGCCTCCGCGCAACTCCCCAGGGGTTTATATAGGGTCGGGGAATCCTAGAACGACACAGATGCTTAGGCCTGGCCCACGGCGGTGCTGCCACCCTGTCTGACTCTGACGCGGGTTTGGAGATGGCGGCCGGAGCATCCAACTGCTGCAATTGCGCCACGTCGCCCCATCCAACGGATTGAATGCGCGCGTACCCCTTTGTTGCAATTATACAGATCCAACAGCCCACAACACGCACACAGCATGCCCGTGGTGAGGCCAACGGCCCAGAATGGGCCACATAGCTACTTATCCCAAAAAAGATTAAAAACCCTATTTACCTATTTACAGATTGGTTGTTTAATATTTTCTAATTATTAAAAAATACTAAACCAGCTTAGAAAAATCAAAAAAAATTTCTAAAATTACTTTGAAGCATCTGGAACCTAAGGAAATTTTAACAAGCTCTAGTATAGCTCCAAGCATCTGGGCCTGATACGCCACAACTTGTGCTATGGTAGGATTTCCAGCAGGTGGCGAGGGTAAGTTGCCACGGCCTCGACCACGGCCCCGATTGTTAGCGGCGCCGGCACCTCGGCCTCTCGCGGCAGCACGCCCACGAGCCATCTGCATAATCTCTACTAATTCAAATACAATGTCTATATGCATGCTTGATGTTTATAAAAGCGAATTAAGATCCGAATGCAATCACAAGTGAAGGAAAAGCAAATCCATACATAGTTCGAAGTAGATTAAGCTAGTACAAGTAGTTCATGCCGATCATCTACTACGGCATGACATAAGCTACAGAACATCGACTAGGCTATGTGTAGACTACTCCTGAGCTACATCTACAGCTACAACTTCTAGCTTCAACAGATGAGCTAGACAACAAAAAGTAGTACTCCCTGCTACCACTACATCCTAACTCTAAATCAGGTACTCGTTATATCCTATGCCCTCTGTAACGGAAATCATTGCTGATATAGCTGCATCATTGATGACGTCTTCAAGTTGCTCATGGAGCTCCTTAGCATGCCTAGTGATAATAGGGTTTTCTCTTGCGATGTGATAGACGTGGGCTTGGACTTGCCACTTTGGATATGGGTAACCTGGCTTTAGCGCGCCGATGTACTTCACATACCCTCATGGATCTAGGATTTCCTGCTCATATTCTCCATCTAAAAGAGAATAGGAATGCGAGGTCAGTTTCGTCCAAACACCGGCGTGCTAGTTTCCAACCTAATGTATTTAGTGATAGGGTTCCAAAGGAAATGTTGGGGCTCATTTAGTTGCAGAAAGCAAGTTTTATAAACCAAAGCACTTAGCATCTTACACCAGTGAAGTGCCCATTCTTCCCTTGCCGAGTTGCCACGCTCGCACTAGAGTCACGGTTCCCTGTCACGTAAGACCTAAATCATCCATCAGGATGACGACCTACTCTGTCTTCACCTCGGACTAGGGTTGACCCCGACGCTATCCCAAGAAGCGGGCCCCTAAGTCCGCGACTACGCGCGATGGCCTCACAGCAGAACGATGGGCATGCATAAAGTTACGCGAAAATAATCGGCGCTCGCTCGCACAAATGAAGCTTGCTCGCCAAAGACACTGGAACTCACGCAGCAGAACCTCTCGGCAAAGATAAAGCTATGGGAAAACAACTGCCTCCGACGGGCACAAATGAGCTTGGTCACGCTTAGCACCATCTCTGTGATCCAGCCTTCCTTCAGACCATGTAGCCCAGCTACATCACACCCATAACCACAACCAGAACACATCCGTGTTCCAATCACACACACTGGCATGCCAGGCCCAATATCCAGTGAACCAAGTTTATAATGTTCATCATGTTCGGTGAATGTCGGTTCACCGTTCCAAGGCAACTAAGCCTGAAATTAATAATTGGACCTGAGCAATGTCTATGCAAGATTTTAACCAAGACTTAAGAGTCTAAAATTGTTTTATTCAACCTAACCAGGCTAACAAGGGTGATCTTCAAGGCAATCATTTAGAAGTGAAATGATAGATGATTTTATCAAGGCAATCATTTAGAAGTGAAATGATAGATGATTTTATCAAGGCAATATCATCATGGAAAATTAATAACAAGAAGTAAAGCATGGCATGATACATCATGATTAAACAAGTAGGCATAAATACTTAAAGAGAGCATGCAATTTGTAATTGTAAATAAAACATTTTAAGAAACTGGGATTCAATATGATCCTTTTGAATGTTAACTCATACGAGGGAAAGTGTGAACTCTCCCTAATAAAAGTAACACCTAAAAGGGAGGTTGTTAACTCGCACTAGGGAAAATCGAGATTCTCCCTAGTAAAAGCAAACACCCTTTTGGGTGGAAATTAACTCGCCTTGGTCCTGTGGGTAGTGGGGGTCTTCTGGCGGTTCTTCGAAGTGTCTTTCGGTTTCCTCGGCGTCTATTAATCTGAACAAATTTGAAGAGCAATAAATAAAAGCATCGATATGCAAATAGAAGCATGATGCATGAAATGCTATCACTGAGTCTAGCGATTTGTCGAATAGCGATAAGTTCTATCTTAGGTATCGAGGAAGTTCCATGATTCTACTATTGTATAATAATTACAGAAGATAACGGTGGTGCGGGTATTATGAAGATGATATGCGATAATGCAAAATGCTACCCTTAATAGTCTACCTATAGATTTAGGAAATAGACGTATAAAGTAAAAATAGACTTTTGTTTGAAGTATTTTCTTTATTTACTCTTCTTATCATTGATTTGTTATTATAATAAGAGTTTTTTAAATGTGTGGAAGACATAATTATAGGTTATATTTATTTGTATATTTGTATATAAATATATATATATAACTAACCATGAACTTGTATAATTTTGAGATCCAAAATACAAACCCTTACTGTCATTTAATGTTGTGAATTAACATCTTTGGTCAGGTGTAGCAATTTTGATTAACCAAATTACCAAATAATGTAATAAACCGTGGTTATTGATTAGGCCAATATATTTTTCCAAGGTCCAGAGAGTTATTTCATGTGACACATGAATTTCTCAAATTTTATTAAGTGATAATTAAATTTTTTGATTAGCAGAAACTCATTTATGCTATTTATCCTATATAGGTTAATATCCTAAGGTTAAACCAATCAAATAAATCCTAGGATAATCTTCTGTTACTATTCATGATTATATTTTTTATTAAATCAGCATAGGTTCTAGTATTTATCATAAATTTTCTAGCAATTTTGGAGATCACTAAGTATTTTTAATAAATCGATTCTGATTATTGTATTTATTTAATTAATAAAACTGGAGAAAAATCGTGTGAACAGTGCTGGGCCGGCCCGCAAAGTCACGGCTGAGTCTGCCACGTCGAACGCGTATTTTGAAGATGCGCAACGCACGAGCGAAAGCGCCAGCGGCGGAGTGCTTCCACTAATCCAGACATGTGGGACCGAGGGCCCACATGTCAGTGGCACATAGCAGCTGCGCGGGTTTATTTAAACCGGTGGGTAAGGCCGCACGGATCTTGGCGTCGATCAGATGGCTGGGACTTCATCTTCCACCCCCATGTCGCGGCGGCGAAGTGACGTCATGAAACCGGCGATGTCTCGACGATGCGGCGGCGGAGTTACAGGGAACCTCAAGGGATGATCTTGGGCGCAATGGGTTCTACGCGCGTAGCCCAAGAACGTGTCGTTACGACCCTCGTCGGCGGTGGCTAGTAACGGTGGCTAGCCGAACGACGGTAGAGGAAGCCTACGAGAACTAGTGGCTGCGGCTCTATGAGACCATAGGGGCTAAACTAAGGAGTGCATGAGTGGGAGGGGACCTAGGGATTCTTACTGAGCACTAGGCCGAGGCGGAGGAGGCAGGGATCAAGCTGGCG
Organism: Olyra latifolia; assembly: GCA_036346145.1. Lineage (NCBI taxonomy): Eukaryota > Viridiplantae > Streptophyta > Magnoliopsida > Poales > Poaceae > Olyra > Olyra latifolia. Next base: position 11,959,902 of record CM070531.1, on the reverse strand, counting down.
ACGAGGAGGCCGGAACGAGGCAGAGCAGAGCACTCGGTGCTAGAGGGTTCCGATGATCCCGCGGTCCAATTAACCTGGGCGAAAGTCGGATGATGGTGAGGTGATGCTCCATGAGCAAATGATCGGCATGGGACTCACCGATGAGCTGGGAGAAATTGAAAACGGCGTGATTTGATGAGCTTTCGGGTTTGTGGCGGTGGCGTGGCTCTTGCCGGCGAACCGAGGGCTCTGGGACCAATTCCTTGGGCAGGGAGCAATGCGGGATCGTGGCGGAGCTAGTGGGAGAGTGAGAAAGACCCGGGGAGCTCGGCCTCGGGCTGGCGACGGGAGTGAGGGAACTGTCGAGCGAAAAGCTCTGGTGCGGGGGGTTTTAGGCTTAGCTCAGACGAGTCCATGGACCAGCGGTCACGCCCGAGTCTGTGGCCGTCACGAGGGAGTCTTGTCGCTGATTGGGAGGCTTGGGCGGTGGCGTGCTCACGAACGGGGCTCGGATTGGTCCGGACACCCAATTGGGGCGACGGCAAGCGCGCGGGTCACGAAGTTGGGTTGATTCGCCGACACAAGATAGTGCCAAGGTGTACGAGGCAATGTTGGGGATTGGGCAATTGTGGGCGGTGCCGGAGTTACCTCGCGCAACCGTGCCGACCGAACGGCGTGTCAGCGCACCATGTCAGGCGGCGGTTCGGCAGTGGCAGAACGTCGTGTCCGAGCCACTATGGGAACAGCTTGGGTCGAAACGGTGCTCGCACGCAGCCAATGGGCGACCACCTGGGAGATTTTGGACATCGGTGGGACGGATTCACCGGGGAGGTGGGGGCACGGCCGGAGCAGCTCCACTGCTCGGGGAAATGCCCACAAGGGCAAAGAAAGAGATGAGACAGTCCGGTGGGTCCCACCAAGGTCAAGCTTGGTCTATATTAGATTCAAACTATAATTTAGGGTCTAAACTAATTTCAGAGATTTTTGAGGGATTTTTAGTGTGATATTCATGTATATTTTATTTGTACACTTGCTTTTATTCTTAAGTCTCTTTTATAAACATTCATATATATATACCACATACATATATATATATACCATATACATGTATATATATGAAGTTTTCCCATTTAATTGGGTGTATATATATATATGTCTACATATATATAGATATATACAAGTAAGCCTAGGGAGTTTTAAGGAATTATTTTCTTATACTTAAATCTTTTAGGTTACCCTTTTCTTTCAATATATTTTCATATTTCAAGATAGGAGTAATGTTTTGAGTATTACTCATCTATATTAGGTAACTTTAGACAGTCATTAGCCTAAAAGATTTTATAGGTCCAGACATGAATTTTAAAGAAGATCACTCTTAAAAAAAATTTTCTGCAACAAACCGTCCTTACGAGAGTGATTTTAGAAAATACAAACATACGGAATTTTGGGCTGTTACAGAATCCTCCCCCCTAAAAATAAATCTCGTCCTCGAGATTTGCTAATCTTAAGACTTGAACAATTGGGGGAATTCTTGATGCATTTTCTTCTCTGGCTCCCAAGAGAGTTGTCCTCCAGATTGATTACCCCATTGCACCTTGCATAGTCGAATCGTTTTGTTTTTGAGCTTCTTTTCCCTAGTTTCCAGGATTTGCACTAGAGGGACTTGGTATTTCAGGTTGGATTTCAAGGTGTCGGTGAGTAACGAGATTATGTCTTCTTCGGGCTTTCTCAAGCTCTTCTTGAGTTGCGATACATGAAACACCTTGTGGACTTCGCCCATTTCGGTTAGAAGATCGAGTTCGTAAGCGACTTTACCCTTGCAGGAAAGGATCTGGTACGGTCCCACATATCTTGGTGCTAGCTTTCCTTTCACTTGGAACCTACGAGTTCCCTTAAACGGAGAGACTTTAAGATAAACAAAATCTCCCACTACAAAAGACAAGTCTCTTCGACAGTGGTCGGCATAGCTTTTTTGACGTGATTTAGCGGCTAGTAATTGCTTCTTAATAATCTTGTCTTTGGCTTCAGCTTCTTCGAGATTACTCTTTCCGAATACTTGTCCTTCTCTAGACTCTGACCAATACAAAGGGGTCCTGCATCGGCGGCCTTATAGGGCTTCAAAGGGGGACATTCCTAAGCTGGCCTGAAAGCTGTTATTATAGGAGAATTCAGCATATGGCAACCATTTCTCCCAATCGGTGGAAAACTCTAAAATACACGCTCTGAGCATGTCTTCCAGGACTTGGTTGACTCTTTCGGTTTGTCCATCGGTCTGAGGATGGTAAGCCGAACTGAAAGACAAGTTGGTTCCGAGGGCGCTATGTAACTTATCCCATAACTGAGAAGTAAACTGGGATCCTCGATCCGAGATTATTCTTTTTGGGACTCCGTGGAGAGTGACTATCCTTGCCACATAGAGTTCAGCTAGCTTGTCTCCTTTGTAAGTTGTTTTAACCGGAATGATGTGGGCCACTTTGGTTAGTCTGTCCACAATGACCCATATGGAATCACATCCAGTCTTGGTGCGAGGAAGTCCTAAAATGAAGTCCATTCCATTCAGGTATCTTTAAGGGTTGCAATAGTCCTGCCGGGCGTTGATGCTCGGTTTTAACCAATTGATAGGTATGGCATCTAGCCACATACTCAGCCACGTCTCGCTTCAATCGGGGCCACCAAAATAAGGTTTTTAAGTCCTAGTACATTTTGGTGCACCCGGGGTGAAGGGAGAAAGGGGATTCATGAGATTCCCTTAGGATGCGATTCTTCAACTTCTGGTCATGGGGAACGAAGATTCTTTGTCCCAATCGCAAGGTTCCTTGTTCATCTTCCATAACCATGCACCCTCTATTCCTTTTTATAAGGTTTCTTATTTTATGGGCGCTAGGGTGATTCTTTTGTAGTTCCTTGATTTGGTCGAACAAATCCGGTTGAACTTCTAGGGTAGCTAAGTAACCGGTGTCCACTAATTCCAAGTTTAGCGCATCCATATCTTTTATGATTTGCTCAGGAACATCTGGTCCATAGGTCATATCAATAGGGGTAGCTGTATGTTGGATGGTAACATGGTTACATTGTGGCTTCCGACTAAGGGCATCAGCAACCACATTGGCCTTGCCTAGGTGGTATAGGACATTCAAGTTGTAGTCCTTGATCAACTCCAACCATCGCCTTTGGTGCATGTTTAAATTGGCTTGGGTAAACATGTATTTCAAACTCTTGTGATCTATGTAGACATCACACTGTTTACCCATCAGGTAATGTCTCCAAATTTTGAGAGCATGTATAACAGCGGCAAGCTCAAGGTCATGAGTCGGATAATTCTCCTCATGCTTTTCTGAGTTGCCGGGAGGCATAGGTAACCACCCTCCGTTCTTGCATAAGTACACAACCCAGTCCTTGCTTTGAGACATCACAATATACCTCAAACTTCTTATTGATATCAGGTGTTATCAGCACAGGAGCGGTGGTCAGTTTGGTCTTTAGCTCTTGAAAGCAGTCCTCACAAGCCTTAGTCCAGTCGAATCTCTGCTCCTTTTTCAGTAGCTGGGTCATGGGTTTGGCAATTCGGGAAAATCCTTCAATGAACCTTCTGTAGTATCCTGCCAATCCCAGAAAACTTCTTACTTCCTTTACTGTGGTTGGGGATTTCCAATCCATAACTGTCGCTACCTTGGAAGGATCGACCTTGATTCCCTCAGCAAAAATGATATGCCCTAGGAAGGTAATGTCATCAAGCCAAAATTCACACTTGCTGAATTTGGTGTAAAGCTGGTGTTCTCGGAGCTTGTCGAGGACCAATCTTAGGTGTTTCTTATGCTCCTCATCATTTTTGGAATACACTAAGATGTCGTCGATGAACACTACGACGAACTGGTCCAAGTACTCCAGTAGGATCATGTTCATCATATTCATGAAATGGGCCGGGGCGTTGGTAAGCCCAAAGGACATAACTAAAAACTCATACAGTTCATATCTTGTTGTGAAGGCAATCTTGGGTATATCTTCCTTTTTGACTTTAACTTGATGATATCCTGATCGAAGGTCAATCTTCGAAAACCTCTTGGCTCCTCGAAGTTGGTCAAACAGGTCATCAATCAGAGGCAAACGGTATTTGTTTTTAATAGTAACTGCGTTGAGGGCTCGGTAATCCACTACCAATCTTCGGCTTCCATCCTTCTTATCTACGAACATGGCTGGTGATCCCCACGGGGATGAACTGGGACGGATCAATCCCTTTTGTATTAACTCTTCCAGCTGCTTCTTGAGTTCTGCCAACTCTACAGGATTCATCCTGAAATATGTCTTGTATATTGGTGCCGTGCCTGGCGCCAACTCAATGGTGAATTCCATCTCTCGATCAGGTGGTAGCCTAGGCAGATCTTCGGGGAACACATCTAAATATTCCCGGACTACTGGCACCTTTGCAGGATTTTCTTGTCTTAGAAACCAGGTGGCTCTTCCCCATCTGAAAGGGGCATCAACCATCCAAACTCTCTCAAATCCCGGGGGCCTAACCAATTTTACTTCTCTCCCCTCACAGTCTAGGACCCCTTTGTAATAGGTCAACCAGTCCATACCAATGATCACATCTATTCCCATATTGGGAATGACCATTAGGTCGAACTGGAAGCTAATCCTCTCCTGAGAAATATCTACCCCCTACATGCCCTGTTGGCTTCTAAATCTCCACCAGGAGACTTTATAATTAGGGGCTTGTCCAAAGAAAAAGTTTGCAGTTCATGCTTATCCACAAAACCTTTAGATATGAAAGAATGAGATGCTCAAGAATCAAATAGTACTTAAGCAGGGTGGTGACAGATTCCAAACGTACCCATGAGTACTCCTGGAGCCTCCTCAGCTTCTTCAATGGAAAGATGGTTAAGACGCTCTCTCCCATAAGCTGGCGGGGCATTCCTGGCTGGAGCAGTTCCTCTTCCACGCCCTACCGGGGGTTGGCCACGAGGTGGGGTGATGTCAAATCGTGGCTGCGGGGTGTTCCTGGTTGGGCACTCATTGGCAAAGTGACTAGGCAAATGTCATCTGAAACATGTCTTAGCTGCCTTGTCTTCAGCTGATGGTCCGGGTCGAGTGGTACCGGATGGTGAAGGTGCAGGTCTCTTTGCAGGAGGTAGGGCAGGTCAACTACCACCGGCTTGGTAGGTATGTGCTGAATAGCCTTGGGTGCGCGGTGGTGGCGGCCTTGGCTGATAGGTAGGGTGTTAGGGTCCAGAGCGGCTGGATCCCTGTGCGGCTCTTGCCTCCAGCTTGCGCTTGTTGCTAGCTTCTTCTTCTTTTAGCTCCTTTTCCAGAATGAGAGCTTTATTCACCAGTTGATGAAAATTGGTGTGGTCAAGAAGGATGAGCTTAGAACGATAGGTGGGAGCCATTCCTTCCAGAAACTTGTCGATCTTTTCTTCGTCATCTGCTATGTCTTGTTGAGTATACCGAGCAAGCAGATTGAACTTGGTTAAATACTCATTGACCGTCATATTTTCTTGCCTTAGATTGCGGAACTCCTGTCTCTTCATCTTGAGCACTCCTCGGGGACTATAATTTTCCCGAAATGCTTTTTCAAATTCATCCCATGGTATGTTCCGTGTTGCAGCTTGTAGATTTGGAACTTCTTGTTGATCTTCAACTGCATTCTCATCTCCTCCCTCAGCATTATTGGCAGCATCTTGGCCTGGTTCTTCATTATTATTAGCCTCCGCTACTTCCTCTTCCTCATCTTCCACTTCATCAGGGCGGTTAGCAAGATAATTTTCCCACCACACTTCGGCGGGTCCTTCAAGTAGTTGGGTGGCAAACAACACCTGTCTTCGTCCAGGCAGCGGATAAGGTTCAGCTTACGGACAACTGTCCACAGCCAATCCTCTGCATCTGTGGGCTCAGTGGCATAGGTGAAGGTTGGGGGCTTAGTTCTCATAAAATCAGCCAACTTAGATCCCTAGCGATGTTGTGCAGCCTGCTGTGCAGCTTGCTGGCTCTCTAGTATAGCTCCAAGCATCAGGGCCTGATACGCCATAACTTGTGCCGTGGTAGGATTTCCAGCAGGTGGCGAGGGTGAGTTGCCACGGCCTCGACCACGGCCCCGATTGTTAGCAGCGCCGGCACCTCGGCCTCTAGCGGCAGCACGCCCACGAGCCATCTGCATAATCTCTACTAATTCAAATACAATGTCTATATGCATGCTTGATGTTTATAAAAGCGAATTAAGATCCGAATGCAATCACAAGTGAAGGAAAAGCAAGTCCATACATAGTTCGAAGTAGATTAAGCTAGTACAAGTAGTTCATGCCGATCATCTACTACTAAGATGACATAAGCTACTGAGAACATCGACTAGGTACGTGTGTAGACTACTCCCGAGCTACGCTTCACAGACTACAACTTCTAGCTTCAACAGATGAGCTAGACAACAAAAAGTAGTACTCCCTGCTACCACTACACCCTAACTCTAAATCAGGTACTCGTTATATCCTATGCCCTTCCGTAACGGAGATCATTGCTAATATAGCTGCATCATTGATGGCGTCTTCAAGTTGCTCATGGAGCTCCTTAGCATGCCTTGTGATAATTGGGTTTTCTCTTGCGATGTGATAGACGTGGGCTTGGACTTCCCACTTTGGATATGGGTAACTTGGCTTTAGCGCGCCGATGTACTTCACGTACCCTCGTGGATCTAGGATTTCCTTAAGTTTAGCTGAAAAATATCCAACAGGTCTTGCGGGCACTTTCTTCCATAAGTAGGTGGTTGGTTCCAGGATGTAGATAGTTTTCCATTTAGTAGCCTCCATGTACAAAATAGTTTTACAATATAGAGAGTTAGTGCTTTTTAAGCAAAACATCCAGAAGAACAAAATATAGCACCTTTTTAACTGAGGTGAAGTTTGAGAATAAGGAAATCTCCTTTTATTAGGTTAAAATAATTTAGAATAACGGCCAAGGTCTAGGGCTCCTGCAGTCGTATGCTCTGATACCAGTGCTATGGGGCCTGTCCTTTTGCCCACCACTTGATCTGCACTAGTCCCTGGATCAGTACACTAGTGCACAGCATTCACATAGCCGGTTCATTACATACAAGCGGAAGACTTAAATTACATAAAATACCTGCATTAAGCCTGAAGGCTATTAAGTGTTTACAACACGGCACATTGGCCCAAATATTCCAAATGTCCAAAAAGATCAGAGTGCAGAGATCCAAAAGATGCAAAAGGGTCTCGTGCCGGCTATGCCTAAGCACTCGACTGGAGAGACGCCCTATGCTTCGCCCTGATCGTCAGCATAATCTTGTTCATCGTCTTCATGGCAGGCGTACTGATCCGGCTCATATTCTCCATCTAAAAGAGAATATGAATGCGAGGTCAGTGTCATCCAAACACTGGCGAGCTAGTTTTCAACCTAATGCATTTAGTGATAGGGTTCCAAAGGAAAGGTTGGGGCTCATTTAGTTGCAGAAAGCAAGTTTTATAAACCAAAGCCTATGACTTAGCATAATTTAACCAAAGTTCTACTAATCAATGTTTTTCATTTTTATTCCAGACAGTTTCCTTGCACACTGCCAAACGTTTCCATTTCCCCGACAGTTTCCATGAACACTGCCAAACGTCTCCAAACACCAGCCATCATCTTCTGGGTATGGCGCACCCGTTGTGGATCTTACGCTAGCGAAGTGCCCGTTCTTCCCTAGCCGAGTTGCCACGCTTGCACTAGAGTCATAGCTCCTTGTCACGTAAGACCTAGATCATCCATCAGGATGACGACCTACTCCTGTCTTCACCTCGGACTAGGGGTTGACCCTAACGTTATCCAGCAAGCCAGCGGGCCCCTAAGTCCGCACTACCGCGCGATGGCCTCGCGTTGTGCAGGAACCCTAGTGGGCGGCATAAAGCTACGCGAAAACAACTCGCGCTTCGCCTGGCACAGCCGAGCTTGGTTGCCCAGCACACCTGGAACTCACGTTGTGCAGGAACTCCCTTGGGCAGCATAAAGCTACGCGAAAACAATTCGCGCTTCGACTGGCACAGCAGAGCTTGGCGCCCAAAGACCATCTCCGTGATCGGCCCTTCGCACTATGTAGCCCAGCTACATCACACCCATAACCACAACCAGAACACATCCGTGTTCCCAATCACACACACTGGCATGCCAGGCCCAATATCCAGTGAACCAAGTTTATAATGTCCGGTGAATGTCGGTTCACCGTTCCGAGGCAACTAAGCCTGAAATTAATAATTGGACCTGAGCAATGTCTAAGCAAGATTTTAACCAAGACTTAAGAGTCTAAAATTGTTTTATTCAACCTAACCAGGCTAACAAGGGTGATCTTCAAGGCAATTATTTAGAAGTCAATTGATAGATGATTTTATCAAGGCAATATCATCATGGAAAATTAATAACAAGAAGTAAAGCATGGCATGATACATCATGATTAAACAAGTAGGCATAAATACTTAAAGAGAGCATGCAATTTGTAATTGTAAATAAAATATTTTAAGAAACTAGGATTCAATATGATCCTTTTGAATGTTAATTCGTACTAGGGAAAGTGTGAACTCTCCCTAATAAAAGTAACACCTAAAAGGGAGGTTGTTAACTCGCACTAGGGAAAATCGAGATTCTCCCTAGTAAAAGTAAACACCCTTTAGGGTGGAAATTAACTCGCCTTGGTCCTGTGGGTAGTGGGGGTCTCCTGGCGGTTCTTCGAAGTGTCCTTCGGTTTCCTCGGCGTCTATTAATCGGAACGAATTTGAAGAGCAATAAATAAAAGCATCGATATGCAAATAAAAGCATGATGCATGAAATGCTATCACTGAGTCTAGCGATTTGTCGAATAGCGATAAGTTCTATCCTAGATATCGAGGAAGTTACATGATTCTACTATTGTATAATAATTTACAGAAGATAACGGTGGTGCGGATATTATGAAGATGATATGCGATAATGCAAAATGCTATCCTTAATAGTCTACCCATAGATTTAGGAAATAGATGTATAAAGTAAAAATAGACTTTTGTTTGAAGTATTTCCTTTATCTACTCTTCTTATCATTGATTTGTTATTATAATAAGAGTTTTTTAAATGTGTGGAAGACATAATTATAATTTATATTTATTTGTATATGTGTATATAAATATATATATATAAATATATATATATATATAACTATATATATATATATATAACTAACCATGAACTTGTATAATTTTGAGATCCAAAATACAAACCCTTACTGTCATTTAATGTTGTGAATTAACATCTTTGGTCAGGTGTAGCAATTTTGATTAACCAAATTACCAAATAATCTAATAAACCGTGGTTATTGATTAGGCCAATAATAAATGACATGTGATCATAAGTTATTTCATAAAGTTTATATTTTTCCTAGGTCCAGAGAGTTATTTCATGCGACACATGAATTTCTCAGATTTTATTAAGTGCTAATTAAATTTTTGATTAGCAGAAACTCATTTCTGCTATTTATCCTATATAGGTTAATATCCTAAGGTTAAACCAATCAAATAAATCCTAGGATAATCTTCTGTTACTATTCATGATTATATTTTTTATTAAATCAGCATAGGTTCTAGTATTTATCATAAATTTTCTAGCAATTTTGGAGATCACTAAGTATTTTTAATAAATCGATTCTGATTACTGTATTTATTTAATTCATAAAACTGGAGAAAAACCTTGTGAACAGTGCTGGCCCGGCCCACAAAGTCGCGGCCGAGTCGGCCACGCTGAAGGCGTATTTTGAAGATGCGCAACGCACGAGCGAAAGCGCCAGCGGCGGAGAGCTTCCCTAATGCTGACATGTAGGACCGAGGGCCCACATGTCAGTGGCACATAGCAGCTGCGTGGGTTTATTTAAAGCGGCGGGTAAGGCCGCACGGATCTTGGTGTCGATCGGACGGCTGGGACTTCATCTTCCACCCCCGAGTCGCGGCGGCGGAGTGACGTCATGAAACTGGCGATGTCTCGGTGACGTGGCGACGGAGTTATAGGGAACCTCAAGGGACGATCTTGGACGCAATGGGTTCTAAGCACATAGCGCAAGAACGTGTCGTTACAACCCTCGTCGGCGGCGGCCAGTAACGGCGGCAAGCCGAACGATGGCAGAGAAAGCCTACAGGAACTTGTGGCTGCGGCTCTATGAGACCATAGGGGCTAAACTAAGGAGTGCATGAGTGAGAGGGGGACCTAGGGATTCTTACCGAGCACTAGGCCAAGGCGGAGGAGGCAGGGATCGAGCTGGTGACGAGGAGGCCGGAATGAGGCGGAGTAGAGCACTCGGGGCCAGAGGGTTCCGATGATCCTACAGTCCAATTAACCTGGGCGAAAGACGGATGATGGTGAGGTGATGCTCCATGAGCAAATGATCGGCATGGGACTCACCGATGAGGGAGAAATTGAAAAGGGCGTGATTTGATGAGGTTTCGGGTCGGTGGCGGCGGCGTGGCTCTTGCTGGTGAACCGAGGGCTCTAGGACCAATTCCTTGGGCAGGGAGCAATGCGGGATCGTGGCAGAGCTAGTGGGAGTGTGAGAAAGACCCGGGGAGCTCGGGCTCGGGCTGGCGACGGGAGTGAGGGAACTGTCGGGCAAAAATCTCCGGTGCGGGGGGTTTTAGGTTCGACTCCGATGAGTCCGTGGACCAGCGGCCACGCCAGAGTCTGTGGCGGTCGCAAGGGTGTCTTGTCGCTGATTGGGAGGCTAGGGCGGTTGCGTGCTCGCGAACGGGGCTCGGATTGGTCCGCGACACCGATTAGCGCTACAAGATGTGCACGCGCGTCACGAAGTTGGGTTCGGTTCTTGTCGACGCAAGACGGTGCCAAGATGTGCGAGGCAATGTCGGGGATTGGGCAATTGTGGGCGGTGCCAAAGTTACCTCACGCAACCGAGCCGACCGAACGGCGTGTCAGCGCGCCATGTCAGGCGACAGCGCGGCAGTGGTCGAACGTCGCGTCCAAGCCGCTGTGGGACCAGATTGGGTCGAAACGGAGCGCGCACGCAGCCAATGGGCGACCACCTAGTAGATTTTGGGCAGCGACGGACCGGATTCGCCGGGGAGGTGGGGGCACGGCGGAGCAGCTCCACTGCTCGGGGAAATGCCCACAAGGGCAAAGAAAGAGATGAGACAGCCCAGTGGGTCCCACCAAGGTCAAGCTTGGTCTATATTAGATTCAAACTATAATTTAGGGTCTAAACTAATTTCGGAGATTTTTGAGGGATTTTTAGTGTGATATTCATGTATATTTTATTTGTACACTTGCTTATATTCTTAAGTCTCTTATATAGACATTCATATATACATATACATATATATATATATATATATATATATAGAGTTGGGCTATGGTGCCATGAAAGCACGGAAGACGTCGTGTTAGGCGTCTAGTTTAAAAATCCGAGACTCAAATGGCCGATCCGAACCGTCCATCTTGATCTTCTCGTTGAAATCTCTTAGATAACCAAATTTCGTATTTTTTAAATTTTTGCTATTTGTTTTGTATTTTGAAAATCACCGATCTAATTAGTTGTGAAGCGTCCAATTTGCTGATTTTTAAAAATACAAAATAAATAGCAAAAATTCAAAAAATACGAAATTTGTTCGCTTAAGAGATTTCAATGAGAAGATTAAGATGGACGTTCTTGATCGGTCATTTGAGTCTCAGATTTTCAAATTTAAGCACTAAGATCTTCCGCTTCAAGCACCATAGCCCAACTCTATATATATATATATATACACCATATACATGTATATATATATGTCTATATATATATAGATATATACAAGTAAGCCTAGGGAGTTTTAAGGAATTATTTTCTTATACTTAAATATTTTACGTTACCCTTTTCTTTCAATATATTTTGATATTTCAAGATAGGAGTAATGTTTTGAGTATTACTCATCTATATCAAGTAACTTTAGACAGTCATTCGCCTAAAAGATTTTATAGGTCCATATGTGAATTTTAAAAAGATCACTCTTAGAAAAAAAATTTCTGCAACAAATCTTCCTTACGAGAGTGATTTTAGAAAATACAAACATACAGAATTTTGGGCTGTTACATTTTGATTATGGGAAAAATCATAAAATGGATTTAAGTTAAAACCAAATATTTGGGCTTACCAAAAATCAAAATGTTATAGCTCACTGCCCCCATGTAAATAGGTCCCTGACATTCCAGTCTAGAACCTCTCTAGAGAAACAAACCAACCTTGAGTCTCAACCCAACTCAGCCATAGGCACACTTCTCGAGACCAACTGACACATCCTACCAAACCAAGCTATATCCAGTTCATAGTATAAGTATAGTATTTTTAGTGGTGAGCTAGTGTTCATCACTATGGGGTGTTTATCCAACAATCGACAATTACACCTAAGCATGTCTAAGCAAGTTTTACCTAAGGACAGAGAGTCCAAATGTTTAATTGTTTTAGTTGGTTTACAAAGGATAAGACCATCAAAGCAGTCTTGGCATGATATTTTAGACAATCATGTCATGGTAATAGAAAGTATCAAGGGTTATGGCATGTGTATAACATGATTAACAAGCTAGGTATTAAATTCATATTTCATGCAATTTCTTAATTAAATTAACATAATTTTAATAAAAACTAGGTAAGATATGAACTAGGGATGTTAACTCGACTTGTCCTATGGCTTGGGGTCTTCTTCAGTGTCCTAGAACCTTCCTTCTGGATCCTCAACGTCTACTCGAGTATAAAAACCAAACATAAATATACAATTAAAATATGATGCATGGATGCATGAGGAATAATCTATATCGAAGCTAGGGTTTATAGGTCATCAACTAACGTGAATGAGTATGCCCTAGTTTTTCATAGTTACTATTTTCCTTACTGAAAAACTAATTTGGAAATTAATTATAGAATTTAAATATTAACATAAAAGCATTTAGGGCTCTTAATTTACATTGCAAACTTTATTAAGGTAAAGGTGGATTACATATTTTTATTAATTTGTTTCTGAGTTAAAAAGGTTCTTGTAAAATTTTGGTAGTTTGTAGAGTCCACTAGGTATTTTAAATAAATCAGTTTAATTAACAACCATTTAATTCCATAAGGAAAAAGGTTTTAAATACAACTAATAACTGTGCATTGAATAGGGGTTATGTTGAAAATGTTGAAATAATTTTATTAAATCCCAGTCTATATCTAAAGTGTTTTGGAATTTATCATGATTTATGGAAATAAATTAATAATATGTAAAATAGGAAGATTAATTCTTTAAATAGGAAAATAAGGCTTCTGGATTTGTACAGAAGACATAAATGCTTTACTGTTCAATGTTATAATTTTATTAGATCCAGCATGTCATCTAGTAATTATCACAATTTTTCCAATATTTTAAGAATTGAAATTATATTTGTGAGACCATGTGGGGCTCTCATGTTTTGTGATGAGTATATTTGATTTGATTTGGTTGATGAGTTTGTCTATGAGACTTGATTTAAGCTGGTTCGGGCTCCTTTGATAAACTGCAATAGATTTTATTTTTGAGATCTTCCCGTACTCAGAAAATTAAGTGTCATATATGAAAATTGTAGCGAATTTCATGACGCACCTTTTTCGTTTTGACAACTATTTCATTTGAGTAACCAAACAATTCATAAAAAATCAGGAAGTATTTTCTGTACTTAATCTAGGGGGTTTTTCGTTAGCCCCTTTTGAAATTACTTGAGATATCTTAATTTTCACTTATCCAATATTGAGTGTGTGTGTGTTTTGAACAAACCCCGGACCAAGTATGTCGATGCTTGGGTCTGGTTCATCTCTACTATATAAAAGTAGCTTGTGGTGAGTAATGTTGAATGGTGGTTCATTTTTAACTAGACCATTTTGTTTCTATCTACTTTAATCAATTACCCACATATACCCTGTCCTGGCCTCCACCGTGTGTTTGAATTCAAACAGTACTCGGGCTCTCTATCACCGCGCATCCTCGCCTCCGCCCAATCCCTGCCTCCTCACCGCCTCGCCGCGACCGATCCGCGTGACTGGCCCTCAAACCAATCCACGCGCACGTCGTCTCCACCGCGGCTCCCACGCGCGGACTCCGCCTGCTCACCTCCGCCGCGCCTCCCTCCCCTCCCCCAGTCGCCTCGCCGCCGCCTCCCTCCTCCTCACCTCCGCCGCGCCTCCCTCCCCTCCCTCAGTCGCCTCGCCGCCGTCTCCCTCCTTCTCACCTCCGCCGCGCCTCCCTCCCCTCCCCCAGTCGCCTCGCCGCCGCCTCCTCCTCCTCTCCTCCGCCGCCGTCTTCCTCCTCCTCGCCTCCGCCTCCCTCCTCACCTCCGCCGCCGCCTCCCTCCTCACCTCCGCCTCCCCCAGCCGCCTCGTCGCGCCTCCCTCCTCCTCACCTCCACCTCCCCAGCCGCCTCGCCGCCGCCGCCTCCTCCTCCTCACCTCCGCCGCGCCTCCCTCCCCCCCAGTCGCCTCGCCGCCGCCTCCTCCTCCTCACCTCCGCCGCCGCCTCCCTCCTCTTCACCTCCGCCGCTGCCTCCCTCCTCCTCACCTCCGCCTCCCCCAGCCGCCTCGCCGCCGCCTTCCTCCTCCTCACCTCCGCAGCCGCCAGCCGCTTCCACCAGGTACGCCCCTTCTCCTTCCCTACCACCCCACCTCTCCGCATTGCCGCTCCCCTCCTCATCTCCCTCGCGCTCTGGTGGCAGGAGGCCAAGTCGGCTGCGGCGGCGCAGGCGCCCGGATCCAAGCCTTTCCCCGTCGACTCCTTCAGGTACGCCCGGCGGCTAATTTTGCGTAGTTTTGGATGCTTGCATCGAGGATTTAGGTGGTCGTGCGATTGAGGCTTTTAGGGGTTAGAGGTTTTGGGTTGCGGTAGCTTGTGAATTGACTAGGAGACGCATGCAAGGCTGGCCTCTCACCCATCATACATGATTAGCCCTGATGGGAACTGAACTCACTTGGTTTCGTTCAGGAATGCGTTGATTGGGCTGCCAGTGTTGATGCCGGGACGTGTTTTTTCAGTGGTGGTGTTGGATTTGGCATCCCAGTTGTGGTGAATTACTGAGATCATGAGCAATTCCATTTATGTAAAGGAAACAAATGGATAGTTGGCTGTAGTAGCCTTGCGTCTATACTCTGTTGAATATAAGGTTGGTTTGCTGTGGAGTGTGGACTAATTGTGTATGCTAGGGACTTAGGTTCTTAGATTTCATTTAAGGTGTAGGGTGTTTTTCCTAATGCTTTCAGGTTAACTTTGTCGAGTACCAAAGAATGTGAATTTAGTGATATGACAGTTCACTCTCTGTCTGTTGATGATGCTTGCTCAGATTTCGTAGTGGTACTTCGGTCTGTTTGAGCTAATGTTCACGTGTTTTTATGTGCTGTTCATTTTCAGACTAGGAATACCGTCGCGATCAAGAAAATCCGGTTGGGGAAGCACAAGGAAGGTGTGAACTTCACTGCATTGAGGGAAATTAAACTGCTGAAGGAGCTGAAAGATCCTAATATTATAGAGCTAATCGAATGCCTGGAGCTGGCCGATGATAGGCCTGTGGCATCAAGCACGCACCAGTACTGTCTGCTCAACACGAGTGAAATATCAGCTCCTCAATCCCAGGGCCTTCCCTGCATTGATTGGCCCTGGTTGCATGGAGGGTTTGTGTTTCCTCAATCAAACTTTAATCCCCAGATTAGCATAGTGCTGCCAAATGAACCCATCCTATATATTATTTATTTCTGGAATGCACATATATGCGAATTTCTGGCATTACATTTTCTTTATTTCTCTAGAATCTTGAGTCATATGACTGGAGGTTTTTACTGTTGGCTTCATGCTTCTTGTTGTGAAGACCCATATTCTGAAGCTGTCTGATCTGAACTTGCCAATTAAACATGCTCCTATATGTTAGTTCAACAAGAAATTTAACTGTTAGAAAAGTAAAGGTATTAATCGAAGGGGAGGAAAGTAACTAAGATAATTGCAGGATGAATACTTTACCAGCCTTTACAAAATCTGTCATTGTATAATGTGGCTCTCCCTTGACACCTTCTAGACTCGAAATTGCAATTGAGATCCTAGCTTGGGCTTTACCTTTTTTTTCCCTGAATTTAAATAGATAACAAGCAAAACATAGCTATCATGGTCCGAAATAGTACACAAATTCAGGGCTTAGATCAATGTTTGGTTTTCATTAATTTTTACTTGCTATGTTGAAGGCACATACTTTAACTTGCTATGTTGTACGGTGTTTTATTTCTATTATACTTCTGCAGGAGCATTGTCTAAAAGTTTGGGAGAATTTCACGAGGCCATACAAGTGTAGATCACTGCACGATCACGCCAGTTCAGCTTATGTATGTGCATACCAAATTCGGTGATTAGAGTTTTAGCAACCACGTGCAAGGTAGCATGTCTGAGTACACGCACTACCACGTGTACCTTGGACATGGATGTTCTCAAATATAGCCGAATTGTCATGTTTTAATTGGTGTATGTGTATGTGTCATGAGTTGATTGTGTATGTGCCAAATTGTCATGTATGGGTGCTATGTGTATCTTTTATAACATGTGATGGTCATCAAATCAATATTTTTGTTTCAACTCGGTGACTTTAATCTGCTGATCAAATATAGCCAAGTTGTTATTTTTAATTGGTGTATGTGTATGTGTCATGAGTTGATTGTGTATATACCAAATTGTCATTTATGGGTGCTATGTGTATCTTTTATAACATGTGAAGGTCATCATATCAATATTTTTGTTTCAACTCGGTGACTTTAATCTGCTAATCAAATATAGCCAAATTTTATGTGTATGTGTCATGAGTTGATTGTGTATGTACCAAATTGTCATGTATGGGTGCTATATGTATCTTTCATAACATGTAAAGGTCATTATCTCAATATTTTTGTTTCAATTCGGTGACTTCAATCTGCTGATTAATTTTATGGCCGCTTCAACATGTTAAATATATACTAGGGTTCCATGGGTTTTATGCCACCAGCTTAGATATAAATCAATTTATAAATTTTGTGTTGTTTGCCCAGTACGGTGGAATATGGATGTGCTTCTAAGTAGTAGAGATATGCCGATACCAACAATCTATTAGGACATGGTAAAAATATACAATTATTTTACCAAGAATCACTTAGGATGTGGTAAAAGAACACAACTATTTCAAATGCTTTCACTTAGTACTTCTTATTCTATATGTATTGCATTGAAACTATACCAAATATTTATTGTTTTTTCCTTGAAGGGCATCTTCAAATATGTATTTGAATCCTACTTATCAGTCCAAAAAAGGAAAAGAAGGTTAATTTGCTATCTATTCCAAGTTTATACAATTTATTTATTTACAAATCTTAATTCTAACCAACTCGTCCTTCTATTTTGGTAGCACACTACAAGATAACCCATTACTCCTGCGGTACAACTGCTTGGGAAACAAATAATTAAAAGCGGTACTACATACAAGAATAAAATTTTAGTTCCAAAGCAGAAGGACTGCTTTTAAAGGATACTTTAGCAGCTAGTCGACCGCTTGCAATGACCTATTTATTTGCGGTCAGCACTACCGCTTTGAAAAGTAATTCAATACAATTCCACTGCTTTCAATGTGAAAATGGCGCGTGCGCAAAAAACATTTGGTGCGCAACGCGCGCATGTGGGGTTATTACGCGCGGGTTGGAAAAATTTTCGCTTAAGTCACGCTAGCTAGGTTTCGTGTATCCCCATTTACACCAAGAGCAGGCCACGAGATCCCCAAATCCACCAAATCCCCCAAATCCAAACATATCCCCAAATATCCCAAATCCACCGTATCCTCCTCAAATCTGACTGCAACTTGAATCCCTATTGCCATGGCTTTCTCGATCCGGCCCTAGCAATGGGGGACGGTTTGAGCGATGATAGTAGCTAGCATGAGGAGTGGTCGTCTTTGGTGGTTTCTTTGCGATGTGCCGATCGCGCTTGGGGATGACTAATCGAGCGCGGCGGCGGCGAATCGAGCAATGCGGTGTAGTCTGCCACTGAAGCGGCTGACGAATCAAGCACAACCACGGTGTAGAAGCGTAGCAATGATGATTAATCGGCGGCGACGAATCAAGCGTGGCGACTCCGCGCAGCGAGGCGGTGCCTACTGAAGCGACAATAGAAGTGGTGCGTTGAGCCTAGCAAAGAATTGTTCCTCTGCGCCATCGGGTGGGGCAGCAACTCTCTGCATCTGTGTAGTGCCTTCAGCAGCAACATAACGAGCAAGGGCACCAAAATTAGCAGCAGCGACTTGTGAAAAAAAAACTAGCAGCAGCGACAGCTTATACTACTGGCTTCCAAAGGCTGCAGCTCTTCCCTAAAGGTACAAGAAGAAGCCCCTCTTTTATTTACTGCCTTTTTGTGTTTAAAATTTTATAATCAAATGTTGATGGAGCTGCTAATCTGTTTTTCATACCGATTGTAATAGCTATTCATTTTGCATTGGAAAGTTGGCATGCTTAGGCCTTGTTCTTTTCTGGTGTAGAGTAAAGTTTTAGTAAATTTTGAGGACACTTGAAAAGAGGTATAAAAAACTGAAAACATAATTTAAATTTTTTTGGGGGATCTTTGAGAGAGCTACTACATGTCTAAAAAAAATGTTACAAATTATTATAACATATAGGCTATATAAAAATAACAAAATTTCCTAAAACTCTATTCTACTATATTGTACACTAGAAAGAACAAGGCCTTAGTTAACAATATAACATTTGTTTGATGCGTTGGATAAAAATGTAACATTGACCATATGAAATACTAATCAAGATGCAGCAATGATTATATTCTAAAAATGTAGGCACTCTAAGCAGTATGTGGAGGGTGTAAAAATCTTCGTAGAATTATATCCATAAGTAGCAATTGACCAACTATGGGCAATAATACATATAGGGTCAACTTGTGTGTCTGAAGGAATAGGCTTGACTAGAAGCGTTGCAACCGTCCTTGCCTCCCACCTTTCATCGAAGTGGCAGCGACCTTCTTCATCCCGTCATTAAGGTACACCAGTGATCGAAGACTCTCTTTGCCTACATGTTTTATTGCCTAAATTTGTTTATTGAACTGCTACTTTGGGTTTGATATATGTTGTAGTTCAATCTGCACCGTTCATTTTGCATTGGACAATCATCATGAG
The DNA here is from genome assembly GCA_036346145.1 of Olyra latifolia. Lineage (NCBI taxonomy): Eukaryota > Viridiplantae > Streptophyta > Magnoliopsida > Poales > Poaceae > Olyra > Olyra latifolia. Next base: position 11,940,768 of record CM070531.1, on the reverse strand, counting down.
CATGACTAAGGATTGGATGAGTGAGCCTAGGTATAAGTTAACAACTTATCAGTAAATTTAATATAAATATATGTTGTTAACTAAGTGTGCATAATATAATTAATGACAAAATTGTAGGCACTCAAAGAAGTATCTGGATGGTGTAAAAAGTTTCTTAGAATTTGCTTTTACAAATTCAGCAAAAGGAAATCAAATTCGATGCCCATGCAAGAAGTGTGTGAATAGCACTTGGTATATAACAACAGTTGTCCATGAACACTTGATATGTGAAGGATTTTTAGAAGGGTACACCACATGGATTTGTCATGGAGAGAAAACTTTAGCCCATGAACAACAAAGGGAGCCCACATTAGAACCTGAAACTTATTTAGAAATGGAGCAAGAGCTAGATGATGAGATGACAGAAATGCTTGATGACATAGGATATGGTTTCCAAAATGGTAGTGATGGTGATCGTGATTTAGGGGGTCTGAATGAAGATGTTGAGGCTTTTTATAACTTAGCAAACGATGCTAGCCAACCACTATATCCTAGGTGTAAATTTACAAAGTTACAGTTTGTAGTGAGACTTCTTCACACTAAGTTCTTTGGTGGATGGACCAATAATAGTTTTGATACTCTTTTAAAATTACTTAATGAGGCTTTTCCAAAAGACACTTCACTACCAAAAAACTTTAATGAAGCTAAGAAGATGGTGAGCTGCCTTGGATTAGGTTACGAAAATATCCATGCATGCAAATATGATTGTGTACTTTTTTGGAAAGAGAATGCTAAAATAGATGCTTGTCTAAAATGTGGTACTTCTAGATGGAAGCTAGAAAAAAAGAGTCCTGATGGAAAGAGAGTGCATAGGGTTCCCCATAAAGTTCTTCGACATTTTCCATTAAAGAAAAGACTTCAAAGGTACTATATGTCAAGAAAATTGGCAAGTGATATGAGGTACCATATGGAAGGACTTCCAAAGGATGGGCTAATGCGTCATCCAGCAGATTCAACTCTATGGAAGGATTTTGACAATAAGTATCCAGAGTTTAGTTCTGATTGTCGTAATGTTAGGCTTGCTCTAGCTACTGATGGTATGAATCCTTTTAGAAATTTAAGTTCAACACATAGCACGTGGCCTGTTGTCTTAATTCCAAATAACTTGCCGCCATGGATGTGCATGAAGCAACCAAATTTTATTTTGTCATTGCTTATCCTTGGTCCTAAATGTGTTGGAAAGGACATGGATGTATACTTTCAACCTTTGATCGACGTTCTATCAGTTAGTTGGAAGGAAGGTTTCAGAACTTATGATGCAGCAACCGGTGAATGGTTCCAACTACGAGCCGCGTTGTTGTCAACAATTACTGATTACCCAGGCCTTGGATATGTATCTGGACAAGTTACTTCTGGAGAGGTTGGGTGTGTTTGTTGCCATGCAGAGACAAGTTCCATTTATCTAAAGAAAGGTAGAAAACATTGCTTCATGGGGCATCGTCGATTCTTGCATGCTGAGCATGAATTTAGATGTGATGCCAACTGTTTTGATGGTACAGTAGATTTTAGGGAAGCACCCATTCCACTTTCTGGACATGATGTTCTGGAACAAACAAAAGACATTATCAATAGTTTTGGCAAAGATCCAACGGGAAAAAAGCTGCCACGAAAACGCAAGCGTAAGGATGGTGAACCAAAATCTATTTGGAATAGAAAACCTATTTGGTTAGAATTGCCATACTGGAAAGATGTTATGAAGCGGCATAATCTTGATGTAATGCATATTGAAAAAAATGTGTGTGACAATATTGTAAACACAATGTTTGATATTGATAAAAAAACTAAGGACAACTTAAACTCTAGATTGGATTTGGAAGCACTTGGTTTGAAGAAGGAACTTCACCCTATTCCGGTGGGTGATAAATTTTATTTGCCTCCTGCATGTTACACGATGAGCTCGACAGACAAGAAAATAGTTTTTTAAATGTTGAAAGGTGTTAAATTTCCAGATGGATATGCAGCTGATTTCAGAAGTTGTGTAAATGTTGATGAGAGGAAATTGGTTGGCCTAAAATCTCATGATTGCCATGTCCTATTAGAACACTTGCTCCCATTGGCTGTTAGAAAAATCTTACCTGATAATGTAAGTGCAGCACTAATTCGTGTTAGCAACTTTTTCAAGAAAATGTTCTGTCCAGTTATTCGGGTGAGTGATATGGAGTACCTAGAATCTGAAATCGCGGAGACATTGTGCGTTCTTGAGAAGATCTTTCCACCATCTTTTTTTGATGTGATGGTGCATCTTATGGTGCATCTACCATCGGAGGCAAAAATTGCTGGGCCTGTCCAATATCGCAACATGTATCCTATTGAAAGGTATTTTTGTATTATTGGAGTGTTAATTATCCTAATATTTTTTTACTATACTAATATGAAACTAATATATTTAAAATGTTGTATAGATTTTGGTTAAGGTTGAAGGATATGTTGAACAAGAAGTCATCCGGAAGGTTCAATTGCTGAAAATTACATTTTTGATGAGAGTATGACGTTTTGCTCTCGCTACTTGCATGGTTGTGAGACCAGATTCAATCGTCAACATAGAAACGATGATGGCCATGGCTCGGACGTAAAGAATGGATCCTTCTTTAACACCGGTCGTGGATTAGTTGGCAAATGCACAATTACACTTGACCACAAAAATTGGATTCAGGCTCATAGATATGTCTTAACTAATTATGACCACATTGATCCATATGTGTCGTATGTACTCAAAACCAATTTCAAAAAATCCTTAATATTATTTATACCACATATGAGTATCATCTTACCTAGATTATGTATGCAGGAAACATTTGGAGTATCTTTCTTCAATTGGTCATCATAGAAAACACGAGAGAGAGCGTATACACCACGCAACATTCCATGAGTGGTTTAGGTTGCACGTAAGTCAACATATGACCATTTGAATTATTAACACACCATACTTATGTTATTAAATTTATGAATAACTATGCTACTAATGATAATAGGTGAATGTATTATTAGCACAACACGAAGACATCTTGGAGGATATCGTGTGTTGGCTAGTGAGCCTTTATGGTTGCAACAAAGTACAATAGTTATGCAATGAATGGTTATAGTTTCCACACAAAAAGTTATGATGAGGGTAGACCTGTTCAAAATAGTGGAGTGGCTCTTATAGCGAAAACTAATAGTTTTTCCAGTTCTCTGAGATGAAAATCCGAAGCGAGAGATGTTACTTACTATGGTGTGATATGAGAGATACTTGAGTTAGATTATCATCGGAAGGGTAACATCGTTTTGTTTAAATGTGATTGGGTTGATGTTCGTCAAAAGAATAAGTATGTAAAAACTGATGGATTTGGAATTACCACGGTGAACTTTAACTATTTATTCAACACTGGGGAGAAGCTATCTGATGAACCATACATTTTAGCATCGCAAGCAACTCAAGTCTATTATGTTCAAGATCCTCTTGATAAAGATTGGCATGTTGTCCTTCAATCAAGACCTAGAGACATATATGACATGTCAGCAGTGGAAGAAATTGCAGAAGAAGCAGAAGTTGATATTACTCATGAAATACCTGATTTGAACATTGATGTGGACAGACAATTAAGTGTCTCTGGAGATAGAATTAACTGTGAAAGGCAAGATATAGATGGCATAATTGTTGGTGAATTGAATCCTAAAATAGGGAAGTAAGATACTTTATTTACTTTGACTTTGTTTACCTTATGTTTTTTGTTGATCATGATATCACTTCTACATGTTGATATGTGCTAACAATGGATTTGAAATTTTAGCTCACCAATTGAATATGAATATATGCAGCAAAAAGGATGGAAGACGAAGAAGGAAGAAATGATGGTTCTTCTGCCAACGAGTACGAGAAGGAAAGAAGAACAAGAATTGCAAGGAATAATGAGGCATTGAAGGCAGCTGGGATTCAACTACCTACTAATATTATGGCTGCACTAGGTGCCAACAAAAAAAGGTTAGTAGTATATGATCTGCATTTGTTGTTATTTGATCCATTATACATTTTTTTTACCTAAGCTAGTGTGTATACCTCATTGCATGTGATTCAATGTAGACTACCACATATGCTATCAATGGTAGGCACAGATCCATCCCACAAGGCCGTGAAGAGCCTCCTCGGCTACGAAAGCAGAGTTTCAACAGCAATGAAAGAATCAATGATGAAGGTCCTCCTCAACAACGAATTAAGTGCACTCACATCAACAATGAAGAGCAAGATTATTTAAATCAAGACCCTAATTATGTTGTTCATGATGAAGATATAGAACACCACGATGATGAAGATGAAACACTAAATGCAGGTAACAATTTTAATGTTTGTAGCATTGTGCAATTTTAGTAGTTTGGTTAACATGTAGCATATTGGTTATAGAGCCAACAAAGAAAAGGAAGGGTCGAGGCCACACTGTGAAACATGACATTTGGATGAGGAAGGAAAATGATCCAAAAATTCATGTTCAATGCAATGGTAAGAATCAACCTATTGGAGACAAAGCTGCACCACTATCCAATTTTATATCAACTATTTGTGAGGTCAGGGATACCTCTATCTTCTCCAAGTTGGTTTGAAGTTGACCCGAAAAAGAAAGCTGATCTTTGGGAGATTGTGCAGGTTAATATACTATGTCAAATCCATGTTACTTATGCCTATTTAGCTTTGATATAATTATTGTTCATTAATTTCCTACAGTTATTTTTCCATGTGGCACCTGAACTTCAAGAATGGGTGATGAAACAAGCTGCGATGCGATGGAGAAATTTCAAATGTGAGATAAAGAAATCATATTTCACTCCAAATCAAGAGTTATCTAATAAGGAACTTTTTGAAATTGCTATTGATAAGAGAGTTCCCAAAGCTGATTGGATTTGGCTTGTATGTCATTGGAGAACACATGAAAGCGAGGTATAAATGTCTCTTTAATTATTTGGCTTTTGCTGATTTGATACATCATACCTCTTCAATTATCTGTCAAAACCATAGGCCCTGAGTGAAATGGGAAAGGCAAACTCTGCAAAGATGACTATGACTCACACCACAGGAAGCAAAAGCCTTGCTCGAGTTGCAGATGAATGTGTACATATATATCAAACCTCTAGAAATAAACATTCTTCTGACTCCTAATGAACCTTGATTTATTGTTTTGTAGTTCAAAGAGTATGGCTACATGCCAGCTAGACATGAAGTATTTATCAAAGCACATACCCGTAAAGATGGAAATGCACAAATACAAGCTCAAACCATGATTGTAAGTGAACTCAAATGATTGTTTTCTTTCATATTTCTTTTGGCTATGCTTCATGCTTACGGGATTTATATGTTGCGTTTATTTTTAGAATGAAATTTATGACACTTGTGCCACTGAATCTGAGTTAGCCGAAAAAACCATTGAAGGAGATTTGTTTAGGAAACTATTTGGCAAGGAAAAACGAGCACGCATTCGTGCTGTTGGTATGGGGCCGACACCTTAAGATTTGAACATGGCAGGGGTACGCAAGTGTTCCTCCATAAAGCTTCAACTGGCTGTGTGTGCAAAGCTAAGAGCTGAAAAAGAGAACGAAATTTTGAGGAGCCGTTTAGACAACCATGAAGAGAAATTATCACAGGTGCTACAAGAAATGGAAGAAATAAAAAAATCTGTTGACAATCGTGTATCTAACTCTCCGGTTGAGGTGATTTTTATTTCTACAATCACTATTATATATTTACATAATAATTATTTTAGTTACAATGAAATATGTGTTAACCATGGCAGCATATGAGAGGACATTTAGATAATGTTGAACTAGAAAATCATGCATCTAACTCTCCAGTTGAGGTGTTTTTTTTAATTGTGAAGTCACTGCTATATATTGATCTAATAACTATTTCAATTCATAATACTCATTATGTGTTAATAATGGCAGCGCATGAGAGGCCATACATATAATGTTGAACCAAACAAACATCATGCATCAAACTCAACAGTGCAGGTGCTTTTTATTGTGAAGTTACTACTATATATTGATCTAATAACTAATTTTGTTTCTAATAATTTCTGTGTGTGAATAATGACAGCATATGAGGGAACATACAAATAATGTTGAAGTGGACAACCGTGCATCTAACTCACCAGTTGAGGTGATTTTTATTGTGAAGTCACTACTATATAGATCTAACAACCATTTCAGTTTATATTGTTCAATATGTGTTCTAATATTGGCAGCATATGAGATGCCATGCATATAACGTTGAACCAAACAACCATTGTGCATCATCGGTCCAGGTGATTCTTATTGTGAAATCACTTCTATATATTGATCTAATAACTATTTTAGTCAATAATGAATCATCTACATGTATTAACAATCGCAACATATGAGACGCCAAAGTGATGATAGCATTGCTAGGTCAACTGCTAATGGAAATAGATTTCCAAATAGTGAGGTATACCTTATTGTTTCATAGATGCACCATTGTCGATGCCTTTCCATATTGCATGCTTCTATGTGGTTGATTTATAACTCAAATTAAACTTTCAGGTTGGAAGGGATATCATTTTGTACTCAGTTGTAGGACAACATGTTCCAGTAGCTAAGGCTACTGTCAAAAGAACATGTCGAACTACTATTGTTGGTGGTGCTCCACTTGGACTTGAGTATTGTGAGGTTTTTGTGAATTATGTGCTGAAAAAGAATGCTCCATTGCCAAGACCATATGATAACCTTACAAGAATTGGTGATACCCAAGGACACACCATTGCATGGCCATATGAAAGGGTAATCCATGTTCAATATATTAATTTCTTTAGTCAATTTTATGAAATCAAATAAAAATAAATGGATCTTCGTAGATGGAGGATGATGTTGCTCGTGGTGGTCGTTCAACTAACGAAGGAAGAAATCAAGTGTTTGGTATCCAACTATCCCTATAGCTGAAATTTATTTTTATGGAATTTGTGTTTGCTTGAACAAGCTAGTACACCTATATATGTTTGTACATGTTTTAATATTGCCACTTAACATTCTAAGAATTAAATGCTTCATTTTTTTCCACAGAAGAAAGGAGAATGAGAGATACTTGAAGCATCAAGGAAGTACTGCAAAGCCTTCTTTTGTCAGGTGAAATATAGAAATATGAAAATAGTATACTTTTGGTTAGGACTGATTAGTTAGTGAATATGCTTTTGGAGGAAAAATGTAAGACATGAATTATATGTCCATGTCTATGAGAGAACACTTATTCTCCTTATATTGTGATTATCTTCATGTATGTGACAAGATAGTAAACACTGCGGTAAACTCTCATAAATATATTTTGGTGATGTTCTATATATATATATATATATATATATATATGTTGATGGTGATATTATTGATAATGAAGGCTTATGTTTACTAAGAAATTATTGTTATGGGTGCACGGATCAACCTCTATTAGTAATTGTGTTCTGTTGATATTATTGTAAACTGATTGAACATTATTATTACAGTGATTATGCATATATAGCTGATGCAATGATTTTTGCAAGCGGTATTACTTTTTTATTTTTCTATTCCTGAATTGTGTCATATGCAAATTGGAAGCACTTGTACAGCTTCCAATTATTTTTTAAGGCAGTAGGACCGCTTGGAATGTTTGAACATTCCAAGCGGTTCTTCCGCTGCTAAAAAAGTTTTCCAGGCGGTAGTATCGCTTCTAACATATATACCGCTTGCAATACTTTTAGAAACAGCCGGACAGAAAGCAGTAGATATTGGCTTTCCTAGCGGTACTTCAGCTTTGTAAACCAGTATTGCAAGCGGTCTTACAGCTTTCGATAGCATGTCATCCTGTAGTGGCATTGGTTTATGAGCAAAGTGCATCACAGATATATTGTCCTGACGCGACACCAAGTTCTCCTATTCTGGAACCGACAAAAAGCTCTAACCATGGTGATGCATCACTAATTTCTTCTCATAGTGTGCTCACGTCATTTGGACATTTCGAAGGAGAGAGTTCCAATGGTAATAAACCACTATATCTCTACACGTGTTCAGGGTTCGTATCTATCAAACATTAAGATAATGGCATCCACAAAACTATTTATATGGTGTGTTAGGAAGAAAGCGTCCTCGTGGCCCATGTATTTTTACGCTTGTGGAAGGACATAACATAATGGAAGAGTCAAGGGATACAAGCATATCAATTGAACAAGTACAAGCAAGGCAAGACGAACATAGTTCATGGAGTGCAAGTCTTACCTCGAATCAGAGGGAAGTGGTCAATGCTCGTAGGCGAGCACGCAGACAGAGTTTGTCATTGGAACAAAGAGAAGAGGAGAACGCTCAACGCCGAGAACGTAGACAAAATCTAACAATAGAACAAAGGGAAGAGATGAATGCTCGTCAACGGGAACGTAGACAAAATCTAACAATAGAACAAAGGGAAGATGTGAATGCTCGCCAACGAGCACGCAGACAAAGTTTAACAGCACATCAAAGGGAAGAGGCAAATGCACTTCAACGAGCATGTAGACAGCATGCAACAGTAGAGCATAGGCAAGCAATCAATGCTCGTCAGAGAGCCGCAAGATAGGAAATAACACCTAAGGAAAGGCAGACACTTCTAGATGCCCGCAATGCTAGATATGTGACTAGACAAGAGACTCCCTGTGTTCAGTCCATTGCAATGCCTTGCTCTGAATTCAACCCCTCGACCGTACATAATCCATCAACAGTAGAAGCCTTTGCAAGTGAACAACCTACATCACAAACAACCATTACGACCGCAGGTATCGATCACAAATTATAATTATATTATCTCGGTCTTATCAAATGGACAACCGTAAATCATAGTCATTTGCTTCTTGAACCGTCATATACTCCTATTTTTATTCTTATCCATGATGTGTACACAGGTGGTGTGGACATGGAAAATGAGTACGACATGGATGATGAATACTACATATTCACCGGTGCAGGTATTTTTCAACCTTGCTCATCTCTCCATCATAAAAATTTTGGAACTTTCCATAATTGCCTGTTATTGAAAACTACAGAAGATGATAGTGTCGATGACGTCGAGATTCATGAAGTAGAACATGAAGTGGGGTCTAACCTCCCGGATCCATACGATCATGTCTATAGTAATATACCACTATGCACACGTGTGCTACAGCCCCAGCCAAACTGTGATAAATGTGGCGCTAAGAGGTTTCAGTACGAGACAAAGGGGTTCTGTTGTCGTGATGGAAAGATCAGACTGGCGAACCAAGAAACACCGCAAGCGCTCATGACGCTATGGTCAAGTGCGGATTCTGATGCGATCCATTTTCGGGACAACGTAAGGTTCTTTAATGGTCACTTTTCATTCACCACCCTTGATGTTAGCTTAGATGAGACCTACAGTAATATGAGGCCTGGCATATACACATTTCGTGCCCATGGACAAATCTACCATAATCTACACTCATTTGGCTCAAGGGATTCTGGCCCATAGCATCTTGAGTTCTACTTTTATGACGATGATCCTGGTCTAAATCATCGTTTGCGTCGGTCCCCTAACCTTGATCAACAAGTCATAAGGAGATTAGTCAATGTACTTCGTAACAATCCGTACTCTCAGACCTTCAGGAGTCTAGGACAAGTCGATGACCTTGAGGATTATCGTATCACCCTCAACCTCGACAACAGGCTAGACCAGAGGACATATAATATACCGATAACTTCAGAAGTTGCTGCCGTGTGGGTCGAGGGTAATGAACCGCGCTCAGGGTTTGGCCGTAGTGTAATCCTATACGGCAACAACAACACTAGACATACTATTCGGCCATACTATGGATGCTATGACCCACTTTCGTACCCTTTGTTCTTCCCGTGGGGTGAGCTTGGCTGGCATCCAGCTATCCCGAAGGAAGGTGTGTCTGCATACCAGTTGTCCACTATTACTGGGGATGGCCTTGACGAAGAAGGTTCGTGTTTTTTTTTCATTCGCATGATGGTTGATAATCCATTTCCTCAACAGATTAGCTAATTGTTTGCACAGGAAGCAATAGCGGGTTGTGTGTCTCCGCGCGGGAATATTATTGCTACAAGTTTCAGATACGTCATAGTATATTCAATCCATTACTCTACGGCAAGCGTTTATTCCAGCAGTTTGCTGTTGATATGTACATCAAGATAGAAAGCACAAGACTTGACTACATAAGAAATAATCAAAAGGACATAAGGGCGGACCTATACCAAGGAGTGGTTGATAGCATCCATGCAGGCGAAATCCGTGGTAACTCTATCGGGAGAAGGATTGTACTCCCAGCGTCCTTTATCGGGGGAAGTCGTGATATGAAACGTCGATACCTAGATGTGATGGCCTTAGTACAGAAGTATGGCAAGCCCGACGTATTTCTCACGATGACATGCAATCCACACTGGCAAGAGATAACATCCAATCTCGAGCCTGGTCAGGTTGCACAGGATCGCCCTGACCTCATCGTCCGCGTATTTCGGGCAAAGTTGGAAGAACTCAAGAAACAACTCTTCGAGAAGCACATGCTTGGCAAGGTTGCTGCCTATGTGTATGTGGTCGAATTCCAGAAAAGGGGTCTTCCGCATGCGCATTTCCTTCTCATCATGAATGGGCAGTACAAACTAACAAGCCCAGAGCAGTATGACTGCATTATCTCTGCTGAGCTACCAAACAAGCAGAGGTACCCAGAGTTATACGAAATGGTTGTTAAGCACATGATGCACGGCCCTTGTGGACATCTAAAACCGAACAATTTCTGCATGAAAGACGGTTTGTACAAGTGCCACTCTCCTCGTCCTTTTAATGCGGAGACCATCCAAGGCAGGGATTCCTACCCCTTGTATAGGAGACGTGACGACGGGTGTAAAGTAAAGGTTCGAGGGGTGTATCTAGACAATACATGGGTAGTGCCATATAATCCTTTCCTCCTTAGGATGTTCAACTGCCACATCAACGTGGAGGTCTGTTCAAGTATAAAGGCTATCAAATACCTATTCAAGTACATATACAAGGGCCATGATCGAGCTTCTATTTCTGTTGGTGAAACCGATAGCAATGAACCGATCGATGAGATTAAGCAGTACAGGGATGCTAGGTGGGTCACACCGCCGAAAGCTCTTTGGAGGATATACGGGTTTGATCTGAGCAAGATCTCGCCGCCTGTTAAGCAGATGCAATTGCATCTTCCTAACATGCACATGGTCTCATTCCATGTGGGACAGGATCTCCAAAACATCGTTAGCCGGCAAAGTGTTGAGAGGACCATGCTAACTGCATACTTTGAAGCGAACCAGGAACATGAATGGGCTCAAGGCATCCTCTATAGGGACTTCCCTGGGAGTTTTACCTGGCAGGTAGGTGGCAAGTGCTGGAAGCCTAGGCAGAGGGGCACACAGATTGGCAGGATCGTGTCAGCGAGCCCCGCTGAAGGAGAACGATACAACCTGCGAATCCTACTAAACCATGTTACTGGCACAACCTCATTTGAAGACCTAAGAACAGTGGACGCTGTAGTCTGTCCATCCTTCCGTGAAGCTGCAGAAAAGAGGGGTTTGATTGAGGCTGACAACACCATCGATGAATGCCTAACTGAAGCCTAGTTGTTTCAGATGCCATTTTCACTTCGGAGGTTATTTGCTACTATATTGGTCTTTTGTGAACCTAGCGATGTCCGTGGGCTATGGAACAATCATTTAGAGGGAATGTCAGAGGACTACCAACGCTCCCACTCATCTCCACATGCAATTGAACAGATGGTGCTTTTGGATATAAAAAATATGCTCCAGTCGATGGGAAAGGATATAACATCGTTTCCCTTGCCTGAAATTGATGAGTCATTCGACTACATGGGAGGTGAGCCCCGAGAAATCATCAAGGAGTCCAACATTGAGGTGGACCAACAACACGTCGATATTGTTGACACCCTCAACCCAGAACAAAGATATGCGTACGATCAGATACTGGCGGCAGTGGAAACCGGACGGGGAGGTTTATTTTTTGTGGATGGCCCGGGGGGTACAGGGAAAACTTTTTTATACAAAGCGCTACTTGCTACGGTCCGTTCACAGGGAAAGATAGCCGTGGCAACCGCGACATCAGGTGTTGCTGCCTCGATCATGCCCGGAGGAAGGACCGCACACTCAAGGTTTAAGATCCCGCTAAACGTTGAAGATGGTGGGGTTTGTAGCTTCACAAAGCAGAGTGGGACTGCTAAGCTTCTCCAGGGATCATCTCTTATCATGTGGGACGAAGCTTCAATGACGAAACGACAAGCGGTCGAGGCCCTTGACAATAGCATGCCTGACATCATGGGACGTCGTGACCTACCATTTGGGGGGAAGACTGTCGTGTTTGGAGGAGACTTTAGACAAGTGCTCCCTGTGGTACAAAAGGGAACACGAACTCAAATAATAAACACGACATTATGAAAGTCATACCTCTGGGAATCCATGCAACAACTTAGGCTTGTTTGCAACATGAGGGCCCAGAGTGATCCCGAGTTTGCGGAGTACCTTTTACGGATCGGAAGTGGAATTGAGGATACTGATGAAGAAGGTTACGTAATGCTACCTGACGAGATATGTATTCCGTCTACAGGGGAGGACGCTGACCTCGACAGGATGAGAGCCAATGTTTTCCCGATGCTTTATGCTAATCTGATGGAACGGAGCTACATCACCTCTCGTGCCATACTTTCTACTCAAAATGAGTACGTCGACAGGATAAATATGAAGATGATTGGCCGTTTCTCTAGGGAGGAAATGCTTTATCATAGCTTCGATCGTGCGGAAGACAATCCCTTCGGCTACTACCCCCCTGAGTTCTTGAACACTCTCACCCCCAACGGGCTTCCTCCTCACGTGTTGAAGCTTAAGGTCAATTGCCCGGTGATCCTTCTACGGAACATGGACCCCGCGAATGGACTGTGTAACAGAACGAGGCTGGTGGTTCAGGGCTTTCAACGAAACACTATTGACGCCGAAATCGTGCTGGGCCAACATGCTGGTAAGAGGGTGTTCCTCCCTCGAATACCATTGTGCCCCTCCGACGATGAGATGTTTCCATTCCGTTTCAAAAGGAAACAATTTCCGATTTGGCTCGGCTTTGCGATGAAGATAAACAAGGCCCAGGGGCAGACTATCACGAACGCCAGTGTCTATCTACCTGACCCGGTGTTCTCTCATGGGCAACTATATGTGGCGCTATCTAGAGCTACATCAAGGAGCAATATTAAGATACTCGTCGTCTCTGGTAAAGACAAAGCGAAGCACCAGAGATTAAAGAATACCCGTGGTATATTCACAAGGAACATTGTGTATAGAGAAGTCCTTACATCTTAGTTAGAGTGTAATCCCAATTTGGTAAACCCTGTTCTCGAAATGGGTACTTACTTCGTTTTGAACCAATACACTTGGTAGAAATGTATGCATTTTGAATTATTTGAACTAAGTAGCCTTGTGTTTTTTTAAAAAATTCAAACTGAGTTGGTTGTCGAACTACACTGTTCGACCTAAAACATAAACATACAACATTGATTTTTAGTTGATTGCCTATGTAAAAAATGTAAAAAAATATTTTAAATTTAAATACTATTGAATAGGTAACGATCCTCGAGCATTTTCTTAACCGTATCCCCCCCCTCGTCGTCGCTACCGAACGTCGTCCCTCTTGAACTTGGCTACCAAGCGTATGTTGTTTTGGCCTTAAAACTCCGGTAGGTTTAAATGAAATTGGCTGGGTTTCCCAATAAATTATGAATCACTTGTTTTTTTAGAATTGGGTGGGTTCTCATAGACATCACGGGAAATGCTTGAAACAACGATGGTATAGGGTTTCTGTAAAAACCGGATGGTTTTTTCTTTTCGTAAAAAATCGGACGGTTTTGAGGTTCTTGTTCGATCCAACCATACTAGACCATCTATCTGTCTTTCTCTATCTATCAGCCTCTCTCTCTCTCTCTGTTTATTTGAACTGTATGGTTGGCATGTTTTGTTTTGGATCGTAATGTTTGTTGTAGTGAAATGCAATTGATGTTACCGTCTGAGAGCTTCCACACCTTGACTGTATTGTCACAACTACCAGAATCGAGTTTTTGAACATGCTCAAACTGTCTAGAGAGCCCTGAGATGATTAGAGCACCTGGTAGCATTGCTCACTAACTGAATACATATGCCCTTACTGTTTTTTAGTACAGGCTCAACTGATGGACTTGAGTAAGATTATCCTAGATGCAAATCTGGGGTTGATGGAGCAGGTTTGTATTTACTTATGAATATTGATTGATTGTTATTCTGAGTTACAGGTTTGTTTCACTAGAAATGCTCAGTTAACCTATTATCTTCTGAATGGATATGGATCTAGATCAGTGTAAAAATTACTCCGTGGCTTGTGATAATGCTCTGTGTAGTTGTGAGTAATGATGCCTGACCGTAGGTGATCTTATTTAGAGATGGTTCAACATTGATCTTAAGTGGAAAGAAGTTTGATTTGGGTGTTGTATGACTTACGATAAAATTTTGTAAGCTGAATCTATGCAAATTATATGTTTAATTTCGTATATAAAGATATGCTTCGTGATCATCTTTTAGAATTCCGTTGCAACGCACGGGCATTCAACTAGTGGGATGAAAATGTGTTTGTCTTTGTGGACGCAGGTTTAGAGACCGCTGAAGTCGGCGACGGTACCAGTACCAGGTCAGGGGATCGAGGTCCAGAACTAAGGATGTCACGAGATGGTTGGGCTGAAGCTTGGGGTCCAAGAAGACGGCTTGGAGATGACTTGAGGTGGCTCGAAGGTTCCAGGTTCGGTTGGAGGCTCAAAGGCGCAGAAACGGAGCGGTCAAGTCAAAAAACCTGTGTTTGTGTTGGGTTTCGGGTTAGCCCATGTGTGGCCCATGTGAGGCTGTGTGAGTGAAACAATCTCAGCCCTCCATAAGGTGTCTTGGCTCCTAAAGAACTCATCCAAGGGTGGAGAGGGGTTTTCTTGAGAGCTACTCCACCTCGTGGCCGATAGAAGGAGGGGAGTGGGTGCCTCCCCAGGTGTGCTGGTTAGGAAGTCTTTGTTGGGATTATGCCCAACAGCAATTATGAGTCCCATATGATGTGGGCTCATGGATGGTGTGGACCACATACGATGTGGGCCTTCTGGACTGTATATGACATGGGCCTTGCACCGTGCTGGGCCTCTAGCGTAGGGGCCCACAATGGGGCGCTATATAAAGGGAGGCGGTGGAGACTTGTGAGACAGATCTATTATCAATTTCTATCTCTCCACCAAATCCTAGCCGTCGTCTTCCACGTTTTGAACGCTGGTGCTAGCACACCACATGTGGAATGGATTCAGTCCTTGTATGCGTGGATATTGGTGGAGATGCAACGCTTGTGGCGTTAATCGATGTGAACCTGAAAAGGAGACGTGATCTGTTCGCGAGCAGATTTTGGATGTGATCTTGTTTTATTGATTCTTGATGATTGAGAAGGAATTTGGTGGCGAAGCTGGATGCGTTGGAAAACTTATCTCGTTAGCCTTCTGTGGAGTGATAGAACATCGAAAACGGACTCCGGATGTGGCCAGGGCGTCCGTTTGACGGTGGGCTGCTCGGGGAGGTCGCGAATCCCGGCGAGGTCGGAAAGCTCGTCGATGACCTCAACTTTGTGGGACTTGTTCGCAGAGCAGCAAGGCTTTTTGGCACGGTGCTGACCAGCGAAGAGGAGGCGTTTGGCATGGCGTGAACAACTACTTCCGTACAACGTTCAGATCGATTGAACCGGCTTCATCCTCTTCCGCTGCACTGCGCATCCAAGGTAACGATCTATGATCACTTACTAACAGGTTGTCCTGAGTTTTTCCAGTAGAATTTTGATTCTATGCTAGAGTAGCAACCCAGCGTTACCCTTCAGTGAAATCAGAGCTATCATATTCAGTTTTTGATCTAGATTGGTTTTGGTTGCATATATGATATGCGAGTAAAAGATTGGATCTGTTACTGCTCTAATCCGTGGTCTATTCATCGAAAGTGTTCCGGTTTGATTTGTCCATTGATTAGATCAATAATGCCATGAGTTTTGATAAGATCAAACATGGCACGAGTGGCTGTTTCTTGTTGCGTGCGTGTGGGTGCCGTGCATCATGCCCCCGGGCAGCTACGAGATCAGTTCGCTGTTGCTCGTTGTGCTTTAGTCACCGGACCGCTGCTTTGCACTACTGCAGAACGGAACATCACAAGCGGTTCGTAAGGGCCTGTACAAGCGGTTTTTGAACCGCTTGTACGAAACCGCGTGTGATACATGGCTGGTATCACACGCGGTTCCCTCAACCGCTTGTACAGGCCTAACGAACCGAGGTGTAGCTCTCCGGGCGTGCGCGTGGGCTGCCACGTAGGATAGCTCTGCAAGCGGTTCGTAATTGGAACCGCTTGCGGAGGTATTTCTCTGCAAGCGGTTCCAATTCGGAACCGCTTGTAGAGAAGCACTCCACCGGAGAATCCATTTCAAAATGGTTTTATAGGGTGTTTGTCGATATCGTTTGAAATAATAAAACTAAATACTAGAAGAGGCTTTTTGTCGCAATTTAATATATATATATGCGTACACATGTTGACATGATCATCGCAAGCTGAACAAACATTCACAAGTATATTAACATTGTCAAAAATCCACAAGTATATATATACATGTTACATGTGATAACGAGTGCACGCACGTACGTGACGTTTACAAGCAGTTTGAATGATTGAAAATTGTCTATCGAGTTAATTTCTTCGTCGCGTCACTCTTCTCGGCCTTGCTCGACGAGGTGGTGGATATCGCCGCCAGTTCAGCGGTGTTAAAGGAAGAAGAACCGTTACCCCTCATGTGGTGGAACGCACCTTGAGGGTTTACGATCTCGTCGACAATGAAACCGATGAGTTGTTCTTGAAGTGCGAGCACCCTGTGAGGCGGCAGTACTGCAACGTCACGATCGGTGTTGGGCTGGCAATTAATAAAGCGATAAGTAAATAATTAAATATCGGAACATATATATGCTTGTAATTAAAGCGTATGTTATTCTAGCTAGCTAAGCGGTTCGATAGCACACACGAACCTCTTGAAAAAATTAGTGGGAACATCGCCATGGAGAAAATTTTGCATCTGATGAAACACATAGTAGCCACACAAGTTGTTTCGGTGATGCAGCGACTAACCTTCATTAAATTTGAGGATTTCATAACAATAAATAAATTAAATATTCAGATGACAAATTGATAAGACGCACATATAATAATAATATCTGAGTCTTTGTAGTACGTACCCAATCGCTAGCCGGACATCAAATTCTTTCTTGAATTTTCCCTTTTGCTTCTTCTTGAACTCCGTACGCGCGTTTAGGATGTTAATGATCCATTGGTATCCTACCTTAGGCTTCCTTCTTGAGTCTTGTACTCTAATAATTCCATTGCCAAGCTCGATGACGAGAAGGATCCAGTGAAAGCTATTGACACATATTGCAACATATATGTAAATAGCTGGTCATATATACTACATATCATTGTCTTAAGAAGTATATAGAGGAAGAAAAGGATTGTGAGAACACGTACTCGTAGTTGAAGGCAGGAATATGTACAGCTTGTCGTGTTGTTCGAGCATTGCATGGAGAATGTATTGAACTGGCCATACTCTTCCTCGTCGGTGACGTCTTCAACTCCAACAATCCTTCGTTTGCCTTGGAGAACGACATATCGCTTCGGTTTGATTTGCTTGAGTTCATGTCCATCACATAGAATACCTGGTGCACAGCTTGAGCTAGAACAAACGGTTCGCGCCTATAGCCGACTTGTTTGAGATCCACGGTTGTCATGCCGTATTTGTCGACCTTCACGCCAGTTGGAGTCAGCTTCACCCATTGGCACTTAAATAGAGGGACCTTCAACAATGGTCCATAATCGATCTCCCATATTTCTTCTATGAAACCATAATATGTGTCCACCCTGCCGTTGTTGTCTAAGCCGTCTATACGGACACCGCTGTTCTGGTTGGTGCTCTTGTTATCCTGAAATCTGGTGTAGAATGTGTAACCGTTGATCTCGTACTCCTGAAATGTCATGATTTCTTGTGATGGTCCACAGGCCAACCGCTGCAGTACTTCATCATTTGACCCCTTCTGAAGGATGTAGGTTTGTAGCCAACTTCCAAAAGTATCCATTTGCTTCAAATCTATCCAGCCATCTGTCTTTTCTGGGAAGCTGCGCTGTAGGGACCTCTTATGTTGAAGGATATAGGGGCCGATGATAGTTGATTGCTTTAGAACCATGAAATGTGCTTGCTTAAATGCATTAAGATCATTGCATTCAACTGCTTTCCTTCCTAGTGTGCCTTTCCCCCGCAGCCTCCTCTCGTGGCTTGATATGGGGACGCCGATAGGATCAAGATCACTAATGTAATTAACACAAAACTCGATCACCGCCTCTGTCACGTAGCCCTCGGCAATGCAGCTGTCGCGCCCCTTCTCGGCTTACCTAGCGAGAACGGTCGGACCTGCACTAGGCCCTGGATCAGTAGGCTAGTGCAAGAGTTACACAGCTGGAATCATTTCATACATCGGTGTCCAAATATTACATAACAGCGATCATCCGATCGCATTAGTAGCAAACGGCATTTAAGCCTTAGTTACAGACCAAAGTTCATCAGAGTAGCGGAAATCTCCCAAAAGGCAACTTGCAAGTTCAATAGAACAACAAAATCACACCAGCAGCTGTGTAACCACACACGATCGGTGGAGCATACTAAACCCTATCTAAAGCATCTACTCGATCCTGCATGCGAGGATCTCCTTCCTCATGACAATCGTAGGCATCTTCCTCGACGGGCTCCTCCATGTCTAAAGATAGATATTTATGCGAGGTCAGTGTCATCCAAACACTGGCGAGCTAACACCCAACCCGATGCATTTAATGATAGAGGTTTCAAAGGAAAGGCTGTGTTTATTTATTAGCAGAAAAAGCCAGTTTTGGAAATCAAAGCCTATGACTTAGCAGCTTAACCAAATTCCATATCAAATTGATTATTTATCATATTTCCATTTCAATACATAGACCAAACCCATGGCAGTTTCCAAGTACTCTGCCAAACGTTCTCTTCCCACTCCCGCCATCATCTTCCGAGTGTGGCGCACTCGTTGTGGATCACATTCCCCAACAAAGTACCCGGTCTCGTCCTAGCTGGGCTGCCGACCCACGCTAGACTCACGGCTCTCTGAAGAATGGACCTAGATCATCCTCGAGATGGCGACATGAAAGCTGTCTTCACCTCAAGCATGGCGGCGAGCGAGTGCGCCCGCAGTCGTAACTACCCTCGAATCCCCACTACTTGCACTACCGCGCGATGGCGGTGCGTTGTGGTGTTAGGAACTATCTCCCTTGAGCAGATAGTCGATGGCGTCTGCTGTGCATCCTCGATGCACCCGTGCTGAGAATCCTTGATTCAGCCCGGCCGATCCTGAAGGGCCTCACCCTTATGCACTTCCTTCTTGGCTAACTTCGCACCCTCCGTGTGAATCACACGATGTGGCGGAACCCTCCTTTTGGGGCGCGACGGCATTACGCGGATCTCGCCGCGCCTCTTCCATGCACTACGTATGTGGGCGATTAGCTCCTCAAATCACGTAGCCCGGCTACTCCATCTCTTACCCAATGCGGACCCGATGCATTGACATCACAACCATACACACACCGGCATGCCAGCCCAATTTCAATTAACCATATTCAATGTGTGATCATGTCCGGTGAATGTCGGTTCACCGTCCGAGGCAATTCTAAGCCTAAAATTAATAGTTGGACCTGAGCAATGTCTAAGCAAGATTTTAACCAAGACTTAGGAGTCTAAATCAGTTTATTTAAATTAACCAGGCTACCAAGGGTGATCATCAAAGCGATCAATAGCAAAGCCAAATGACAGATGATTAATTCAAGGCAACATCATCATGGTAAATTGATAGCAAGTAAGTAAATGGCATGATATATCATGATTGAACAAATAGGCATAAGTACTTAAAAGGGCATGCAGTTTAATACTGTAAAACAAATACTTTAGAAATCTGGGATTCAATATGATATTATTGGATGTTAACTCGCACTAGGGAAAGCGCATCCTCTCCCTAGTAAAAGCAACACTATTAAGGATAGGTATTAACTCGCACTAGGAAAATCGAGATTCTCCTAGTAAAAGCAAACTCCTTTGAGGGTAGATATTAACTACTTTGGATCTGTGAATCCAAAACACAGGTCTTGATCTCTGGTTGCTCATGAGTCCTCGGAATCTATCGCGAAGAGCCAAGTAATACAAATAAACACCAAAGTATGCAGGAAATATGAGGTATGAAATGCATACGCAGCTAGGATCGCAGCTATCTACGCGTCGCTTCTTGTTACTGAGATTCCTAAATAAGTTTCTCTACTTATCGAGGAAGTTCCATGAGCTACTAATATACAATAACTCTCAAAAGATAACGGTGGTGGGAGCGTTATAAAGATGATATACGATGATGCATAATGCTACCCCTAATAGTCTACCCTTAGATTTAGCAAATAGATGTATAAAGAAAAAATCAGTTTTGTTGAAGTATTTCCTTCATCAACTCAAAGTAAATTGTCTACTGTTTTTAGGGCAGATGGTTTGTTGCCAAAATTAACCGTTGGTTAAGCCTTTATTTAGAGCTAAAAGGATATAATTATAGTGTGATTAATATTTACTAAAGGATAGAATATTAGTGTGCTGCAATTTAAATATTTTTATTTGGTCTAGAATGCTATTCTATATTTTCTAGAATTTTCTGGTGTGTTTCGGTCTTAGTGTTTTATCTGACTCCCAAATATTTTAATAGGAAAAGGAAATTACTAAAAGAGGGTTTTAATTACCCTAATTAGAATATTATGCATAAATACCATGCTAAACTAAATCTCAATATCTTCATAATTACCTTAACGGTTAACTATGTCTTTGCAAAAAGTTAAGATTTAATTTAAATTGTTTGATATTTAAATTAAATCAAATTCAATTTCTGTTTTATTAATATTTAAAGAAACATGGTTACCTTTGCTTAATCTAATCATCTAGAGAGCAATATTGATCCTAAAATTATGCAATAAATTTATTAAATTTCTAAGTCATGTTTATGCTCCACTAGAACTTTATCACCATATTTGGAAATTAATAACTAATTAAATAAGGTAGGAAACCCCCTTTTAATTACTATTAAAAGGGTTTTCTTTTAAATAATTGACTCTCAAAATAAACTAATTATACTAGAAACGTATAAACATTGTTTTACTGTTATCTACTTAATTTCAGATATTTTTTAACCCTTTTTAACTAGATATAAACAATTAAGTCGCTGTTTATAAATATTTTCCTATAGCTAGAATATTGCAGAAAATAAAATATGCTCTGAAAATTATGAAAAACTCATGGAAGCTAGAATACGCCCCGATCTATCTATTTTAACTTGTTTCACCTTAACCGGACGAACGACGAATTTTTTGTGGCCTTGCAAAGGAGGAAATTTTCTTGTGCCGGTGGTTACGGATAAACAACAGAGCATGCATCGTCTTCTTCACACAAGAAGTGCAGAGCAAGAAGAAGCCTGAACGACAATCCAAAGACAATCGCAACCGTGTAGCAACAACATTCAACAAAGGCGAAGCAGCTAGAAGCGACAATAGGAGCAGCTCCAAAGACAACCAAGCGGCGAGGAAGAAGCGACATAGTAACATCAGCGGGGAAGAAGAACAATAAAGCGCAGGAAGCAAGGAGATTAGAGGAGGAGGAAGAAGAACGGCAGACATGGCAAGATCACCTTGGTGCTTGACTGCAGGTTGCTCCACATCATCTCCACGGTGGGACTGACTCACAATGGAGATGGAGCAAACACTGTGAGAACTTGGGGAGGAAGCGGGAGAAAAGGGAAGAAGAAGAACATGGAGGAGGTGTCTGCTGCTGGAAGAGAAATCTGTGAGCGGCATGCTGCTTCTGCTGCGGCGTATGGGGAAGGGGCACTGGGAGGTGGGGCATTCTTCTTTGCACATCCGTGGTGCAACTTCTAGCTGGGGGCAGCAGCATGACCACCCAGCTCACGCCTCGGCGATTCTTTGGGCGGGACACCATTGCAAGATCTGACATGGAGCAGGGGAGGGCGAGGAGGAGAGGTCAACTCGGTGGTGGCCGTGGGAGATCTTGGCGGTGGAAGTGGTTTGCGGGGAGGCGATGGAGGCTGCTGTGGGAGGCTGCTTGACCAGAGGATGGCATGGGTGGAGGAGAAATAGATGGGTAAGGAAGAAGAGGAGCCGGGCAAATGGATGAAGAGGAGTGGAGGCTGTGGGTGGGAAAAGAAGTTGGAGTCAGGCGGCGCAAGCATCTTTGCCAGGACAAGCACGCCACGGGAAGCGGGAGCGAGCAAGGGCGCCACGAGGCAGGGCTGATCGAGCCAAGGCGCCACGGGAGAGAGAGAGAGAGGTAGGGCTAACCAGTGGGGCCCACATGTCATTGAGGGTTGACTAGGGTCAAAAGGGCAAAGTGGGAACATCACTTGGTTAGGAAATTGGATTGGTTTAGCTAAAATGATAATTAAAGTTGGAATTTGGCCAAATTAGTCCATCTTGGATTTGAATTCAAATAGGATTTAACATTGATGCTTTGGTCCTTATTAAACTGAGATTTTAATTGAAATCCACAAATCATACTTTCTAAAATTTAATTGTTGATAATATTTACTATTTTCATGATGCCTCCTAGTATCATGCATGTTTTTAAAATATCCCAAATTTTGGGCTGTTACAAATCCTACCCCCCTAAAAACCAATCTCGACCTCGAGATTGCTAGCTAGCTGGAGACAAATGGGGGAAAGCTAAACAAGGCCTATTTTCTAATTCTCTAAGAGACACGTCTTCCCATTTGGTTTCTTCATTGGACTCAGTATATTTTGATGACCTGGCCCTACTCTTCTATTTCCTTCGGGTGGTGATGACTGCTATAACGATGGTACTCTCCGAGTCATGATTCTCGGTCGACAACTCAGATCTTTATGCTTAAGGAAACTCCATTCTTCTTTGGCCTCTTGATACTTGCAATACTCTAACTAAGTTAGAGGACAGACTGAAAGACTTGAAACAATCCCATGTGGTCACAAGTCGATCACTTCCGTGGTTAGGAACAAGTTAAGCGGAAGTGCGACGTAGTTCGGAACTAGACAAGCTGGCATGTCATCAGATGTGGTAGTGCCATGACCTCAAGGAAAGCAGGGAAAGCTCACCGGAGCCATCGTAGAAACCGGGGAGCTCCGGAAAGGTCTGGCCATGATGGTGCCGAACAAGGACCGAAGGCGTGTCGATAGTGACTTTGAGCTTTGGCGAAGCCATGAGCACAAGGAATAGAACAGGGACTTGGCGAGAGAGAGAAGCAAGCATACTGGTTTACGTAGAGATAGCAAATCTCTGGGGTTTGTTAAGTCTGGTAGTAATGAGGCTCTGCCGAGAAAGACATGGCAGGCATATCAAGGTTAGCTCCTACAAGGGATCTGCCCGGTCAACAAATGAAGAATCAAAAGCGGGACTCGAAGAGTTGGTGCCTAGGGACCTTTAAGGCAAACCTTAGGTAGAGAAACACTTGGGCCACTGATTTCTATCATGTTCATGTCTCTACCGCCAATTCGACGTTGGGCAGTACCGAACTTCTGGTGTTAGTCTTGAAGTGACAGCGCGTCCTAAGGTGAGGGGTATGACTAGCTTGAGTATCAAATAGTTCCCAGATTGTTCCCAATCATCGACCCAAAAAGTTCTTAGGTATGCTCAATAATCTTGATCCTGGAAGTACTCGGTGGTCTTTGAATCATGGCGACTCATGGTGTCGATCATGGGAGAAGAGGATCTATATTTTGACTGTCAGAAGGGTCGTTCGAACTTGTCCTTTGTCGTTAAGCTTCTTCGCTCGAGTTTTTAAAATGCAGATGAGAGGAAATATCGCTAAAACGGAGGTAAGAAAGAACTAGGAGGAAAAATCGAGGGAGAGGCCGAGGAAAATCTTCATCTTCAAGATGCCAACTCTGTGGTTTGTTCCCTTGATCGCGAACCTAACTGATATGTGATGTTATGTCTGCTTCAGATGCCCTTAGTACTCACTGGATGGATAAGTGGTGTTGCATTAAAGAAGCTCACAATACCTTCTAACATACCTCCTATTTTAATTATTCACCAAGATCCACTTCTAATCTGCCTATTATTTTGTCCACCAAGGTTACTCTTATCACAATTTTGTAAGTCACTATGAATCCAAAATTCGATCATAACAGTTTGAGACTTTTACTATTAAATGATATACCACCGAAATTTAGAGTCTCGACATCAACCTTGGTCTGCTATGATTTTCCTTGTCCCAACTTTATTATACTGCCTAATTTCCTTTTAGCCCAATCAATTGTTACCCATTCTCAAATATCAGCACATCCACCGATAAGGCTTTAGATCACCTAGCTTCTTAACAATCCGATTCCCGACATCGGTCTATGAATCAAGAGATTAAATTATCCTTAAGCATCACCAAAATTTAAGATGCAGCCTAAGGAACTCCAATACTGTTTCCGAATCACAATCGTCATCAGCTAGAATCAATAAATCCCACAATAACTTCTAGATAAATCAGATCATTCTAAATAGTAATCTCAACTTCCTTGTAATATATGTGACGATAATCCAACACGATCATGTTTGACTACCCCCTTAAATAAAATTTTCCACCAATATAGGGGCAGTATCTAGTCAATAGTTTCAATGTCACTCCTCCAATTCAGATCGTATATTGTGCAATGGTCGTTGGTACTAATAATTCCATTGGTATAATCCAAATTTCACATCCACTCCAATTATATCCGTAAGATTATTATATATCCCATGGGTACTTATCCAATTACAGTCATGATGGTTTATCGATCTAAAAATCCAAATCTGAGCAGTAATATTACTTCCTAAGTGGATCACAAATGATACAAGTTTCTGTTCCACTTGACATGATCTTACACAAATCATTGTTTTCTGTATCAGATCACCCGGATAAGACTATTCCTACCAATCCAAGTACAACTGGGTGAGTCCATGAGTAACCATCATAAAACATTTCCTCACAAGACAGATAATCTGTCGCATCTATGAATCCGTCACACGACATAATCACCTAACCAATAATTAAGCAGTAGATCCACCTATCAATGCCCAATATCATAGTCTTCATATAATCTAATGACTTTTAAAGGAAATCCCCGGAGCCCATTCAATCCAAGTAATGGACAGATCAACTTCTTCTTCAAGCAATTCATAAACGCATCAATTGCTAATAGTTCTTAATAGAACCATTGATGATTTATTTTGAATCACCATGTTATAACCCTTAATTATTGACTTAATCCATCGATGTAGGGTTAGTGCACTTCCTATGGTATCCATAAATTTATACCACTATATGAGCGATGTCTAATATAATCTTATCAAAATCCACCAAATTTTATTTCGAGCTCTTGCTATATACACCAATCATTCAGTGATAACCAATCATTGTAATCATCTTACAATCTCTAGAATTGAATTGTTCATTCGAGATTAAGATCAAAGAGATTCGCAATCACATCTCCAATCTTCTTCACCATGCACTTAAACCAATGCTAAAAATCATCAGACACTCCCGAAAATAATTTTACCTAGTTTTGATCTTTCAACTCCACTTGTGACATCATGTCTTATATTGATGTGAACCTTTATGATATAGAACACACATTAATCCATACATCCATTCATTGTAGGGTTTTCTCTTAATTGGTTCTGAGATGTTCATTGCCTCTTGCCACTATATGAGTCCGATCAAAGTCCTAGCGACAGGTAAGTGGGAATAGCATGAAGGAAGATAAAAATGGTAGGGAGGAATTTCTTTTCTCACCCATGGCGGTGCAGGGATAAGTTTTGCACCCCACAAAATAGGGAGAGAAATAAATTGGATTTGAAGTGGAGATTGACCAAAGTAAATAATTTTGAGTAGTAAAACCTCTTTTATCATATTTGCTTGTAAACGAATTAGGAAATAACAGTCGGGAAATCTTTCTTTAAAACAAGAAGTTGTAACAAACTGGGGGAAACACGGTTGAAAAGAGAGGTATTTCGAAATTTAAGTTGGAGAAAGTTTGATTAAGAGAATTTCTTTGAAACTAACTCATGAAGTCACGATAAATTTTGTGTTAATACTTTTATCTTTAAATAATTTTCAACATTTCAAAACATTGCCTTGAAAAACTTTTGCGGAGCTCGTTTTTCAAATCTTTTGAACGTACATTATAAAAATACTTTTTAGAAAACAACATTTTTTTTTTAACCCCAAAATATCAAACAAATTTTTGGTGCTTTCAAAATGAGGGGATAAATTTAAACAACGTTCTAAAAGTTGGAACCGTGTTTGTCAAAATGGTAATTGATTTTGGTCAGGATATTCAAATGTGTTAAAGAGAAATCATTTGACAAACAATTTTCTGGGAAGAAAATCCTTGACACGTATAGCTTTTTGGTGTAAATCAAAATGTTGTTCAAAGTGGGGCTTTCGGAGACTGAATCAAAGGAAGGAGGATATGGCAGGAATTCCTTAGAGAATAGATGACTTGAATGGTCGGTTATTGAAGAGATGGCAGAATGGGATGACGGAGATCTTTAATGGAGAATTTAGATTCCCTGGGTCTTGTAACTGACGACTTAGTTAAGAGACTAGCATGTACTTCTAAGCAGTCCCATGAACTCTTATGCTCTTTGGCTATCTGTAGAGCTTCTTCTGACTATAACTTGAGTAGTCTTGGGTTATTCATTGCTCTTACAGTCTTCGGCTACATAGAGTGTAGGGAATCTACAGCCTTTGATTCTTGTTGTTTCTGGAGGTCTAGATAGCTTCAGGGGCTTGGAGCAACTAGGTCTATTTTGCCCAACTATGGTCAAACTAGGGATATCTAGTACGAGAGGAGGTGTTAGCCTTCAGGCACGACTCCGATTATCGTAAGCTATTATTTGTACGGCAACCATTGTCGGCACAGATCCCTTAAGAGACCTCTCAAACATTAGGGTGAATCATAAAGTTATTTTAGTCCCATGCCTATATGCATGATATGCAGATGCAGAAGAACCAAAGTTAACAAATGTAAACAAGATCCAACAACATTAACAAATCTCAAATTTAAATAGTAGGTGTAGGACACCATTCACTTAATTAAGGCGTCCTATAGCTTACAAGAAATAGTTTACCCTTCTAGGCTAAGGTAATGTTTTACTCAAAAGTCGTAAAAGCCAAAGTTGAGATATCTTAACTAATCTCACATACCTACAACGAACTTGACAAGTTTGAAGGTTAAGAGACTAGCAAGTCCTCTAAAGCGATACCCTATAGGACTAGGGATCACACTTAAGACTACGGGGCACTTATTATCAGTTGTTTTGGCAACTGATATTGTGTGCAATTTCTTCAAACTAGAGTTGAGAGATTGGAGATATTGGGGTAGAGTTGCCTATAGTTGACGAAGTGATATATTATCGCAGGTGCTAACGTCTTCTCAGATCCACTGCTATCGGTTGTAGGGTCGATGGCTCATTGAGGAGTTTCTTGGCTCTTTATCTTCATGTCTCTTTATATTTCTTGAAACTCCTTGAGTATGTTGTCGAGAGGCGTGTGGCTTCAGATCTCTAAAGACGAGTAAGAGGGGTCGACTAGACCTTTTGATCAGGAGAGAATTTTAAACACAACTCTTGTTTAAGAAATAAACAAGGCATACAAACTTACGTGAGGAGAATATAAGACAAAATAGAAGCCGAAAATGTCAGGTAAGAGGAGACATGAGAGAAGAGTTTTCCAAAAACTTCTAAAAGGGTAGGAAATTGGAATGCAATTGAGGAGGAAAGAATACAGCAGATTTCCATAATTATGTAGTGTATTTAAGAAAGTACTTTTCTTACTTTTAAATTACAGTGCTAACGGCCAAGGTTTAGTGTTCTCTGATCGTATGCTCGATACCAGCTCTTGTCGCGCCCTTCTAAACACCTAGCGAGAGCGGTGGGACTGCACTAGGCCTTGGATCAAGAGGCTAGTGCAAGAGTTACAGTGGAATCATTTCATACATCGGTGTCCAAATATTACATAACAGCGATCATCCGATCGCATTAGTAACAAACGGCATTTAAGCCTTAATTTAGACCAAAGTTCATCAAAGTAGCGGAAATCTCCCAAAAGGCAACTTGCAAGTTCAAAAGAACAACAAAATCACACCGGCGGTGTGTAACCACACACGATGGTGGAGCATACTAAACCCTATCTAAAGCATCTACTCCGATCACATCGAGGATCTCCTTCCTCATGACAATCGTAGGCATCTTCCTCGACGGGCTCCTCCATGTCTAAAGATAGATATTTATGCGAGGTTAGTGTCATCCAAACACTGGCGAGCTAACACCCAACCCGATGCATTTAATGATAGAGGTTTCAAAGGAAAGGCTGTGTTTATTTATTAGCAGAAAAAGCCAGTTTTGGAAATCAAAGCCTATGACTTAGCAGCTTAACCAAATTCCATATCAAATTGATTATTTATCATATTTCCATTTCAATACATAGACCAAACCCATGGCAGT
Organism: Olyra latifolia; assembly: GCA_036346145.1. Classification (NCBI taxonomy): domain Eukaryota; kingdom Viridiplantae; phylum Streptophyta; class Magnoliopsida; order Poales; family Poaceae; genus Olyra; species Olyra latifolia. The sequence goes on along the minus strand of CM070531.1, from coordinate 11,912,075 downwards.
TTCCAAGTACTCGCCAAAGCGTTCTCTTCCACTCCGCCATCATCTTCCGAGTGTGGCGCACTCGTTGTGGATCACATTCCCCAGCAAAGTACCCGGTCTCGTCCTAGCTGGGCTGCCGACCCACGCTAGACTCACGGCTCTCTGTAAGAATGGACCTAGATCATCCTCAGATGACGACATGAAACTGTCTTCACCTCAAGCATGGCGGCAGACAGGTGCGCCCGCAGTCGTAACTACCCTGAATCCCACTACTTGCACTACGCGCGATGGCCGTGGCGTTGTGGTGTTAGGAACTATCTCCGCGAGCGAGATAGTCGATGGCGTCTGCTGTGCATCCTCGATGCACCCGTCAGAGAATCCTTGATTCACCCCAGCCGATCCTGAAGGGCCTCACCCTTATGCACTTCCTTCTTGGCTAACTTCGCACCCTCCGTGTGAATCACACGATGTGGCGGAACCCTCCTTTGGGGCAGCGCCGCGGCATTACGCGGATCTCGCGCGCTCTCTTCCATGCACTACGTATGTGGGCGATTAGCTCCTCAAATCACGTAGCCCAGCTACTCCATCTCTTACCCAATGCGGACCGATGCGCATTGCAAAGACATCACAACCATACACACACTGGCATGCCAGGCCCAATTTCCAATTAACCATATTCAATGTGTGATCATGTCCGGTGAATGTCGGTTCACCGTTCCGAGGCAATTCTAAGCCTAAAATTAATAGTTGGACCTGAGCAATGTCTAAGCAAGATTTTAACCAAGACTTAGGAGTCTAAATCAGTTTATTTAAATTAACCGGGCTACCAAGGGTGATCATCAAAGCGATCAATAGCAAAGCCAAATGACAGATGATTAATTCAAGGCAACATCATCATGGTAAATTGATAGCAAGTAAGTAAATGGCATGATATATCATGATTGAACAAATAGGCATAAGTACTTAAAAGGGCATGCAGTTTAATACTGTAAAACAAATACTTTAGAAATCTGGGATTCAATATGATATTATTGGATGTTAACTCGCACTAGGAAAGCGCATCCTCTCCTAGTAAAAGCAACACTATTAAGGATAGGTATTAACTTCGCACTAGGAAAATCGAGATTCTCCTAGTAAAAGCAAACTCCTTTGAGGGTAGATATTAACTCGCTGGATCTGTGAATCCAAAACCAGGTCTTGATCTCTGGTTGCTCATGAGTCCTCGGAATCTATCGCGAAGAGCCAAGTAATACAAATAAACACCAAAGTATGCAGGAAATATGAGGTATGAAATGCATACGCAGCTAGGATCCTGACTATCTCTGGCGTCGCTTCTTATTCTTGAGATTCCTAAATAAGTTTCTCTACTTATCGAGGAAGTTCCATGAGCTACTAATGTACAATAACTCTCAAAAGATAACGGTGGTGGGGCGTTATAAAGATGATATGCGATGATGCATAATGCTACCCTAATAGTCTACCCTTAGATTTAGCAAATAGATGTATAAAGAAAAAATCAGTTTTGTTGAAGTATTTCCTTCATCAACTCAAAGTAAATTGTCTCTTGTTTTTAGGGCAGATGGTTTGTTGCCAAAATTAACCGTTGGTTAAGCCTTTATTTAGAGCTAAAGGATATAATTATAGTGTGATTAATATTTACTAAAGGATAGAATATTAGTGTGCTGCAATTTAAATATTTTTATTTGGTCTAGAATGCTATTCTATATTTTCTAGAATTTTCGGTGTGTTTCGGTCTTAGTGTTTTATCGACTCCCAAATATTTTAATAGGAAAAGGAAATTACTAAAGAGGGTTTTAATTACCTAATTAGAATATTATGCATAAATACCATGCTAAACTAAATCTCAATATCTTCATAATTACCTTAACGGTTAACTATGTCTTTGCAAAAAGTTAAGATTTAATTTAAATTGTTTGATATTTAAATTAAATCAAATTCAATTTCTGTTTTATTAATATTTAAAGAAACATGGTTACACTGCTTAATCTAATCATCTAGAGAGCAATATTGATCCTAAAATTATGCAATAAATTTATTAAATTTCTAAGTCATGTTTATGCTCCACTAGAACTTTATCACCATATTTGGAAATTAATAACTAATTAAATAAGGTAGAAACCCCTTTTAATTACTATTAAAAGGGTTTTCTTTTAAATAATTGACTCTCAAAATAAACTAATTATACTAGAAACGCATATAAACATTGTTTTACTGTTATCTACTTAATTTCAGATATTTTTAACCCTTTTAACTAGATATAAACAATTAAGTCAGCTGTTTATAAATATTTTCCTATAGCTAGAATATTGCAGAAAATAAAATATGCTCTGAAAATTATGAAAAACTCATGGAAGCTAGAATACGCCCGATCTATCTATTTTAACTTGTTTCACCTTAACCCTTAGGACGAGCAGCAATTTTTGTAGCCTTGCAAAGGAGGAAATTTTCTTGTGCTTCGGTGGTTTCGGATAAACAACGAGCATGCATCGTCTTCTTCACACACAGAATTGCAGAGAAGCGAAGACCTGAACAACAATCCAAAGCGACAAGCGCAACAGTGTAGCGACAACATTCAACAAGGCGGCGGCAGCTAGAAGCGACAATAGAGCAGCTCAGCAGCAACCAAGCAGCAGGAAGAAGCAGCATAGTAACATCAGCAGGAAGAAGAACAATAAGGCGCAGGAAGCAAGGAGATTAGAGGGAGGAAGAAGAAGCGGCAGACACGGCAAGATCACCTTGGTGCTTGACTGCAGGTTGCTCCACATCATCTCCACGGCTGGACAGCTCACAATGGAGATGGAGCAAACACAGCAGAACTTGGGGAGGAAGCAGGAGAAAAGGGAAGAAGAAGAACATGGAGGAGGTCTTCTGCTTTGGAAGAGAAATCTGTGAGCAAGATTTGCTTGCTGCTGCAGCGTATGGGGAAGGGAGCACAGGAGGTGGGGCATTCTTCTTTGACATCCGTGGCTGCAACTTCTAGCTTGAGGGCGGCAGGCAGACCACCCAGCCCACGCCTCGGCGATTCTTTGGGCGGGACACCATTGCAAGATCTGACATGGAGCAGGGAGGCGAGGAGGAGAGGTCAACTTGGTGGTGGCCGGGGGAGATCTTGGCGGTGGAAGTGGTTGCTTGGGGGGAGGCGGTGGAGGCTGCTGTGGGAGGGCTGCTTCACCAGAGGATGGCATGGGTGGAGGAGAAATAGATGGGTAAGGAAGAAGAGGAGCCAGGCAAATGGATGAAGAGGGAGTGGAGCTGCGGGTGGGAAAAGAAGTTGGAGTCAGGCGGCGCAAGCATCTTGCCGGGACAAGCACGCCACGGGAAGCGGGGAGCGAGCAAGGGCGCCACGAGGCAGGGCTGATCGAGCCAAGCGCCACGGGGAGAGAGAACAGAGAGGTAGGGCTAACCAGTGGGGCCCACATGTCATTGAGGGTTGACTAGGGTCAAAAGGGCAAAGTGGGAACATCACATGGTTAGGAAATTGGATTGGTTTAGCTAAAATGATAATTAAAGTTGGAATTTGGCCAAATTAGTCCATCTTGGATTTGAATTCAAATAGGATTTAACATTGATGCTTTGGTCCTTATTAAACTGAGATTTTAATTGAAATCCACAAATCATACTTTCTAAAATTTAATTGTTGATAATATTTACTATTTTCATGATGCCTCCTAGTATCATGCATGTTTTTAAAATATCCCAAATTTTGGGCTGTTACAGCAGCCTTCCGGACGAGAACGGTTCCGGACGTACTTCTTGAGGATCCTCATGTACCTCTCAAAAGGGAACATGTTGTGCAGATACACGGGTCCGAGAATACCTATCTCCTTCACAAGGTGAACAGTGAGATGAACCATGATATCAAAAAATGTAGGAGGAAAGATCATCTCGAGACTAACCAAGCTTTGAACCACATCATCCTGCAACTTATTTAGTTTATTTGGATCGATGACCTTCTGTGATATGGCGTTGAAAAATGAACACAGCTTTCTGATCTTTACTATTAAAAGTGTCTTGTGGTGGTGGTACGTCGTTTTCAAAAATTTTTGAATCCCATCTCCTAGCTGCGCTCCGCTCCCCCATCTTTGGCCCACCGTCCCAATCCCCCAATCCAAGCCATCGCTTCCACTCCACCGCCGCTGCCATTTCCTCTGTCCCTGCTGGCCTTCCCTTTCTCCGCCCTCTCCTTGGCGGTGGCCACCTCGGGGCGGCCAGAGCTGGTGGCTGCGAGCCCCAATCCGTCTTCGCCACAGCCTCGTCTAGCCCCGTCGCGTCCCAGTCTCCTTAGAAATCCCCCCAAAATCTCCCAACTCCAATTCATTCCAATTGAATCCGGCCATCATGGCGCGGCAACACAGATTCTGCTCGGCGTCGCGCGATTCTTGCGGCATTTGGGGTACCGTCGTGGCTGCCCATGGGCTTCAAGTTCATGCAGCGGCTGCTGCCTCGTCGCCAATTTCCTCGCCCCAAAGCGCTCTTGGCTGCCTCCCGGCGACCTCGCTAAGGGCGCCATCATCGATGGCGCCGGCGTCGGCAGCACCTCCCGGGCGCTTCCCTTCCATCGCTAAAACCGCACCACCGAGGAGGGCATCCGCAGGTCTGGGGCCACTTCTACACGCGCGCCCGCGGAGGCGGTGACATCCGGCGCTGCGTCATCAGCGGCGGTGTGCCGAACGCGCCGTCTTGGTCTGGTGCGATGACGGCGGCAAGAAGGCGTATGCATGGGGAGTTTGTCTGCTAATTCGTAATTTCGGAAACTCCATGCGGTTCATCGAATGATCTGGGGTTTGGGTGATACTAGAATGCTTTTGAGGGTTTCGTGATCGTAGATTGTTCTACACTTGACGCAGTTTGATTTTGCTTATACACATGCGATTGATCGAGACTCGCCTTTCCCTATCACTAGGTTGATGCACTTTTGAATTTGTGATCGTGATTTGCTTAGCCACGTGCAGGTAGGTTCGCAGCATTTCTCATTTTTGGTGATGCTAGATCAGTTTCGCGATTATGCAGTTCCTCAAGTTAGCTTAGGTTCCATACATTTATGCGTTGCACATGCCGAGCTGGCTGCTCTTGATTCCTGAATTGTTTTTTTGAACGGAAGATTTGAGAATCGATCGAGATAGGCATGCAACGAGGATGATCTCTCTCCGTGCGATAAGCTCCTTTTGGGAAACTTGGCGGCTAACAGCAGCTAGCTGCTAGCTGTTAGGATTATGTCCTTAATTTTTCTATTTATAAGAAGCATCTGATTTCTATGGAAAAAGCAAGAAGGTATGTGATGATGATGAACTTCACCATCGTTTTGAGGCAGGAGAGAGAAGTTATTAGATGACGTGGTAAGATATTTTGAATAGTGAACTATGTTATATTGGATCTGTGTAACTGCTGAGACTAAAATGGATCTAGAAATGAATGGGATTTGTTTAATTTTTAGATATGCAAATTTGAAATGGAAACAGTTATGTATTTCACTTTGGATGAAAGAAAGAAAGAAATGTGTTAGTCTAAAGTTAAAGTTCTATTAGTATAGGTATCTAGCTAGATAAAAAGTAGGCTCTTGATTGGGAATTAAAAATGTAATAAGTTTATATTGCCTTGTTAGCTGCTACTTTTAGGATATATTTAAGTTTATTCCATTGTCTCAGATTAAGGTTTTTTTTTCTCACATCAATTATGATCTGACGGGAGGCCTATACCTAGCAACTGTTGTTGTTGAAGCTAACATGCCATTCACTGGTGTATTTCTATTGAAGTTAAAATGCTCTCATATGCCAGTAAGCTTCAACCATGATACTTATACAAAGATATTCATTTGAGAAACTGATGCCTCACCTATTTTTTGAAACAACTAGAGCATATCACCTGTTGACACTCTTGGTATTCTCTCAGGTGAAAAGCAATGGACCAACATAACAATGATTTCACTGGTAGAACTTTATGACCTTATCCCTCTTCAGTTTGGTCCATACAAACTTGATATCATTGATGAGTTAAAACATTTCATTGTATCTTTATGTGGTAGGATGACAAAATAGGCATAGTGCTGAACAAGGCAAATCAAGTTGACAATAGATAGAATATTTTGTTGCAATTAGTTTGTATGGAACATTAGATTGATGCTTTCTTTTGTTTTAAAAAAATCATGTACAAATGTTATCACATTTTTTCCTTACCCATGCCTTCATGGTTTCGCCTTTTTTCCTTTTTTGGAATTTCGTTGCAGCGCATGGGCATCCAACTAGTTGTACCCCGAACCCACTCCGGCAGTATACCTCTGATAGCCACTAGGAGCAACTGTGTCATCATCACAAGACAATCATGAGATTTCAAGCTTTAGAGTTTGTTCTCTTTCGTGTTTACGAGTCTCCTTACATTCGAGGAGTATCCGGAAGGGACCTTCACACTGTTTAGGCACTCTATCATGCTTTTTTTTCTTTTCTTTGCTTAAAGTGTAGCTCGCAGGATGTAGGTACAGTTGTTCTGTCCCTTCTTTATTTTTTGGATGTAGGTCATTCCTCAACTTCATTTCTTCAAGATCCTTCCTCGCTTGGAGGGTATCTTTTGATTTGTCATACATATCTATGTACCCTAACAGGTTTAGGCACACATTCTTAATGATGTGCATGAAGTCCAGTGAATGACGAACCTTCAGCACTTCCCAATACAGCAGGTCCCAAAATATTGACTTCTTCTTCCACATTGGAGCCTGACCATCCTCGTTTGGTACATGCATGCTTCCAGAACCCTTTCCAAATACTACTTTTAGATCTTGTACCATAGCAAAAACTAGTCGGCCATTACGATGCTGAGGCTTGCCACGGGTTTCTTGTTGTCCGTTGAATTTTCTGCCTTTCCACCGCAAACCTGCGAAGGCCCATGTACACACTTTCGGGAGTTTTTCAGGTACATGCAGTCCGTTTCATCCAAGCACTGGGTGCTGGCTTTAAACCCTTTGACAGTTTGTCCGGACAGATTACCGAGAGCAGGCCAATCGTTGATTGTTACAAACAACATTGCGCGCAGGCTGAAATACTCTCTTCTGTACTCATCCCAAACCCGTACACCATCCTCCCACAACTTCGCAAGGTCTTCAACCAATGGTTGTAGGTAGACATCGATGTCATTTCCAGGTTGCTTGGGTCCTTCGATCAACAGTGGCATCATGATGTACTTTCGCTTCATGCAAAGCCATGGAGGAATGTTATAGATGCACAACATCACAGGCCAGGTGCTATGGATGCTGCTCAACTGGCCGAAAGGATTCATCCCATTCGTGCTAAGCCCAAACCTTATGTTTCTGACCTCTTTTGCAAAATCCAGGTAAGTCCGATCGACTTTTCTCCACTGCTAGCCATCTGCAGGGTGTCTAAGCATCCCATCTTCCTTACGCTCTTCTTTGTGCCAACGCATCATCTTCGCATGACATTAGTTAGCAAACATACGCTTCAACCTGGGGATCACGAGAAAATACCACAACACTTTGGCTGGAGTTCTCTTCTTCGTACGCTTCCCATCCATTTCACCTGGGTCGTCACGCTGCACCTTATACCGTTATTTCTCGTACACTGGACAAACCTCTAGATCGGCATACTCATTGCGGTACAGGATACAATCATTAGGGCATGCGTGTATCTTCTGTACTTGCAATCCTAATGGGCAGAGGACTCTCTTCGATTCGTAAGTAGATTCCGGTAGAGTGTTACCTTCCGGAAGCAACTTCTTCACGAGTGTTAACAACTCATGGAATCCCTTGTCCGATACACCGTTTGTGGCCTTCCATTTCATGAGTTCCAGTGTAGTACGGAGCTTTTTTAGGCCCTGCCCACAATCTGGGTACAAAGGAGTTTTGTGGTCCTCTACCATGCGCTGATACTTCCTGTACTGTCTTTCCTCCATGAACTCTCCCTCTTCATCACGGAGCATCTGGTCTAGCTCATCGTCACCAAACTCACCAAGTGCATCTTCCACGGACCCAAATTGAGTGTTCACTTCGTCAACCTCTTCTTCGTCTTCTTCATATTCTTCATCGTCTTCCTCTAGAATCCCCTCTACTTCGCCGTGGTTTGTCCAATAGATATAGTTTGGCATGAAACCTCTCATGACCAAATGGTTCGTAACCAACCATCCTTCGGAGTGCTCCTTCTCGTTCTTGCAATCTACGCATGGACAAGGTATGAAACTTCTTGGAGGCAATAATGCATTGGCCGCATCGAGAAAAGCCTTCACGCCATCCCTGAACTCTCTTGACTGACGATCCGCATTGTACATCCATTGTCGATTCATCTATAGCAACAAAAAAAATACAAACATCTATTACAATTTTCAAGTAATGCTAACTATGTCTGTTAGTTATAATTACTTTTATTACCTACCACAAAATATTTACTTTCTTTCATTTAATATGTATAGATCTACCAACCAATTTTTTGCATTTCAAACATTTTAAGCTACCATAGCACCTTATGAAACAAGATTTCTCATCATACAATGCATAAAAAAAAATCAATATATAGAAGAGAAGAATATGTACAAGATGCTAGTCACCTTTTAAACAATAAATTTGGATCTAAGAGCCTCAAAAGTTCTAAAGTGGATGTAGCAAAATAAACATTTTTCCATGTATAAAACAAAATTTCTCAACATCCAATGCATAGAAAACATCAATATCTACAGGAGAAGGATGTGTACAACATGTTACTAACCTTTCAAACAGTTAATTTGGACCACAAATCTTCAATTAAAAATTTGGCAGCACCTCCCCTATGAACAGAGCTCGGCCCACCATGAACAGCAGCTTTGTCCTGTGTGCGAACTCGCTGAGGAAGACAGAGTTTAAATGTGGAGAGCGGGAGGGGAGCTCATTGCAAGCGGTTCGTAATAAGAACCGCTTATGAATCCCCTATTCTGCAGGCGGTTCCTATTACGAACCGCTTGTAGAATATTGCAAGCGGTTCTAATAGGAACCGCTTGCACAGTATGGGATTCGCAAGCGGTTCTTATTACGAACCGCTTGCAGTGCGCCCCTTATCTCACCCTCTAGCCCGTTGGTTTCGAACCGCTTGCGGTTCTCAAACTACAAGCGGGCCGAAGTGAACCGCTTGTAATGGGCCGTTTGTGAAACTCTTATCTGCAGTAGTGTTGCTTAGAGCTAGAGCGCAACGCACATGGCTACATCGCATGGCCTAGGCGCACGCTGATGTAGATCAGTGGTGCCATGTGGTTTTGGGTTAACTGCCGCTGTTCGGTGTGATCAACTATGGGTGCTGGTTAATGTGATTAGCCACGTGATTGGATTGATGAGACTAATCGGTTTGGTTTCAGCAATGAAATCAGTCCCGGTTAATGAGATCAAATATCCAATAGGTTGATTAGATCACCTGAGCGTCGGTGGATCGATTAGATCAGCCGGTGTTCTAGCCGATTTGATCGGTCAAGTAGTCGATGAGTCGTGGTTCCCGTGCAACGGTTGCATGTGCTAACAATGCTCTCGATCGCGACACAGAGCCAAGTGTCGGTCGTCGTCACTGCTGGAGATCATGCACTACTATGGAATCGGGCTCCAATCCCGGTTCGGAACGGGTTTCAGTCCCGGTTCCAACGAGCCAAAACTAAGGCCCATATGTGTTGGCGGGGAGCCGAGCAGTCCCGGTTGGAGACACCAACTGGCACTACCAGCGAACCGGCTATTACAACCGGTTGGAAACAGGTTTCAGAACCGGTTTTGAAACCGGTTGTAGGCAACCGCGACTGATACCCTCCGGATATCACTCACGGGTCCCCGAACCGCTTGTGGTAGGACACCACAAGCGGTTCGGAAGGCGCCCTAGCAGGCTGGTGGAGTTGCCACGTGGGTACCCTCTACAAGCGGTTGGTGTTACCAACCGCTTGTGGAGAGGCTGTCAGGCAGCGAGGGGAGGCGGCACGTGTGCCCTCTTCACAAGCGGTTGGTGTTACCAACCGCTTACCAACCGCTTGTGGAGAGGCTGTCAGGCAGCGGGAGGGGGGAGCCGGCACATGTGCCCGAGCGCAAATTAGATATAGATCATGTTATATAAGAACCGGGTTTTCAATATGAATTTTGACAATAAAATTAAATACAACAACAATATTTTTTTATAATTAAATATATAATATGATGTGTACTCATTCACACAACCACAATTATGTTCATTTACACAATAATACGAATGAATAAAAAATGGACAAGTTGATGTGTACATACATGAAATAAGGAGCACACTAAAGTAATGTTTATACATTTGAAGAGTAAAAGGGTGAATCTTGAGGTCATTTCTTGCCTACATCACTATTTGTGGCCTTCGATGATTCCGATATTTCACCTGTCCTTACATAAGGACAATCTCTCCATCTCTTTGTGTGGAACTCGCCTTTAGTGGATATAATCTCGTCGACAATGAAGCCGATAAGTTGTTATTGGATTGCTGCAACCCAGTGAGGCGGGATCACACCTTGCACATCGAGGTAAGGCTGCCAAAGCAGGAAATAAATAAATCTCTGAACACGTAAATTGTAAGTACTATGAAATTGAGATGCATCATTAATTTGGTATTTTGACATACACGTACCTCATCGTTTATTTTGGGCACATCATCGTGGCAAAGGTTTTGCATGTAGTGGCACACATAATAGCCACATAAGTTGTTTCCAGCCGTTTGCTGTATAACCTGTGATGAAATTTAAAAAGAATACAAGTATTGAGATAAAAAACTATCACTAAAGAATATGAATTAATTAATATGCTTTATTACGTACTCGAGTGCTTAATTGGACTCTGAATTCGTTTTTTAAAGTTCCTTTATGCTTCTTTCGGAACCTTGTGAATGTCCTGTGATGCGTTATTACATGAATAGTAATTATTAGAGTTCGAATTAATTAAATAGGTAGGCATTTCAATAGAATAAGAAAATCATCTTATAAATTAATATATGCCATACAGATTTAGCGTGTCAATGATATATTGATATTTTTGCTGTGGTTTCCTTCTTGAGTCTTGAACAATGATCCTGCTATTATCAAGCATGATAACAAGAAGGACCCAGTGAAACCTATTAATATATTTCAACATATATATGCAATTAGTCATATTATGTATGCTCTAAAAAGCTAGGAATGAGAGGTTGTGAGGAACGGATATATATGTACTCGAAGTTGAAAGGCAGAAGTATGTACGGTTTGTAGTGCTGTCCCAAGAGTGCATCCAGAATGTAATCCTCAACAACCTTTGGGTTGTATCCGAAGACAGCCTCGTTGACAATCTCTGGGTCTATGAAGCCCATGTTGATGTCACCCTGGCTTCTACATCGTTGTATCTCCATTCTACATAGAAATAGAAAAACTATTAGAGTCGCAACTTTCTGGTACGAGAAAGCACATGGTAAACTTATTAGCTTGACACTTACAGACACCAACAGCTCATGAGAGACACGTTGACAGTGTCCTGCCGGTAAAAATGGTACAAGTCTCCTGACTCTACCATGTACCATTCATGAAATTGTCGCATCTTGGTTGGTAAATCCTTTATATTTTTAGGGTTAACCAACTTCCGGCCCAACTTATATTGCCATCTCACTTCTGCCACTGGGATATCATCCGTTAATCCAAGAGCTTCAGCTGCAGAACCGAGGTTTGCCTCTTTCATGAATTGGTCAAGCTGTTCTTGCTCTTTCTTCTTCTTTCCCGCCTCTGCCTTAGCCTGTTTAGACTTCAGTGTAGCCTTTGCTATTGTCCGGTTGTGGTCTGATGGCATAGATAGTGACACTGCATGGGATGTCGTGAAGTGTTTTGAAGCTTTTCGATCAATTGCTTGCTTCGACACTGGCAGCTTAGATGCGAAGTGTGCAGCAACTTCTGCGGCAACGATTTTGCTTGTCTCCTCGTCCATCATATCATATGCCCTTTTTGAAGGTTCCTTTGACCTTGTTGATCGGCTGGACTGGGCCTTCTCGGAAGGAGGATGGCTCCTTTTTATTTGAAGCTTCTTTCGCAGAGGAGATGGTGGATGCGTGCTTTTCCTAGGAGGGTTCATTTTTGTTGGAGGTGCTGGTGGAGTTGGGCTTCTAAGTGGAGTAGGTGGTAGAGCAGGACTACTCTGTATCGGCGGCGAGGCATTACGTGGAGGTGACGTTGGAGGAGGCATGGTTTGTCGTTGTGGAGGAGGCGAGCTTCCTCCAGCTGGCTCTAATTGTTCGATATCTCTTGGTGGAGATGATACCTCCATGCCATCTGGAAACATGATGTACCGTTTTGGCCAGAGGATGATACCGTGGAGGGCCTGTCCAAACTTGGCCACCTCATCGCCTCTAGCAATATCAAGCAGAAGATCTTCAAAACCGCTTAACACCTCCTCCACGATGGCTTTCGAGTAACCAGGGTTATCTCGTTGTAATGAAATGTCTGGCCCGACTCTACTGGGAACGCCATGCCGTAAGCCACCTTTATGGAGAGGTTACACGCCTAGACATGTAGCTCACACTGGCGGCGAATCTTGATGTCGTCCACTGGAAATGGCCGAGGTCATTCCCTTCAGGTGCCGCGGTGGACGCACAGCAGCTCCGCTGCGCGGAGGCCTGCGGGCTGATCATGGCGTCTGGCAAATTGCTCGGACCTGCTCCCTGAAGCTTGCTAAGGGCTATCTGCGCAACTATGTCGCCAATGCTAGTCTGGGTAGCTCTTAGCTCCCTTTCCAATTGGCTGTATTTGTATAGCACTCTAGTTTTGCTTCTTGCTCGGCTCCTGTACGTTTGGGAATCCTTCGCGAATTCATGCTTCCATGGCATCGACGAACCAATACCTACTGTCTGTCCCGGTTGCTTCGGGTTTTGGAGGGCATGTGTTAGCTCGTCATTCTCCCTATCTGTCACTAAGGAACTTGACTGAGACTGCTGAACTGCTTGTACAATCTTTTGCCCAACATCATGCACTCCCGGTGCAATCACCAAGCTACCGTCATCTGCAAGGGCCCCCCGTGAGCAGTAGCAGAAGTCCCAGTCAGCAGTAGCAGGTGGTACATCCTTGGCCAATAATTCTTCCTCCCGCTTCTCCTATTTCGGTATAGCCTTGATGTAACCACCTGTACCGAGATGGTGGTGGTATTTCTTCTTCTGTGCATTTATCTTGTTCTTTTGGCTCACGGCTTGGCCTTCAGCTGACAGCTTGTACTCCTCAAACGCTTCCCAGTGATCGGCCAGCTTAGGAAATAGATTAAAGTCATGCCTTTGTCCTTTCTGCACATACTTGGCATTTAGAGACGACTTCCACGACTGAAATACGGTTGCCATCTTTTTCAAAGTGTATTTCTTTAGTTTGTCTTCAAACCCTTCAGGCAATTTGAAATTGTCCTTAATATCTATCCACAGCAGGTCCTTGGTAGCTTGAGGGACTTCAGCCCATTTCTAGATACTAATTGGGACGTGGTCCCTTACATGGTAACCACAAAGCGTTGTTGAATGGGCCAATTGCTGAAAGAGGGGGAATCGGCATCCCGTCGGAGTTAACGTCGGTAAATACATGCTTTGCCGACGGCTTCTTGCTAGGTCCTCGCTTCGATTGGTTGCTCGATGTACCCTGGTTAAAATAAGAAAAATATGAGCGTGTTAACAGTGTTTTATATTGGTTGAAAGGCGGCATGTACCAGGGCATTATTGTGGCATTACCTCGCTGGCCCCAGTGTCCACAAAGATGACCAAACTAACAGCGAGAGCGTTAAGGTCACCCAGTTCACGGCCTCATCTAAGAAGCATTGTTATCGGCCGCCTCGGCGATAGCGTTAAGCGCCACCTTCGTCATATCCTCTGATGCTACCCTGCGCGATCGAGTCTAGCAAGAACTGTTCTTCCTCATCGAAAATAGGGTCAGCACGGCCTGGTTGCTCCATCTATATATCATAATTGCGAAACATTGTTAAATTAGTATTGCTACTTGTGCACATCACATAATTGCGAAATATTGTTAAATATATTTATATCTCTCTTCCTATCTCTCTCTATCTCTCCCTATCTCTCTCACTTCCTATCTTTCTCTCTCTCCCTATCTCTCTCTCTCACTCCCTATCTCTCTCTCCCCTATCTCTCTCCCTATCTCTCTCTCTCACTCCCTATCTCTCTCTCTCTCCCTATCTATTTCTCTATTTTTCCTGTTGGGACGTTTTATCGAACACCCTGTGTGTAGTCATAAAGCAGAAGGAGAGTGCGACGTGGGCGTGGGCAACCTAGGTCCTCTGGGGGATTGGAGGGAGCGGGGGCTTGTCGTGAGGTCGACGACGCGGTGGAGGTCCGACGGCGAGGCGACGACGATGCAGCGGTGTGAAAGCGTCGGCAGCGGTGGGGAGGCGTCGGCGAGGAGGCAGACCTGCGGCGAAGAGGCGGCGAGTGTGGCGTGGGGTCTCGACTGAGAGACGCGGCGACGTGGGCACGCGGACGGTGGAGGAGGCATCAAGCGCAGCGCGGGGGCTCGACGGAGATAAGGTGGCACGACAGAGGAGTGAAGCGCGAGACAGCTCGGGACTTAGAAAAATTTTGGGGAGAGTGAAGCGTAGGGGGAAGATGATCTGAAATATATAGCAAACCCCTCTACAAGCGGTTCGTAATACGAACCCCTTGTAAAGGGGCCTCTACAAGCGGTTGGTAGTACGATCTGCTTGTAGAGGTCCTCTTCTACAAGGGGTTTGTATTACGAACCGCCTGTAGAGGTCTCTTCTACATGGGGTTCGTATTATAAACCGCTTGTAGAGGTTCCCTTCTACAAGGGTTTGTATTACGAACCGCTTGTAAAGGGGCTTTTTGGGAGTTTCCTTCTCTATTCTTCCTTTTTTATTAAACTTTTTTAAAATGTTTTAATTTCAGTACTTGTGTTTCATATTTCATTAAAATGTTTAAAATTTCATTGCTTAATTTCTATATATGCTTCAAATATACTAGTTTCATTTCAAAATTTGAAAAAATGTTTTCTTCCTTTTTATTAAATTTTTATTAAAATGGCCAAGGTTACTTGTGTTTCATTTTTTTAAAATGTTTTTAATTTCAGTTCTTGTGTTTCATATTTCATTAAAATGTTTAAAATTTCATTGCTTAATTTTTATATATGCTTCAAATATACAAGTTTCATTTAAAAATTTGAAAAAAAATGCTTTCTTCCTTTTTATTAAATTTTTGTTAAAATGGCCGAGGTTATTTGTGTTTCACATTTTTAAAAATGTTTTTAATTTTAGTACTTGTGTTTCATATTTCATTAAAATATTTAAAATTTCATTGCTTAATTTCTATATATGCTTCAAATATACAAGTTTCATACAGGAGCATATCTTAAGTAGTAACATACTTTGTCTTTACAAGTGTGCCTTCATTATGATCGTGGCGTATATACGGAGCATCGATATCTGTGTCCTTCAGGACACTTATGTCGACATCTACCCGCAAAAGGACGGAGCTCGTCGAACTAATTATACTCTTCCCCGTCTGTGACGTCCTCAACTCCGACAATCCTTTATTTGCCTTGGAGAACCATGTGTCACTTTGGCTTGTCCTTCTGCTTCTTAGGTTTGCTTGACATGTCCATTACGTAGAAGACCTGTCTCACATCATTGGTGAGAACGAATGGTTCGCGCTTATAGCCGACTTGTGTGAGGTCTATGGTTGTCATGCCGTATTTGTCGATCTTCACGCCGATTAAACTCAGTTTAACCCATTGGCACTTGAATAGAGGAACCTTCAAAGGTCCATAGTCAAGCTTCCATATCTCTTCTATGAAACCATAATATGTGTCCACCTTGCCAGTGTTGTCCGTGGCGTCTATACGGACACCGCTGTTCTGGTTCGTGCTCATCTTATCCTGAGATTTCATGTAAAATGTGTAACCATTTATCTCGTACCCCTTGAATGTCACGATTTCACTAGATGGTCCCCGAGCTAGGCGTTGCAATTATTCATTGTCTGACCCTTTGGAAAGAATGTAGTTTTGTTACCAAGCGCCAAATGAATCCATGTGCCTCAATCTTATCCAATCCTCAGACCTCCCTGGGAATTCACGGCGTAGAATACTCTTGTGTTGAAGGACATAAGGGGCCATTATAGTAGCTTGTTTCAGAACCGTGAAATGTGCTTGTTTAAAATTAAGAAGATCTTTGTATGCAATTGCTTTCCGTCCTAGTGTCCCTTTTTCTCGTAGCCTCCCCTCATGGCGTGATAGGGACACCAATCTGATGAGACCATGCTCATCATAGATAGAACAACCACATACATATGGTCATTACCAAGTGTTGCTGCAATTACTTCGGCTATGTCGGTATCTTTCACTACATCTACGACAAGTTTGCGACAGTTCACGGCATCTTCTACTTCGTCTACGTCTAATATGGTCGACCTCCACCTTGGCCAGGTCGATCACACAGTTGCCCTCCTCGGCTTTTGGACATGGCGCTATCACCTTTATCAGTTCGGCCACCACCTTGGCCGCCTCCCATGCTTGACGGCGTATTCAAGAAAGGCGTATCTCCACCTCGTCCATTCCCTCAGGTCATACAAGTCACGTCGCTCCAAGGCTGGCCCAAGAGAAAGCCCAATTTGGCCACGAGTCCAGTTCGGCCGTCACAAAGACAACTTCAAACGGGCGCCCAGGCCACATACGAAGTCCGTTTTGACGTTCTACCACTTCACGGAAAGCTTAGGAGATAAGCTTTCCAATGGATCTTGTCTCATTGCAAAATTCCTCCTGGAGCGTTGGGAATCATCAAAACAAGGTGTTGCATCATCCAGTTGGGCCAAACTGGGCCTTGTAAGCACATCGGGCCCAAGCCCACGTGGTGGACGCCCAGGAAAACCCTAGGACGTCCAGCACATCCCTCCTAGCCATCTCCCTCTTATAAATTCAGTAGCCGTCATCGTTTAGACTCGGGTTTTGTTAGATTAAAGTTTAGCCTTTGCTACTTTTCTTGTAATCGCGCGTGTCGGTTAGACCGCCTGTATTACTCGTCTTCGGAACCCCACCTACTCGTTTGTGTCTAATTCATATTTGCAGTTTCAGATTGCGTTTATCTTGTTCTTGCTCGTTCTTCGATTGCTTGCAGGAACAAAGACCTTCGTGGTCAGGTTGATCGCGCGCCCGCGAGATCAATAACCCTCTGGAGTTGGTGTATCGGTCGCTAAGGCGCAACGTCCTGGACGGTTGTAGTCGGGCCGTCAAAATCGATTCCTCCACCAATCGATAGTTATCCCTCTCATCGAAAGATCGGGACCCCTGTTGTTATCAAGTGGTATCAGAGCACTAGGTTGATCGGTGAGAGATTTCTACCTTTGTATCTTGTTTTACCTAGAGTCCAGAAAATTGCCCAAAAAAAAAAATTTCCTCGTCCAAGACAGTTTGGCCTTGCTTTTGCTTCGTAGTCCACACTTGTTGAGTTTACGGTTGCATCGTCGAGTCGGTTGCTGGTCTTAGAGTCTTTACCCTAGAGTTTCGAGTTTGTGTCACGTTTTTCGTCACCACCACTGCTGTCCAGTTCAGTGTTTTGGCCGTTTCTCCTTCATACGAAGTCGGATTTTGGACTTCTTGGACTTTTTGGAAAGCTTAGAATGTCTCCTCCAACTGTTGTTTTCAAGCTGAGATCTGATTCGGCCTCCAACATAGAGATATCTTGCAATATATTTCGGGCTGTCTAGAGATCCAATCTGTTACGAATTCGGTTTTCCAATCATAAGTCTTCCATCTGAACTCGGATTTTGACGTTTTTGGACTTTCTGGAATCAGCACGAAATATCCAAGGAAAAGATAGTTGGAGTGATCTCTGAATTTGGCCATCTTCAATTTGCTAAAATTTGGGAATTGTCGAGTTCTAGTCGGATTCGAATTGGATCAATCTGATCCCAGCTCGGTAAAACAGCCATATCTCTTGATTCCCTTATCCGTTTTGGGTGTTCTTGTACTTGATGGAAATCTAAGAAGGTCCTCTACAACTTTGTCCATTGTACCAATTCCAGGAAAAGCAATCTTCGCACCCAAAAATTGCGTTGGATCTGGATCTGTCTCATCTCAGTTTTTTCTGTACAGCTTGTATTTAGGGGCCCATATCTCCTATTTCCAAACTCCAAATTGGTTGTTCCATATATGAAAATTGATGAGAACGAAAAGATCTACAACTTTGACATGGAGACCTTCCTCAAATTCGGAGCTTTTCTTGAGTGAATTTTCCGAACAATATAACTGCCCCGGCTGTCCTGTTTTGAAAGTTTGAGAAAAAAAAAGGCAAGTGCAATAAAAAAAAAGCCGCACAAAAAAAAAAGAGGAAAAAAAAAGAGAAAAAAAAGAGAAGGAGCTCCCTAGCTAGGTGCTGTGTTTTGTTGAGTTGGTGACATCGTTTGTGTCTCGGCTCGCGTCTCTAGTACGGTTTGTCCTAGGACCAGCACAGTACCGCGTTGAACGTTTATTCAACTTATTTTGGACTAACGTGGTTTAAACTTTTCCATTGAATTGTGCTTAGCCTCCTACAGCTCCACATATACTACTACCAACGAGGCACTTGTGACGGCATCGATACACCATATCTCCAGGAGTGTTGTCTCGTCGGTTGCCGACACCTTCTGCTAAGCTTGGTAAGAATTGGTAAAAACTTGAAAGAACGGGTTGAGAGTGAGCGACTTGTTTAACCACATCCTATTAGCTATTAGGGACATACTATTTGTGATCATATTATTGTGCTTGTTCTCTTGTTTTTCACCTAACCATGTCAGGATATGAAGACAATGACGTGCTACAATCCCGTTGCAGCAAGCGCCGAATACAATCTTTGGATCACGTGTTCCTTAAACACTTACGACAAGCCACAAGGAATCGTGACATCAACATCACCACGGCTTCATCAACTGATGATGAAAAAGGTAAAATCAAGTCTGAATTGCCTCCATTTGCTGGAAAGTTTGATCCTAATACATATATTAATTGGGAAATAGCGGTAGACAAAGAATTTGCAAAGTATGATTTATCTGAAAAACAAAAGATTAGTGCTGCAGTTAAAGCGTTAACATCAGATGCGATATATTGGTGGAAGCATATATCTAGACATGATAAAGAACCTAAAACTTGGAGTGCCATGAAAAAACTTATGAGAGATGATTATGTTCCTGAATATGATGCTGAATATTTGCTTACTAAACTTCAACGCTTAAAACAAGGTTTTAAAACTGTTAGAGAATACTATCATGAATTGCAAAATTGTTTATTGCGTTGTGGTTTACAAGAATGTGAAGAAGCTACCGAGTTTAGATTCATACGTGGACTTAATCATGAAATTCAGGATGTTCTTGTTGATAAAACATTTAGTTCTCTTTCGGACTTGATTAAATGTGCTTGTAGAGCTGAAAATATACTTGCTGAATCTTCGAAAGAATCATTAGCTTCATTTGAGGCGCCTATTGTTGCACATTCTTTTGTAGCTAACATTTTGCAGAAAAGTGAGCACCATCGAGAAAAAGGTGGAGAAGAAAGCATAGAGAAAGAAGAGTTCATTGTTGCTCCATACGCATGTGAAGAGTTGGAAATTGAAGTTGCACCTACAACCACTGATGAGGACTTTAAAGGTAGTATAAAAGGTGTTGTGCTTACACAAGGTGAGAATGATTTTGATATGCTGAAATTGTCCACTACTCATGCTGTCATAGAGCAACCTTTAGTGGAACCACCAGCTGATATTCCTTTGTTACAAGATGATTTACTTGTTGTCTCTTGTGATAAAGAAGAGTTGTGTGATAATGCTTCACTTATATCCATGCCACAACTAGTGAATGAACATAAAACTTTTATTTTAGAACAAAGCAATTATGCTAAGCATAAACATGTTATTCACATTGCTAGTGAGGAAGATGAGCCTAAATTAATATCATCTTTAAATATTTTAGGTTACATTGAATTTGATGTTCTATGTGATCTAAATAGTTTAAAGGAGAGGATTTTTGTACATTCTGATTTGCCATGGTTATCGCGAAATATTTTTCATGTTGTTGGCAAACACAATGATAAAGGAGAGTATAAAGTGCGTAGAGTTTACATTTGTTTAGATTTGAAACCTCTATTTTCTATGCAACAATGTGATCAATTAGATAATTTTAATATCATATCAAGTACCCCTAATTGCCTTTATAATCTATATGATAGTTTTCAAGAAAGGGAGTGCTTGGATAATTGTGATTCTCAAGCCACTGATTTGATCGCAAAAGATATGCATGTTTCTTTGTTTCCTGTCGCTACTAACATTTTGCAGGACAATATGATGGAGTCGAGGACGACTCCACTTCAAGAAAGGGAGGATGATGAGACCATGCTCTTCATAGATAGAACCAACACCACATACATATGGTCATTACCAAGTGTTGCTGCAATTACTTCGGCTATGTCGGCATCTTTCACTACATCTACGACAAGTTTGCGACGGTTCACGGCATCTTCTACTTCGTCACGCCTAATATGGTGGCTCCATCAATGTTACTTCATCGACCTCCACCTTGGCCGGTCGATCACACGATGCCCTCCTCGGCTTTTGGACATGGCGCTATCACCTTCATCAGTTCGCCACCATCTTGGCCGCCTCCCATGCTTGACGGCGATTCAAGAAAGGCGATCTCCACCTCGTCCATTCCTCAGGTCATACAAGTCACGTCGCTCCAAGGCTGGCCCAAGAGAAAGCCCAATTTGGCCACGAGTCCAGCTTCGGCCGTCTGCAAGCAAAGACAACTTCAAACGGGCGCCCAGGCCACATACGAAGTCCGTTTTGACGTTCTACCACTTCACGGAAAGCTTAGGAGATAAGCTTTCCAATGGATCTTGTCGCATTGCAAAATTCCTCCTGGAGCGTTGGGAATCATCAAAACAAGGTGCTGCGTCATCCAGTTGGGCCAAACTGGGCCTTGTAAGCACATCGGGCCCAAGCCCACGTGGTGGACGCCCTAGGAAAACCCTAGGACGTCCAGCACATCCCTCCTAGCCATCTCCTCTTATAAATTCAGTAGCCGTCATCGTTTAGACTCGGGTTTTGTTAGATTAAAGTTTAGCCTTTGCTACTTTTCTTGTAATCGCCGCGTGTCGGTTAGACCGCTTTGTCAGATTACTCGCCTTCGAACCCCACCTACTCGTTTGTGCCTAATTCATATTTGCAATTTCAGATTGCGTTTATCTTGTTCTTGCTCTTTCTTCGATTGCTTGCAGGAACAAAGACCTTCGTGGTCAGGTTGATCGCGCGCCCGCGAGATCAATAACCCTCTGGAGTTGGTGTATCGGTCGCTAAGGCGCAACGTCCTGGACGGTTGTAGTCGGGCCGTCAACGTCGATTCCTCCACCAATCGATAGTTATCCCTCTCATCGAAAGATCGGGACCCCTGTTGTTATCACAATCGGATTTAGATCATTATTGTAATCTACACAAAACTCAATCACCTCCTCTGTGCCATACCCCTCGGCTATGCATCCTTCCGGACAAGAACGGTTACGGACATACCTCTTTAGGACACTCATGTACCTCTCGAAAGGGAACATGCAGAAACACAGGTCCAAGAATACCTATCTCCTTGACAATGTGAACAGTGAGATAAACCATAATATCAAAGAATGGAGGAGGAAAGATCATCTCAAGGCTAACCACACTTTGTGTCACATCATCCTGCAACTTGCTTAGTTTATCTGGATCAATAACCTTTTGCGAAACCGCGTTGAAAAAGGAACATAGCTTTGTGATTGTCCCCCGGACCCACTCGGGTAAAATACCTCTCACAGCTACTAGGAGCAACTGTGTCATCAACACAAGACAGTCATGGGATTTCAGGTGCACAATTTTATTCTCTTTCATGTTTATCAGTCTCTTTACATTCTAGAAGTATCCGGAAGGGACCTTCACACTGTTGAAGCACTCTGTCATGCTTTTTTTCTCTTCTTTGCTTAGAGTGTAGCTCGCAGGATGTAGATAATGTTGTCCTTTTCCTGTCTTTTCTAGATGTAAATCGTTCCTCAGATCCAAATGTTTTAGATCCCTCCGAGCTTGTAGTATATCTTTCGATTTACCATACATATCTAAGTATTCTAGCAGGTTCACGCAAACATTCTTCGTGATGTGCATGAAGTCAAGTGAGTGACGGACCTCCAAAACTTCCCAATAAGGCAAGTCCCAAAATATTGACTTCTTCTTCCACATGGGTGCTTGACCTTCCTCATTTGGTATAGATTTTCCCCCAGGACCCTTTCCAAATACTTCTTTCAGATCCTTTACCATAGCAAACACATGCGGCCCACTTCGTTGCTCAGGCTTAGCACGAAGGTCTGGTTTCCCGTTGAAATTCTTGCCTTTCTTCCGCAACGGGTGCCTCGTAAGAAGAAACCTACGGTGGCCCATGTACACAACCTTTCGAGAGTTTTTGAGGTACATGCTGTCTGTTGATGGTTACAAACAGCAATGCACGTAGGGTGAAATACTGTCTTTTGTGCTCATCCCATACCCATACACCATCCTCCCACAACGTTACAAGATCTTCAACCAATGGTTTCAGATAGACATCGATGTTATTTTCGGGTTGCTTGGGCCATTGGATCAACAGCGGCATCAATATGTACTTCCGCTTCATACACAACCAAGGAGGAATGTTGTAGATACATAGTGTAACAGGACAGATGCTATGGCTGCTGCTTAACTCGCCGAACGGATTCATACCATCGGTACTCAACCCAAACCTTTTGTTTCTCGCCTTATCTGCAAAGTGCGGGTATGTTCGATCGACTTTCCTCCACTAGGATCCATTAGCGGGATGTCTAAGCATCCCGTCGTCCTTACGCTCTTCTTTGTGCCAACACATCATCTGGGCTTGCGCTTTGTTAGCAAACAGTCGCTTCAATCAGGGGATGACAGGAAAATACCACACCAACTTAGCGGGAGGTCTCTTCTTCGTACGCTCCCCATCTATTTCTCCTAGGTCGTCACACTTCATGTTATAACGTGATTCTTTGCACACTGGACAAACATCAAAATCTTCGTACTCATTGTGATACAGGATACAATCGTTAGTACATGCATGTATCTTCTGTTCTTCCAATCCCAAAGGTCATACGACTTGCTTGGCTTCATTTGTAGATTCAGGATGAGTGTTATCTTCCGGAAGCAACTTCTTTATTAGTGATAACAACTCATCGAATCCCTAATCTGAGACACCATTCATGGCCTTCCATTACATTAGTTCCACTGTGGTGTGCAACTTTTTGTGGCCCTGCCCACAGTTTGGGTACAAGGAGTCCTGTGGTCCTTTAACATGCGCTGGAACTTGTCGAATTGTCTTTCATTTATGTAGTCTCCCTCTCCGTCACGCAGCATCTGGTCTAGCTCATCATCACCAAACTCCCCGAGTGTATCTTCAACGGAACAGTATTGCCTGGCATCTGGGATATGTTCAAACCCTCTTCTTCTTCCTCGTCGTCTTCATCATCTTCCTGGCTAATCCCCTCTACTTCGCCATGGTTCGTCCAACAGGTATAGTTTGGCATGAATCTCTCATGATCAAATGATTCATAACCTGCCATCGGTGGGAGTGCTCCTTCTCATTCTTGCAGTCTAGACACGGACAACATATGTAGCTGCCTGGAGGCAAGAAGGCAACGACCGCATCCAGAAAACCCTACACGCCATCAGTGAACTCTCTGGAGCGACGGTCCGCATTGTACATCTATTGCCTGTTCATCTACACCAAGTTATATTTTATTAAAAAAATATAGTTACATTTAAGAATCTAAAGCTCACAAGCACTTAGATCTACCTTTCTAATTACTTTTTTGTTCTTCTTCAGTCTACAATTAAAGACAATATTTTTTTGCTGCAACAAAAAAACTCCACCTACACTAATTCTTTCTTGTCCTTCTACATTTATTGAAGTAAAACTAACTAATTGTTACTTTTTTAGTTATTTTTTATCCTTCTACAATTTTGAACCTAATTATTTTTTTCCCTTTCTACCTTTGTAATTATTTTTATCCTTATACATTTTTAACTAAACCGAACTAATAATTTTTTACCCTTCACATTTATTGAACTAAAAATAACTAATTGTTACATTTTTAATTATTTTTTATCCTTCTACAATTTTTAACTAAATCTAACTAATAATTTTTTCTCTTTCTACCTTTTTATTTTTTATCCTTCAATTTTTTCCTTTTTTATTTCATACACCAATAATTAGTTTCTAGCAAACCTACATCTACCTAATTTATCATTAAATTTTGGATCCTAAAGCAAACAACTTAATTTTGAGATCAACTCTCTAAAATTAGGTGATCAAGCTAGCTAGCAAACAAGTTAGGTAGCTAGGAAACAAACAAACAAACTTTTTAGTGATGAAGCTAGCTAGCAAACAAACACCTTTCAACAAAGAACAAATCAACATTTCTCCACATCCAATGCAAAAAAAATACTTAGGTGAGAAGGATGTTAACATGGCATTACTAACCTTGCAACACTTAATTTGCAGCTAAATCACCTAATTGAAAATTTGGGCAGCACCTCCCCTTGAATAGTAGCTCGGCCCTTCCTGTTAACACTTTCCGTTCACCTCTGCGCCCTTGCGGAGGAAGAAGATGTTTTAAGTGCGCTGGGCGGGATGGCTTCTAGAACTGGTTTGAGACACAAACCACTTCTAGTCAACTTTTACAACTAGTTTGTGTGTCAAACCGGTTTTGAAAATCCACAACCTGTTTGGGAGACAAACTGGTTGTAGAGATGGGACGTTACACGCAATTCGTGTTTCGAACCGCTTCTGGAAGCCCTCTCTGCCTGTTGTTCACTTAACCCGCTTCGACATCTGAACATTACAACGGGTTCGCACCAAACCGCTTCTGATGGACCAGTTGTGATGCCCAGTTTTGTAGTAGTGCGGGACTTTAATGTCCCGGTCGGTGTCTCCAACAGGGACTGTGATCATGATATCACACAGCTGCCACACCCCTAGATATTATATTTATTTTATTATATGTGGCCCCTAGCTATTATATTTATTTTATTTATGCATGCATGTGTTAAATCACAATTAATTAAAACCCATATAATTAATCATGCACAATGAGCTCATAATTAAATCAAAGGACATTCATTAAAACTTTAATTACAACTAATAAAAATGTATTACATATGTACACAATTGCACATATTTTTGTTTATCGGGATTTTTTACGTGTATTGCTCTTGGTAGCCGTAGATGTCGACCCCGACGGTTGACCGATCTCTTTGGCAGGCTCCGACTCCGTAACATGATTAAAAATATGGTGGTAATGCTTGCCTGTGGGACTTACAAACTCATTAAAAATGAAGCCGACGAGTTGCTCTTGTATTGCTTTGACACACACCTTTTTCGCCAATTTTACGGGAACCTATTTTAATTTGGAAAATTAACTAATTAATCCTTGAATTTATTGAAGATCGATGTCCGAAATAGCTAGGCATTAGTAAGGTACTAATTACATATACTTACACCCAAACTGTTCACCTTTTCTCATGTAGTCAGCAGTGCCTCCGACAATGTTGTGCATGATCTCGCATACATAGAAGCCACAAAAATTGTTTCCCGGTGGCTGATACAAGACCTGTGGTAAAAATGCTGGAAGCGTGAAATGGATGCATGTAAATTAAGTTAACTAAAAAGCTAGTATTAACATATACATACATATTTAGCGAGGTGCAACTCAAAATTCTTCTTGAATTCCCCAACGTTTTTGTCACGGAAACTTGTGAAGGCACTACACATGTGATTACGATTATTAGAGTTTGTTTCAAATGGAAAGAACAGAACTAGTACAATAATGAAAGGAACAAGAATGTACCGGTTGTGCATGGCGATGAAGTCTTTGTACTTTTTAGGGGGGTTTCCGCAGAGAGTCCATAACCATGATCTGGCTTCTATCTAGCTCAATAATAAAAAGGGCCCAATGAAAGCTGTACATATATATGTTAGCATTTGTTGTAACCACCTGTTAGGAAAAGGATTAGAACGAGGTGGTACAAAAACACATACTCAAATTCATAGGCTAGAAGTATCTGTGACTTGAATCTTTGGCCCATTAGCGCGTTGTATATGTTCTCCTCTGTATCTTTTGGGTGGGCCCTAACTGTTTGCTCGTTGATAACTACTGAGTTAAGGAAGCCAATGCTGTAAATGTGCTCCCTTTGGCATCTTTGCATCTCCATTCTACACAAGAAGAAATTAGTTAGGCTTGTAAGTTAGTATAGTGTAAGAGGGCGCACGCTGGAATTTAGAAACGAGACACTTACAGAGTCCAGCAACCCAACATGCTCACGTCGAGGGTCCTTGCCTGGTATAGCTCGTACAGAGGCTCCCATTGGACCAAGAACTTAGAGTCCCCGCGGAAAAAGTGTTGTTGCTTGATCCGGACGACGATCATTTCTAGTCCATGTTTGGCCTCGTGCAAGTACCATTGGTGGAGTTGCCGCATTTTCAATGTTAGCTGAGGAATCTCCTCACGCCTGACCAATATGCACCTGGCATAAATCTCCATGCTGCCTCTGCAATTGGGATGTCCTTGAGGCCCAATAACTGATCTGGATCAAGTCCAGTTTCATCGTAGAAATTCTTCATCTCCTGCGCGACCTCTTCTGCACTCTGCTCCTGTGGCATCTCCTTATCAGATTCCTTACGCAAGATGTGCTCGTAGTCTGATACAGCTGGCCTTTCTGGTTTTTGTATGCTATCTTTTAATGTTTTTAGACACCTCTTGCCTTTGTGCCATTCATCCATACCAGGCTGGACCCTCGGTGGAGATGCTTTCTTAGCGAAATGTGCGGTGACCTCGGCTCTTACTATCCTCTCGTTCTCCTCATCGGTCATATGATACCCCAGCTTAGAAGTAGATTTGTTTTTGGATTTGGTGGATCCTGCCTTCTTGAGAAGTGCTGGCCTCCTAGCCGATTTACTTGACCTGGCCCGCACCTGCTCGGGAAACGATGTTGGAGTTGGAGTTCTACTTGCAGGGCTTCGTTGAGGAGAGTGGCTTCGTTCAGGAGACGGTGCAAGAGGTTGTGGAATTGACCATGGAGACCGTGGAGAGGACATGTCCACGTTATCTCGCAAAATTATGAACCGCTTGCGCCACATGATGAAACTGTGCACTACATCTCCTAGCTTCGTACTCCCGTCACCTCCTTCGAACTCGAGGTTAAGGTCCCTGTACCTTGGGCATACCTCGTCCACCGAGACCTTGGCGTAACCCAACGCTACCGGTTGGCCATGGATGAGCTATCCTGACTCCACCGGGTAAGCCATGCCATCAGCCACCTTGAAGGACAGGATCCGTGCTTCGACGTGCAGCTTACAAGGTGTCTGCTGCGTGATGTCGTCCACGGGATAGCGTCCCAAGTCCTCTTCGGGCAACCCACCGGAAGCACAGCTGCCCCCTCGCGCGGAAGGGCTGATGACGTTGGGATTACTGGGAAGTTGTGGAAGGCCCTCCTCCCGCTGTTGGCTCAAGGCTAGTTGCACCTCTTTTCGGACCGTTTCTTGTATGCTCGCCTGTGTTGCTCTTAGGACATCTTGCAGGTCACGAAGCTGTTGTGCTTGTCGGGCCTTGCCTCTCGCCCGACTCCTGTAAGTATCGACGTCCTGAGCGAAACCCACCTTCCACGGGACGGCACCAATGCCTCGTGTACGTCCAGGGTGCTCAGGGTTCTGTAGGGCCCTTGTTAGCTCATCATTCTCTCTATCTGGCACGAAGGTGCCGTGGGCTGACTCATCGTTGGCGTCTTCAAGCCTTCTGGCGACTTCTCCGATCTTGTCACCAAACACTGCCTACTATCGTCATCAAGGCCGCCGTCATGACCAAAGAAGCAATTTCTCGATCTATTTGACCATCTCATTGTTACGGGTTCAACACCCTTCACCAGCAAGTCATGTTCCCTCTTGTCCTATTTGGGTATTGCCTTGCGGTAACCACCAGGGCCGAGACGGTGGTGATATTGCTTCTTTGCTGCATTCTGCTTGTTCTTTTAAGTTAAACCTTGACCTTGTTCTGAATTCATGTACCACACGAATTCATCCCAATGATCTTGAAGCTTTGGGAACTTATTGAAATCGGGGGTTAGATTCTTCTGAACATACGCATTGTTCAGCTTCTTTTTGAACGTCTGAAATGCCAGTGCCGTCCTCTTCAATGTGTAACTCTTCACCTTCTGTTCGGTCCCTTCGGGGAATGTGAATGTCTCCTTCATATATGTCCATAGCATGTTCTTCAGGTCTGCAGGTACGTCGTGCCATTTCGCAATGCTAATAGGCACGTGGTCCCTGACGATCACGCCAAATGTTGATCTGAACTGCCCAATCGACTTGCCTGGCTTCATAGGCTCGCCGTCCTCGCCGACTTCAGTGATTATATGTCTTGCTCTCGACTTCTTGTTGTCACCTCGTTGACGTGATTGTCTGGTAGATTGACTGGTTTCAGTGTCCTCGGTCGCGGCGGCCTCGATGTCCTCAGCAACATTGGCGGCTTGGGGGCCCTCACCGGCTGCCCCAGGTTGATCCCTGAGGTCGTCTGCCGAAAAATAACCTTGTGTAATTATGTCTCTCATTATGTCATCATCATGATACCCTCCACTCGCCATCGTAACAGAAAAAGGCACTGAAATTTAACAAAAAATAATATTGCCGTCATAACAAAATTATCTTGTGTATAAATATAAGGCATGCATGCTATTTTAATGAGGTGTTTTCTCATATACCTCTATTTTTTCTTTTCAATCATCTACATGTATAAGTCATTTTCTTTCACTCCTTTCTCAAATTTATCACCACCTTAATACCTAACTAAACAAGAATCCAACATTCACACCATACCTAAATCTAGTAAGCAATAATTATGCTTAAGTTCCATAAATTTTAAAGAAGTGACCTGCACTAGCAACAATCAAATAGGTGGCCAAATGGGCAGCCTGTTGCATAAACAGTAAAAATACACAGAAATGCAATGAAATTCACATAAGAGGTATACACAGAAATTCACATAAATGTGAGGAAACATATCATTGGCGAGTACGAAACATATCAATAGTAAACATTATCAACTGCTTCTTGCAATTCTTTCTGTACACTTATCCTTAGCAAATAATATGCATATGTCAATGGGAAACAGACCTAGAAAACAGACCACGAAAATTAACATTGCTTATAAGCTTGCATATTAACATTCTAACAACAAAATAAGTCTTTTTCAGTAATATTGGGCTTACCAACGTGGAGGCAGCGGCGTGTAGGCGGCGTTTGAGATGACCGGCGTTGGAGAGGAGCGGCGTGGAGACGAGCGGCGTTGGAAGCAAGCGGCGTTGCAGAGGAGAGGCGTGGAGGCGGCGTTGGAGACGTGCGGCGTGGAGGTGGCGGCGTGGAGACGGCGACGCGTCGATGTGGTTCGGAGCGCGCGCGAGAGGTTGTAGACGGCATCCTTACGGGCGGCGGCGTCAGAGGCGACGATGGCGGCGGCGTCGATTTAGGGTTCGGAGCGCGCACAAGAGAGGATTTGAGAGTTGTTTACAAATCTCCGCGCGAAACGTTTATAAAGGGTATGCCTTCAATCCCGGTTGAAGACACCAACCGGGATTGATGGGGTATATAGTCCCGGTTGGCAAAACCAACCGGGATTGATGGTGGTTCTCAGATCCGGTTGGACACACCAACTGGGATTGATGGGTCTCCCCACCGTTGGATTTCTCAGATAGTCCCGGTTGGATACACCAACCGGGATTGATTCCCCCAAAATAATTTTCACTGGCAACCGCCTCTGGAAATTGCCCCCCTTTCTAAATACTCCCTCCATTCCAAAATATAGGGCGTATTTTGACTTGAAAAAAGTCTTCCAAGACAAAATGTTGACCATTAATTTTTCTTTCTATATATTGGCGATTTCTATAATATCACATTGTATTCAAAGCAATTTAAATGGCCAACATGTTGAAATAACTTTTATCCACTAAAGGTGCATAACATTTGTGTCGGGACTCGAAAAACAGAGTCGAGTCCCTTCTATGCTTTACATGTACTAGTCCCTGGATCAAATAGTTAGTACACACAGATTCTAGATCTTTGGATCATTGCCATTACAATTCGAACAAATATTACATCAGAGTGTGTTACAAGGCGCTAAATCAGAGTACAAAATTCAGGCACGCAAGACTTACACAGCGGAAGTCTAACATGTAGCGGAAGTCTTAACAGTCTTCCATAACTCCAAATGGAAGAGGCAATATACAACAATCAATCCCACAGGCGAGCTGTAGTAGCGTCATAGGCGTCAGAGAAATCTTCATCTTGAACTTTAACAGTGAAACCTTCATCTTGGTACATCTCCTCCTCAGAATACCATTGTTGACAACCTGCTCGTTGGAATGAGGAGCCCCGCATAAAAGGCGAGGGTGAGTATACTTTATACTCAACAAGCAAGGCTGACAAAATGCAACTAAGGCTTAACAAAGGAAGGGTAGGGGTTCTTTTGCATAAAGCCATTTTGCAAATTTTCCTAAGATTTTGCAAAATGATTTAAAATATGCTGAGAAAAACAAATATTTGAATTATTTTCTTTGAAACTCCGGCCTCGACTGGTTTTGCCCAAACCTGTCTACTCACGGCACCCACCGTGCAAATACCCTCATTGCCCATAGCACCCACTTTGAGGAGAAAAATCAAAACACATTGAGGAGAAAAATCAAAACACACGACACCGATCGTGGTTTTCCTTTAAAACACCATTTGAAAACAAAAGATAAGAAGTACCAATGAGGTAGCTTCCCGTCGCCCGTCCTTGACCGTGGATACGGCTATCATGATAGTTTTACACTCTACAGAGGTTGCACGCTTTACCCACGAGAGGTGATCTTTCCTAGGAATCACCCAAATGAAAAGAACACCACAGGGTCTTTAACCAACATTCCCCTAGCCTGGCACTCCCTCTAAGGATTCCACCGCAGCGCTAGTTACTTTAGTTGGCTGGAGCCCCCTCTTGAACCTACAGAACAACACCAATTGCCTACTCCACCGACTGGAATGCCAAAACTAGAAGTCCGAAGGGTACTCAAACAGGGCTTGCCCATACAAGCACTCAATGGTCGCACTGTTATACTTAGCTCGTCTACCTCAAGGAATCAGTCCTTAGAGATCTGGGTGGGTCCTGCACTGGGCCCGAATCTCGTGCATGCTACACCATCCTTGCAACCATCCACCCCAATCAGTTTTTGCAAAACATTTTCCCGATAGCACCCACTATCAACTAGCCCATTTACAAAATCAAGACAACATCAATTGTCCTTTTTAAAATCGCATGGTGAATTATTAATCAATGGCAACAAGCAATTAATCATTTGATCCACTATGAGCATTACTAAGCAGATGCAAAATCTAAACAAGGGTGTGGTGATATTTTAACAATCTTTAATAGGCTATGGCAGCAAGGAAGTTTTTATACGAATTATTTATTGTTGGGAATTTAACTAAGCAACTAGGTAATTAATGTTTAACATTTAACATACATGCTAATAGTTAAATTCTAGTAAAGCATGTTTGCAAAACTTGGGATCAAAGGGTTCAACACTTGCCTGGATCAACGAACAGAGAAGGGTCCTCCGCTGCGTCGAAATTGAGACCCTCAGCGATCGAATCTAACGCAACGAGAATTAAATAATAAATACAACACAAAAAGAAATAATACAAATTATCATGTATGCAAATGCAAATGAAAACTACTAAACAGTAGGTTTTAATTTCATAAACATTTTAAAATTGGTTTCATAATTTTTGGAGCTATATAATTAAAGATCTAAAAATAACAAGTTTCGGTTTTAATTAAAGTAGGAAAAGGAATTCTCCTCATGATCGGAGTGAGCATGAGCTGAGCATGTTCGGCTTTGGCGTGAAGAGTGTGAGGACCCAATTCCCGATAAATCTTATCGGAAAATGTTCCCTCAAAAGCACAATTACCCAGGATGCAACAGTGCCAGAGCTGATACAAAGTTCACTTTATTATATGGGGAGATATTCATTCTACAGAAAATATTACAACTCGACCTCTCATCAGACACTTACACTGTTGCACAAGTTGTGAGGATAGGAAAAGCTCTCTAAAACTAAGACTCTAGAAACCGATAATGCCATAATTGTTCAATTCCTCCGCGGAAGATTCCTCAAAATCGTCAAGAGCTGGAAGACCTGAAAATAGGTTATTCCCCACATAGTGGGTAAGTACCAACAGTACTTGCAGGTTCCCATTAAGAAGCTTAACTTACGATATGCAGGGATCCGACAAGAAGTAAGGTTCATACAGGAACGTAAATGCAATAATATA
The DNA here is from genome assembly GCA_036346145.1 of Olyra latifolia. NCBI lineage: Eukaryota > Viridiplantae > Streptophyta > Magnoliopsida > Poales > Poaceae > Olyra > Olyra latifolia. The sequence goes on along the minus strand of CM070531.1, from coordinate 11,879,723 downwards.
CAATAAATTCAAGAACTTAAGGTTTAAAAGAACTTTTAATAAACTGGTTGAAACATTTTCATCTCTCCATAACATTATCACCATTCTCCACCTTCTACCTGCCTTATGCAGCGCCACACACCGTAACCTTCTCTCAAAAGCATGAGTTTATTGAATAAGAGAGGCATCACCCATTTTGACACAACTTCATATACCCGAAGTAGGGTCCATCGATGATTTTGTTATTAGCCCTGCAGGACCTACCCAGCTTTACCCATATAACAGCTTCTTATATGGATGGGTGGTATTTGTGTCATTCTCATTCATTATACCCAAGTTTTTATATGAGCATAGCCAGTTGTATCCCCTTGACAACTGGTACCATAGTAGGTCTTGTATGGCATATGTCCCCCTTGGGTATTACTGGGCAATAGCCCCTTGCACCTTACTGGGCAATAGATTCTCATAGGATATATATATATAGCTCCAAGGGATTACTGGAATAGTCCACCTTCACTACAAATGGTGGCTCATATAAAATTCTTTTCTCGTAACATCCCCATGTCCAGATAAGCATCCCATACTACTTATCCACATGGCAAATGATTGACTTATCCTACGCGATTTAAATATTTCAAAACCTATTCTAGGCTTCAAAGGATAGGGCTAATCAACAATAGGTAAGCTTTCTGGTGTTTGTAGCTTGGCATGACCGTTTTATAATACATGAAATAATAATTTGGCAAATGAAGTAATAACTAAAAAGTAATGCATATATGATTAAATAAATAGGAATTCAATGTGCATCAAAGGAATAGAAACCTGCCTTAGTTATGGTTGCTACTAAACTTCTTCTTCTGTTCCATCTTTGATTATCATCTCCGTCCAGTGGATAGTTTGAGTCTTCAGAGCTTGATCTTCTTCTTCTATTGATCGCGGGTTTTTAATAAAGAGAGAGAATTAAATCAAGTAAAAAGGACTTTGGATGCTATGCAGAAATATTCTTTTGAAGGGGTTCCTGGGTTTGGAGGGCAATAGGTATGGAAGAGTGGTTATGGTGGCTATGGATAGTATAGAATAGAAGTTGTGAAAATATCTAGTGAAGGGATGGAGATAGATATTTGTTGTGTTTGTTACAAAGAGATAAGATAGAATTTCGGCAGATATTGGAGTGGAGTGATTGCGAGATATTTTTAAGTTTACTACGAGATATCGTGGTAATTGAGATTTACTGCAGGATATTCTACGAATGGATAGGATCATAGGATATTTTATGAAGAGATACTTATGAGGGGTATAAATAGGTTTCTATGGATAAATTTATAAGGAATTCCTATTAGGAAATACTTTACAAAAAGATATGTTGGGATAGATTTAGAATGAAGAAATGATTTTATATGAAAAAGTTTTAGAATGTAATATAGGAATCTTCTTTTGAAACAGTCCAAGTTTGTGGCTATCATTTTATGTAGGGTTTTAAACTTGGGTAAGAGTGTCTAGGAAGGTTTGGATTTTATAGGTTAGGAGTTACCTATTTTAACTAGGTTTAAGGGTTAAAAATGGTTTGGTCATTTATTTGAACTTTATATATATACTTTTAAAGAAAATCTTAAAGGAGGAAATAATCTGTTTTGGCTTTTTGCAAATCTCTTAGCATTATCCTAAAAACGAGATTTATGATTACCAATTATGTTGAGAAAGGGTTTATTATAACTTTGAAATCAATCTTATTCTTTTTATTTTATAGGATTGGATTTGATACTTATTTTGTGATAAGGAATTACTATATAATATGTCTAGTAATTAATTATTTTAATTGTGTAATGAATTTCCTATGTATATTTTACATTAGCTAAGAGGAGTGATAATTTTATTTTATTTTAAGAAATTAGTTCTTATAAAGTTTTAAAGAAGCAAAATCTACAGGTGGCATGTATTATAAAATAACTTCAAATATAAACATTTTATAAATTTTGTATATATTATATATGAACAGTAAAAGTATCAATTTCACATTTCATTATATTTCCTATTTACAGTAATTTATGGAATAGCTAAAGAGAGGGTTTAAATTCAAATTTTGGAATCTGAATGAATGTAAAAATCTGGAAAAATCATATCTAGATGTAAAACATTATTTGGAACAACTTTTGTATAGAAACGTTTGGCTAATTTTGGCTCTAAGGCTTTCAATTTGAAGGAAGAACAAAATCGGGAGGAATGAATAGTGATTTTTCTAGGGTTCTTGAGCACCCGAATTGGGGCTTTGGATTTGGCTTTGTTTTAGGGCAATTAAACATGGGGCTTTTGTTCTTTGGGGTTATTAAAATGTTTGGGAGGTGGATTGGTGGGTCGAAGTGGCCGGAGTTGGCCGGTCGGCGTGGTCGGGCGGCGGCGGTGAAGAACGAGATTGGGGATTTTGATTTCCTTTTTCAATTGTACAAATTGATGGCTTGGTAAGCTTGAGAGGGTGTCTAGGAACCTTACCATGCCATTTATTGGGCTTGCGCGACTACGAGTCGGCGTGTCGACGTTCACCGCCGTGGTCACCGAGCAGGGGAAGTCGCGGGTTGCCGTGGCGCCGTTACCCTGGTTGATTTCACGCTAATTACTTCTAGCTAAAGCTCGGCGACGTTACTATGAAGCTTTGGCCAGCGGCGTCGGACCTAATTCGCCGTGGTTGGGGGGAATTTGATGGAGAGGCGGCGGCGGCCGGTGAAACGCAAATGTGAAATTGGAAGCTCCGGCTTGCTATTTATAGGCGCAATTGAGCTTGGTAGATATTTAGGGATGCTGAGGAGCAGATTAGCTCGAATCGGCGATGATCTTTGCAGTGGTTTGGTCCAATTGGCGTTGGGCAAGTATACGGCGCGGGTGGAAGCAGCAATGATGGCGGGGAAGGGAAATTCTTGCTGCGTTCTTCGTGGTGACGACGTGTGGCATCGATTTCTCCTTGTCCTGGCGTGCAAGACTAAGTTTGGAGCGGTGCAAAGGATCGAGGTGGCTGTGGTGAGCAGAAAACAGAGAGAACAGGGAAGAGGGGAGGAAAGAAAGAAGAGAGAAGGAGGAAGAAAGGCCCCCAAGGGCAATTCTGTAAATTCACATAGAAGAGTTTGAATTCAACTTTTAGTTTGGACCAAAATTTGTGTGTTAATTTACATGAAGATATTATGCATATAATAGCTAAGTAAAATGAAAAGAGAGGAGGATTTTGGGGGTTTTAAGCTCAAAGGGCATTTCGGTAATTTCCTTTAAAAGTATCTTCAATTCAAATTTTAAAATGAAATTTAAGGTTTGAAATTAGAATTGGGGTTTAAATTGAATGCAAATGGTCATATAAAAGATAGTAGGTGAATATGTAAAAGAAGATGATTTTGGAAATATCAAGTTGAAAGGGTATTTTGGTAATTTAACTGAAGATAGTTCTAGTTCAAAATTTAAAATATGTCCAAGGGTTGGAGTTGTATTTAAATGAATATTGGTCATGCGATGTAGTTGAATGGGTTTTGAAAAGGGGAAATTGGGAGATTCTTAATCAAAGGGGCAAATTGGTAATTTTACTAAGTGCACATTTGATGCAGGTTCAAAATATAAATTTAAGTTTGAAAATAGTATATTAGTTGATTGCATATTTTGTGCTTATAAAAGATTTATAAAAATCAATATGAAAGGGTCAGGGGAAAGGGTAATTTGGGGATTTTTGTCTTAAAAGGGCGAAATGGTAATTTCGTCGATACCTGATGGTTGAGTATTATATCTGTAATATAGTGGAATTGGTTGCTTATAGGTGAAAATAGTTAAAAGGAATAGAAAGTTGGATTTTTGAAACAGAGGGTATTGAAAACACTATTCATTATACGAAAACACTATTCATCGTATGAAATACTAGAGATAGGTCAAAATATGGTTTTGGTTTCTGAGGGTTCATAACATATATATAATATGAATATGAAATAATAGGTTGTATATTATAAAGGATTATCTCTATATAAAAATGGATAAAGATTCTTTTCTATAGGACATGTGGCTTTTTAAAATCATAAATTTAGGGGAAATTTCTTAAAAGGGTACTTTGGGATCTTAAGAAGGATTTGGAAGTGTAGGTAGTGTTCTGGGGAACTTTCATGTATTTTGATGCGCGAAAAATTTTTATGCAAAATTTGGGCTATCTAAAGCGTAGCTCAATGGAGCGCGTGGCTCAGGCACTGGGCAGCACGCGGCGGCGCTGACTAACGATCGAGGAGACGGCCCATGGCGTGGTAATGGGGCGCCGACGAAGCTTCCAAGACTACTGGACCCGACAAGTGAGGCCTCGTCGGTGGCCTGAGCGAGGAGAGAGAATGGCATACAAGACGGAAAGCGGCGACAACGACACCTGGTGAAGGTCGGCTCAAAATGATGGGCGAAGAGGAGGAGGCACCATGAGCCCCCGGTGGGGTCACCCACGTGTCGAAAGCAGAGAGCGGGTGTAACACCCCAAATTTGGGATATTTTGAAAATTGTGAGATATGCATGCATTTGAAAAAATATCTTTGAAATCCTTTTGGTTTTGAACTACATTTGTACCTTATTTTAAAACATTCAAAGAAATCTTATATGTGAGGAGCATATTCTATTATAAAACCTAATTTAGAATTTATACTCATAACGAAACACATTAATTTAAAAACCCACTTTTTGTAATTAGACGCATATTAACAAAATCCAATATTTGTTACACAATACTTGAACTAAACCTAGAAAATAAAATTGTAAGTTGATGCAGTTAAAATATATATACATATATGCAAAGGTTTTCAATTACTGAATTTGATCCTTATATGGTTAAAATAAAACCTGAATTATTTTAAATACTAATTAGATAGGGTTGTTCAATTAATAAAATGATATTGAAAATCTAATTCTTTTTATTGAAATTGGTTTATAAAATAATTACATTGGCATAATAATCATAAACTCAAGCTCCGTTCCGATCGACCAGTCCCTCTTACTTGCGGGCCCGCCAGTAATTCCCCTCTTTCCTTCATCTTTCTTTCACTTTTCTGCTCAATGACGTGTAGTTCCAATGCGTCAATCTCTCTCGAATATGACAGCCCACTTTTGTCTAGCTCATAGACAAATGGGAAATGCCATATCTACCCTTATCCCTTTCTCTTTTTAGTCCTAGCCTCTCTCTCTCCACCTTATCTCTTTTCTTCTCCAAATTCTCCACCCATTGCTTCCACCCATGCCATCCTCCTGCTGAAGCTAGGGGTGAAAACGGGTCGGGTACTACCCGACGGGTACCCGACCTGGTTCAGATCGGGTAGTGGAAAACCCGATTTTTTTGGTACCCGTTGGGTTCGGGTTCGGGTTCGGATATTACCCGTTCGCATCTGATCGGGTTCGGTTCGGACATGGGATGGGTGATACCCGAAATTTTCAGATCGGGTTCGGATACCCGATCGGGTATCCGCCTGTCTACCCACTCCCATCATCCCACAGTACACAGGCGTGACGGGCCACACGGCCACAACCCACATGGTGCCACACTGACATGGCCCACAGTCCCACAAGGCCACACCACACTCCCAAGTCCGAGCCGCTCACTCGGTTACTCCCCTCAGCCTCCCCGACTCTCGACTCCCAACCCTAGCCGCCGGGCGCCGCCTCCCGTCGCCTCCCCCCCGCCTGACGCCCGTCCATGGTCCGCCACCTCCCGTCGCCCCCCGCCCGCCTGATGCCCGTCCATGGTCCTTTATGTAATGTTTCAAAATCCTCAGATATTTATATTTTCAAAAATCACTCTCGTAAGTGCGGTTTGTTGCAGAAAATTCTTGCAAATATTCATTCTTTTAAACTTCTCATATGGACCTATAAAAATTTTTAGGCTAAACAACTCACTAGAGATACTCGATATAGGGGAATCAATAACTCAAATAGAGCTCCTACCATGATAAATCCAGGTTTATTAAAAGAAAAGGGTAAAGAATTTAGTAAAGGACCAATAAATTCATTAAAAATTCCCTTGGCTCACATATATACATAAATATACATATATACACATAATAAATCAAGAAAACTTCATCCAATTATATAAATAATTATATGTATGAATAAACATAGATAAATGATATATAGGAAAATTTAGAACACAAGAAAATGTTCACATAAAATACATTTATGCATAAAGATTATTATGCATAATGCACCTTTGAATCTTATTGATGTATATATATATATATATAGAAACATAAATAAACCTATGTATATATACATACACACACATATATATATATATACACTTATTCATATATGACATATAAATGTATACTCATAAAATGGATAAAAACTCTCACTAAGATTCCCCAAAAATTACATAAAATAGTTTGAAACACCGGTGAAAGCCTAGACTTGGTGTTGACCAAAATTGACCTTGGTGGGACCCACTGGGCAGCCCCTTCCTTTCTCTGCCCTTGTGAACATTCTGCCGAGCAGTTGAGCTGCGTCGGCCGAGCTCCACCTCTCCGGCCAATTCTGGCCCGCCGGTGCCCGAATCCCCCTGGAAGATCCTCCGTTGGCTGCTTGCGCGTGGCACCTAGGCCTGGCGGACCCCACGCCTGCGCCGACTTGACCGTACCACCAATGCCGCGCGCCGCCACCTGACTTGTCGCGACGACACGCATACTGTCGGCTCGATCGCGCAAGAAGGCAACTCCGGCACCGCCCACCTTCGCCCAATCCCTGGCTATGCCTCGCACACCTTGGCACGGTGTCGTGCCGACCAGAACCGAACTGAACTCGTGACCGTGCCCGTGCCAGTGCGGGCCCAATCGGGTGTCCGGGCCAATCCGAGCCCCACTCATGGGCATGCCATCGCCCAGGCCTCCCAATCAGCGGCAAGACTCCCTCGCGACCGCCACAGACCATGGCGTGACCGTAGGTCCATGGGCTCGTCTGAGCCGAGCCTAAAACCCTCGCGCCGGAGCGTTTTGTCCGACAGTTTCCTCACTCCCGTCGGCAGCAAGAACCCGAGCTCCCCGAGCCTTTTTCACACTCCCACTAGCTCCGCCACAATCCCACATTGCTCCCTGCCCAAGGAATTGATCCCAGAGCCCTCGGTTCGCCGGCAAGAGCCCGCCGTAGCCACCGACCCGAGAGCTCATCGATTCACGCCCTTTTCGATTTCTCCCTGATCGGTGAGTCTCATGCCGATTGTTTGCTCATGGAGCAACACCTCACTATCGTTCGTCTTTCGCCCAGGTTAATTGGACCGCAGGATCATCGGAGCTCGCTGGCACCGTGTGCTCTGTCCCGCCTCGTTTCGGCCTCCTCGTCGCCAGCTTGATCCTTGCCACCTCCGCTCAGCCTAGTGCTCGGTAAGAATCACTAGGTCCCCCTCTCACTCATGCATTCCTTAGTATAGCCCCTATGAGTTCATAGAGCCGCAGCCACTAGTTCCCGTAGGCTTCTTCCGCCGTAGTTCGGCTTGCCGCCGCCATCGAGGGTCGTAGCGACACGTTCTTGGGCTGCGTGCGTAGAGTCTCTCGCGCCCAAGATCGTCCCTTAAGGCCCCCTGTAACTCCGCCGCCGCGTCGCCGAGACATCGCCGGTTTCATGACGTCACTCCGCCGTCACGACCCGGAGGTGGGAGATGAAGTCCCAGCCGTCCGATCGATGCCAAGATGCGTGCGCGGAGCCGTTGGATTTAAATCACTAATTGCATTAGGTTAGAAACTAGCTAACTTCCCTTTGGCAGTGTTCATGAAAACTGTCGTGGTTTGGGAAACGTTTGGCAGTGTGCAAGGAAACTGTCGTGGAATAAAATGAAAGACATTGATTAGTAGAACTTTGGTTAAAATATGCTAAGTCATAGGCTTTGACTTATAAAACTTGCTTTTTGCAACTAAAAGAGCCCCAACCTTTCGTTTGGAACCCTTATCACTAATTGCATTAGGTTGGAAGCTAGCTCGCCAGTGTTTGGATGACACTGACCTTGCATTCATATTCTCTTTTAGATGGAGAATATGAGCAGGATCAAGACGCCGCCATGAAGGCAATCTGAGACTTCACGACGACTGAGGCGAAGCTTAGGGCGTTTCTCCAGTCGAGTGCTTAGGCATAGCCGGCACGAGACTCTTTTGCATCTTTTGGTTCTCTGCACTCTGATCTTTTGGATATTTGGAATATTTGGGCCAACGTGCCATGTTGTAAACACTTAATAGCCTCCGGGCTTAATACAGGTATTTATGTAATTTATGTCTTCCGCTTGTATGTGATGATCCGGCTATGTGAATGGTGTGCACTAGTGTACTGATCCGGGGACTAGTGCAGAACAAGTGGTGGGCTAAAATCCAGGGCCCCACAGCGCTGGTATCAGATCATACGACTGTGGAAGCCCTAGACCTTGGCCGATAGCCTAGATTATTTTAATTTATAAAAGGAGATTTCCTTACTCATAAACTTCACCTCATTTAAAAGAATGCTATATTCTGTTCTTCTGATGTTCTTGCTTAAAAAGGTACTAACTCTCTATTTTGCAAAACTATTTCGTAGATGAAGGCTGCTACATGGGAAACGGTCTACGTCCTGGAGCCAACCACCTACTTATGGAAGAAGGTGCCCGCAGGGCCAGTCAGATACTTTTTAGCTAAGCTTAAGGAGATCTAGGATCCACGGGGATATGTGAAGTACATCGGCGCGTTAAAACCAAGCTACCCATATCCAAAATAGGAAGTCCACGCCCATGTCTTCCACATCGCAAGGGAAGACCCCATTGTTACTGGACCTGCTAAGGAGCTCCACGAGCATCTTGAAGATGCCATCAATGATGCAGCCATAACGGCTATGATCACTGTTACGGAGGGTATAGGATATAACGAGTACCTGACTTAGAGCCGTACAGTAGTAGCAGGATGTACCACTTTTGTTGCCTAGCTCCTTAATAGAAGCTAGAAGTAGTAGCTGTTGATGTCGCTTAGGAGTAGTCTACACACAGCCTAGCCGATGTTGTGTAGCTTTTGTCATGCCGTAGTAGATTATCGGCATGAACTACTTGTATTTGACTAATCGATTTCGAACTATTTATGGATTTGCTTTTCCTCACTTATGCTTGCATTCGGATCTTATTTCGCTTTTTCTGGATATCATGTATGCATATAGGCGATGTAATTGAACTAGTAGAGATTACGCAGATGGCTCGTGGGCGTGCTGCCGCGAGAGGCCGAGGTGCCGGCGCCGTTAACAACCGAGGCCGTGGTCGAGGCCATGGCAACTCGCCACCTGCCGGAAACCCAACCACAGCGCAAGTTATGGCTTATCAGGCCCAAATGCTTGGAGCTATATTAGAGAGCCAACAAGCTGCAAAGCAGGTCGCACAACATCGCCAGGGGTCTAAATTGGCAGATTTTATGAGAATCAAGCCCCCAACCTTCACCTATGCCACTGAGCCCACAGATGCAGAGGATTGGTTAAGGACTGTTGTCCGTAAGCTGAACCTCATCCGCTGCCCAAATGATGATAGGGTGTTTTTTGCCACCCAACTGCTTGAAGGACCCACCGAAGTGTGGTGGGAGAATTATCTTGCCAACCACCCTGAAGAAGAGGAAGATGAGGAAGAGGAAGAGGCTGATAATAATGAAGAACCAGGGCAGGATGCTGCCAACAACCCTGAGGGAGGAGACGAAAATGTTGTGGAAGAACAACAAGAAGTTCCAAATTTACAAGCTGCAGTCCGAAACATACCATGGGAAGAGTTCGAAAGGGTATTTCGGGAAAATCACATTCCTCGAGGAGTGCTCCGGATGAAGAGGCAGGAGTTCCGCAATCTGCGGCAAGGAAATATGATGGTCAACGAGTACTTGACCAAGTTCAATCTGCTCGCGCGATATGCTCAACAGGACATAGCAGATGAGGAAGAAAAGGTCGTTAAGTTTCTGGAAGGAATGGCTCCCACCTATCGTACCAAGCTTATCCTCCTGGATCACCCCAATTTCCATCAACTAGTGAACAAGGCTCTCATCCTGGAGAAGGAACTCAAAGGAGAAGAGGCTAGCTGCAAGCGCAAGATGGAGGCACGAGTCGCACAGGGATCCAGCCGCCCTGGACCCTATCGCCCCACATACCAGTCAAGGCCTCCGCCACCGCGCACCCAGGGCTATCCTGCACGACCCTACCAGGCTGGTAGTAGTCGACCTGTCCAACCTCCTGCAAAGAGACCTGCTCCTTCACCATCTGGTACCACTCGATCCGGACGAACAGCTGAAGATAAAGCAGCCAAAACATGCTTCAGATGCCATTTGCCCGGTCACTTTGCCAATGAGTGCCCAACAAGGAATGCCCAGCAACCACGATTTGACATCGCCCTACCCCGCGGCCAACCCTCGCCCGGACGTGGAAGAGGAACAGCTCCAGCCAGAAATGTTCCGCCCGCCTATGGGAAGGGACGTCTCAACCACATTTCCCTAGAAGAAGCTGAGGAGGCTCCAGGAGTCCTTATGGGTACGTTTGGAATCTGTCACCACCCTGCCCTAGTCCTATTTGATTCTGGAGCATCTCATTCATTCATATCTAAGGGTTTTGTGGATAAGCATGAACTACAAACTTTTTCTTTGGATAAACCCCTAGTTATAAAGTCTCCTGGTGGAAATCTGGAAGCCAGCAGAGCCTTTAAAGGGATAGATATTTCCCAGGAGAAGATTAGCTTCCAGTTCAACCTAATGGTCATCCCCAATATGGGAATAGATGTGACCATTGGTATGGACTGGTTGATCTATTATAAAGGGGTGCTAGATTGCGAAAGGAGAATAGTAAAACTAGTTAGACCTCCTGGATATGAGAGAATATGGAAGGTTGATGCCCCTTTTAGATGGGGAAGAGCCATCTGGTTTTTAAAGGAGGAAAATCCTGCAAAGGTGACAGTAGTTAAGGAATATTTGGACGTATTCCCTGAAGATCTGCCCGGACTACCACTTGATCGAGAGATGGAATTCACCATTGAGTTGTCACCAGGCATGGCAGCAATATACAAGACATATTTCAAGATGAATCTGGTAGAGTTAGTAGAGCTCAAGAAACAGCTGGAAGAGTTAATGCAAAAAGGATTGATTCGTCCTAGTTCATCCCCGTGGGGATCACCAGCTATGTTCGTAGATAAGAAGGATGGAAGCCGAAGGTTGGTAGTGGACTACCGAGCCCTCAATACGGTTACTATTAAAAACAAATACCCTCTACCACGAATTGATGACCTATTTGACCAACTTCGTGGAGCCAAGAGGTTTTCGAAGATTGACCTTCGATCAGGGTATCATCAGGTCAAAGTCAGGAAGGAAGATATACCCAAGACTGCCTTCACCACATGATATGGACTGTATGAATTCTTGGTTATGTCCTTTGGACTTACCAATGCACCAGCCCATTTCATGAATATGATCCTAATGGAGTACTTCGATCAGTTCGTCGTGGTGTTCATCGACGACATCTTGGTGTACTCCAAAGATGATGAGGAACATAAGAAACACCTAAGATTGGTCCTCGACAAGCTCTGAGAACACCAGCTTTATGCCAAATTTAGCAAGTGCGAATTTTGGTTAGATGACATCAGTTTCCTCGGACATATCATCTCTGCTGAGGGAATCAAGGTCGATCCCTCAAAGGTAGCGACAATTATGGACTGGAAATCCCCAACCACCGTAAAGGAAGTAAGAAGTTTCCTAGGATTGGCAGGATACTACAGGAGATTCATTGAAGGCTTCTCCAAAATTGCTAAACCCATTACTCAGCTACTTAAAAAGGAGCAGAAATTCGATTGGACGAAAGCTTGTGAGGATTGCTTCCAAGAGCTTAAGATTAAATTGACCACCGCTCCTGTGTTGGTAACACCAGATACCAACAAAAGGTTTGAGGTATATTGCGATGCCTCGAAACAAGGACTGGGTTGTGTACTAATGCAACAACGAAGAGTTGTTGCCTATGCCTCCTGGCAACTCAGAAAGCATGAGGAGAATTATCCAACTCATGACTTAGAACTCGCAGCCGTTATCCATGCTCTCATAATATGGAGACATTACCTGAAGGGCAAACAATGTGATGTCTACACGGATCACAAGAGTTTAAAATACATGTTTACCCAAACCAACCTAAACATGCGCCAGAGGCGATGGTTGGAGTTGATCAAGGACTACAACTTGAATATCCAATACCACCCAGGCAAGGCCAATGTGGTAGCTGACGCTCTTAGCCGGAAGCCGCAATGTAATCATCTAACTCCTCAACAGATAGCCACCATATGAGCACAACCAGTGGACCTGATATTCCTGAACAGATCATAAAGGATATGGACGCGTTACGCTTGAGTCTGGTGGAAACCGGTTACTTAGCTACTCGGAAGTTCATCCGGATTTGCTCGACCAAATGAAGGAACTGCAAAAGTGTCACCCTAGCGCCCAAATAATTAGAAACCTTATAAAAAGGAATAAAGGGTGCATGGTTAGGGAAGATGGACAAGGAACCTTATGGTTGGGACAAAGAATCTTTGTTCCCCATGACCATGAGTTAAAGGATCGCATTTTAAAGGAGTCCCATGAGTCCCCTTTTTCCCTTCACCCCAGGTGCACCAAAATGTACCAGGACCTGAAAACCCTATTTTGGTGGCCCCGATTGAGGCGAGATGTGGCTAAGTATGTGGTCAGATGCCATACCTGTCAATTGGTTAAAGCCGAGCATCAACGCCCAGCAGGATTATTGCAACCATTGAGGATACCTGAATGGAAGTGGGAAGATGTGATGATGGACTTCATCTTAGGTCTACCACGCATCAAGACCGGATGTGATTCCATATGGGTCGTTGTGGACAGACTGACCAAAGTGGCCCATTTCATTCCGGTCAAAACAACTTACAAAGGAGACAAACCAGCTGATCTCTATGTGGCAAGGATAGTCACCCTCCACGGAGTCCCAAAAAGAATAATCTCAGATCGAGGATCCCAATTTACTTCCCAATTCTGGGATAAATTGCATAGTACCCTTGGAACCACCTTGTCTTTTAGTACAGCATACCACCCCCAAACCGATGGGCAGACTGAAAGAGTTAACCAAGTTCTGGAGGATATGCTCAGAGCATGTATCTTGGAATTTTCCGTCAATTGGGAAAAATGGTTGCCATACACCGAATTCTCCTACAACAACAGCTTTCAGGCCAGTTTAGGAATGTCCCCCTTTGAAGCCCTATATGGACGCCGATGTAGGACCCCTCTGTACTGGTCCGAGTCCGGAGAAGGACAAGTGTTTGGAAAAAGTAATCTCCAAGAAACTGAAGCCAAAGTCAGGATTATTAAGAAGCATTTGCTAGCTGCTCAATCACATCAGAAAAGTTATGCCGACCATCGTCAAAGAGACTTGACGTTTGAGGTGGGAGACTTCGTTTACGTTAAGGTCTCTCTGTTTAAGTGAACTCGGAGGTTCCAGGTCAAAGGAAAGCTAGCACCAAGATATGTGGGACCGTATCAGATCCTTTCCCGCAAAGGTAAGGTTGCATACGAACTTGATCTTCCAACTGATATGAGTGAAGTTCACAAGGTGTTCCATGTGTCGCAACTTAAGAAGAGCTTGAGAAAGCCTGAAGAAGACATAATTTCGTTACCCACCAACACCTTGGAATCCAGCCTAAAATACCAAGTCCTTCCAGTGCAAATCCTGGAAACTAGGGAAAAGAAACTCAAGAACAAGACGATTCGGCTCTGCAAGGTGCAATGGAGTGGTCATTCTGGAGGACAATTCTCTTGGGAACCCGAGAAGAAAATGCGCCAAGAATTCCCCTACTTGTTCGATTCCTAAGGTCAGCAAATCTCGAGGACGAGATTTATTTTTAGGGGGGAGGATTCCCCCACTTGTTCGATTCCTAGGCCTGGTGGACCCCACGCCTGCGCCGACTTGACCGTACCACCAATGCCGCGCGCCGCTGCCTGACTTGTCGCGCTGACACGCCGCACTGTCGGCTCAGTCGCGCAAGGCAACTCCGGCACCGCCTACCTTCGCCCAATCCCCGGCTCTGCCTCACACACCTTGGCACGGTCGCGTCGACTGAATCGAATCGAACTTCGTGGACTGTATGCGTGCGCGTCGCGCCCGGTGTCGAGTTAATCCGAGCCCCGCTCGTTAGCACGCCACCGCCCAGGCCTTCCAATCAGCGGTTAGACTCCCTCGCGACCGCCACAGACCCTGGCGTGACCGCTGGTCCATGGGCTCGTCTGAGCCGAGCCTAAAACCCCCGTACCGGAGCGTTTCGTCTGACTGTTTCCTCACTCCCGTCGCCAGCACGAACCCGAGCTCCCTGAGCCTTTCTCACACTCCCACTAGCTCCGCCACAATCCCGCATTGCTCCCTGCCCAAGGAATTGATCCCAGAGCCTTCGGTTCGCCGGTAAGAGCCCGCCACCGCCACCAACCCGAGAGCTCATCGATTCACACCCTTTTCTATTTCTCCCTCATCGGTGAGTCTCATGCCGATCGTTTGCTCATGGAGCAACACCTCACTATCGTTCGTCTTTCGCCCAGGTTAATTGGACTACAGGATCATCGGAGCTCGCTGGCGCCGTGTGCCCTGTTCCGGCTCGTTTCGGCCTCCTCGTCGCCAGCTAGATCCTTGCCTCCTCCGCCTCGGCCTAGTGCTCGGTAAGAATCCCTAGGTCCTCCTCTCACTCATGCATTCCTTAGTTTAGCCCCTATGGGTTCATAGAGCCGCAGCCACCAGTTCCCGTAGGCTTCTTCCGCCGTCGTTTGGCTTGCCGCCGCTACTGGCCGCCACCGACGAGGGTCGTAGCGACACATTCTTGGGCTACGTGCGTAGAGTCTCTCGCGCCCAAGATCGTCCCTTAAGACCCCTTGTAATTCCGCCGCCGCGTCACCAAGACATCGCCGGTTTCATGACGTCACTCTGCCGTCGCGATCCGGAGGTGGGAGATGAAGTCCCAGCCGTCCGATCGATGCCAAGATGCATGCGCAGAGCCGTCGGATTTAATTCCCGCGCGCGTTAAAACCTGGCGTCGCTGACTTGTGGATCCCATGGTCCACATGTCAGGTTAAGTGGAAGCGCCCCTAGCCGACGGCGTCTTTCTTCGCACGTTACGCCATTTTGGTTTACGCCTTGGGCGTGGTCTGCCCGGCCGCGAGTTAGCGGGCTGGCCCATTACTGTTTATCCTATTTTTCTCGGATTTAGCTATTTAAACAAATACAGAATATAAACTCGATTTATTAAAAATAGCTAGATATCTCCAAAATTGCTAGAAAATTTATGATAAATACTAGAACCCATGCTGGATTTAATAAAAATATAATCATGAACAGTAGCCATAGATTATTCCAAAATTTAATTCAATGGTTTATCCTTAAGGTATTAACCTATATAGAATAAATCACAGAATTGAGTTTCTGCAAATAAAAATTAAATTAACACTCAATAAAATCTGAGAAATTCATGTAGGGCATAGAATAACTTTCTGGACTTAGGAAAAATTCAAACTTTATGATATAACTTATAATCACTTGTCAATTAATTATCGACATAATTAATAATCACAGTTTACTACAACTACTTGGTAATTTGGTTAATCAAATTGCTAAACTTGTCCAAGGAAGATAATTTACAGCAATATATGACAATTAAGTTCTATTTTAAAATAGGCCTCAAGGTAATCAATCTCACGACCATTTATAAACATATATATAATTATCTGTACGTGTAGGATACATAGATAACTTAAGGTTTTATCTCTCACGCACTTAAGCCCCATCATGACTCCGAATATAATGACACGTAGATAAGATAAAGGAAATACTTCAAACAAAAACCTATTTTCGCTTTATACGTCTATTTACTAAATCTATGGGTAGTCTATTAAGGGTAACATTTTGCATCATCACATATCATCTTCATAACGCCGATCTACCGTTATCTTCTGTAAACTATTATGTAATAGAAGGATCAAGGAACTTCCTTGATATCTAGGTTAAAAGTTATCACCACTCGACCAATCGCTAGAATTAGCAAAAGCATTTCATGCATCACGATTCCTATCGCATATTGGTGTTTTATTTATTGTTTCCCGAATATTATTTTGATTAATAGACACCGAGGATCCAGAAGGACACTTCGAAGATCAACAGGACGACCCTCACTATCCGCAGGACCAAGGCAAGTTAATTTCCATCCTAAAGGGTGTTTGCTTTTACTAGGGAGAATCTTGATTTTCCCTAGTGCGAGTCAACAATCTTCCTTTAGGTGTTACTTTTATTAGGGAAAGCGTATCCTTTCCCTAGTACGAGTTAACATTCAAAAGGATCATATTGAATCCCAGTTTTATTAAATATTTTATTTACAGTATTAAACTGCATGCTCTTTAAGTAATTAAACCTGTTTGCTTAAATCATGATATATCATGCCATGCTATCATTTGTATTTATTATACCTTGATGATATTGCCTTGAATTTATCATCTGTCCTTTGACTTTATGAATGATTGCCTTGATAATCACCCTTGACAGCCTGTTAGGTTGAATAAAATGATTTTAGACTCTTAAGTCTGGGTTAAAATCTTGCTTAGACATTGCTCAGGTCCAATTATTAATTTAGGCTTAGTCGCCTCGGAACGGTGAACCGACATTCACCAGACATGATGAACATATCAACTTGGTTTACTGGATATTGGGCCTGGCATGCCAGTGGGTGTGATTGGGAACACCGATGTGTTCTGGTTATGGTTATGGTTGTGATGTAGCTGGGCTACATGGTTTGAAGGGAGGCTGGATCACGTAGATGGTGCTGGGCAGCCAAGCTCGGCTATGCCAGTCGGAGTGTGTGAACTCACCAAGACGACAGAGAGGGGGGAGTGAATGGAGCCTTTTTCAAATTTTTGATATTTTGTGCTCCATTCAGAACTCCAACCCAAACACCAGATAAAACAGCGGACAGAAGAAAAAAGATCTAAGCCAGCTGTTGGAGGTACAGGGATGTCCTTTAGATACCCAAGGGCATCTGGACTATTGAAAGACCCCTCCAACAACACCGAGAGAAATATGCAACATGGACCAGTTCAGACCAGGAAGGACCTGTTCAGATCTGGAAGCCTGCAACTTGGACCAGATCAGACAAGAAAGGACCTGTTCAGATCTGGAAGAAAGAAGAAGTAAAGGACCAGTTCAAACCTGGATGGACCAGATCAGCTCTGGAAAACGAAAGCAAAAAGGAAAAGAGAGAAAGCCAAACCATCAAAGATACTTTTAGAAAAGTAAAAACAGATTTCCAGAATTTGCCCCCACTTGGAGCAGGAGGTTGGTGGGTTTCTGGAGCTCTAATATTTTTAGGATTTTATGTGCATAATCCTACATGAATCTCGAAATACGTCACCAAAAATAATCTCAAAACTCTCTGTAGACAAAATACGAAAAATCAAACACTACAGACTGTCAGGAACTTCGAGCAGAAAGTTTGGAGCTCGGTATTCACCTCATGGCGTCCAAACGGTGCAATGGAATGACTCAAAACTTTTTCTTTAGATGCACATATGAGTCACGCACCTTCTCCAATAAGAAGCACACAAAAATGAGTTTTCTATATTGTTCTAAAAATCAAACACTGGGTGCTGCGCGAAGAACAAAATCTGCCGAGATTTGTAACTTGATGGAAAACTGGATCTCTAGTCTATCCTAGGGCGCAAGAGAGGTGTAAACACCATGTAAACACCCTCAAGACATCATGGATCAGAAGCATGTAGAAGGAGGGGAGGCATACAAACAAGTTGCAATAAAAAACATCAAGGAAAGAAGATTGAAACAATAGAACTAGTAACAACAAGACATGAACATGGAGGAACTAGTTTTGTTTGATTTGGAAAAGTTTTACACAGCCACCCTAGGGTGGAAAACACTCACAAGTGGCTAAACTTCAGAAACTATTGGCTACCAAAGACTTGAGTGGAGACACCCCTCCACCCCTTCTTTTATAGGCCAACCGGTTCTAGGGTATCTCGATATATCGCGATATATTGAGATCCCCCTTGAACCACCCATGAATGGCTGAGATTAACCCTTTCCAACCAGCCATTTACAGAAGCCTTAGCCTACTCACTCATGGCCCAACATGGACCATACATGGGCTAACCCGAAACCCAACACATACATGGGTTTTAACTCACACGCACGAATCTTAGAGCGTCGCGAATCGCCTCCAACGATCCCTTCGCATCCAAGCATCCGCACGTACCGATGTCCAGTAAGAACTCGTGCTCTGAAGTGATAAATGTTCCCACCGCGAAACTCCGCGTCCAGCCTCCAACCAAACCGGTAGCCCACCTGGCGAACGGGCTCATCCACTCCACCTCGCACCCTGTTCTCACCTGCATCCGCAACACCGACAACAAACAACCAAAACACATCTAGAACGTCCGCGACATCACCACGAACCCAACACAACAAACCGATCCTCGATCGGGGTTAGTATGCAAAAATGATAACCGAAATAGTGACTAGCCCGACACGAAACAACCGCTTGGGGGCAAGTGCGTCCTGTGGCACTTTGGCGACTTCGCTGGCTACACCTAAATCATCTAGGGGTCTTTTCATGCTAAGGAGATCACAAAACTTTGCAAGAATCAAGGAACAATATGCCACATCAAAGTGGTCAAGTTGGAAGAATTTTGTTGGAAACTGAAAGTTTTGACCAACTCCTCACATGCTCATCATCTTGACTCCACAATCTCCCCCTTGATGAGCATGTTGACAAAACCAAACCAAGTGGCCAAATGTGCGAAGTTTTGATAAACAGATGCAAGGTGGATGAATTCATGCTTAAAACCAAGAAAGAAACTTTGATCAAATGCCCCACAAATTTTCAAATTTGCCTCCCCCTATCTTAATTCATCATTTTTGTTTTGACCCAAAGTCTCCCCCTTTTTGTCAAAATAATCAGCAAGAAAACCAAAGTAACAAGGATACCCCGAACATGCACATGCGAAAATAATTGAAAACCTAGGCAAGAGCTTTGAAAATTAGCCAAATGGTTACCAAAACCGGAGGCCGATGCTCAAACCAAATCTGAGGATCAAAAGCTGACAAGACGTGAAAAAAATATTAAGGCTTGCAAAGAGCTAACCAAATTTTCAAATCTTGTAACAAGGCATTTGCATAAGTCAACTGCAAAGATTTTCAAGGTCAAAATAGGTGCACAAGCTTGAGAAACATCAAGACCAAGAAAGACAAGGTTGCCTAAACGAAATGGCCAACTCAAGAATGTGTCCAAAATTTTCCTAATTATGTGTTTGCAATACTCTTTATTTTTGGCCTTTTTCTCTTTTTTTCTTTTTTTCTTTTTTATTTTTTTATAGGCCTTCTTGGAACCTATTCACATAGCAAATGATTGCTAGTAGAGCACAGCCAAGGGTAACTTGGAACCGGCCCCCTAGGTCACCCGCTGAGTCTACAAACTGCAAACTTCAGGGATTGAAACCCATATTTGTTTGCATTATTTTACACACAAGGGACAAATGAAAAGACGCCACTAAAGAATGGCCAAGATCAGAAGAAGGCAACACAAGTTTCAAAATCTTGAAAGAGACCAAGAAGATGTACCGACATTTGACGATGAAAATCCAAACTTTTGAAAAATGCAAATGTTAGGTTTTTGCAATACTTTTAAAAAAGATGTTGATGCTCCTTTTCGCCTTTTCTCAAACTTGTGTCAAATCAAACAGGTTTCCAACAAACTCAATTTGGAACACGGAAACTCAACTGAGATGAAACCAATAAGCCTAATAGGCAAAGCTCTTATAAAAAGAAAGCAAGACTACATGCAAATACAGAACTGCAAACCTCCCCCTCAAAATAAGAACCCGTGGCAAAGCATTTAGAGGAAGGAAAGAAGCAGAAACTGGTTTGCGATAGAACAGTGAATAGAAACAGCAGACACTCTAGTGCAAGGCACACTCCTAGCTACATAGGGAAGCAAGCCTAAACTCGACTACTAGAGAGAGCAAACACAAACCCTGTCTACCCAGGTATCCTCCACATACCTGGTAAACCCACAAGTCTATGTGAGACTCACTAGGTAGAGCAGAGGACATTGCTAATCACGCATGATAGCAACCTAAAAGGTAAGAGGTGCCAAAAGAACGTGCCGTGACTCTAGCCTATTCGAAGAACAAACCCCAAACAAAGAGGCAAACAATAATATACATATCATACAAAATCAAGCTTCCCCTCACTTGATGCCTACAGCACTAACCAACCCAAGCTCTCCCCGGAGAGTGGCAAACCTAGGAGCATCTAAGGGCTTGGTGAGAATATCGACAAGCTGGTGATCACCATCCACAAATCCTAGCCCTATATCCCCCTTTTCTACATGGCCTCTAAGGAAGTGGTACCGGATATCAATGTGCTTGGTTCTAGAATGCTGGACTGGGTTTTTGGCAATGTTGATGGCTGAGGTATTATCACACAAGAGTGGGACACTACCAACCTCTAACCCATAATCCCGGAGCATTTGCCTTACCCAAAGCACTTGACAGCAACAAGCAGCTGCAGCTACGTACTTGGCCTCGGCCGTAGACTGGGCTACACTGGTCTGCTTCCTAGATGACCAAGAGACAAGAGAAGTGCCTAGAAACTGGCATGTGCCTGAAGTGCTCTTCCTATCTATCCTACAGCCTGCAAAGTCAGCATCCGAATAGGCTCTAAGAGATAGACAAGAAGCAGAAGAATACCAGATTCCTATTTCGGGGGTGGCCACTAAGTAGCGAAGGATTCGCTTGACTGCCTGAAGATGAGAAATCCTAGGGGAAGCCTGAAACCGAGCACACAGACACACAACGAAGTGTACGTCTGGCCGAGACGAGGTAAGGTACAGAAGGGCTCCTATCATGCTCCTATAGAGCTTCTCATCTATGGGCTCAGCATCTAGGTCAGGCTTAAGCACAGAAGAAGTTGCCATGGGGTGGAAACAGCCTTGCTATCAGCCATTGCAAATCTCTTGAGCAGGTCTCTAGTATACTTGGACTGGTGAAGAAAGATATCCTGAGGGGTCTGCTTGATTTGAAAGCCCAAGAAAAAGTCCAGTTCACCCATCATGCTCATTTCAATCTCAGAACTCATGACGGAAGCAAATTCAGAGACCAAAGAATCAGAAGACCCTCCAAAGATAATGTCATCCACATAAATCTGAACCAGAAGAAAGTCCGATGACTTGCGCTTGATAAATAGGGTCTTATCAACGCTGCCCATTGAAAAACCATTTCCAATCAAAAAGCTCTTGAGCCGTTCGTACCAAGCTCTAGGGGCCTGCTTGAGCCCATATAATGCCTTGGAGAGCTTATACACATGATTGGGAAACTCAGCAGAAACAAAGCCAGGGGGTTGCCGAACAAAAACCTCTTTCTCAATGAAACCGTTCAGGAAAGCACTTCGAACATCCATCTGAAAAACCATGAAACGGTGTGAAGCCATAAAAGCAAGGAAGATGCGAATGGAATCATGTCGAGCAACCGGAGCATAGGTCTCATCAAAGTCAATCCCATCGACTTGAGTGAAACCTTATGCTACTAACCTAGCCTTATTCCTTACTACTACCCCATCCTCACTCTGCTTGTTTTTGAAAACCCATTTTGTTCCTATGACATTCACGCCCACAGGGCATGCAACTAAGTCCCAAACCTTGTTTCTCTCAAAGTTCTCTAGCTCTTCGTGCATGGCATTGACCCAATCGGGATCGGCAAGGGCCTGAGCTATGTCCTTAGGCTCGAGAGAAGAAACGAAGGTAGCAGAGAGGAGGGACTGGTGATAACAACAGGGGTCCCGATCTTTCGATGAGATGGATAACTCTTGATTTGTGGAGGAATCGACGTTGGCGGCCCGACTACAACCGTCCAGGACGATGCGCCTTAGCGACCGATACACCAACTCAGAGGGTTATTGATCTCGCCCGGTAGCGCGATCAACGACCACGAAGGTCGTTGTTCCTGCAAGCAATCAAGAACAAGCAAGAACAAGATGAACAAGCAACTCGATTTGTGAATATGAAATCAGATCTGATTCGAAGAAACAAAGTTTGGTGGGGTTCCGATGACAAGTAATTCAGGCGGTCTAATCGACACGCGTGATTACAAGAAGTAGCAAAGGCTAACTTAATCAAACAAAACCCGCTCCTAAACGAGGTGACCACTAGCTATTTATAAGAGGAAGAAGGAGAAAAATTCGACCTAGGGTCGGCCAGCAAGGTTTCCAAACCGAACTATCCCTATTACAAGGCCCATGGGCCAAACAGACTCGGCCTGAAAAAGTGACGTGAGGTTTTTGGCAGTTTCCCATTGACTCAGAAGGAATTTGGAAGTGAGGTTGGATCCGTTGGAAAGTAGACGAAAAGATCTTTCCGTCAAGTACTCATGGACCTCCAGCAACATCCGGAATCAAAAGTTATGGCTGTTTGAATTCAATGCTGTCGTCGAGGCCGAATTGGACTCGAATTGGTTCTTGTTTTTGCAAAACCCACTTGTACTCGAACTTGGCCCATTGTTGGTCCGCTGTGGCTCTTCTCCCTGGTTTCTAAGCACAATGAAATCGCTACAAGAATTAAATAGCACCCCATTTGGTGATTCGCTTATTGGAAGGCTTAGGAACGCATTCACCTGATAATTTAGTTGACGTGCGCGAGCTCGAGTCATTGGCCCATGCATGGATGGTTCAAGTCGAGATGAATGAGACGGATGAAATGTCATGGTTGCATCGGTAGAAGGGATGTCCTCATCATCCTCCCTTTCTTGCATTTGAGTCGTCCTCGACTCAAGCTCAACCTCTTTCCCCAAGTATGGCTTCAAGTCTGCAATGTTAAAAGTGGGACTAACCCTAAAATCTGCAGGCAACTCAAGCTTATATGCATTGTCATTAATTCGTTTAATCACTTTGAAAGGACCATCAGCTCTTGGCATCAATTTTGACTTTCTTTGCTCAGGAAAACGATCTTTTCTCAAATGCAACCAAACAAGATCGCCAGGTTCAAAAGTTAAATGCTTCCTCCCTTTACTACCAGCAATTTTGAATTTAGCATTCGAGCGCTCTATGTTTTCTTTTGTTGTCTCATGTATTTTCAACATAAGTTCAGCTCGTTGTTTAGCATCAATATTTTTCCTCTCCGAAGCTGGCAGAGGTAACAAATCAACAGGTGCACGAGGTAGAAAGCCATAAACAATCTCAAAAGGGCACATCTTAGTAGTAGAATGCAGCGAACGATTATAAGCAAATTCAATATGAGGTAAGCATTCTTCCCACATCTTGATGTTCTTTTTCAAAACAGCCCAAAGCATGGTGGATAAAGTTCTATTCACAACTTCAGTTTGCCCATCAGTTTGGGAATGACAAGTGGTGGAAAATAACAGCTTAGTTCCCAATTTAATCCATAAAGTTCTCCAAAAATGACTAAGAAATTTAGTATCACGATCTGAAACTATTGTGTTTGGAACACCATGCAAGCGAATAATCTCCCGAAAGAACAAATCAGCAATGTTGGTTGCATCATCACTTTTATGACAAGGTATAAAGTGCGCCATCTTAGAAAATCTATCCACAACAACAAAGATGCTATCCCTCCCCTTTT
This sequence comes from Olyra latifolia, assembly GCA_036346145.1. Lineage (NCBI taxonomy): Eukaryota > Viridiplantae > Streptophyta > Magnoliopsida > Poales > Poaceae > Olyra > Olyra latifolia. The sequence goes on along the minus strand of CM070531.1, from coordinate 11,856,133 downwards.
TTGTCCTAGGCAGTCCTAAAACAAAGTCCATAGAAATATCTTCCCAAGGCACACTAGGAACAGGTAGAGGCATATATAAACCATGAGGGTTAAGTCGTGACTTAGCTTTTTGACAGGTAGTGCAGCGAGCAACGTAGCGTTCAATGTCTCTTCTCATCTTTGGCCAAAAGAAATGATCAGCAAGTATGTCTTCCGTCTTCTTCACACCAAAGTGTCCCATCAACCCGCCTCCATGCGCTTCCTGTAACAACAACAATCGCACGGAACCAACTGGAATTAATGCATAATTTGTTAGCTCTAAACACAAACCCATCATTTAGGACAAATTTGTTCCATGTTTTTCCCTCTTTACAATGCAGCAGGACATCTTTAAAAACATCATCATATTCATATTGCTGTTTAATCGTCTCTAATCCAAAGATTTTGAAATCAAGTTGTGAAAGCATGGTATATCTCCTAGACAATGCATCCGCAATCACATTATCTTTCCCTTGCTTGTGTTTTATGACATAAGGAAAAGATTCAATAAATTCAACCCACTTTGCATGTCTACGATTCAATTTAGCTTGACTTCGAATATGCTTTAATGATTCATGATCAGAGTGAATAACAAATTCTTTGGGCCATAAATAATGTTGCCATGTTTCTAAAGTTCGAACTAGAGCATAAAGTTCCTTATCATAAGTAGAATAGTTCAAACTAGGCCCACTCAACTTCTCACTGAAATATGCAACAGGTTTTCCTTCTTGCAATAACACACCACCCAAACCAATTCCACTTGCATCACATTCTAACTCAAAAGTTTTAGAGAAATCTGGAAGTTGAAGTAAAGGTGCATGTGTCAACTTATCTTTCAAAGCATTGAAAGCGTCCTCCTGTGCATCATTCCAAACAAATGGCACACTCTTCTTGGTGAGCTCATTCAAAGGTGCGGCGATGGTGCTGAAGTCCTTCACAAAACGCCGATAGAATCATCAAGAAGACCTAGGAAGCTGCAGACCTGCGTGACCGTTTTAGGAATCGGCCAGCCCTGAATTGCTTCAACCTTGGCTTGATCAACTTCAATTCCCTGTGGAGTAACAACATAGCCAAGAAAAGAGACTCGATCCGTGCAAAAGGTGCACTTCTCAAGGTTACCAAATAAACGTGCATCTCGCAAGGCATTAAAAACAGCACGCAAATGGTCAAGATGTTCCTCTAATGACTTGCTATAGATCAGGATGTCATCAAAATATACCACCACAAATTTACCAATGAAAGCACGTAAAACTTCGTTCATTAGTCTCATGAAAGTGCTAGGTGCATTAGTTAAACCAAAAGGCATCACTAACCACTCATATAAACCGAACTTAGTTTTAAATGCAGTTTTCCATTCATCCCTAACTTCATGCGAATTTGATGGTATCCACTACATAAATCCACTTTAGAGAATACAGTAGAACCACTTAATTCATCTAGCATATCATCTAACCTAGGGATAGGATGACGATACCTAATGGTGATATTATTAATTGCTTTGCAATCCACACACATACGCCATGATCCATCTTTCTTAGGCACCAAAATCACCGGAACAGCACAAGGACTAAGAGATTCACGCACGTACCCCTTATCAAGCAATTCTTCAACTTGACGTTGTATCTCCTTGGTTTCTTCTGGATTGGTCCTGTATGGCGCTCGATTAGGCAAAGATGCCCCAGGAATGAGGTCAATTTGGTGCTCAATCCCTCGAATGGGAGGCAGCCCCGGGGGTATGTCCTTTGGGAAGACGTCGGTGTATTCCTGCAAAAGGTTAGTGATGGCAGGAGACAATGAAGAAGGCATATCCTCAAGTGAAAACAAAGTTTCTTTGCAAATCAACGCATAGCAAGGAGAAGTACCAGTTTGTGCCTCATTCACATCAGTTTTGGTGGCAAGGAAACAAGCACCTTTCAATTTAATCTCATTTTTCTTCTCATGTTCAAAGTTAGGCTCTTTGTTTTTATTTTGCTCCATTCTTTTATCTACAACCTGGTTCTCACTCTTAGCATTCTCTCGCTCTTTCTCTTTGCTAGCCCTAGCAACTTCATCTTTTAAAACAGCCTCAGGTGTCATAGGATGTAGCACAATTTTCTTCTCTTTATGCACAAATGAATATTGATTGGTTCTACCATGATGCATAGAATCCTTATCATATTGCCATGGTCTACCTAACAACACAGAACATGCTTGCATAGGTACAACATCGCAATCTACAAAGTCATGATACGAACCAATAGCAAACGGAATTCTCACCAAGCGTGTTACCTTAACCTTACCACTGCTGTTGAACCACTGAATGTAATATGGCTGAGGGTGTGGTCGTGTGTTCAATGAGAGCTTCTCAACCATGTCGGAGCTGGCGAGGTTGTTGCAACTTCCTCCATCAATGATCACGCGGCAAGCACGCTCCTTGATCACTCATTTGGTTTGGAACAGATTGTGCCGTTGATTTTGCTCCGCCTTACCCATTCGTACACTCAAAACATGCCGCACTATGAGGCTCTCATAGCGATCCGCATGTTCAGCGTCAATGTGTTTCTCTTCTTGGTTAAACTCTTGTTCACTTCCTGCATGGTCAGCTGCAAGCATAGCATAGGAATCTTCATCCAAATCACTAGCAGAGGAGAACTCACCGTTATCCCGCACAATCAACACTCGTTTGCTTGGACATTGACTTCTCATATGCCCATAGCCTTTGCATTGATGGCATTGCACGTCCCTTGTCCTCCCAGTGGAAGCAACAGAAGAGGAACTCTTGGCGGACCCTTGGACCATTCCCTTTGGCGCCTCAGTGGCCCTGGATGCTGGTACGGACGAAGAAGGACGTGGCTTGCTGTTGGAGGAAGGTGCTGCAGTTGGTCGACTCGTTGGGGTAGCAGGTGTACGTGGAGACCAAGTCTTAGCACGTCCTACAGAAACATTAGTCCTCGTGCTTGCGTGTCGTCCCTGCACTTCCCTTTCAGCTTTGCAAGCAAGATGAAATAAACGAGTGATAGAATTGTATTCTTTGTAATCTAGAATGTCCTGAATTTCTCGGTTCAACCCGCCCATGAATCTAGCCATAGCCGCTTCCTCATTTTCCTCTAAACCACAACGAAGCATGCCTATTTGCAATTCCTGATAATAGCCTTCTACACTCTTACTACCTTGCCTTAATTGTTGCAATTTGTTCAACAGATCACGTGCATAATATGATGGAACAAATCTAGCTCGCATGATTCTTTTCAAATTATCCCAGGTTTGTGCGGCGTTTGGATTTTTGACGATACTCACTCCACCAAATAGAAGCAAAATCAGTGAATTCACTAGTAGCAGCCCTAACCCTTTTATTCTCAGGATATTCATGGCAAGTAAATTTTTGATCGATAGCTAATTCCCAAGTAAGGTATGCATCAGGATCGTATTTACCATCAAAAGGTGGAATGGTGAATTTAATATTTCCTAGTGAATCGTCATTGTCACGTACCTCTCGGCGCTGTGGGAATGGACCCATGCCGATGCGATTGCGACGGAGTTGACGTCGCTGACGAGCGTCCAAATCTTCAACCTCGGTGTCAGCAGAATAGTCATCATCATTCTCACCTGCCGCGCTACCCAAAACACCATATGGTAGTTGCGGTCTCGCGGGGCAACAACGTCATCAGCAGAAGGTGCACGTCCAATGCCATCGAGCCGCCTCAAAATCTCGGCAAGAGAGGTCTCCATCGTTACAAGCTTGTTGTTGGTGTCGATTTGAGCCGCCTCCAATCCACCAAGGAGCTCATTAGTAACCCGCACATCCTCGTCAAGGCCTTCAGTGCGTAGCCTTACTTGGCGTTCAAAGTGTTGGATGATGCCCCTAGTACGAGGAGAATGTTGCGTGCTATTGTCTCCAGATCCTGTCATAGTTAGAAGAAACAAGGGAGCAAGCAATCACAGAGAATATGTTTCTAGCAACTACTAGGATGTGGCTAACAAGTCACTCCCTCTCAACCCGTTCTTTCAAGTTCTTACCAATTCTTACCATGCTTAGCGAAGGTGTCGACAACAAGCGAGACAACACTCTGGAGATATGGTGTATCGATGCCGTCACAAGTGCCTGATTGGTAGTAGTATATGTGGAGCTGTAGGAGGCTTAACACAATCCAATGGAAAAGCTTGAACCACGTTAGTCCAAAATAAGTTGAATAAGCGTTCAACGCAGATCTTGTCTTGGTCCTAGGACAAACCGTACTAGAGACGCGAGCCGAGACACAAACGATGTCACCAACTCAACAAAACACAGCACCTAGCTAGAGAGCTCGTTCTCTTTTTTTTTCCTTTTTTTTTTGTGCGGCTTTCTTTTTTTTTTATTGCACTTGTCTTTTTTTTTTTCTCAAACTTTCAAAACCGGACAGCCGGGGCAGTTATATTGTCCGGCAAATTCACTCACGAAAAGCTCTGAATTTGGGGAAGGTCTCTATATCAAAGTTGTAGATCTTTTCGTTCTCATCTATTTTCATATATGGAACAACCAATTTGGAGTTTGGAAATAGGAGATATGGGCCCCTAAATACAAGCTGTACAGAAAAAACTGAGATGAGACAGATCCAGATCCAATGCAATTTTTGGGTGTGAAGATTGCCTTTTCTGGAATTGGTACTATGGACAAAGTTGTAGAGGATCTTCTTAGCTTTCCAACAAGTACAAGAACACCCAAAACGGATAAGGGAATCAAGAGATATGGCTGTTTTACCGAACTGGGATCAGATTGATCCAATTCGAATCCGACTAGAACTCGACAATTCCCAAATTTTAGCAAATTGAAGATGGCCAAATTCAGAGATCACTCCAACTAACTTTTCCTTGGATATTTCGTGCTGATTCCAGAAAGTCCAAAAACGTCAAAATCCGAGTTCAGATGGAAGACTTATGATTAGAAAACCGAATTCGTAACAGATTGGATCTCTAGACAGCCCAAAATATATTGCAAGATATCTCTGTGTTGGAGGCCGAATCAGATCTCAGCTTGAATACCAAAGTTGGAGGAGACGTTCTAAGCTTTCCAAAAAGTCTAAGAACTCCAAAATCCGACTTTGTATGAAGGAGAAACGGCCAAAACACTGAACTGGACAGCAGCGACGGTGACGAAAAACGCGGCACGAACTCGAAACTCTAGGGTAAATACTCTAAGACCAGCAACCGACTCGACGATGCAACCGTAAACTCAACAAGTATGGACTACGAAGCAAAAGCAAGGCTAAACTGTCTTGGACGAGGGAAAAATTTTTTTTTTTGGGGCAATTTTCTGGACTATAGGTAATACAAGATACAGAGGTAGAAATCTCTCACCGATCAACCTGGTGCTCTGATACCACTTGATAACAACAGGGGTCCCGATCTTTCGATGAGATGGATAACTCTTGATTTGTGGAGGAATCGACGTTGGCGGCCCGACTACAACCGTCCAGGACGATGCGCCTTAGCGACCGATACACCAACTCCAGAGGGTTATTGATCTCGCCGGCGCGCGATCAACCTGACCACGAAGGTCGTTGTTCCTGCAAGCAATCAAGAACGAGCAAGAACAAGATGAACAAGCAACTCGATTTGTGAATATGAAATCAGATCTGATTCGAAGAAACAAAGTTTGGTGGGGTTCCGATGACAAGTAATTCAGGCGGTCTAATCGACACGCGTGATTACAAGAAGTAGCAAAGGCTAACTTAATCAAACAAAACCCGCTCCTAAACGAGGTGACCACTAGCTATTTATAAGAGGAAGAAGGAGAAAAATTCGACCTAGGGTCGGCCAGCAAGGTTTCCAAACCGAACTATCCCTATTACAAGGCCCATGGGCCAAACAGACTCGGCCTGAAAAAGTGACGTGGGGTTTTTGGCAGTTTCCCATTGACTCAGAAGGAATTTGGAAGTGAGGTTGGATCCGTTGGAAAGTAGACGAAAAGATCTTTCCGTCAAGTACTCATGGACCTCCAGCAACATCCGGAATCAAAAGTTATGGCTGTTTGAATTCAATGCTGTCGTCGAGGCCAAATTGGACTCGAATTGGTTCTTGTTTTTGGAAAACCCACTTGTACTCGAACTTGGCCCATTGTTGGTCCGCTGTGGCTCTTCTCCCTGGTTTCTAAGCACAATGAAATCGCTACAAGTATTAAATAGCACCCCATTCGGTGATTCGCTTATTGGAAGGCTTAGGAACGCATTCACCTGATAATTTAGTTGACGTGCGCGAGCTCGAGTCATTGGTCCATGCATGGATGGTTCAAGTCGAGATGAATGAGACGGATGAAATATCATGGTTTCATCGGTAGAAGGGATGTCCTCATCACCTATCCCAATCGCCAATGCCACTTGACGAAAACCCCACCTATCAAGCTCACCCAATTCGAATCGTCGACTTCTCCGACAAGCAAATAAGAGGCAAGACCGTTAAGATATGTAAAGTCCAATGGGATGACGAGGCAGGAAGACAGTTCTCGTGGGAGCCAGAAGACAAGCTTCGAAAGGAGTGCCCTCACCTATTTAGTGTTTGAGCCGTCAAATCTCGAGGTCAAGATTTATTTTTAAGGGGGCAGGATTTGTAACACCCCTATTTGGGCATTTTAGAAATTATGCGATGTGCATGTAATTGGGGGGCAGGGTATTTTTCAAAAATCCTTCTGGTATCGAAGTATTTTAGTCTTAAGCTTATAGAGGAATCCTATGTGAGATGGAAATATTCTATCATAAAACCTAATTAAGAATTTGCGCCCATAATAAAACACACTTAGTTAAAAGAAAAACCAAAAGTGAACAAATTTAAGTTTCTATGTTTAGAATATACCAAACCGAATCATCCCCAAACCAACTCTAATAATTACTCAAAAATAAAATGCTATCTTTCAACACACTGGTACACGTATAATTATACCTAGTTATATATATATGTATATATATACAGGTATAAATATCTACATTTAGACCTCACTAAAATCAACCTAAACTTGTGTTCCCCACCCTGACCTAAGGGCAAAAATGGGTTCCTTGAGTCGGGCCAAACCTATTTTGGGCCCAACCCAACCCTCGCCGACTCGGCTGGGCCCTCGACCCGGCCTCCCTTTTCCTACCCGAGCCGAAGAGCTCCCCGGCTCACTATCCCACCCGGCTCGCCCGTCGGCTCGCCCTCCCCTCGGCTCGTCTCTCTCTCGCTCGTCTCTCACCTCCCGCTCTCTCTCGCGCGCGCTCCCGAGGCACGCTGTGGCTGCCCCGGCCAACCATGTCGCCGCCCCGTCAGGGTCTTCCCTGTAACGGCACGCCACCGCCCGTTTCACCGAACCCGCGGCCTCCGTGCCCTGACAAAATCCCGTGGTAGGCGACCGCCGGATCTTGGACATCGGCGACCGGCGTTGTGCCCTGCACATTGCCTCCCCGTCGTGTCCACCGAACCGTGTCACCAATGGGCGCCCCTACTGTTTGTCACGTCGCCGCACGCCCTGCCCCGACATCATGACCCTGCGCCTCGCCGCCATCGCCATCGCCACCGCCGCTGGTCGGCCCACGCGCACCGATGCCCGCCATCACCGCGCAGCGCCCTTGGTCTGTTGAAACCATGGGCGGAGTCCGGCGGGCCATCGTCGGGCCTTTTTCGCCTATAAATACCCCAGCCCGAGCTCCATTTCCCTTTTCTCCTCACATGCGTGACAGACTAAAATAATGAAAATAATGATTAGTAGAACTTGGGTTAAAAGTGCTAAGTCATAGGCTTTGATTTAGAAAACTTGCTTTCTGCAAACAAATAAACCCCAACCTTTCCTTTGGAACCCCTATCACTAAAATTGCATCAGGTTGGGTGTTAGCTCGCCATTGTTTGGATGACACTGACCTCGCATTCATATTCTCTTTTAGATGGAGAATATGAGCAGGATCAGTACGCCTGCCATGAAGACGAAGAACAAGACTATGCTGTCGATCAGGGCGAGGCATAGGGCGTCTCTCCAGTCGAGTGCTTAGGCATAGCCGGCACGAGAACCTTTTGGATCTTTTGGGTCTTACGTACTCTGATCTTTTGGACTTTCTGACTATTTGGGCCAATGTGCCGTTTGTAATACTTAATAGCCCCTTGGGCTTAATACAGGTATTTGTGTAATTATAAGACTTCCGCTTGTATGAAATGATCCGGCTATGTGAATGGTGTGCACTAGTGTACTGATCCAGGGACTAGTGCAGATCAAGTGGTGGGCTAAAGGACAGGCCCCACACGTAGCAATGGAAATAACAAGTTTGTTAAACAAAAGACAGGGGAAGATCATCACAAATAAACCAAAAGACCAACGTTTATGCTCCCATTAATCCCATGGGCAACCGATTAGAAATCAGAACTCCGTATCTTGCCCGATAGCGTCACCATGCCCGACTTGATATTAATACTCAAGCATGGGGTCGTATTCACCTAAAATTGCAGCAACTGATTGAGTACAAAAGGTACTTGCACTAGGAGGTAATATATCCTCATCCATGAATGGCATGGAGGAAAGGAAGGCTTAAAGGTTATTTTCAGCATAAAGAGCATTTGCAAGACAGACATAAGTAGATTGTAAGTTGCATTTGAGTAAAACTTTTTAAAAAGTAATAACTTGTAGTAACCTTCATAATTCATCATCATAAAATCTATCATCATCAATCTGTGGGGCTCTGACCGCCTTTTGTCTCCATACGACCATAACCAAAACATGCATGGGCTCCGTCCGCCCTCGGTCTCTATCTGACCATACACCACGAGCATCCCTATGCATGGAAATGAAACATGACCATATCACCATAACCAAACCATGTGCTAGCATCAGTGTCTAGCCTAACAAGTTTTTGTCCTTAACCTGGGACGCAGCTGTTCAAATAGTTTAAACTCTGTAGAGGTGTACGACTTTACCCACATGACAAAGCAAGCTATGGCAAAGCCTCTTAGATGTACATGCCAGTCTATTGCGTCACCCGGTCACTATAACCATACATCCCACAGGTCGTGTTATGGTTTAAAGGAGTTAACCGTTGTTGTGGACGCTGCCCATGGCCCTCTATCCAGACATCCATGGACCCCCACAAAAGCAGCCCGCGGCTGTCCCCCACACAAAACACAAGCAATTAAACAATAATAGGCCCATTGGTACCCAATGGGGCAAACATGCACAGGAATTCGGCCAAGTGTCCCCATAAACACGTGTGGTCCTACGTATAATAACTTGAAAGGAATGGCATCATGTTCGGTCCTTAATTGACTCAAACAGGGCTATGTGTTCGAGATCCATTCTCCCATTATTCTCCTATCACCCATTTTAGTCGAACTCAGATCTCACACGTAATCCATTATCACCATAATCTGTATCAAATAATAGATCATTCACAATTGACGATGCCCAACCAATGGACTAAATTCATCGATCACTTTACCTTGTTGACTCTAAACATTGCTAAGCCTTCACTGACCAAACATAGATAATGGTACCCACTTAGGCAACAAAGAAAGAAGGATGTCAAGCCTATCATGGTAGTGACCATTAAGTAGGAGGTAACTAATTCGTACCCACCAATTAATATATATTTTAAATTAGCATGCAAGCAACTCATAGAACATAATTAAAATCATGCATTAGCAAATCATGGGATCAATATGATTCAAAGAAGAGTATATAGTGCCTGGTTGCTGCAGGTCGACGAGGAGAGCTCCTTGTTCAAGCTCGAGCTCTTCCGGAATTGCGGGCCTATCGTTCTATAATAAGCACATCAAATAAAATCCAAATAAAATATCCATCAACTCAAAACATCAAATACTTCTAAATATTCAGAAAGTTCATGATCTAATGCAAATTTTTCAAAAAGAATCACCCAAATCCAAGGTCGAATGAGGGAGATATGGCCATTTGAATTTTGTATGTTGTTCTTGTCGAGAATGCATTTCCTTGCCCCGGAATAGCTCTAGTTGGTCGGGAACAGCTCAACCTTGCTCGGGAATACCTAATTTTGTTCAAGAAGAACTTTCTCTTGCCCAAGAATAGCTTTAGTTGGTCAGAAACAGCTCAACATTGCCCGGGAATACCTAATTTTGTCCGAGAAGAACTTTTCCTTTCCCAGGTGTGGGTTCTTATAGTTGGAGATAGCTTATCTTGGTCGGGACTAGGGTTGTCTTATTCAAGAATAACTTTGCTTGCCCTGTAAGGTCATATAAATGGCATGTTGACTGGTAGGTGTACCTTTTGAGGATGCAAACTTGCTTAGCTGGAAAAGTGTTCTACATAAAAGTTGCAGAGAATTTTATGGTGCAAGTTTTATCCTTATAAAGATTTTCATCCGAGCAACGTACGATTTTATAAGAATCATTTTCTACACTGCTGTCGTGGAAATAGGCTGAAAAGTGGGTGTTTAGGTTGGGATGCTTGTATTCTTCATCTTCAGTAAGGAATTAACTTAGCCAAAAATTTTAGATAATGAAAAATATGAAGAATAGGTAGGATAAGGTTCTCACCAAGTAAGGGAAGCCTTGCTTATGGTTAGGAGTTCAAAGATGAAGAGATCAAAGAAGAATACGCCGGTCTATATATCCAGAAAATGGTTGGGCTGCTCCTGAGCTTGCTCCCTGCTGTTCCTTTACTTCCTAGACTATGGATCTGGTCGTACTCCTCCCTTAGCTTGTAGGGGACGTCCTCTTGTTTATCTCTAAGCTTGCATGTGAGTCAAGAAGGCATGCAAGTGAGAAATAAACAGATTACCTCACTGCTGTCTGGAACAGTGAAGTAGAGAGAGCATAAGCATCAAGAACTCACCTAAAACTTGGTGCATGCACGAATGGCTTGGATGTACTTGAACCATAGGAAGTGGGAAAGGTCATCTTCTACGCTGGATATGGGTGAAAGATGAACAAAAGATAAGAATATGAAATCAGCTTCTTGTTGTACAGAAAATGAGCTGTAGAGAGGAAAGGGACAAAGAACCATAGCAAACCTTTGTACATGTGCTTACCATGGTAATGGATGGATAGCTTGTGAGCTAAGCTTTACAACAGTATATAACACTCTAGGGAAAAATTGGAGTTTAGAGTGTATATTTGAGGAAGAAAAGAAGAACAAGCTATTGTCTCTGCCTGCTCCAACCTATAGCTCGAGGGAGGTAGAGGCAAATGAGGAAGAATGCTAGGTGTGAAGGTGGAGATAGGGTTATATAGTGCTAGCCTCTTCCTTTGACAAGTGGGGCTAGGTCCGACCTATAATAGAGAGGCTATGGATAGGAAAATGGGTGGAAAAAGACATGGACTGTAGCTGTCTGCAGCACCGCCCATTTCAGCCAATGGATAAGAGAATCTATTCATCATGGTCTAGGGGCAAAAAGAATATGGATATTGTTACAGTAGCTAGCTATTTTTTTAACGATTGTGCTCGTTTTGGCACCCTAGGAGGTATCATTGCCCGTTCGAGTTACTTCATGCCCGTTCACTCTTCACCGTGCCCATTCAGACTTCGCCTTGCCCATTCTGGTTAATCCTTGCTCGTCCGTGCTGATCTAGGCATCACCATTCTCGGTTGGCTAGGGCCGCGCACTGTTGTGCTTGGTTGGCTCATGCCGGACATCACCTTTCTCGGTGGGATTGTTTCTTGCTCTGCTAGGCCAATACCTGCTTGTCCGACCTAGGGACATGCTCGGTGGCTATGTCTTAGTTGATTAGTTGTTCGACTACTAGGATTCATTGAGTTTAGTTTAAGATTTTTATTTTCCACCATAGAGTATGGTGGTTGTATGCAAAAACTTCAAAAATCCAAAATATAACCAAGGCAACATAATGATAATATGCATAACTAATCAAAATGCGAAAGTAGGACTGTCACACATATCTTGGCAGTCGAACCAGAAGATGCACCAGGAGTGCTTGTGGGTATGTTCACTATCCACTCAACTCCAGTACAAGTATTGTTTGATTCTGGTGCATGCATTCTTTTGTATGCAAGAACTATGTGGAGGGATTAACCTTAAGGCCCTACCCTAGCTAGGCCTTTAATAGTAAAAGGTCACCTGGAGGTGATCTCAAGGTCGCAGAAGTTTGTTGTAGGGTAGAAGTTTCTAAAGATGGGGTAGAATTTAAGTTTGATCTCATGGTCTTGCCTTGCCCACGTCATCATAGGAATGGATTGGTTTACCTGCTACCACGGGATATTGGATTGTGCCCTGCGAGAAGTTTGATTCACCAGGACCCCGGATCAAAAGGAAGGAAGTATCGAAGATTGAATGGCCTCCTAGGCCTAGCTGCATCCTTTGGTCCATGAAGGGGCAAGATCCAGCTAAGGTGCTAGTCGTTAGCAAGTATTTGGTTGTATTCCCAAAAGATCTGCTTGGACTACCACCCTCACGGGACATGGAGCTTGTTATAGAGTTGCTGCCTAGTACCGCCCCCATTTACAAGCCATACTTGAAGAAGAACCCGTTGGAGCTTGCAAATCTGAAGAAGCAGCTGAATGAATTGCTAGCACAAGGATTAATTTTCCCTAGCTCTTCAACTTGGGGATCACCAGCCAAGTTCATAAGTAGGAAGGATGGGAGCTGAAGGCTAGTGATAGACTACCGAGCCCTAAATGTTGTGACTATCAAGAACAAGTACCCCTACCTCTAATTTATGACTTGTTCGACCAACTTCATGAAGCCCAAAGATTCTCAAAGATTGATCTCCGGTTATGCTACCACCAGGTCAAGGTAAGAGAAGAAGATTTTCCCAAAATGGCATTCACAACTAGATATGGCCTATTCGAGTACATGGTCGTGTCGTTTGGTTTGACCAAAACTTTGGCTCACTTCATGAATATGATGAACAAAATCCTTATGAAGTTCCTAGATCGGTTTGTCATTGTCTTCATTGACAACATCCTCATCTACTTTAAGGATGACAAGGAGCATAGTATCCATCTAAACCTAGTGCTAGACAATTTGAGAGAGCACAAGCGGTATGCAATGTTCAGCAAATGTGACTTTTGGTTGGAGGAAGTCAGTTTCCTCAGTCACATTATTTTTGCAGGTGGATTAAAGGTAGACCCATCCAAGATCATAGCTGTGATGGAGTGGAAGCCACCAACCTCTGTTTCAGAAATTAGAAACTTCCTAGGTTTGGCAGGGTATTATCGTTGGTTCATCGAATGATTTTTTAAGATCGCCAAACTAATGACCCAGCTCTGCAAGAAGAAAAGAAGTTTGAATGGACCCAGGCTTGCAAGGACAGTTTCCAAACCTTGAAGAAGAAGCTGACTACTCTGCCAGTATTTGTCACCCCGAATACGAGCAAGGAGTTCGAGATGTTTTGTGACACATCAAGGCAAGGGTTAGGGTGTGTTCTGATGCAAAAACGGAAGGTTGTATCCTACACCTCCCACCAATTAAGGAAACATGAGGAGAACTACTCCACCCATGGTCTAAAATTAGCTGCAGTAGTCCATGCCCTAAAGATCTAGATACATTACTTAATGGGGCATAGGTGTAACATATTTATGGACCATAAGAGTTTCAAATATGTTTTCACCAAGTCCAACCTGAACATGAGACAGCGGAGATGGTTGGAATTAATCAAGGATTATGACCTCGATGTTTAGTACCACCCTAGAAAAGCCAATGTAGTGGCCGATGCCCTGAGTAGAAATCCATAGGGTATCCATGTGGTGAGATCTGACCTCCCTGATCAGTTCACTAAGGACATGGCAAAACTCAACTTATCCATAGTTGAGTCTGGATTTCTGGCTAACATAGAGGATCAGCCCATTCTCCTAGAGCAAATTAAGGAGAAACAGAGGAGTCACCCTAGCACCATTAGGATCGAGGGACTCATGGATAAGGATAAGAATTATAAGGTAACAAAGGACGATCAAGGAACCCTTTGGTTGGGAAAACGGATATTTGTTTTGCATTTACCGGAACTTAAGGAGGTCATCCTAAAGGAAGCTCATGTGTCCCCTTATTCAATACATCGTAGAGGCACCAAGATGTATCAGGACCTCAAGCCACAATTCTTGTGGCCCAGAATGAGAAGAGAAGTATCTGAGTTCGTAGCTCGGTGTCATGTGTGCCAGCAATTGAAGGCTGAACACCGACGACCAGCAGGACTTCTCCAACCTTTAAAGGTGCCTGAATGGAAGTGGGAAGAGATTGCCATGGATTTTATTCTTGGATTACCCCGAACCAAGGCACGGTACGACTCTATATGGGTCATAATCGACCGCTTGACCAAGCTCGCCCACTTCATACCAGTCAAAACAACTTATAACGGAGAAAAGTTGGCCGAGTTATACATGGCTAAAATTGTATGCCTTCAAGGAGTTTCTCAACGGATCGTCTCGAATCAAGGATCCCAGTTTACCTCCCTTGTTAGGAAAAGCTCCATGGTGCCCTGGGTATAAGCCGCATAGCTTTTCACCCTCAAACGGATGGACAGATTGAAAGAGTAAACCAAATCCTGGAGGACATGCTAAGGACCCGTGCCTTGGATTTTTCTTCGGATTGGGAGAAGTGGCTACCCTATGCTGAATTCTCCTACAACAACAGTTTCCAAGGCAGCCTAAAGATGTCACCTTTTGAAGCTCTATACAGACAAAGATGCAAAACCCCTCTCGGTTGGTCCGAAGATGGGAAAATCAAGTTTTTGGAGTAGAAGCTATGAAGGAACTAGAAGATAAGGTTAAGATGATCAAAGAATGGCTACTAGCTGCCCAATCCCAACAAAAGAGCTATGCAAACAAACGTTGTAGAGACCTATACTTTGAAGTTGGAGATTATGTTTACTTGAAGGTATCTCCACTTCGTGGAGCCAAGATATGTTGGTCCTTTTACGGTCATAGCCAAAAGAGGCCAAGTGACATATCAATTGGAGCTACCAATAGATCTCAGGGAAGTACATGACGTGTTCCACGTCTCTCAGCTAAAGAAGTCCCTCCGAGTACCCGAAGAACAAGTACCAGTTCTACAAGAGCCCCTAGCTAGATACCTCACCTATCCAACTTACCCAGCAAAGATCTTGAACAACCCAGAGGAGCAGATAAGGCGCAAGAACAATAAGCTGTGCAGCATCCTGGAATGAACATTCTATAGGACAAAAGACATGGGAAATTGAAGAACAGCTCCGCCAGAACTACCATTTCCTTTTCTCTAGCTAGACTAAAGATCTCAGGTCGGGATCTTTTCTTAGCGGCGTAGGATTTGTAATAGCCCATTTTGGGCCCTTTAAAACTTTTTGCATAATTCAATTTTTGATTGCATTTCATATATTTATATTTTCCAATTTGAAAATTTCCAAATCTTCAAATCAAAATTTCCAAAGGCAAAAGTTTATAGCTAATTAAAAGTTGAACTTGATTTTTCAAATTAAAATCCTAAATTTAAAATATAAAATCCCTTCTATAGCCTTAATTCCAAAATACCCATTCTAGAAACAAAATTGGAATTGCAAATTCAAATTGCAAGTCATAAAATTTCAAATCCAACTTTAACCTGAACTAAGTTGGAAATTATATTTTTATGTTATAATTTGTAAATTCCCTTATCCTTTTATTAGGTTAAAATTCCCCTTTCTATTCCAAATTCCAATTCACATTCAAAATTCTTCTAAAAATATTTTCAAATTTTTCTTGGACCTAGCCTAGCCTAGCCCACTTTGCGCCCAAGCCCGCCCTAGCCAACCCTCTTTCTTACTCTCTCTCTCACTTCTTGCTTTCTCTCTCTCCTTGCTGCCGAGGCGCAGCACGTATGCCACGCCAGCTCTAGCCGCACCATGCGTGTCGTCACCTCACCGTTGTCGTCCCTTCTCTCCCTCTGTCTCTACCGCACGTTGCTGGCACCATTGCAGCATCACCGGTGTCACTGCCATAGCTTCCCTTCATGTCCCACGCACTTCTAGCACTGCTGCCACCGTGCCTCTGCCTTCTGCCGCTCTAGCATCACTCCATCCCCTCTCTCTCGCTGACACGCCACTTGCGTTGTGCCCCCGTGTCCCAGGCTCCCTCTGGCACGGCCGCCGCTCTGCCACGCATGATATCATTGCCGTGCCATGCCTCGTGCCATACCCTCGAGCCCTTCGCCACGGGAGCCTCTCATATCTCTCTCCCGTAGCCCTCGGCACTTAATTAAACCACGAGCTCGCCCCAATTTTTTGCCCTTCGCCATTGCCGCCGCCGAGCTCCAATTCACCCCCTTTCTTCTCGTTGTCGACTTGGTACATTGCCGGTCAATTCATCGCGTCACTAGCATCCCCATGGGTTGCCCCCTACTTCCCATCGCTCAATTTTTGCCAGGAACCATTGGAGCTCCCCGGCGACGACGCTCCTGTCCCGCCGCCACCACCTCCATGGTGCCAGCCCCGCAGGTAGCTCCCTAGTAGCCCCTAGATGCTTCTTGTGCAGGCGAACTGGCCACCAACCCCTTCCCACGCTAGAGAAGCATGCTCCCAAAGCTTCTCTCTGCTCGCGCGCATGGTGCCACTGTCCTGGCTCGCCGTAAGCGAAGTCTAGCCAGGACGTCCGAGGTCTCCCCTAGCTTAACCCATTTCAGGAATGAACCACTAGGATAGTGCACCGTAGCGCCACCAATCAACCGTCAAGGTTTCGCTGGGAATCGACCAGAGAACCTTGCGGGCCTGCATCTGCCTCATCGCCTGTCACTGACAGGTGGGGCCGTCCTAGCAGAGTATTAAGTTTAAATCTCGCATGCTTAATCGCTAATAGGTGCTGATAGGTAGGGTCGTGACCCCACTGGTCAGTATTAGTGGAGGTGCATTCTGTGAAATATGTTTTCCCCGTAGGACCGCGGCTTCTGGAAAGCGTCTCGGACCCGAGACCTTAGCGGGTAGTCTAGGCTGCATCTGTTCGCGGACCAAGCCACACTAAGTGTCGGGACCCCAAATCTAATATCTGGTATCCCTTATGCATCACTAGTCCAGGATCAATTCTAGTGAGCACAAGTGACTTCATTAGTGGATATCATCATAGCACACCGAAAGAAAAGTACTCTATATAACCTCCACTTATTACAAATAAGGTCCAAGTGCAATGCAGGGCTAAATATCAAGTTCATCAGAGTAATTTATTACAGCTAGTAACCAAATTAAATAAGATAGATGTACCATCAAGAGCCATAGGCTTCTGATTGGGAAGCACGTCTAGCTACATGCCTCTAGGTACATCGTCCCCAAACAGCGGGGATGATTCTTCAACTTCTTGTGCTACCAGAATTAATAGACAGCCCACAAACAAAAGTTTGCAAGAATGAGTATAGATAAATATTCAGCAAATCCCACACAGTGGATTAATGCAATTCTATCACTTCTATGCAAGCTTTGTACAAAGGATAGGTCACATGGTTCTTTTGCATAAACACATTTAACAATGACATAATAAAGTAATCGATTCTAAAGCATGTAAGTAAACCATTTGATAAACATCATTTGATCCATAAGCAAGGGCACACAGCCTAAACATAGCACAAAGTTCGATAACCTGCACCCAGCAGTAACCACAATGACAACCCCCCACTGCATCTGAAAATACTATATTGTAACAGCCCAAAATTCTGTATGTTTATATTCTTAAATCACTCTCGTAAGGACGGTTTGTTGCAAAAAACTTTTCGTAAAAATAATCCTTTTAAAATTCACGTATGGACCTTTAAAATCTTTCAGGCTAATGACTGCCTAAAGTTACTTGATATAGATGAGTAAAATTCAAATTTTTGCTCCCATCTTGAAATATCAAAATATATTAAAGGAACAGGTTAAGCTAAAAGGTTTAATTATAAGTAAATAATTCCTTAAAAATTCCCCAGGCATATATATATATACATATATATATATAAATATGTACACAATCAAAAAGGGAAATTTCACATATATATATGTATAAGTATATATATATAAATAAGTGACATAAGAACAGGAGCTAGTGTATTAATACAAAAACATGAATATCACACTAAAAATCCTACAAAAAATCCCAGAAATTTATTTGGACCCTAAGCAACAGTTTTGAATCTAGTGTTGACCAATGCTGACCCATGTGGGACCCACAGTGCAGTCCCTCTCTCTCTCTGCCCTTGTGGGCATTTCACCGAGCAGCTAGGCTACTGCCGCCCCGGTCTCCACCTCACCGGCGCAATCCCCTCCTCAGTCCGGAATCACGGCCAAAGATCCCTCCTTGGCAGCGTGCGTGTAATGTTTTGGCCAGGGCTGGCCCCACAGCCGCACGGATGCGACGTCCGGCCACTACCGCGTCGCCGCCTCCGCCTGGCCGGTTAACGGCCGCTTTGTCGAGGAGCGGCCAGCCATGTCGCACCACCGCTTTGCCCAATGAATGCCCCGGAAGCGCCGTCGATGTTTGACCATGGCGGCTCTGATCGGCTATGCCATCTGGTAAGCAACCTCGCCGCCTCGGCTTGCTCACCCGTCGCGCGTGCACTAGTCACCGCCCCTGCCCGCCAATCTACGACGATGACCCCTAAAGACCACCTCAAACCCCCTCTTGACCGCTGGACAAAGATCGTGCCTCGGCCGAGCTTAAATTCCGGCCAAGCCAATTCGATCCCAACCTTCTCTTCTTACCCTCACGTGGACAGCCCAGACCGGAGCTCCCTACCCCTAAACCGTGCGTGCATTAGCTTCGCCTGACCCTCACCTCACTCCTGCCCAAAGGAATCGGATCGAGAAGCTTCAAGCTCGCCGGATTTCTCTCGCCACCGCCGGCCGCCCGATTCTCTCCCTTTCCGATTTCTCCCTTCACGGTGAGTCCCTTCTCAATCGCTCATGTATGGAGCATCCCCTCACCCCCGTGCGTCTTTCGCCTAGGTTAATTGGACCCGAGGACCGCCAAAGCCCCTGGCATCGTGAGCCCTGTTTCTGCCCTGTTCGGCTCCAACGTCGCCAGCTCGCTCCACGCCTCTTCCAGTCCAACCAAAAGCACGGTGAGCATCCTCAAGCCTCCCTCGTGCTTAAACTCTGTTTCGTTTAGCATATAGGGTAGTAAGTAGCCTTAGGATGTTGCTCCCATGAGTGCTCTCCGCCGTCGCTTGGCTCACCGCCGATCCAGGCTGTCGCCGGTGAGCAGCTCAATGCACGTCTTAGAGCTTCTCATAAGGAATCGATAGCGCCTAAGAACCCCCTCCCTAGAGCGCTGTAGCTCCGCCGGCACGTCGCCGAAGGTTCGCCGGTTTCATGACGTCAGCAAGTCACTCCGGTCGGAGGTGGATGGTGAAGTCCCGACCGTTGGATCCGCGCCACGATTCATGTCTGGGATCAGATCGAATTTTAAATCACGCGTGAGTGGGGATAGAGCCATTGACATGTGGGCCCTTTGAGTGGAGGCGCTCTGCCCCGAAGGCGCCTTCGCACGCGGGAAGCGTCGTCCTGGGATACGCTTTCGACCTGGCTGGTCCGGCTGCGAGCTAGTGGGCCGGCCCGTTTCTATTCATCCGATGTTTCTAGGATTTAGCCTTTAAAATTAATATAGTAAGTAGAAACGATTTATTAAAAATAAGTAGAGACCTTTAAAAATTTAGAAATTTTTTGGTAAATACTAGACCTTATCCTGAGGTTAATAAAAATATTAACATAAATAGTAACAGAACCTTTTTCTCAGAATAATTCCATTAGCTTACTTTTTGGATGTTAACCAATATAGAAAATAGAACAAAAAGGGTTTCTGTTAATTAAAAATAGATTAACACATAATAAAATCTGAGAAATTCGTGAGTGGCATGTAATAACTCTCTGGACCTAGGATAAATAAAAACTTTATGATATGACTCCTAATCACATGTTATTTGATCTTGGCCTAATTAATAACTATGATTTATTTGTTATCTCATAATCTAGATATCCAAATTTATTAAACCTATCCAAAGAAGTTAATTCACCGTGCTAAATAATTATAATAGTTATTATTTTAACTAAGTCTTAAAATATACAATCTCATGGTTATTTATATATATAACCTATAATTATATCTTCCACACACTTAAACTCCTATTGTAATAGGAAAATTATTGATAAGAAGATGGGATGAAGGAAATTCTTCAATCAATTTATTAATTAACATATTCTTGGTTTTAGGATAATTTTTGAGTAGAATAATACCCTAATTTCTCTATTTGAGATAATTAGAGTAGAAAGTTAAACTATTCTTTATGTATATATATATTTATAAGGTATAATGCATCATCACATATCATCTTTGTAATGCTCGCACTACCGTTATCTTTTGTAAACTATTATGTAGTAGAAGGATCGTGGAACTTCCTCGATATCTAGGTTAGAACTTATCGCCGCTCGACAAATCGCTAGATTTAGCAAAAGCACATGCATCATGATTCCTATTGCATATTGGTGTTTTATTTATTGTTCCCCAAATTGTTCCGTTATTAGACGTCGAGGAACCCGGAGGGCACTTTGAAGAGCCGCAGGAAGACCCCCACTACTCACAGGACCAAGGCGAGTTAATTTCCACCCTAAAGGGTGTTTTCTTTTACTAGGGGAAATGTTAATTTCCCTAGTGCGAGTCAACAACCTTCCGTTAGGTGTTACTTTTATTAGGGAGAGTTCACACTTTCCCTAGTACGGGTTAACATCCAAAAGGATCATATTGAATCCTAGTTTTCTTAAAGTATTTTATTTACAATTACAAATTGCATGCTCTCTTTAAGTAATTTATGCCTACTTTCTTAATCATGATGTATCATGCCATGCTTTATTTCTTGTTATTAATTCCCCATGATGATATTGTCTTGATAAAATCATCTATCGTTTGACTGCTTAGATTGAATAAAACAGTTTTAGACTCTTAAGTCTTGGTAAAAATCTTGCTTAGACATTGCTTAGGTCCAATTATTAAATTTTAGGCTTAGTCGCCTCGAAACGGTGAACCGACATTCACCGGACATGATGAACATTATAAACTTAGTTTACTGGATATTGGGTCTGGCATGTTAGTGTGTGTGGTTGGGAACGCGTGACCGTCGCGCGGTAGTACAGACTTAGGGCCCGCTGGCTTGCTGGACAGCGTCAGTGTCAACCCCTAGTCCGAGGTGAAGACAGGAGTAGGTCATCATTCTGATGGGTGATCTAGGTCTTACGAGACAGGGAGCCGTGACTCTAGTGCGGGCTTGGCAACTCGGCTAGGGAATAACGGGCACTTCGCTGGCGTAAGATCCACAACGAGTGCGCCACACCTGGAAGATGATGGCGGGTGTTTGGAGACGTTTGGTAGAGTTCATGGAAACTGCCAGGGGATGGGAAACGTTTGGCAGTGTGTAAGGAAACTGTCGTGGAAAATGATAAGAATAAGAATTTGAACATTGTTTAGTTCTTTGGTTAAAATATGCTAAGTCATAGGACTTGGTTTATAAAACTTGCTTTCTGCAAATAAATAAACCCCAACCTTTCCTTTGGAATCCCCTATCACTAAATGCATTAGGTTGAAAGCTAGCTCGCCGGTGTTTGGATGACACTGACCTCGCATTCATATTCTCTTTTAGATGGAGAATATGAGCAGGATCAGTACGCCTGCCTTGAAGATGAAGAACAGAACTTTGCTGACGATCAGGGCGAGGCATAGGGCATCTCTCCAGTCGAGTGCTTAGGCATAGCCGGCACGAGACCCTTTTCCATCTTTTGGATCTCTGCACTCTGATCTTTTGGACATTTGAAATATTTGGGCCAAGGTGCCGTGTTGTAAACACTTAATAGCCCTCGGGCTTAATACAGGTATTTGTGTAATATATAAGACTTCCGCTTGTATGTAATGATCCGGCTATGTGAATGGTGTGCACTAGTGTACTGATCCAGGGACTAGTGCAGATCAAGTGGTGGGCAAAAGGACAGGCCCTACAGCGCTGGTATCAGAGCATACGACTGTAGGAGCCCTACACCTTGGCCGTTAGTCTAATTATTTTAAATTAATAAAGGAGATTTCCTTACTCTCAAACATCACCTCATTTAAAATGTGCTATATTCCGTTCTTCTAGATGTTTTTGCTTAAAAGCACTACCTCTCTAATTTGAAAAATTATTTTGTAAATGGAGGTTCCGCATGCTGGTTTCGCCGATCAGCGTTCCACCTTTGGGTTCCCGTCAGGACCACGAGGGGAGAATGCCCGAGTGTTTCAGAAGCTGACGGACTACCTGGGGTTCGAGGGAGCCCCCACTTACTTTTGGAGGCTTGTACGGACCTTACCCCGCCTCGCCTACGAGGTTGAGGTTAGGGTTTACTACATGGCCGACGTAGTGGAACACCGTTACCGGACGGTGGTGCCCCGAGACTAGTTGGACTTCGCCATCAGCGATGCCGCTATGTTGGTGACCAGGAGCTCCAGAGGGAGTACGCCCTCGACCTTGTTGGAGGACCCTTGGCGCACTGCTGATGCTCCCTTCACTGCCTCCCGCCTTGAGAGGCCGAGCACGAGAGCCGACCAAGCTCCGCCTAGTCCGCCTGACCAAGCCGACACGCCGACACAGAGCCTTGGAGGAGATCCAGATCCTCCGCACGTCACTACGGGAGGCGGACACTCGCGCCCATAGCTCTTACCACCAGGCCTACCACCTCTCCCATCACCTCCAGGTCTGCCGACAGGAGAGAGACGAGGCCCTTGCTGAGTTGCATCTACTGGATCCCGCTCGCTACCCTCAAGCTGGGATGGACCACCCCGGTCCACTCCCAGGACCACCACCACCAGCACCTCTGCGCCCACACCGGGCACGCTCCCGCGTTACTCGGCGGAAGAGGTGCCTGCCACCCAGGGCCTTGGTGGGGATTCCCCACCACGACTCTCCGCTGGAGGCTCCTCAGCCTCTAGCGCCTTCTGCCAGCTCTTCTGACGGCGCTCCTCCGGCGTTAGCTTTGGAGGACTACCTTTACGCTCAGGGGAGATACCCCGTAGACCGTCCACCGATCACCTACTCCCGTCGTACCCGTTAGGGGGTAGTGGTAGTAGGATGTACTAGTTTTGTTGCCTAGCTCATCTATAGGAGCTAGGAACAGTAGCTACCCCGCTACCTGCCGAAAATCCTACCACCGCACAAGTTTTAGCCTATCAGGCCCAGATGCTTGGAGCCATACTACAGAGCCAACAAGCTGCACCGCAAGCCGCACAACATTTCTAGGGATCTAAGTTGGCTGATTTTATGAGACCTAAGCCGCCAACCTTCACTTGTGCCACTGAGCCCACTGATGTAGAGGATTGGCTGAGGACTGTTGTCCATAAGCTGAACCGAATCCGCTATCCGGACGAGGACAGGGTGCTATTTGCCACCCAACTGCTTGAAGGACCCGCCGAGGTATGGTGGGAAAATTACCTTGCTACCCGCTCAGAAGATGCGGAAAAGGAGGAAGAAGAAGAACAGGAGGCTGATAATAATGATGAGCTAGATCAAGATGCTGGCAATAATGCCGAGGAAGGAGGAGATGAAAATGCAGTTGATGGACCACAAGAAGTTTTAAACCTGCAGGCTGCTACTCGGAACATACCATGGGCTGAATTCGAGAGAGCATTCGGGGAAAACTACATCCCCTGAGGAGTGCTCAGGATGAAGAGACAGGAGTTCCACAATCTGCAGCAAAGAAATATGACAGTCAATGAGTATATTTGACCAAGTTCAACCTGCTCGCTCGATATGCTCAGCAAGACATAGCAGATGACGATGAAAAGATCGACAAGTTTCTGGAAGGAATGGTTCCCACCTATCGTTCTAAGCTCGTCCTTCTTGATCACGCCAATTTTCATCAACTAGTGAATAAGGCTCTCATTCTGGAAAAGGAACTAAAGGGAGAGGAAGCTAGCCGCAAGCCCCCCTGGACCCTACCGCCCCACCTACGAGTCAAGGCCACCGCCATCGCGCACCCAAGGCTATTCTGCACGTACCTACCAGGCTGGTAGTAGTCGACCTACTACTCCTCCTACGAAGAGACCTACACCTTCACCATCCAGTACCGCCCGACCCGGACTATTAGCTAAAGACAAGGCAGCTAAGACTTGTTTCAGATGCCATTTGCCTGGTCACTTTGCCAATGAGTGCCCAACCAGGAACGCCCAGCAGCCGTGATTTGACATCGCCCCACCTCACGGCCAACCCCCGGCCGGACGTGGAAGAGGAAATGGCCCAGCCAAGTCCACCCCGCCTGTCTTTGGAAGAGGAGGCTCCAGGAGTGCTAATGGGTACATTTGGAATCTATCACAACCCTGCACACGTACTCTTTAATTCTAGAGCATCTCATTCATTCATATCTATGGATTATGTGGATAAGCATGGGATGCAAACTTCCCCCTAGATAAGCACCTAATTATAAAGTCACCCGGTGGAAATCTAGAAGCCACCAGAGCTTGTAAGTGGGTAGACATTTCCCGGGAAAGAATAAGTTTCCAGTTCGACCTAATGGTCATTCCTAATATGGAAATAGATGTGATCATTGGTATGGACTGGCTAACCTTCTATAAAGGGGTGCTAGACTGTGACAAGAGAGAAGTAAGACTCATTAGACCCCCTGGGTTTGAGAGAGTTTGGAAGGTTGATGCTCCCTTCAGATGGGGAAGAGCCATTCGGTTCTTGAGGGAAGAAAATCCTGCCAAGGTGCTAGTAGTCAATGAATATTTAGATGTGTTCCCTGAAGATCTGCCCGGGCTACCACCTGATCGGGAGATGGAATTCACCATTGAGTTGACGCCAGGCACGTCACCAATATGTAAGACATACTTTAAAATGAACCCTGCAGAGTTGGCAGAACTCAAGAAGCAGCTAGATGAATTAATGCGAAAAGGGTTGATCCACCCCAGTTCATCCTCGTGGGGATCACCAGCCATGTTCGTCGATAAGGAAGACGGGAGCCAAAGATTGGTAGTGGATTACCGAGCCCTCAATGCGGTTAATATTAAAAACAAAGATCCTTTGCCTCGGATTGATGACTTGTTTGACCAACTTAGAGGAGCCAAGAGGTTTTCAAAGATTGACTTTCGGTCGGGATATCATCAAGTCAAGGTCAGAAGGGAAGATATACCCAAGACTGCCTTCACCACAAGATATGGGCTATGAATTCTTGGTTATGTCCTTTGGGCTTACCAATGCCTCGGGCCATTTCATGAATATGATGAACATGATCCTAATGGAGTACTTGGACCAGTTTGTCGTAGTGTTCATCGACGACATTTTGGTGTATTCCAGAAATGATGAGGAGCATAAGAAGCACCTAAGATTAGTCCTCGACAAGCTCCGAGAATACCAGTTTTATGCCAAATTCAGCAAGTGCGAATTCTGGCTAGATGATATCTGCTTCCTAGGGCATATCATCTCTGCTGAGGGAATCAAAGTTGATCCCTCCAAGGTAGCGACAATTATGGATTGGAAGTCTCCTACCACGGTAAAGGAAGTAAGAAGTTTCTTGGGATTGGTAGGATACTACAGAAGGTTCATTGAAGGATTCTCCAGAATTGCCAAACCCATGACCCAGCTACTAGAAAAGGAGCAGAAATTCGACTGGAGTAAGGCTTGTGAGGATTGCTTTCAAGAGCTAAAGATCAAACTGACCACCGCTCCTGTGCTGGTAACACTCGATACCCACAAGAAGTTTGAGGTATATTGTGATGCCTCAAAGCAAGGATTGGCTGTGTACTTATGCAAAACGGAGAGTAGTTGCCTATGCCTCTTGGCAACTCAGAAGGCATGAGGAGAATAACCCAACTCATAACCTCGAGCTAGCAGATGTGATACATGCTCTCAAAATTTGGAGTCATTACCTGATGGGTAAACAATGTGACGTCTACACGGATCACAAGAGTTTGAAATACATGTTTACCCAGGCCAACATAAACATGCGCCAAAGGCGATGGTTGGAAGGCAAGGCCAATGTGGTAACTGACGCCCTTAGTCGAAAGCCACAGTGTAACCATGTTACCATCCAACCTATAGCTACCCCTATGGATATGATCTACAGATCTGAGATTCCTGCGCAGATCATAAAAGATATGGACGCACTAAGCTTCAGTTTGGTGGAAACCAGTTACTTAGCCACCCTGGTGGTTCAACCGGATTTATTTGGCCAAATCAAGGAACTACAAAAGAACCACCACAGCGCACATAAAATGAGAGACCTTATGAATAGGAGTCAAGGGTGAAAGGTTACCATGGATGAACAAGGAACCCTACGGTTGGGACAAAGAATCTTCGTTCCCCATGACTAGGAGTTGAAGAATCGCATCCTTAAGGAGTCCCATGAATCCCCTTTCTCCCTTCACCCTGGGTGCACCAAAATGTATCAGGACCATAAAACCCTATTCTAGTGGCCCCGGTTGAAGCGGGATGTAGCCGAGTATGTAGCCAGATGCCATACCTATCAAATGGTGAAAGCCGAGCATCAGCGCCCGGCTGGATTGTTGCAACCCTTAAAATTGCCTGAATGGAAATGGGAAGAAGTGACGATGGATTTCATCTTAGGACTTCCTCGCACAAAGACCGGATGTGATTCCATTTGGTCATAGTGGATAGATTAACCAAAGTGGCCCATTTTATTCCGATCAAAACCACGTATAAAGGAGATAAGTTAGCTGAACTCTATATGGCAAGGATAGTCAGCCTCCATGGAGTTCCTAAAAGGATAATGTCGGATCGAGGATCCCAGTTCACTTCTCAATTCTGGGATAAGCTACATAGCGCCCTTGGGACCAATTTGTCTTTCAGTACAGCTTAGCACCCTCAGACTGATGGACAAACCGAAAGAGTTAACCAAGTCCTAGAAGATATGCTCAGAGAGTGTATTTTAGAATTTTCCACCGATTGGGAGAAATGGTTGCCATATGCTGAATTCTCATATAACAACAACTTTCAGGCCAGTTTAGGAATGTCTCCCTTTGAAGCCCTATATGGAAGCCGATGTAGGACCCCTCTGTATTTGTCCGAGACTGGAGAAGGGCAAGTATTTGGAAAGAGTAATCTCCAAGAAGCTGAAGCCAAAGTTAAGATTATTAAGAAACAATTACTAGCCGCCCAATCACATCAAAAGAGTTATGCCGACCATTGTTGAAGAGACTTGTCTTTTGAAGTTGAAGACTTTGTGTATCTTAAGGTCTCGCCATTTAAAGGAACTCGTAGGTTCCAAGTCAAGGGAAAGCTAGCACCAAGATATATGGGACCGTACCAGATTCTTTCCCGCAGGGGTAAAGTCGCTTACGAACTCGACCTTCCAATCGAAATGGGCGAAGTTCACAAGGTGTTTCATGTATCTCAACTCAAGAAGAGCTTGAGAAAACCCGAAGAAGAGATAGATCAGTTACCCACCGACGCCTTGGAATCCAACCTAAAATACCAAGTCCAACCTATGCAAATCTTGGAAACTTGGGAAAAGAAGCTCAAGAATAAAATGATTCAACTTTGCAAGGTGCGATGGGGTAATCAATCTAGAGGACAACTCTCTTGGAAGCCGGGGGAGAAAATGCGTTAAGAATTCCCCCATTTGTTCAAGGCTTAAGATTAGCAAATCTCAAGGTCTAGATTTATTTTTAGGGGGGAGGGATCTGTAATAGCCCAAAATTCTGTATGTTTATTTTTTAAATCACTCTCGTAAGGACGGTTTGTTGCTTATTTAGTTCTGTTATATATGGTTAATAATGTTGTCCACACAAATCCTGGTTTTAACTTGCGATCTATTTTGGAGAGAGAAAAACTCTCTGAATCAAATTTCATGGATTGGTATCGAAACTTGAGAATCGTTCTTTAGCAAAAAAAAACAGGAATATGTGCTAGAGGAGCCATATCCTGATGAACTATTTGACAACGCTACTGCTGCTGAAAGGCATGCTTATGAGAAGCATACCAATGACTCACTTGAAGTTAGCTGTCTCATGCTTGCCACGATGAACTCTGAGCTTCAAAAGCAATATCAGTCAGCGGATGGCGGACGCCTACACTACGATTGTGGGTCTCAAAGGCATGTTTGAAAACCAAGCTAGGGCTTGAAGATATATGATATCCAAGGTCCTGTTTGTGTGCAAGCTGGCTGAAGGTGGTGCGGTCAGCCCTCATGTGATCAAGATGATTGGTTACATCGAGAGGTTGGAGAAGCTTGGTTTTTCCTTGAATCAACAGTTGACCATGGATGTGATTCTTCAGTCACTTCCTGCAAGCTTTGAGCCGTTCATTTTGAATTTTCATATGAACAGCCTGGAGAAAACCTTGACTGAACTACATAGGATTCTGAAGCAAGCAAAGGAGAGCATTAAGAAAGGCCCTAATCATGTGATGATGGTTCAGCGGGATAAGAAGAGGAAGCGCAAGGCTAAAGGCAACGATGAGGATAGGATCCAAGACCCAAAACCAAAGCCTAAAGGAAAGACAAAGGCAAGCCCTGCTGCTTCGGACAAATGTCATTACTGCTAAAACAAAGGGCATTGGAAGAGGAGCTGCAGGAAGTACCAAGAAGATAAGAAGAATGGAATTGTTCAATCTTCTACTTTAGGTATTAATGTTATAGAAATTAATCTTGTAACTTGTCCTACCGAATCTTGGCTATTTTATACCGGTTCGATGATCCATACTTGCAAATCGTTGCAGGGATTAAGGAGGACTAGAAGTTGTGTAAGTGGCGAGTTGGAGATTCGCGTCGGCAATGGAGCAAAGGTTGCTGCGTTGGCTGTCAGCATCTACCCTTGTCGTTACCATCTGGTTTAGTCATGGAATTGAATAATTGTTATTACATTCCCGCCTTGAGTAGGGATATTATTTCTTCATGATTGGAAGAAGATGGATTTGACTTTGTAATAAAGAACAAACATTGTTTTATTTACATGAATGGCTTGCTCTATGGTAACTATCCATTGGTGAATGGATTGTATGTGCTAGATCTTGATGATGTTCCTATTTAGAACGTTAATGCTAAGAGACTCAAAACAAGTGATTTGAATTCTACTTATTTGTGGTATTGTCGCTTAGGCTACATAAATATGAAGCGCATGGATTAGCTACATAGGGATGGTCTTCTTAATTCATTTGATTACAAATCATTTGATATATGCGAGTCTTGTTTACTTGGCAAGATGACAAAAGACGTGTTTCACCGGTTCGTGTGAGAGAGCGAGTGACTTATTGGCCCTTGTACATACTGATGTGTGTGGCCCTATGAGCACTACGGCTAGAGGTGGTTTTCAATATTTTATAACTTTTTACCGATGACTTTAGTAGATATGGCTATATCTATTTAATGAGGCACAAGTCTGAATCTTTTGAAAAGTTCAAAGAGTTTCATAATGAAGTACAAAATCACTTGGGCAAGACAATTCAATTTCTGTGATTAGATCGCGGAGGTGAATATTTGAGCCAAGAATTTAATGATCATCTAAAGAATTCTGGAATTGTTCCGCAACTGACTCCACCCGGAACTCCTCAGTGGAACGGTGTGTCTGAACGGATGAATCGGACTTTATTGGATATGCTTCGATCTATGATGAGTCAAACTGATATTTCTTTGACATTTTGTGGGCTCGCTCGAGAAACTGCTGCGTTCACTTTGAATGGGGTTTCATTGAAATCTATAGACAAGACGCTATATGAGATATGGAGCGGGAAGTGTCCCGTATTGTCTTATCTAAAGATTTTGGGCTGTGAAGCTTATGTAAAACGTATGACGTCTGATAAGCTCCATGCCAAGTCTGATAAATGCTTCTTTGTGGGGTACCCGAAGGAAACCAGAGGGTATTACTTTTATAACCGGGAGGAAGGCAAAGTGTTTGTCGCCCGAAATGATGTCTTTCTGGAAAAACAGTTTTTCAAAACAGCCAGTGGGAGCGGGGTGCAACTCGAAGAAATTTAGGAAATATCTAAAAATGTTTCGGCTCCTATTGACCCTCAGCAGGATGTGTTAGCTATTGCAGAACCTGTGGAAGAAGAGCCTGCCGCACGTAGGTCGATGAGGGCAAGCCGTGCTCCTGAGAGGTTTATGTTCCTCACAATGGAGTAGCGGGACATATTATTGTTGGACAATGATGAGCCCAAGGACTATCAGGAAGTGATGGTGGGATCGGACTCTAAGAAATGACAATAGGCTATGAGATCAGAGATAAAGTCCATGTACGATACCCATATATGGAACTTGGTTGATCTGCCTAATGGTGTAAAAACTATCGAGTGCAAATGGGTCTTTAAGAAAAAGATAGACATGGATGGAAATGTTCACATCTATAAGGCACGGTTGGTGGCAAAAGGGTTTAAGCAGATCCATGGTGTCGACTATGATGAAACTTATTCGCCTGTTTCCATGCTGAAGTCTATCCGGATCATGCTAGCGATTGCCACGTTTTATGACTATGAGATATGGCAAATGGATGTCAAAACGGCTTTCCTAAATGGAAACCTAAGTGAGAATGTGTATATGACACAACCCGAAGGTTTTGTCGATCCTAAGAATGCAGGCAAAGTATGCAAGCTTCAAAGGTCTATCTATGGACTAAAGCAAGCATCTCGGAGTTGGAATCTTCGTTTTGATGAAGTGGTCAAAGAGTTTGGCTTCATCAAGAATGAAGAGGAGCCTTGTATTTACAAGAAAGAAAGTGGGAGCGCAATTGTGTTTCTGATCTTATATGTGGATGACATATTTTTGATGGAAAACGATATTCCAATATTGGAAGTTGTTCAATATTATTTGAGGAAATTTTTCTAGATGAAAGATTTGGGAGAAGCAACTTATATTTTGGGTATAAAGATCTATAGAGAAAGATCGAGGAGGCTAATTGGATTAAGCCAAAGTACGTACATTGATAAGGTATTGAGACGGTTCGATATGCAGAATTCCAAGAAGGGTTTTCTGCCAATGTCACATGGTGTTAATCTTAGCAAGACTTAGTGTGCTTTGACACCTGATGAGCAAGAGAGAATGAGTCGGATTCCATACGCCTCGGCTATTGGATCGATCATGTATGCTATGCTATGTACGTGTCCAGATTTGTCTTATGCTCTAAGTGTTGCGAGCAGGTATCAATCAAGCCCTGGTGAAGGTCACTGGGTAGCTGTAAAGAACATCCTTAAATACTTGCGAAGGACTAAGGAGATGTTCTTGGTCTTTGGAGGTGAGGAAGAGCTCATTGTAAAGGGTTACTCCGATGCTAGCGTCCAAACTAACAGAGACGATTCTCGATCACAATCCGGTTTTGTATTCTGTCTCAATGGTGGGGTAATGAGCTGGAAAAGTTCTAAGCAAGAGACAGTATCTGATTCCACGACAGAGGTTGGGTATATTGCCGCTTCTGAAGCTGCAAAGGAGGTGGTTTGGGTTAGAAAATTTGTTTCTGAGTTGGGAGTAGTCGCTAGTGCTTCCTGTCTAATGGACATCTATTGTGACAATGGGGGTGCCATTGCACCAGCAAAGGAGCCTAGGTGTCACCAAAAATCCAAACATATGCTCAGCCGTTATCACCTGATTCGAGAGATCATCGACAAAAGAGATGTGAAGATTTGCAAAGTACACACGGATCTCAATGTTGCCAATCCGCTGACAAAGCCTCTTCCACAGTCGAAGCATGACGCACACACAAGAGCCATGGGTATTCGATACTTGCATAATTGACTCTAATGCAAGTGGAAGATTGAAGGAAATGTGCCCTAGAGGCAGTCATACGATGATTGTATAACATCTTTATTCATGTACTTATGATAACATTGCTTATCGGTTCTATGAATTAATGTCACAACTTTGTTTATGAAATACGATTTGGTTGTGAGACACATTGTCATTGTGATATTGTTCTAAACTATCCCTGGTACATAACATTACGGGGAGCAGTAATGATTTCATCAGCACATGTAATGATTGATGGTATTGTTTCACATACTATAGATATGGAGATATCAAATCAATAATGCGGACACATGTTAGAGAACATGGGTGGTTGGATAGACCTGCTCCGAGACGCTGCTGAGATTGTTATCTACAAAGTGCCATCAGCGTATAGTCTCGAGTGGTACATCTATATGGTCCTTAGACCTGAGATCATCATGGAGACCCAGCTTGTGGAGTTGTATGCTTTGGTGTTATCAAATGCTACACCGTAACAGGGTAGTTATAAAGATAACTACTGGGATGCCACGAAGCATGGCGTAGGGATGTGATTGATCAAGATGGAATTTGCCCTCCTTGATAACGGGAGAGATATCTTTAGGCCCTCGGTGTGGATGGATAAGGAAAGCACACGGGCATACTGATCTGATTAAAGAGTTAATCATGATATTTATATCTATCACATTGAAGAGTGAATGGTCGAGCTATCACAAAGGTGGCACGTATTGATGAGACCATGCTCATCATGGATAGAACCAACACCGCATACATATGGTCATTACAAAGTGTTGCTGCAATTACTTTGGCTATGTCCGCATCTTCCACTACATCTAAGACAAGTTTGCGACAGTTCACGGCATCTTCTACTTCGTCTACATCTAATATGATGGCTCCATCAATGTTACTTCATCGACCTCCACCTTGCCCAGGTCGATCACACAGTTGCCCTCCTCGGCTTTTGGACATGGCGCTATCACCTTCATCAGTTCGGCCACCACCTTGGCCGCCTCCCATGCTTGACGGCGTATTCAAGAGAGGCGTATCTCCACCTCGTCCATTCCCTCAGGTCATACAAGTCACGTCGCTTCAAGG
Organism: Olyra latifolia; assembly: GCA_036346145.1. Taxonomy (NCBI): domain Eukaryota; kingdom Viridiplantae; phylum Streptophyta; class Magnoliopsida; order Poales; family Poaceae; genus Olyra; species Olyra latifolia. The sequence goes on along the minus strand of CM070531.1, from coordinate 11,823,484 downwards.
CTGGCCCAAGAGAAAGCCCAATTTGGCCACGAGTGCAGTTCGGCCGTCTGCGCGCAACACAACTTCAAACGGACTCCCAGGCCACATACAAAGTCCGTTTTTGACGTTCTACAACTTCACGGAAAGCTTAGGAGATAAGCTTTCCAATGAATCTGGTTCCATTGCAAAATTCCTCATAGAGCGTCGGGAATCATCAAAACAATGTGCTCTGTCATCCAGTTGGGCCAAACCGGGCCTTGTAAGCACATCGGGCCCAAGCCCACGTGGTGGACGCCCTAGGAAAACCCTAGGACGTCCAGCACATCCCTCCTAGCCGTCTCCCTCTTATAAATTCAGTAGCCGTCATCGTTTAGACTCGGGTTTTGTTAGATTAAAGTTTAGCCTTTGCTACTTTTCTTGTAATCGCGCATGTCGGTTAGACCGTCTGTATTACTCGTCTTCGGAACCCCCACCTACTCGTTTGTGCCTAATTCATATTTGCAATTTCAGATTGCGTTTATCTTGTTCTTGCTCATTTTTCAATTGCTTGCAGGAACAAAGACCTTCGTGGTCAGGTTGATCGCGCGTCCGCAAGATCAATAACCCTCTGGAGTTGGTGTATCGGTCGCTAAGGCGCAACGTCCTGGACGGTTGTAGTCGGGCCGTCAACATCGATTCCTCCACTAATCGATAGTTATCCCTCTCATCGAAAGATCGGGACCCCTGCTGCTATCACGTATGTTGCCTTGACCTTTACTGGTATTGTGTGGTAAAAGGATCGGTATGTTGAGTGTATCAGGGTTCAGCCGATAACATCATCCTGTGCATTCGGGGGTCAATATGCACTGCTAAGTCCCACTATTGATGTGTGGATTGGAATGGGACTTTTTGGATTCACGGCCGACTTGCATATGAACCTAATGGGTCAGACACTTAACGGGTTGGAACTTATCTAGTGGATTTGATCCATTAGAAGAAGGGTTTGCGTGCGGATATAATCCACATAGGAATTGGAGTCCTAGTGGGCCTCGACTAGAGCCCACTAGCACATCCATAAAAGGAGAGGCTTGGGACGGCGTGTGGGTAACAGATGAGCTCTCACCAAGCCCTAGCCGCGGCGCCCCTCCCGCTCGCCCGAAACCCTAGCCGCATAGTGAGGTGCTAGCACACCCGCACGGCGTTCCTTCCCCGGACATGTGGATACCTTGAGAGGCGCTGCCACACGTGGACACGCTGATCGGTGGAACCTCCGACGACGACAACCACGACGACCTCGCAGTGTTCGGTTACGACCACGTCCTGTTCAGCGCTGCTCGGGGTCGTTTGACGACCGGCGAGGAGAAGGTGTTCAGTGTGTACTACTACTTCCATGATGCGCGTGACTCTGCTTCCGCTACCTCCGCGCGTCAAGGGTAACTTTCCGTGATCCCTTATTTGCATGTGATCTTGGGTGTTCGCGGTAGAAAATTTTCGATTTATGCTAGTGTAGCCAACCCGTTCCACAACAATTCTTAGGAGCTCAGCGTGTTCCTCCTCATTTCTTGAGTACACCAATATGTCATCGATGAACACCACCACAAACATATCAAGATAGTCCATGAACGACTTTTTCATCATATTCATGATGTAAGCCGGTGCATTGGTTAAACCAAATGACATTACCGTAAACTCATAGTGCCCATATCTGGTATAAAATGTTGTCTTTGGTATGTCTGCTTCCTGTATCTTTAATTGATGATACCCTGACCTAAGGTCAATTTTGGAGAATACCCCTGCTCCTTTCAACTGATCGAAAAGATCATCGATTCTGGGTAACGGGTACTTGTTTTTTATTGTTACCTCATTTAGTGACCTATAGTCCACACACATCCTTAAATTGTCGTCCTTCTCGGTTACAAATAAAACTAGGGCTCCCCACGGTGAAGAACAAGGTCTCACAAACCCCTTTTCCTAAAGCTCCTCAATCTGCTTCATCATCTCTACCAACTCGTCAGTGGGCATTCTATAAGGCCTCTTGGATATAGGTGCCGTTCCTGGAGCCAATTCGATCACTAATTCTATATCCCTATCTGGTGGCATTCACCGGAAATCCTATGAAAATACATCCAGAAATTCTCTTGCAATTGGTACATCCTCCAATGAAATAGTTATGGTACTGTTGACCAACAACTGGCATTCCTTTGTGATGAGACCATGCTCATCATAGATAGAACCAACACCACATACATATGGTCATTACCAAGTGTTGCTGCAATTACTTCGGCTATGTCGGCATCTTTCACTACATCTACGACAAGTTTGCGACAGTTCACGGCATCTTCTACTTCATCTACGTCTAATATGGTGGCTCCATCAATGTTCATCGACCTCCACCTTGGCCAGGTCGATCACACAGTTGCCCTCCTCGGCTTTTGGACATGGCGCTATCACCTTCATCAGTTCGGCCACCACCTTGGCCGCCTCCCATGCTTGACGGCGTATTCAAGAAAGGCGATCTCCACCTCGTCCATTCCTCAGGTCATACAAGTCACGTCGCTCCAAGGCTGGCCCAAGAGAAAGCCCAATTTGGCCACGAGTCCAGTTCGGCCGTCTGCTGCAAAGACAACTTCAAACGGGCGCCCAGGCCACATACGAAGTCCGTTTTCGACGTTCTACCACTTCACGGAAAGCTTAGGAGATAAGCTTTCCAATGGATCTTGTCTCATTGCAAAATTCCTCCTGGAGCACTGGGAATCATCAAAACAAGGTGCTGCGTCATCCAGTTGGGCCAAACTGGGCCTTGTAAGCACATCGGGCCCAAGCCCACGTGGTGGACGCCCTAGGAAAACCCTAGGACGTCCAGCACATCCTTCCTAGCCATCTCCCTCTTATAAATTCAGTAGCCGTCATCGTTTAGACTCGGGTTTTGTTAGATTTAAGTTTAGCCTTTGCTACTTTTCTTGTAATCACGCGTGTCGGTTAGACCGCCTGTATTACTCGTCTTCGGAACCCCACCTACTCGTTTGTGCCTAATTCATATTTGCAATTTCAGATTGCATTTATCTTGTTCTTGCTCGTTCTTCGATTGCTTGCAGGAACAAAGACCTTCGTGGTCGTTGATCGCTACCACGAGATCAATAACCCTCTGAGTTGGTGTATTGGTCGCTAAGGCGCAACGTCCTGGACGGTTGTACTCGGGCCGTCAACGTCGATTCCTCCACCAATCGATAGTTATCCCTCTCATCGAAAGATCGGGACCCCTGTTGTTATCAAGTGGTATGAGAGCACCAGGTTGATCGGTGAGAGATTTCTACCTCTGTATCTTGTATTACCTATAGTCCAGAAAATTGCCCCAAAAAAAAAAATTTTCCCTCGTTCAAGACAGTTTAGCCTTGCTTTTGCTTCGTAGTCCACACTTGTTGAGTTTACGGTTGCATCGTCGAGTCGGTTGCTGGTCTTAGAGTATTTACCCTAGAGTTTCGAGTTCGTGTCACGTTTTTCGTCACCGTCGCTGCTGTCCAGTTCAGTGTTTTGGCCGTTTCTCCTTCATACAAAGTCGGATTTTGGAGTTCTTAGACTTTTTGGAAAGCTTACAACGTCTCCTCCAACTTTGGTATTCAAGCTGAGATCTGATTCGGCCTCCAAGACAGAGATATCTTCAATATATTTTGGGCTGTCTAGAGATCCAATCTGTTACGAATTCGGTTTTCCAATCATAAGTCTTCCATCTGAACTCGGATTTTGACGTTTTTGGACTTTCTGGAATCAGCACGAAATATCCAAGGAAAAGTTAGTTGGAGTGATCTCTGAATTTGGCCATCTTCAATTTGCTAAAATTTGGGAATTGTCGAGTTCTAGTCGGATTCGAATTGGATCAATCTGATCCCAGTTCGGTAAAACAGCCATATCTCTTGATTCCCTTATCCGTTTTGGGTGTTCTTGTACTTGTTGGAAAGCTAAGAAGATCCTCTACAACTTTGTCCATAGTACCAATTCCAGAAAAGGCAATCTTCGCACCCAAAAATTGCGTTGGATCTGGATCTGTCTCATCTCAGTTTTTTCTGTATAGCTTGTATTTAGAGGCCCATATCTCCTATTTCCAAACTCCAAATTGGTTGTTCCATATATCAAAATTGATGAGAACGAAAAGATCTACAACTTTGACATGGAGACCTTCCTCAAATTCGGAACTTTTCTTGAGTGAATTTTCCGAACAATATAACTGCCCCGGCTGTCCTGTTTTGAAAGTTTGAGAAAAAAAAGGCAAGTGCAATAAAAAAAAAGCCGCACAAAAAAAAAAGAGGAAAAAAAAAAGAGAAAAAAAAAAGAGAAGGAGCTCCCTAGCTAGGTGCTGTGTTTTGTTGAGTTGGTGACATCGTCTGTGTCTTGGCTCGCGTCTCTAGTACGGTTTGTCTTAGGACCAGCACAGTACCGCGTTGAACGTTTATTCAACTTATTTTGGACTAACGTGGTTTAAACTTTTCTATTGGATTGTGCTCAGCCTCCTACAGCTCCACATATACTACTACCAACGAGGCACTTGTGACGGCATCGATACACCATATCTCCAGGAGTGTTGTCTCGTCGGTTGCCGACACCTTCTGCTAAGCTTGGTAAGAATTGGTAAAAACTTGAAAGAACGGGTTGAGAGTGAGCGACTTGTTTAACCACATCCTATTAGCTATTAGGGACATACTATTTGTGATCATATTATTATGCTTGTTCTCTTGTTTTTCACCTAACCATGTCAGGATATGAAGACAATGACGTGCCACAATCCCGTTGCAGCAAGCGCCGAATACAATCTTTGGATCACGTGTTCCTTAAACACTTACGACAATCCACAAGGAATCGTGACATCAACATCACCACGGCTTCATCAACTGATGATGAAAAAGGTAAAATCAAGTCTGAATTGCCTCCATTTGCTGGAAAGTTTGATCCTAATACATATATTAATTGGGAAATAGCGGTAGACAAAGAATTTGCAAAGTATGATTTATCTGAAAAACAAAAGATTAGTGCTGCAGTTAAAGCGTTAACATCAGATGCGATATATTGGTGGAAGCATATATCTAGACATGATAAAGAACCTAAAACTTGGAGTGCCATGAAAAAACTTATGAGAGATGATTATGTTCCTGAATATGATGCTGAATATTTGCTTACTAAACTTCAACGCTTAAAACAAGGTTTTAAAATTGTTAGAGAATACTATCATGAATTGCAAAATTGTTTATTGCGTTGTGGTTTACAAGAATGTGAAGAAGCTACCGAATTTAGATTCATACGTGGACTTAATCATGAAATTCAGGATGTTCTTGTTGATAAAACATTTAGTTCTCTTTCGGACTTGATTAAATGTGCTTGTAGAGCTGAAAATATACTTGCTGAATCTTCGAAAGAATCATTAGCTTCATTTGAGGCGCCTGTTGTTGCACATTCTTTTGTAGCTAACATTTTGCAGAAAAGTGAGCACCATCGAGAAAAAGGTGGAGAAGAAAGCATAGAGAAAGAAGAGTTCATTGTTGCTCCATACGCATGTGAAGAGTTGAAAATTGAAGTTGCACCTACAACCACTGATGAGGACTTTGAAGGTAGTATAAAAGGTGTTGTGCTTACACAAGGTGAGAATGATTTTGATATGCTGAAATTGTCCACTACTCATTTGTCATAGAGCAACCTTTAGTGGAACCACCAAATGATATTCCTTTGTTACAAGATGATTTACTTGTTGTTTCTTGTGATAAAGAAGAGTTGTGTGATAATGCTTCACTTATATCCATGCCACAACTAGTGAATGAACATAAAACTTTTATTTTAGAACAAAACAATTATGCTTTGAGCATAAACATGTTATTCACATTGCTAGTGAGGAAGATGAGCCTAAATTGATATCATCTTTAAATATTTTAGGTTACATTGAATTTGATGTTCTATGTGATCTAAATAGTTTAAAGGAGAGGATTTTGTACATTCGATTTGCCATCGTTATCGCGAACTATTTTTCATGTTGTTGGCAAACACAATGATAAAGGAGAGTATAAAGTGCATAGAGTTTACATTTGTTTAGATTTGAATCCTCTATTTTCTATGCAACAATGTGATCAATTAGATAATTTCAATATCATATCAAGTACCCTAATTGCCTTTATAATCTATATGATAGTTTTCAAGAAAGGGAGTGCTTGGGTAATTGTGATTCTCAAGCCACCGATTTGATCGCAAAAGATATGCATGTTGCTTTGTTTCGTCGCTACTAACATTTTGCAGACAATATGATGAAGTCGAGGACGACTCCACTTCAAGAAAGGGAGGATGATGAGACCATGCTCATCATAGATAGAACCAACACCACATACATATGGTCATTACCAAGTGTTGCTGCAATTACTTGGCTATGTCGGCATCTTTCACTACATCTACGACAAGTTTGCGACAGTTCACGGCATCTTCTACTTCGCTCACGTCTAATATGGTGGCTCCATCAATATTACTTCATCGACCTCCACCTTGGCCAGTCGATCACACAGCTTGCCCTCCTCGGCTTTTGGACATGGCGCTATCACCTTCATCGGCCCGCCACCACCTTGGCCGCCTCCCATGCTTGACGGCGATTCAAGAAAGGCGATCTCCACCTCGTCCATTCCTCAGGTCATACAAGTCACGTCGCTCCAAGGCTGGCCCAAGAGAAAGCCCAATTTGGCCACGAGTCCAGTTCGGCCGTCTGCAAAGACAACTTCAAACGGGCGCCCAGGCCACATACGAAGTCCGTTTTGACGTTCTACCACTTCACGGAAAGCTTAGGAGATAAGCTTTCCAATGGATCTTGTCTCATTGCAAAATTCCTCCTGGAGCACTGGGAATCATCAAAACAAGGTGCTGCGTCATCCAGTTGGGCCAAACTGGGCCTTGTAAGCACATCGGGCCCAAGCCCACGTGGTGGACGCCCTAGGAAAACCCTAGGACGTCCAGCACATCCTTCCTAGCCATCTCCTCTTATAAATTCAGTAGCCGTCATCGTTTAGACTCGGGTTTTGTTAGATTTAAGTTTAGCCTTTGCTACTTTTCTTGTAATCACGCGTGTCGGTTAGACCGCTCAGTATTACTCGTCTTGAACCCCACCTACTCGTTTGTGCCTAATTCATATTTGCAATTTCAGATTGCATTTATCTTGTTCTTGCTCGTTCTTCGATTGCTTGCAGGAACAAAGACCTTCGTGGTCAGGTTGATCGCGCGCCCGCGAGATCAATAACCCTCCGGAGTTGGTGTATTGGTCGCTAAGGCGCAACGTCCTGGACGGTTGTACTCGGGCCGTCAACGTCGATTCCTCCACCAATCGATAGTTATCCCTCTCATCGAAAGATCGGGACCCCTGTTGTTATCAAGTGGTATGAGAGCACCAGGTTGATCGGTGAGAGATTTCTACCTCTGTATCTTGTATTACCTATAGTCCAGAAAATTGCCCCAAAAAAAAAAATTTTCCCTCGTTCAAGACAGTTTAGCCTTGCTTTTGCTTCGTAGTCCACACTTGTTGAGTTTACGGTTGCATCGTCGAGTCGGTTGCTGGTCTTAGAGTATTTACCCTAGAGTTTCGAGTTCGTGTCACGTTTTTCGTCACCGTCGCTGCTGTCCAGTTCAGTGTTTTGGCCGTTTCTCCTTCATACAAAGTCGGATTTTGGAGTTCTTAGACTTTTTGGAAAGCTTACAACGTCTCCTCCAACTTTGGTATTCAAGCTGAGATCTGATTCGGCCTCCAAGACAGAGATATCTTCAATATATTTTGGGCTGTCTAGAGATCCAATCTGTTACGAATTCGGTTTTCCAATCATAAGTCTTCCATCTGAACTCGGATTTTGACGTTTTGGACTTTCTGGAATCAGCACGAAATATCCAAGGAAAAGTTAGTTGGAGTGATCTCTGAATTTGGCCATCTTCAATTTGCTAAAATTTGGGAATTGTCGAGTTCTAGTCGGATTCGAATTGGATCAATCTGATCCCAGTTCGGTAAAACAGCCATATCTCTTGATTCCCTTATCCGTTTTGGGTGTTCTTGTACTTGTTGGAAAGCTAAGAAGATCCTCTACAACTTTGTCCATAGTACCAATTCCAGAAAAGGCAATCTTCGCACCCAAAAATTGCGTTGGATCTGGATCTGTCTCATCTCAGTTTTTTCTGTATAGCTTGTATTTAGAGGCCCATATCTCCTATTTCCAAACTCCAAATTGGTTGTTCCATATATCAAAATTGATGAGAACGAAAAGATCTACAACTTTGACATGGAGACCTTCCTCAAATTCGGAACTTTTCTTGAGTGAATTTTCCGAACAATATAACTGCCCCGCTGTCCTGTTTTGAAAGTTTGAGAAAAAAAGGCAAGTGCAATAAAAAAAGCCGCACAAAAAAAAAAAAGAGGAAAAAAAAGAGAAAAAAAAAGAGAAGGAGCTCCTAGCTAGGTGCTGTGTTTTGTTGAGTTGGTGACATCGCTCGTGTCTTGGCTCGCGTCTCTAGTACGGTTTGTCTTAGGACCAAGAAGATCTGCGTTGAACGCTTATTCAACTTATTTTGGACTAACGTGGTTTAAACTTTTCTATTGGATTGTGCTCACCTCCTACAGCTCCACATATACTACTACCAACGAGGCACTTGTGACGGCATCGATACACCATATCTCCAGAGTGTTGTCTCGTGGTTCTCGACACCTTCGCTAAGCTTGGTAAGAATTGGTAAAAACTTGAAAGAACGGGTTGAGAGTGAGCGACTTGTTTAACCACATCCTATTAGCTATTAGGGACATACTATTTGTGATCATATTATTATGCTTGTTCTCTTGTTTTTCACCTAACCATGTCAGGATATGAAGACAATGACGTGCCACAATCCCGTTGCAGCAAGCGCCGAATACAATCTTTGGATCACGTGTTCCTTAAACACTTACGACAATCCACAAGGAATCGTGACATCAACATCACCACGGCTTCATCAACTGATGATGAAAAAGGTAAAATCAAGTCTGAATTGCCTCCATTTCTTTGGAAAGTTTGATCCTAATACATATATTAATTGGGAAATAGCGGTAGACAAAGAATTTGCAAAGTATGATTTATCCGAAAAACAAAAGATTAGTGCTGCAGTTAAAGCGTTAACATCGATGCGATATATTGGTGGAAGCATATATCTAGACATGATAAAGAACCTAAAACTTGGAGTGCCATGAAAAACTTATGAGAGATGATTATGTTCCTGAATATGATGCTGAATATTTGCTTACTAAACTTCAACGCTTAAAACAAGGTTTTAAAATTGTTAGAGAATACTATCATGAATTGCAAAATTGTTTATTGCGTTGTGGTTTACAAGAATGTGAAGAAGCTACCGAATTTAGATTCATACGTGGACTTAATCATGAAATTCAGGATGTTCTTGTTGATAAAACATTTAGTTCTCTTTCGGACTTGATTAAATGTGCTTGTAGAGCTGAAAATATACTTGCTGAATCTTCGAAAGAATCATTAGCTTCATTTGAGGCGCTGTTGTTGCACATTCTTTTGTAGCTAACATTTTGCGTAAAAGTGAGCACCATCGAGAAAAAGGTGGAGAAGAAAGCATAGAGAAAGAAGAGTTCATTGTTGCTCCATACGCATGTGAAGAGTTGAAAATTGAAGTTGCACCTACAACCACCGATGAGGACTTTGAAGGTAGTATAAAAGGTGTTGTGCTTACACAAGGTGAGAATGATTTTGATATGCTGAAATTGTCCACTACTCATCTTTGTCATAGAGCAACCTTTAGTGGAACCACCGGTGATATTCCTTTGTTACAAGATGATTTACTTGTTGTTTCTTGTGATAAAGAAGAGTTGTGTGATAATGCTTCACTTATATCCATGCCACAACTAGTGAATGAACATAAAACTTTTATTTTAGAACAAAACAATTATCTTTGAGCATAAACATGTTATTCACATTGCTAGTGAGGAAGATGAGCCTAAATTGATATCATCTTTAAATATTTTAGGTTACATTGAATTTGATGTTCTATGTGATCTAAATAGTTTAAAGGAGAGGATTTTTGTACATTCTGATTTGCCATCGTTATCGCGAACTATTTTTCATGTTGTTGGCAAACACAATGATAAAGGAGAGTATAAAGTGCATAGAGTTTACATTTGTTTAGATTTGAATCCTCTATTTTCTATGCAACAATGTGATCAATTAGATAATTTCAATATCATATCAAGTACCCCTAATTGCCTTTATAATCTATATGATAGTTTTCAAGAAAGGGAGTGCTTGGGTAATTGTGATTCTCAAGCCACTGATTTGATCGCAAAAGATATGCATGTTGCTTTGTTTCCTGTCGCTACTAACATTTTGCAGGACAATATGATGAAGTCGAGGACGACTCCACTTCAAGAAAGGGAGGATGATGAGACCATGCTCATCATAGATAGAACCAACACCACATACATATGGTCATTACCAAGTGTTGCTGCAATTACTTGGCTATGTCGGCATCTTTCACTACATCTACGACAAGTTTGCGACAGTTCACGGCATCTTCTACTTCGTCACGCCTAATATGGTGGCTCCATCAATGTTACTTCATCGACCTCCACCTTGGCCAGTCGATCACACAGCTTGCCCTCCTCGGCTTTTGGACATGGCGCTATCACCTTCATCGGCCCGCCACCACCTTGGCCGCCTCCCATGCTTGACGGCGTATTCAAGAAAGGCGATCTCCACCTCGTCCATTCCTCAGGTCATACAAGTCACGTCGCTCCAAGGCTGGCCCAAGAGAAAGCCCAATTTGGCCACGAGTCCAGTTCGGCCGTCTGCAGCAAAGACAACTTCAAACAGGCGCCCAGGCCACATACGAAGTCCGTTTTCGACGTTCTACCACTTCACGGAAAGCTTAGGAGATAAGCTTTCCAATGGATCTTGTCTCATTGCAAAATTCCTCCTGGAGCACTGGGAATCATCAAAACAAGGTGCTGCGTCATCCAGTTGGGCCAAACTGGGCCTTGTAAGCACATCGGGCCCAAGCCCACGTGGTGGACGCCCTAGGAAAACCCTAGGACGTCCAGCACATCCTTCCTAGCCATCTCCCTCTTATAAATTCAGTAGCCGTCATCGTTTAGACTCGGGTTTTGTTAGATTTAAGTTTAGCCTTTGCTACTTTTCTTGTAATCACGCGTGTCGGTTAGACCGCCTGTATTACTCGTCTTCGGAACCCCACCTACTCGTTTGTGCCTAATTCATATTTGCAATTTCAGATTGCATTTATCTTGTTCTTGCTCGTTCTTCGATTGCTTGCAGGAACAAAGACCTTCGTGGTCAGGTTGATCGCGCGCCCGCGAGATCAATAACCCTCCGGAGTTGGTGTATTGGTCGCTAAGGCGCAACGTCCTGGACGGTTGTACTCGGGCCGTCAACGTCGATTCCTCCACCAATCGATAGTTATCCCTCTCATCGAAAGATCGGGACCCCTGTTGTTATCAAGTGGTATGAGAGCACCAAAGTTGATCGGTGAGAGATTTCTACCTCAGTATCTTGTATTACCTATAGTCCGTAAAATTGCCCCAAAAAAAAATTTTCCCTCGCTCAAGACAGTTTAGCCTTGCTTTTGCTTCAGTAGTCCACACTTGTTGAGTTTACGGTTGCATCGTCGAGTCGGTTGCTGGTCTTAGAGTATTTACCCTAGAGTTTCGAGTTCGTGTCACGTTTTTCGTCACCGTCGCTGCTGTCCAGTTCAGTGTTTTGGCCGTTTCTCCTTCATACAAAGTCGGATTTTGGAGTTCTTAGACTTTTGGAAAGCTTACAACGTCTCCTCCAACTTTGGTATTCAAGCTGAGATCTGATTCGGCCTCCAAGACAGAGATATCTTCAATATATTTTGGGCTGTCTAGAGATCCAATCTGTTACGAATTCGGTTTTCCAATCATAAGTCTTCCATCTGAACTCGGATTTTGACGTTTTTGGACTTTCTGGAATCAGCACGAAATATCCAAGGAAAAGTTAGTTGGAGTGATCTCTGAATTTGGCCATCTTCAATTTGCTAAAATTTGGGAATTGTCGAGTTCTAGTCGGATTCGAATTGGATCAATCTGATCCCAGTTCGGTAAAACAGCCATATCTCTTGATTCCCTTATCCGTTTTGGGTGTTCTTGTACTTGTTGGAAAGCTAAGAAGATCCTCTACAACTTTGTCCATAGTACCAATTCCAGAAAAGGCAATCTTCGCACCCAAAAATTGCGTTGGATCTGGATCTGTCTCATCTCAGTTTTTTCTGTATAGCTTGTATTTAGAGGCCCATATCTCCTATTTCCAAACTCCAAATTGGTTGTTCCATATATCAAAATTGATGAGAACGAAAAGATCTACAACTTTGACATGGAGACCTTCCTCAAATTCGGAGCTTTTCTTGAGTGAATTTTCCGAACAATATAACTGCCCCGGCTGTCCTGTTTTGAAAGTTTGAGAAAAAAAAGGCAAGTGCAATAAAAAAAAAGCCGCACAAAAAAAAAGAGGAAAAAAAAGAGAAAAAAAAAGAGAAGGAGCTCCCTAGCTAGGTGCTGTGTTTTGTTGAGTTGGTGACATCGTTTGTGTCTCGGCTCGCGTCTCTAGTACGGTTTGTCCTAGGACCAGCACAGTACCGCGTTGAACGTTTATTCAACTTATTTTGGACTAACGTGGTTTAAACTTTTCTATTGGATTGTGCTCAGCCTCCTACAGCTCCACATATACTACTACCAACGAGGCACTTGTGACGGCATCGATACACCATATCTCCAGAGTGTTGTCTCGCTTCGGTTGTCGACACCTTCGCTAAGCTTGGTAAGAATTGGTAAAAACTTGAAAGAACGGGTTGAGAGTGAGCGACTTGTTTAACCACATCCTATTAGCTATTAGGGACATACTATTTGTGATCATATTATTATGCTTGTTCTCTTGTTTTTCACCTAACCATGTCGGGATATGAAGACAATGACGTGCCACAATCCCGTTGCAGCAAGCGCCGAATACAATCTTTGGATCACGTGTTCCTTAAACACTTACGACAATCCACAAGGAATCGTGACATCAACATCACCACGGCTTCATCAATCGATGATGAAAAAGGTAAAATCAAGTCTGAATTGCCTCCATTTGCTGGAAAGTTTGATCCTAATACATATATTAATTGGGAAATAGCGGTAGACAAAGAATTTGCAAAGTATGATTTATCCGAAAAACAAAAGATTAGTGCTGCAGTTAAAGCGTTAACATCAGATGCGATATATTGGTGGAAGCATATATCTAGACATGATAAAGAACCTAAAACTTGGAGTGCCATGAAAAAACTTATGAGAGATGATTATGTTCCTGAATATGATGCTGAATATTTGCTTACTAAACTTCAACGCTTAAAACAAGGTTTTAAAATTGTTAGAGAATACTATCATGAATTGCAAAATTGTTTATTGCGTTGTGGTTTACAAGAATGTGAAGAAGCTACCGAATTTAGATTCATACGTGGACTTAATCATGAAATTCAGGATGTTCTTGTTGATAAAACATTTAGTTCTCTTTCGGACTTGATTAAATGTGCTTGTAGAGCTGAAAATATACTTGCTGAATCTTCGAAAGAATCATTAGCTTCATTTGAGGCGCCTGTTGTTGCACATTCTTTTGTAGCTAACATTTTGCAGAAAAGTGAGCACCATCGAGAAAAAGGTGGAGAAGAAAGCATAGAGAAAGAAGAGTTCATTGTTGCTCCATACGCATGTGAAGAGTTGAAAATTGAAGTTGCACCTACAACCACTGATGAGGACTTTGAAGGTAGTATAAAAGGTGTTGTGCTTACACAAGGTGAGAATGATTTTGATATGCTGAAATTGTCCACTACTCATCTTTGTCATAGAGCAACCTTTAGTGGAACCACCAGCTGATATTCCTTTGTTACAAGATGATTTACTTGTTGTCTCTTGTGATAAAGAAGAGTTGTGTGATAATGCTTCACTTATATCCATGCCACAACTAGTGAATGAACATAAAACTTTTATTTTAGAACAAAACAATTATGCTGAGCATAAACATGTTATTCACATTGCTAGTGAGGAAGATGAGCCTAAATTGATATCATCTTTAAATATTTTAGGTTACATTGAATTTGATGTTCTATGTGATCTAAATAGTTTAAAGGAGAGGATTTTGTACATTCGATTTGCCATGGTTATCGCGAACTATTTTTCATGTTGTTGGCAAACACAATGATAAAGGATAGTATAAAGTGCATAGAGTTTACATTTGTTTAGATTTGAAACCTCTATTTTCTATGCAACAATGTGATCAATTAGATAATTTCAATATCATATCAAGTACCCCTAATTGCCTTTATAATCTATATGATAGTTTTCAAGAAAGGGAGTGCTTGGGTAATTGTGATTCTCAAGCCACTGATTTGATCGCAAAAGATATGCATGTTGCTTTGTTTCCTGTCGCTACTAACATTTTGCAGGACAATATGATGAAGTCGAGGACGACTCCACTTCAAGAAAGGGAGGATGATGAGACCATGCTCATCATAGATAGAACCAACACCACATACATATGGTCATTACCAAGTGTTGCTGCAATTACTTCGGCTATGTCGGCATCTTTCACTACATCTACGACAAGTTTGCGACAGTTCACGGCATCTTCTACTTCGTCTACGTCTAATATGGTGGCTCCATCAATGTTCATCGACCTCCACCTTGGCCAGGTCGATCACACAGTTGCCCTCCTCGGCTTTTGGACATGGCGCTATCACCTTCATCAGTTCGGCCACCACCTTGGCCGCCTCCCATGCTTGACGGCGATTCAAGAAAGGCGATCTCCACCTCGTCCATTCCTCAGGTCATACAAGTCACGTCGCTCCAAGGCTGGCCCAAGAGAAAGCCCAATTTGGCCACGAGTCCAGTTCGGCCGTCACAAGCAAAGACAACTTCAAACGGGCGCCCAGGCCACATACGAAGTCCGTTTTGACGTTCTACCACTTCACGGAAAGCTTAGGAGATAAGCTTTCCAATGGATCTTGTCTCATTGCAAAATTCCTCCTGGAGCACTGGGAATCATCAAAACAAGGTGCTGCGTCATCCAGTTGGGCCAAACCGGGCCTTGTAAGCACATCGGGCCCAAGCCCACGTGGTGGACGCCCTAGGAAAACCCTAGGACGTCCAGCACATCCCTCCTAGCCATCTCCTCTTATAAATTCAGTAGCCGCCATCGCTAGACTCGGGTTTTGTTAGATTTAAGTTTAGCCTTTTCTACTTTTCTTGTAATCACGCGTGTCGGTTAGACCGCTCAGTATTACTCGCCTTGAACCCCACCTACTCGTTTGTGCCTAATTCATATTTGCAATTTCAGATTGCATTTATCTTGTTCTTGCTCGTTCTTCGATTGCTTGCAGGAACAAAGACCTTCGTGGTCAGTTGATCGCTACCATGAGATCAATAACCCTCTGGAGTTGGTGTATCGGTCGCTAAGGCGCAACGTCCTGGACGGTTGTAGTCGGGCCGTCAACGTCGATTCCTCCACCAATCGATAGTTATCCCTCTCATCGAAAGATCGGGACCCCTGTTGTTATCACTTTGTCTTCACAGCTTTGAATTCAACTTTCTTGCCAAGGCATCCTCCAGTCTGATAGTCCTTCTGCCACAGTCTAATACCTCATTTTGCTTAACTAGCCAATCCATTCCTAGGATTACATCGATACTCTGGGTATCTAGGACCACAAGGTTTGCCTTAAATTCTACTCCACTGATTACCATCTTAACTCCCAAACATCCCCATTTGATTTGCATTCTAGCTCTCGGTGATGTTACTAACAAAGTGTGTTTGAGTTCAATGGTTTACATTTGGTTTGTTATGGCAAACAATTGCGAAGCTCCTGAATCAAACAGAACTACTGCTGGTACTGAGTGAACAAGGAACTTACCCATTACAACATCTGGTGCATTATGAGCCTCCTCTGCTATGTTGTGATTGACTCTTCCACAAACCACTGACTGGGGTGCACTGAGGGTTGGTGCTAGTGTCTAGACTCCCCCACGGTTTCCTCGTGGTGCTGGGGTCTTGGTTGGTGTGTTGCCCAAATTGAATGGCACTGGTGCTATCGCCTTTTTCTTAGGGCAAGAATTGGCGAAATGCCCAAGTTGCTTGCAGTTGTAACACACCTTAATCTGGGTAGACTATTCACCCTGCTTTGAAGCTTGCGGGGTGAACTTGCGGTTCGTTGGTGCAGTTACACAATACCTGGTTTGTTGATTGCGCTGTTGCCCTTACTACTATGCCTGAGGCCTATTGAATTGTGATGGATTTGGCTTGAACCTTGGTTGGTTTTGTGGCCCCTTGGTCTGTTGTTCAAAGCGGCGCTTCCTGTCCTCACCCAACTCTTTCCTCTTTTCTTCCAACATCATGGCCTTATTGACTAGCTCTTGGAAATCAGGAAAAGTGTAGGTCATCAGATTGACTTGCAACCCATTGTTTAGTCCCTCCAAAAAATGAGACTGCCTGGCCCAGTTAGCTACCACATCTTCCGGTGCGTAGCGCGCCAGTTGAATAAATTTGTTTAGGTACTCATATACTGTCATACTTCCTTGTTTCAGAGCATGGAACTCATCCTTCTTTAGCTCCTTTACTCCTTCTGGAACATGATAGTGTTTAAAACAGCATGGAATTCCTCCCAGGTAATAGGCTCCTGCCCCGCTCGAGGTTCACAGTGGTTCTCCCACCACTCAAGGGCAGATCCCTCTAGTTGATGAGTAGCAAGTAACACCTTTTCTTCATCCGTGCATTGGACGAAGTTCATCTTTCTTGTGATCACCCGCATCCAGTCATCTCCATCCAATGGATTAGTCATCCTAGCAAACATAGGTGGGCGGGTTCTCATGAAGTCATTCAAAGAAGACTGAGGTCTTGGTGTCTGAGCATTGGGTGGCACGTTATGCCAGGCCTAATTGTTGTTACCCTGCTGTATGTTCTGCATCTGCTGCATCATTTGGTGCATCCACTGGGTCTAAGTTGCCAGAAAAGCTCCAAGGTTGTTGGCGTCCACTTGCAGTGCAGGGGGAATAGGAGAATTGGCGCATGCTTCTCCACCTCGCTGACACTGCCTGAATCAGATCCATTGCCTCCATGAGTCTTAACCATCTGCAGTTGCTTCCAGAGTAAGATAAGAGGGAATAGCAACACTAGTTAAGGGGGAAAATTCTATGCAAGGTAAGACTTAAATCAAGACAGATCCTAGAGGGGAAAATAGCAACATCCTTTATTAATATTATCAACACTCATGGTGCATGACATAAACAGTAAAAGAACTTTTACATCATACCCACGAGACAAAATGGGAGATCCAGAAATAAGCACAAACGATTACTAATATCTGACTCCGAATATAGATCTAATAACGCGACTCTGCACACTGAGTGTCACCCTAACTACGGTAACTCAATCATCGAGCCATCCGGGTTGCGGCCCCCTAGTGGATAAACTGATGGATGAACTGACTTTGGTGCGAATTGGTCCCAACACTTCACCCCGTTGGACCCTGTCTCCTCAATCGCCGGAGGGGACTGAACCTCCTGCTTCACTTCAGGAACCTCTTTCTCCTCCGCCTTTGCCAGTTGCTGTTTCAACTCCTCAACTCGAGCCTGAAGTATGGTAGCTTCCTCCTCAAAGGTTCTTGCTAGCAGAGTAGTCCTCAGAAGTTCGGTGCCAGCATCATCCAAAGCCTGGTCCTGGTACGCCACCATCCATGCCAATGCAACTGTCTCAGCGCTCCCTTCTCCTTCTATGGCTAGGTAGCACCCCGGTCCTGAGCCACGAGCCTGAGGATTGTAACGATACATAGCGTTCTTTAACTCGTCTACGTGAATGCTGGAAATCCTACGCAGAGCAAGCCGAGCACACTCCTGCATTGCCATGTCGAAGGTAAAACGCTTTGCTGTCACCACCAAAGGGCTGCTGTTCTTCGTATTGGCCCTCGCATACACCTTCAGCTTATAGTGATAACCCAGCTTGTCTCCTCGGACCTTCCACGATTCTCCCCTGAACAAAGGCCTCTCGTAGTCCTCCAGTTCTTGCAGTACCCTCCACAGTTCAGCGGCATAACGGCCCTTCCTCTCACTGTATGTGTGCAACATCATCATCTAAAAGAATAAATGCAATAAAGGAATTAGCTATTAGCATAGGGGAAAATATTATTTAAAGATAATAGAGCATCAGTAGAAAAGAGGCAAGATTTTGCAAAATAATTGACTTGTAAATCTAATTTCCTAGAGACGATCATTCTAGCTAGGGCTTATCCTACAGTCAGCACGGCTCTGATACCACTTTTGTTGGGATCCCACATCTATGATCTGGTATCCCTTATACATCACTAGTCCAGGATCAATTCTAGAAAGCACAAGTGACTTCATCGGTGGATATCATCACAACACACCGAAAGAAAAGTACTATATATAGCCCGTACTTATTACAAATAAGATCCAAGTGCCATGCAGGGCTAAATAACAAGTTCATCAGAGTAATTTATTGCAGCTAGTAACCAAATTAAATAAGATAGATGTCCCATCCAGAGCCACAGGCTTCTGACTGGGAAGCACGTCCAGCTACTCGCCTCCAAGTAGATCGTCCTCAAACAGCGGGGATGATTCTTCAACTTCTTGTCCTGCCGGAATGAATAGGCAGCCCACAAACAAAGGTTTCCAAGAATAAGTATAAATGAATACTCAACAAATCCCACACAGTGGATTAATACAATTCTATCACTTATATGCAAGCTTAGTACAAAGGATAGGTCACATAGTTATTTTACATAAACAGCATTTAACAATGACATAATAAAGTAAAACATTTAAAGGCATGTAAGTAAACCATTTGATAAACAACATTTGATCCATAAGCAACGGCACACAACCTAAACATAGCACAAAGCTCGATAACCTACACCCAGGAGCAACCACAATGACAACCCCCCCATTGCATTTGAAAATATTATCTTGCTCATTACAACCCAAACCCAGCATTTGTTTATAACCGAGAACACGACTATTCGATTAGTTTTTATCATTCTACAGCATTTGTCTATAACAGAGGTTGCATATCTTTACCCATAATATACTCATATCCCAACCTCTGGCCAGGAAGGAGACACTTGTAATCCAACAGTTACGGAACTAAATTTAAACAGGTGGTCCTCCTGATGACTACTATACCACCCAGAGCTAAACACCTGGATCACCGGGCTACACTTAGTTAGTACAGTATCATCGAATGGATGATGGCCCTCATAAGTAGCCCATCTCTCCCAAAGAACCCTCATAAGCAGTTTTTGCCTAGCTTGCCTTGAGGTACCACAAGCTCTCATTTAGTAACTCAACTGCCAGACTCAACCTAAGTCAAGCTCATAGCATGTACTGTATTTTGTCTGGTATGCTTTTACAGGATTAAGTATTTTAAGATAACTAAGGTAAGACATCCTTCTAGATTTGCCACTTAGCCTAACCACACAGGCTCCACCGACACACAGTACCACTTGTCTTAGTCAAAACATACACCTAGGTAGTTAACAATTTGCATCACATGCAACAACTACACAAGAGGAACACATGTTTTACCAATATGGAGCAACACATGTCTCCCTCACGTAAAAGCAACACATGCCTTTACTCTCAATTCAACATCTCTCATTTATCAAGATTAATTATACCACACCCAGGTAACGTGCATAAGTAAGCAAAACTAAATACGACTACCATCCCACATAGTATCATCACTATCCAACTAAAATGATGACACATCTAGGTTATAAAGGATCATTAGTAATACAACATTTCAAAGGATGGATATCATTCAAATTGGAGTAACTAAATCCCCAATAAAATAAAATAAACATAGCAATGCGATTTATAAATCCAACTCATTTTATTTGCAAATGGGATCAACATGATCAAGGGATATGAATTTTTAGAGACTTGAATGGTAATTTTTGGACTTCTAGATCAAAAGATATGAATTTTACAAGTTTTAATCAATTTCTGGAAATCTAAACCAATTTCTAAAATCGATTTGGGATTTTAAAACCCAAAGTGCACCCGCCACTGCCACTGGGCCCCACACGTTAGCCGCACAGCCCACCACGGATGCAGCCCACACGGCCAGCGTGAGCGCACACAGTCGACCACCGCGTCTCTATGACAACTGGGCCTCACCAGTCAGCCTCATGGCCCAAGGTGGACGCGGTCCACATGGACGCGAGCTCTCTCTCTCTCTCTCTCTCCAACCTACTCGGTAAGCCTGACATGTGGGCCCCACGTGTCAGCTTCGCCCGAATCGAACCCGAACCGACCTGACCCGGATCGACTCATCCCGGATCGGTCCGACCCGCTAATGATCGGATCTGAACCGCTCGCCCCAGATCCGGCTGCCCACGACGCTCCATGTCACTACTCCACCCCGGCGACCTAAGCCCACGGCGGCATTCCTCTGGCCACGGTGGCGCAACTCTAGCGAGCTCGATCCTGTGCTACAGGGCTCCAATCTATGCGCTTCTAGGTTTTACGGGTCCCTCTCGACAACGTACACCCCCTGGAACCATGAACTACCGCCGGCGATCAATGACGGAGAGTCACGGTGGCGCGAAGCGACGGCGGCGCTCAGGCTACATGGAAAACCGATCTATATGCTCCTTCCACATCACATCTAAGCCTAGATTCGGGTTCTAGGGGTCTAGTGGGTGCTTACCAACACAAAGAACCAGCTCGGGGACCTTCGGGTAGCTCCCACAGCTTCTAATGGCAGCCGTAGCGGCTAGCTCAATGGCGCCGGATCTCCGGTGCCTATCTTGCCTATCTTGCCCTAACGAGGATTTAAATAGGGTTAGGAAACCCTAGAGTGGCACTGACACAAAGGCCCGGCCTGTGAAGACGCCGCCACCCTATCCAACTCCGGTGCGAATTCGGATACGACGGCGGCACGATCCAACGGCTGCCATAACGCCACGTCATTCCATCGGACGCACGCGATTCACGCGTACCCCTTCGCGCGGGTAAGTGGCATCTATGGACAACATGGGTCCCGGATACTCGGAGACAGACGATTGGACGCACCACCTCCTTGGGCCAAGTCGCATGAATCTTCCAGAAGACGGGCTTGGTGGACGGCGCGGCCCGACTCGCTCTATCTAGAGTAGGATCCTAATTCTACTTGAATACATAGAGATAAGCGTAGCCGACTTGGCATCATCACTTATCTCCCTAATACGGACTAGGAAAATAATCTATAACCCTACCCCTTGCACTATATAAGGGGGGTCAGGGGTCCTTAGTTCGACATCCTCATCCACATACACGTCCTAATCTTGATTGTAATCATCATCTTGGTTCTCGTGCAATCTCGGCGAGAACATACGGTCATTGTGATCATCCTTTGATCATAGTGATCGACATCCATAATACTTTAGAGCTAGAGAAGTCTAGGGTTGCGCCTAGTTCTTCTACTATTTCTGCTCTTGATTCTGATGCTTGGAAAGTTTGTGATGAAGCTCTTTCTGAACTTACTGCATTAAGGACCTTGCATGATAGTGTGATTAAGGAGTTTGGAGAACTTAAGGAAAAACATGTTTGTGTGCTTGAGGAGCTTGAAGAAACTAGAAATGCTTTAAAACTGTCTGTTGCTACTGAAATGGTTGCTTGTCCGGATCCTACTGCACATATCTCACATGACACACTTAAGGACCCAGTCAGTCTAGATAAGGACTGTAGTGATCACGATGCACCTAAGGACACAACCAGCGATGGAGATGACAGTTTTCACTCTACTTCTGTGTGCAGTGAATGTCTGATGCTTAGACTAGAGAACTTAACATTGAAGAGTAAAATTGCTGAACAAAAAAAGTCTCTAGATGAGTGCTCTACTTGTTTGAGATGTAATGAAATGGATGGGAACGTAGGTAAAGCGCTAGAGGAGCTAGGCCGTAGGTATCAAGGTCGTCTAGCAGAAGTGCAAAACTCTGAGTGTCTTTCCTCTTAGTCCTTCAAGAGAGAGCTTGAGATTCTAGGTGATAAAGTGCGCAGGTTGCAGGGTAAGGATGTTGCTAGTGGTCAGTGTGAGACAAGTGCTGCTAGGTCCTCTTCCCTCTCCTAGGTCCTCTTCCCTCTCGTGTGAGTTCTGTCCACAGCTTCATTAGGAGTGTGAGTACCTCATGAGCACTCTTGAGAAGTTCGTTGGTGGTAAAAAGAAACTGAACTTGATGTTGGATTCATCCAAGATTTCACAGGGTAGAGGTTTGGGCTTTGACTGGCTTGATCACATCAAGCGTCACCCACCTAGGGTTGTCACTGCTGAGGAAGGTAGGATGGTGGTTGCGTCCTCTGGAGTCCCAGAGAAGACAATCTTTAGGTCTGCTGGTCTTCAGGTTGCTTCTGACCAGGTGGTTGGTTCTTCTGTAGCACCTCCTTCTGCTAAGAGCAAGAGTACTCAGTCAGGTTCCAAGTCTGCAACTCCTGTAGCACCACCTAGGACAAAGCCAAGACCTAGGTTCGCTTGCACTTACTGTGGCAGGACTGGTCACATAGCTGAGTTCTGCTATTAGCTGGTAGGTTTTCCCAAGCGACATCCCAAGAGTACCCATAATCACACTCAGGCAGTTAGGGTCTCTCAGGCACGTATTTCACCACACCAGGTAGCTAGACAAGTGGAGTCTAGGATGAACATTAGGCCTGGTCTGGATTTCAGGGAAATTGAGCCGGTGGGTTCAATAGATCTAGGTTTCAGAGTTTCAGCCGTCCTCAGGGTGTGCCTTCGTTTTCTGGTGGAGGTAGACACCCGCGGCGAGAGTTCCCTGCAGAGGTCAGATGGACTGACCAGAGGAGGCAATCGAGGCCGAGGGATGGCCCAAGGCACAATGTTGTTAGGACAGAACGTGTGCCACACGGTCTTGTAGAGGTGGAGTCAGTAGGACGTGCTGGTCATGTGTCTCAGTTTTGGGTTCCTAGGTCTGCTCTAGTGAGTCCTCACACTGAGACTCATTTCTTCTCTACTTGACTCAGGTTCGTATGGCTGGGAGGAAGGAGGTCTGGATCATTGACTCCGGTTGTTGTCATCACATGACCGGTGAGTCACGATGGTTTGCCTCTCTAGACCGAGACCCCGACGGTGAGCTGATCACCTTTGGGGATGCGTCTACAGGTCGTGTTCTAGCTCACAGATCTGTCCAGCTTAGTCCACAGTTTGTTCTTAAGGACGTAGCCCTAGTCAGTAAGCTGAAGTATAATTTGCATCTGTTTCGCAGCTGATTGATCAGCGCTATGAGGTCAGTTTTAGGACTTCTGGTTCTTGTGTCTTGAGCCCCTCTGGGCAAGTCCTTTGTGGGATTTCTCGTTTTGGCCGAATCTTTCGAGCTGCTTTCCCTTCTGCTTCAGCTGGTGCTTCTCACTGCTTACTTGCTTCTGATTCTCGTGACATTCAGTTCTGGCATAGGTGTTTGGGTCACATTGGTTTTGATCACTTGGTTAGGGTGAGCTCTTCTGATTTAATTTCTGAACTTGCAAAGCTCACTCCTGTCTCTGATTTGGTGTGTGCTCCTTGTCGACATGGTAAAATGGTGGCTGCTTCCCATCCACGAGTAACACGTGTGATGACTGATGCACCAGGACAGCTCCTACATATGGACACTGTTGGTCCAGCTAGAGTGCAGTCAGTAGGTGGGAAGTGGTATGTGCTTGTGATTGTGGATGATTTCTCGCGATACTCCTGGGTCTTCTTCATGGCCTCAAAGGAGGAGACATTCGAACTGTTCAGAAACCTCTCAAGCAGGATTGCAGTTGAGTTTCCAGGTGCACTTCGGGCCATTCGTTCTGATAATGGTACCGAATTCAAGAATGCTTGTTTTGAACATTTCTGCACTTTTTTCTAGAGTTGAGCATCAATTTTCTTCGCCTCATGTAGCCCAGCAGAACGGGGTGGTAGAGAGAAAGAATAGGACCCTGGTCGAAATGGCCAGGACGATGCTGGATGAGTACTCCACCGCGCGACAGTTCTAGGCTGAGGCAGTTGCTACTGCTTGCTATGTCTCCAACAGGGTGTTTCTCCATGCCAAATTGCACAAGACCTCGTACGAGCTTCGATATGGGCGCAAGCCCAATGTTTCACACTTTCGGGTCTTTGGTTGCAAGTGCTTCATTTTGAAATCTGGCAATTTGGACAAGTTCGAGTCACGCTCTTTCGATGGTCTCTTTTTGGGGTATAATAAGTCCACTAGGATCTTCAGGGTTTGGGACATTGCTAAAAGAAGGGTAGTGGAGTCTTCTGAGGTCATTTTTGACGAGGCTAGACCGGGTTCCAGGCCAGACATCTCTCAGTCTGATCTTACCTTTGAGCCTATCTTTGTAGAGGAGAAGGTGAGTCAGGGTGACTGCTCGTCAATTCCCGATGAGGAACCTCCTCCACAAGTAGAAGCCGTAGTCAGACCTTCTGCTTCTGACCCACCTGAGCCCTCCGTACCTTTAGTCTCTTCTGAGCCTAATCCTGTTAGGACTTCTTCTTCTGAGGTTACCCCTATAGAGTCCTCCCCTGGTGGCTCTGATCCTGCTTCCGCTTCACATGAGGCAGAAGCCACCTCGGGTGCACCTAAGCACATTCAGGCTAGTCACCCTCCTGATAAGATGATAGGACCTATAGGTGAGCGAGTAAATAGGTCTAGAGCACACCAGTTGATGAGGACATCCCTTCTACCGATGCAACCATGACATTTCATCCGTCTCATTCATCTCGACTTGAACCATCCATGCATGGACCAATGACTCGAGCTCGCGCACGTCAACTAAATTATCAGGTGAATGCGTTCCTAAGCCTTCCAATAAGCGAATCACCGAATGGGGTGCTATTTAATTCTTGTAGAGATTTCATTGTGCTTAGAAACCAAGGAGAAGAGCCACAGCGGACCAACAATGGGCCAAGTTCGAGTACAAGTGGGTTTTGCAAAAACAAGAACCAATTTGAGTCCAATTCGGCCTCGACGACAGCATTGAATTCAAACAGCCATAACTTTTGATTCCAGATGTTGCTGGAGGTCCATGAGTACTTGAAGGAAAGATCTTTTCGTCTACTTTCCAACGAATCCAACCTCACTTCCAAATTCCTTCTGAGTCAATGGGAAACTGCCAAAAACCCCACGTCACTTTTTCAGGCCGAGTCTGTTTGGCCCATGGGCCTTGTAATAGGGATAGTTCGGTTTGGAAACCTTGCTGGCCGACCCTAGGTCGAATTTTTCTCCTTCTTCCTCTTATAAATAGCTAGTGGTCACCTCGTTTAGGAGCGGGTTTTGTTTGATTAAGTTATCCTTTGCTACTTCTTGTAATCACGCGTGTCGATTAGACCGCCTGAATTACTTGTCATCGGAACCCCACCAAACTTTGTTTCTTCGAATCAGATCTGATTTCATATTCACAAATCGAGTTGCTTGTTCATCATGTTCTTGCTCGTTCTTGATTGCTTGCAGGAACAACGACCTTCGTGGTCAGGTTGATCGCGCGCCGGCGAGATCAATAACCCTCTGGAGTTGGTGTATCGGTCGCTAAGGCGCATCGTCCTGGACGGTTGTAGTCGGGCCGCCAACGTCGATTCCTCCACAAATCAAGAGTTATCCATCTCATCGAAAGATCGGGACCCCTGTTGTTATCAAGTGGTATGAGAGCACCAGGTTGATCGGTGAGAGATTTCTACCTCTGTATCTTGTATTACCTATAGTCCAGAAAATTGCCCCAAAAAAAAAAAAATTTCCCTCGTCCAAGACAGTTTAGCCTTGCTTTTGCTTCGTAGTCCACACTTGTTGAGTTTACGGTTGCATCGTCGAGTCGGTTGCTGGTCTTAGAGTATTTACCCTAGAGTTTCGAGTTCGTGTCACGTTTTTCGTCACCGTCGCTGCTGTCCAGTTCAGTATTTTGGCCGTTTCTCCTTCATACAAAGTCGGATTTTGGAGTTCTTAGACTTGTTGGAAAGCTTAGAACGTCTCCTCCAACTTTGGTATTCAAGCTGAGATCTGATTCGGCCTCCAACACAGAGATATCTTGCAATATATTTTGGGCTGTCTAGAGATCCAATCTGTTACGAATTCGGGTTTCCAATCATAAGTCTTCCATCTGAACTCGGATTTTGACGTTTTTGGACTTTCTGGAATCAGCACGAAATATCCAAGGAAAAGTTAGTTGGAGTGATCTCTGAATTTGGCCATCTTCAATTTGCTAAAATTTGGGAATTGTCGAGTTCTAGTCGGATTCGAATTGGATCAATCTGATCCCAGTTCGGTAAAACAGCCATATCTCTTGATTCCCTTATCCGTTTTGGGTGTTCTTGTACTTGTTGGAAAGCTAAGAAGATCCTCTACAACTTTGTCCATAGTACCAATTCCAGAAAAGGCAATCTTCGTACCCAAAATTGGCGTTGGATCTGGATCTGTCTCATCTCAGTTTTTTCTGTACAGCTTGTATTTAGGGGCCCATATCTCCTATTTCCAAACTCCAAATTGGTTGTTCCATATATGAAAATAGATGAGAACGAAAAGATCTACAACTTTGATATAGAGACCTTCCCCAAATTCAGAGCTTTTCGTGAGTGAATTTGCCGGACAATATAACTGCCCCGGCTGTCCGGTTTTGAAAGTTTGAGAAAAAAAAAGGCAAGTGCAATAAAAAAAAAAGAAAGCCGCACAAAAAAAAATGGAAAAAAAAAGAAAGAGAACGAGCTCTCTAGCTAGGTGTTGTGTTTTGTTGAGTTGGTGACATCGTTTGTGTCTCGGCTCGCGTCTCTAGTACGGTTTGTCCTAGGACCAGCACAGTACCGCGTTGAACGTTTATTCAACTTATTTTGGACTAACGTGGTTCAAGCTTTTCCATTGGATTGTGTTAAGCCTCCTACAGCTCCACATATACTACTACCAATCAGGCACTTGTGACGCATCGATACACCATATCTCCAGAGTGTTGTCTCGCTTGCTGTCGGCACCTTCTCGCTAAGCATGGTAAGAATTGGTAAGAACTTGAAAGAACGGGTTGAGAGGGAGTGACTTGTTAGCCACATCCTAGTAGTTGCTAGAAACATATTCTCTGTGATTGCTTGCTCCTTGTTTCTTCTAACTATGACAGATCTGGAGACAATAGCACGCAACATTCTCCTCGCATCAGTGGGCATCATCCAACACTTTGAACGCCAAGTAAGGCTACGACCGAAGGCCTTGACGAGGATGTGCGGGTTACTAATGAGCGCCTTGGTGGATTGGAGGCGGCTCAAATCGACACCAACAACAAGCTTGTAACGATGGAGACCTCTCTTGCCGAGATTTTGAGGCGGCTCGATGGCATTGGACGTGCACCTTCTGCTGATGACGTTGTTGCCCCGCGAGACCGCAACTACCATGGTGTTTTGGGTAGCGCGGCAGGTGAGAATGATGATGACTATTCTGCTGACACCGAGGTTGAAGATTTGGACGCTCGTCAGCGACGTCAACTCCGTCACAATCGCATCGGCATGGGTCCATTCCCACAGCGCCGAGAGGTACGTGATAATGACGATTCACTAGGAAATATTAAATTCACCATTCCACCTTTCGATGGTAAATACGATCCTGATGCATACCTTACTTGGGAATTAGCTATCGATCAAAAATTTACTTGCCATGAATATCCTGAGAATAAAAGGGTTAGGGCTGCTACTAGTGAATTCACTGATTTTGCTTCTATTTGGTGGAGTGAGTATCGTCGTAAAAATCCAAACGCCGCACAAACCTGGGATAATTTGAAAAGAATCATGTGAGCTAGATTTGTTCCATCATATTATGCACGTGATCTGTTGAACAAATTGCAACAATTAAGGCAAGGTAGTAAGAGTGTAGAAGGCTATTATCAGGAATTGCAAATAGGCATGCTTCGTTGTGGTTTAGAGGAAAATGAGGAAGCGGCTATGGCTAGATTCATGGGCGGTTGAACCGAGAAATTCAGGACATTCTAGATTACAAAGAATACAATTTATCACTCGCTTATTTCATCTTGCTTGCAAAGCTGAAAGGGAAGTGCAGGGACGACACGCAAGCACGAGGACTAATGTTTCAGAGGACGTGCTAAGACTTGGTCTCCACGCACACCGCTACCCCAACGAGTCGACTAACCGCAGCACCTTCCTCCAACAGCAAGCCACGCCCTTCTTCGTCTGCATCAAAGATCCAGGCCACCGAGGCGCCAAAGGGTATGGTCCAAGGGTCCGCCAAGAGTTCCTCTTCGTTGCTTCCTTTGGGAGGACAAGGGACGTGCAATGCCATCAATGCAAAGGCTATGGGCATATGAGAAGTCAATGTCCAAGCAAACGAGTGTTGATTGTGCGGGATAACGGTGAGTTCTCCTCTCGCTAGTGATTTGGATGAAGATTCCTATGCTATGCTTGCAGCTGACCATGCAGAAGTGAACAAGAGTTTAACCAAGAAGAGGAACACATTGACGCGAACATGCGGATCGCTATGAGAGCCTCATAGTGCGGCGTGTTTTGAGTGTACGAATGGGTAAGGCGGAGCAAAATCAACGGCACAATCTGTTCCAAACCAAATGCATGATCAAGGAGCGTGCTTGCCGCGTGATCATTGATGGAGGAAGTTGCAACAACCTCGCCAAATTCGACATGGTTGAGAAGCTCTCATTGAACACACGACCACACCCTCGGCCATATTACATTCAAGTGGTTCAACAAAGAGTGGTAAGGTTAAGGTAACACGCTTGGTGAGAATTCGCTTGCTATTGGTTCAGATCATGACTTTGTAGATTGCGATGTTGTACCTATGCAAGCATGTTCTCGGTTGTTAGGTAGACCATGGCAATATGATAAGGATTCTATGCATCATGGTAGAACCAATCAATATTCATTTGTGCATAAAGAGAAGAAAATTGTGCTACATCCTATGACACCGAGGCTATTTTAAAGATGAAGTTGCTAGGGCTAGCAAAGAGAAAGAGCGAGAGAATGCTAAGAGTGAGAACCAGGTTGTAGATAAAAGAATGGAGCAAAATAAAAACAAAGAGCCTAACTTTGAACATGAGAAGAAAAATGAGATTAAATTGAAAGGTGCTTGTTTCCTTGCCACCAAAACTGATGTGAATGAGGCACAAACTGGTACTTCTCCTTGCTATGCGTTGATTTGCAAAGAAACTTTGTTTTCACTTGAGGATATGCCTTCTTCATTGTCTCCTGCCATCACTAACCTTTTGCAGGAATACACCGACGTCTTCCCAAAGGACATACCCCCGGGGCTGCCTCCCATTCGAGGGATTGAGCACCAAATTGACCTCATTCCTGGGGCATCTTTGCCTAATCGAGCGCCATACAGGACCAATCCAGAAGAAACCAAGGAGATACAACGTCAAGTTGAAGAATTGCTTGATAAGGGGTACGTGCGTGAATCTCTTAGTCCTTGTGCTGTTCCGGTGATTTTGGTGCCTAAGAAAGATGGATCATGGCGTATGTGTGTGGATTGCAGAGCAATTAATAATACCACCATTAGGTATCGTCATCCTATCCCTAGGTTAGATGATATGCTAGATGAATTAAGTGGTTCTACTGTATTCTCTAAAGTGGATTTGCGTAGTGGATACCATCAAATTCGCATGAAGTTAGGGGATGAATGGAAAACTGCATTTAAAACTAAGTTCGATTTATATGAGTGGTTAGTGATGCCTTTGGTTTAACTAATGCACCTAGCACTTTCATGAGACTAATGAACGAAGTTTTGCGTGCTTTCATTGGCAAATTTGTGGTGGTATATTTTGATGACATCCTGATCTATAGCAAGTCATTAGAGGAACATCTTGACCATTTACGTGCTGTTTTTAATGCCTTGCGAGATGCACGTTTATTTGGTAACCTTGAGAAGTGCACCTTTTGCACGGATCGAGTCTCTTTTCTTGGCTATGTTGTTACTCCACAGGGAATTGAAGTTGATCAAGCCAAGGTTGAAGCAATTCAGGCTGGCCGATTCCTAAAACGGTCACACGCAAAGCGAAGCTTCCTAGGTCTTATGGGATTCTATCGGCGTTTTGTGAAGGACTTCAGCACCATCGCCGCACCTTTGAATGAGCTCACCAAGAAGAGTGTGCCATTTGTTTGGAATGATGCATGGAGGACGCTTTCAACGCTTTGAAAGATAAGTTGACACATGCACCTTTACTTCAACTTCCAGATTTTCTAAAACTTTTGAGTTAGAATGTGATGCAAGTGGAATTGGTTTGGGTGGTGTGTTATTGCAAGAAGGAAAACCTGTTGCATATTTCAAAGGTGAGAAGTTGAGTGGGCCTAGTTTGAACTATTCTACTTATGATAAGGAACTTTATGCTCTAGTTCGAACTTTAGAAACATGGCAACATTATTTATGGCCCAAAGAATTTGTTATTCACTCGATCATGAATCATTAAAGCATATTCAAGTCAAGCTAAATTGAATCGTAGACATGCAAAGTGGGTTGAATTTATTGAATCTTTTCCTTATGTCATAAAACACAAGCAAGGAAAGATAATGTGATTATGGATGCATTGTCTAGAGATATACCATGCTTTCACAACTTGATTTCAAAATCTTTGGATTAGAGACGATTAAACAACAATATGAATATGATGATGTTTTTAAAGATGTCTCTTTGCATTGTAAAGCTGCCACGGTACGCCGACGGCGATGTATGCAAATGGGCCATCGTTAATGGGCCGGCCCATTATTGTGCTCGCGGGTTTTCCTGCGATTTAACGTTTAAAAAAAATAGGAAATTATTAGGGGATGATTTATATACCTAGAACTCGACCAAAAATCCTAGGGAAATTATGGTAAATATTTGATTACTTAGTTGATTTATTAAAAATATAACAGAAGGAAATTGTATCATATAATTTTGCCCCTGATTAATACTTAATCCTATTCTAGGATTTTCCTTTAGGGAAATAAACCCGAAAAATGGATAGTGGTTAAATAAAATAGGAATTGACCTTAGAAAAATCTGAGAATATATCGAGTTACCATTTATGACAGAACACATATAGTAAAATTTTATTTGGGCAATTAATTCCCTTTTTGCCTCTAGATAAATAATATTTCACCCCATATCAATATTTAAAAAGGGGATTTCAAATAATAAAATTGTCTCATAAGCTCTTAAGTTCATGAGAATATTCCAGGAAGACCTAAAGGTAATTTAGGGAATTAAAACAAATTATTAAAAGATTTTAGAACTATCTATTAAACTCTAAGCAATAGTTCAGCCCTATTTACCATTCTCCTATATACTAATACATAATAATACTTGATTTATTGCATATATTAAATGATTGTAATTAAATTCTCAAATTTCCTACAGGAATATTATTGAACCCTAGTGCCTTGTTAAAACTTTGAGATCTTAATTGAACTCCATAGAATTTACTTAGCTAATTTTACTAAGAATAAACCCGAATACTTAGTTACCCTACGATATAAATAATCATGTGTTTTAACCAACACCACACCAAACACTTGTAGGTAATCTTAGGGAGTTGATGAAGGAAATTCTTCAAACAAAATTATTTTTGCTAAAATATCTTTATGTGCTTAAACTATGGGTAAATTATTTAGGGTAGCCTTACGCATTATTGCATGTCATTCTCATTTCGCCACGCCTCGTTATTTTTCTGAAAAATACTAAACAAAAGAAGGATCATGGAACTTTCTCGATATCTTGGATAAAGTTTTACACCAGTCGCCGATCGTTAGACTTAGTAAGAGCATTTCGTGCATCATACTTTTATCTCATTCTGGTGTTTTATTTATGGTCTTCCGAACTCGTTTCGTTAATAGACGCCGAGGAGCCCGTGGGAGAAGATCAGCAAGAAGACCACCACTACGTCCCAGACCAAGGCGAGTTAACATTCGCCCTCTAAGGGTTTGCTTTTACTAGGGAAAATCTTGATTTTCCCTAGTGCGAGTTAATACCTACCCTTAATAATGTTGCTTTTACTAGGGAGAGGATGCACTTTCCCTAGTGCGAGTTAACCTCTTAAACCATAAAAGTGTTTGCTTTTATTAGGGGAAGTCAGCTTTCCCTAGTGCGAGTTAACACTCTAATGGGTCATATTGATTCCCAGTTTATTAAAATATTTTATTTACCATATTAAATTGCATGCTTTTTAAGTAAATAATACCTGCTTGCTTAATCATGATTTATCATGCCTTATTATTATTTGTTATTGTTCTACCTTGATGATATTGCCTTGATAATATTCATCTGTCCTTTGACTTTATGAATGATTGCCTTGAAAATCACCCTTGATAGCCAGCTAGGTAAAATAAAACAATTTTAGACTCTTAAGTCTTTGTTAAAATTTGCTTAGACATTGCTCAGGTCCAATTAATAATTTTTAGGCTTAAATTGGCCTCGGAACGGTGAACCGACATTCACCGGACATGATTATATAATGAACCTGGAACTGAAAATTGGGCCTAGCATGCAAGTGTGTGTGTGTTGTGGTTGTGGTTAAGGTGGAAGTAGCATGACTACTGGTGTGATGTCAAGAGGGCTATCGTTCACAGACGCGGTGCTGAGAGGAGCGCGGGGCAACACACGTAGCTGCCAATCGCTGCCACCAGGGGTGGTTCCGCCACATCGTGTGCAGGGCACACGGAGGAACGATAGCAGAAGAAGGAAGTGAATGTGAATGTGTGTGGACTGGCCGGATCCGATGTGACTCGTAGAGTGGACCGGACGGGTGTGCAGTGAGGCACACAGCGGGAAGTCGCTGACCAAGTGCCTGCGGGATTTGGTTCCTATCACCACAACGCATGGCCATCGCGCGGTAGTGCAAGTATTGGGGATTCAGGGATAGTACGACTGCGGGCGCATTCTCGCTCTGCCGCCATGCTTGAGGTGAAGACAAGATCATGTCGTCATCCGTGGGATGATCTAGGTCTTACGTGATAGGGAGCCGTGACTCTAGTGCGGGCGTGGCAACCCGGCTAGGGAAGAACGGGCACTTCGCTGGCGTAAGATCCACAACGGGTGCGCCACACCCGGAATGTGATGGCGGGTGTGTGCAGTAGATTTAAGGACTGGTGTGGGTTGTGGATTGTGGAATGTGAAATGTGAATCAAATTAATGAAAATAATGATTAGCAGAACTTTGGGTTAAAAATGCTAAGTCATAGGCTTTGATTTAGAAAACTTGCTTTCTGCAAACAAATAAACCCCAACCTTTCCTTTGGAACCCCTACCACTAAAATTGCATCAGGTTGGGTGTTAGCTCGCCAGTGTTTGGATGACACGGACCTCGCATTCATATTCTCTTTTAGATGGAGAATATGAGCAGGATCAGTACGCCTACCATGAAGATGAAGGACAGGATTTCGCTGACGACCAGGGCGAGGCTTAGAGCGTCTCTCCAGTCGAGTGCTTAGGCATAGCCGGCACGAGACTCTTTTGCATCTTTTGGGTCTCCGTGACTCGATCTTTTGGACTTTTCGACTATTTGGGCCAATGTGCCGTTTGTAATACTTAATAGCCCCTGGGGCTTAATACAGGTACTTGTGTAATATATAAGACTTCCGCTTGTATGAAATGATTCCAGGGACTAGTGCAGATCGTGTGGTGGGCAAAGGACAGGCCCCTGAGTGGTATCGAGCATACGATCAGAGGAGCCTTAGACCTTGGCCGATAGCCTAAGATTATTTTACGCTAAAAAGGGAGATTTCCTTACTGATAAACTTCACCTCTTTTAAAAAGGAGTGCTATAATCTGTCCTTCTGCAAGTTCTTATTTAAAAAGGTACTAACTCTTTAATTTGTAAAATTATTTTGTAGATGGAGATTCCGCACGCCGGATTTGCTGATCAGCGTTCCACTTTTGGGTACCCGTCTGGACCCCGAGGGGAGAACGCCTGAGTTCTGCAGGAGCTTACGGACTACTTGGGGTTTGAGGGAGCCCCCACCTACTTTTGGAGGCTCGTACGGACTTTACCCCGCCTCGCTTACGAGGTCAAGGTTAGGGTCTACTACTTGCCTGACGTCGTGGCGCACCGATACCGGACAGTGGTGCCCCGAGACCAGCTGGATTTCGCCATCAGCGATGTCGCTATGATGGCAATCCAGGAGCTTTAGAGGGAGTACGCCCTCGACCTTGTTGGGGGACCTTTTGCGTGTTTGCTGGACCCTCCCCTCCACTTGCTTCCCGGCCTAGGAGGGGCCGAGCACGAGGAGCTGGACCCAGAGCTTCTCCGCCTTGTCCGTCTGCACCGCGGAGCTGGACACGCTCGCCGCGGAGCTCTGGAGGAGATCCAGATCCTCCGCACTTCTCTACGGGAGTCGGACACCCGCGCCTGTAGCTCCTACCGCCAGGCCTACCACCTCTCCTGCCACCTCCAGGTCTGCAGACGGGAGAGAGATGAGGCCCTTGCTGAGCTGGATCTGCTGGATCCTGCTCACCACCCTCGAGCTGGGATGGACCATCCCGGTCCACTCCCAGGACCGCCTCCACCAGCACCACCACACCCCCGTAGGGCACGCTCCCGCGTTACCCCGCGGAAGAGGTGCTTACCCCCTAGGGCCTTGGTGGGGATTCCCCGCCACGACCCTCCACTGGAGGCTCCTCAGCCTCTAGCACCTTCCACCAGCTCTTCTGACACCGCTCCTTCGGCGTTGACCCTGGAGGACTACCTCTACGCTTCGAGGAGATACCCTGTAGGCCGTCCGCCGTACACCTACTCTCATCGTGCCCGTTTGGGCGTAGCAGCAGGATGTACTACTTTTGTTGTCTAGCTCCTGATATGCAACAGGGGTCCCGATCTTTCGATGAGAGAGATAACTATCGATTGGTGGAGGAATCGACGTCGACGGCCCGACTACAACCGCCCAGACGCGTTGCCTTAGCGGCATCGATACACCAAGCTGCAGAGGGTTATTGATCTCATGACGCGCGATCAACTTGACCACGAAGGTCTTTGTTCCTGCAAGCAATCGAAAAACGAGCAAGAACAAGATAAACACAATCTGAAATTGCAAATATGAATTAGGCACAAACGAGTAGGTGGGGTTCCGAAGACAAGTAATACAGGCGGTCTAACCGACACGCGCGATTATAAGAAAAGTAGCAAAGGCTAAACTTTAATCTAACAAAACCCGAGTCTAAACGATGACGGCTACTGAATTTATAAGAGGGAGACGGCTAGGAGGGATGTGTTGGACGTCCTAGGGAAACCCTAGGACGTCCACCATGTGGGCTTGGGCCTGATATGCTTACAAGGCCCGGTTTGGCCCAACTGGATGACACAGCACCTTGTTTTAATGATTTCTAACGCTCTATGAGGAATTTTGCAATGGGACTGGATTCATTGGAAAGCTTATCTCCTAAGCTTTCCGTGAAGTGCTAGAACGTCAAAAACGGACTTCGTATGTGGCCTGGGCCTCTGTTTGAAGTTGTGCTACGCGCCGACGGCCGAACTGCACTCGTGGCCAAATTGGGCTTTCTCTTGGGCCAGCCTTGAAGCGACGTGACTTGTATGACCTGAGGCAATGGACGAGGTGGAGATACGCCTTTCTTGAATACACCGTCAAGCATGGGAGGCGGCCATGGTGGTGGCCGAACTGATGAAGGTGATATCGCCATGTCCAAAAGCCGAGGAGGGCAACTGTGTCATTGACCTGGCCAAGGTGGAGGTCGATGAAGTAACATTGATGGAGCCATCATATTAGATGTAGACGAAGTAGAAGATGCCGTGAACTGTCGCAAACTTGTCGTAGATGTAGTGGAAGATGCCGACATAGTCAAAGTAATTGCAGCAACACTTTGTAATGACCATATGTATGCGGTGTTGGTTCTATCCATGATGAGCATGGTCTCATCATCCTCCCTTTCTTGAAGTGGAGTCGTTCTTTACTCCATCATATTGTCCTGCAAAATGTTAGTAGCGACAGGAAACAAAACAACATGCATATCTTTTGCGATCAAATCAGTGGCTTGAGAATCACAATTACCCAAGCACTCCCTTTCTTGAAAACTATCATATAGATTATAAAGCCAATTAGGGGTACTTGATATGATATTGAAATTATCTAATTGATCACATTGTTGCATAGAAAATAGAGGTTTCAAATCTGAACAAATGTAAACTCTATGCACTTTATACTCTCCTTTATCATTGTGTTTGCCAACAACATGAAAAATATTTCGTGATAACCATGGCAAATCAGAATGTACAAAAATCCTCTCCTTTAAACTATTTAGATCACACAGAACATCAGATTCAATGTAACCTAAAATATTTAAAGAAGACATCAATTTAGGATCATCTTCCTCACTAGCAATGTGAATAACATGTTTATGCTCAGCATAAGTGTTTTGTTCTAAAATAAAAGTTTCATGTTCATTCACTAGTTGTGGCATGGATATAAGTGAAGCATTATCATACAACTCTTCTTTATCACAAGAGACAACAAGTAAATCATCTTGTAACAAAGGAATATCAGCTGGTGGTTCCACAAAAGGTTGCTCTATGACAGCATGAGTAGTGGACAATTTTAACATATCAAAATCATTCTCACCTTGTGTAAGCACAACACCTTTTATATTACCTTCAAAGTCCTCATCAGTGGTTTTAGGTGCAACTTTAATTTCTATCTCTTCACATACGTATGGAGCAGCAATGAACTCTTCTTTCTCCATGCTTTCTTCTCCATCCTTTTCTTGATGGTGCTCACTTTTCTGAAAAATGTTAGCTACAAAGGAATGTGCAACAACAGGCGCCTCAAATGAAGCTAATGATTCTTTCGAAGATTCAGCAAGTATATTTTCAGCTCTACAAGCACATTTAATCAAGTCCGAAAGAGAACTAAATGTTTTATCAACAAGAACATCCTGAATTTCATGATTAAGTCCACGTATGAATCTAAACTCGGTAGCTTCTTCACATTCTTGTAAACCACAACGCAACAAACAATTTTGCAATTCATGATAGTATTCTCTAACAGTTTTAGAACCTTATTTTAAGCGTTAAAGTTTAGTAAGCAAATATTCAGCATCATATTCAGGAATATAATCATCTCTCATAAGTTTTTTCATGGCACTCCAAGTTTTAGGTTCTTTATCATGTCTAGATATATGCTTCCACCAATATATCGCATCTGATGTTAACGCTTTAACTGCAGCACTAATCTTTTGTTTTTCAGATAAATCATACTTTGCAAATTCTTTGTCTACCGCTATCTCCCAATTAATATATGCATTAGGATCAAACTTTCCAGCAAATGGAGGCAATTCAAACTTGGTTTTACCTTGTTCATCATCTGTTGATGAAGCCGTGGTGATGTTGATGTCACGATTCCTTGTGGATTGTCGTAAGTGTTTAAGGAACACGTGATCCAAAGATTGTATTCGGCGCTTGCTGCAACGGGATTGTGCCACATCATTGTCTTCATATCCTGACATGATTAGGAGAAAAACAAGAGAACAAGCACAATAATATGATCACAAATAGTTTGTCCCTAATAGCTAATAGGATGTGGTTAAACAAGTCGTTCACTCTCAACCCGTTCTTTCAAGTTCTTACCAATTCTTACCAAGCTTAGCAGAAGGTGTCGGCAACCGACGAGACAACACTCCTGGAGATATGGTGTATCGATGCCGTCACAAGTGCCTCGTTGGTAGTAGTATATGTAGAGCTGTAGGAGGCTGAGCACAATCCAATGGAAAAGCTTGTACCACGTTAGTCCAAAATAAGTTGAATAAACGTTCAACGCGATACTGTGCTAGTCGTAGGACAAACCGTACTAGAGACGCGAGCCGAGACACAAACGATGTCACCAACTCAACAAAACACATCACCTAGCTAGAGAGCTCCTTCTCTTTTTTTTTTCTCTTTTTTTTGTGCTGCTTTTTTTTTTATTGCACTTGCCTTTTTTTTCCTCAAACTTTCAAAACAGGACAGCAGGGGCAGTTATGTTGTTCGGAAAATTCACTCAAGAAAAGCTCCGAATTTGAGGAAGGTCTCTGTGTCAAAGTTGTAGATCTTTTCATTCTCATCAATTTTCATATATGAAACAACGAATTTGGAGTTTGGAAATAGGAGATATGGGCCCCTAAATACAAGCCGTACAGAAAAAAAACTGAGATGAGACAGATCCAGATCCAACGCTATTTTTGGATGCAACGATTGCCTTTTCTGGAATTGGTACTATGGACAAAGTTGTAGAGGATCTTCTTAGCTTTCCAACAAGTACAAGAACACCCAAAACGGATAAGGGAATCAAGAGATATGGCTGTTTTACCGAACTGGGATCAGATTGATCCAATTCGAATTCGACTAGAACTCGAGAATTCCCAAATTTTAGGAACTTGAAGATTGCCGAATTCAGAGATGACTCCAACTAACCTTTTCTTGGATATTTCGTGCTGATTCCAGAAAGTCCAAAAACGTCAAAATACGAGTTCGGATGGAAAACTTATGATTGGAAAACCGAATTCGTAACAGATTGGATCTCTAGACAGCCCGAAGTATATTGCAAGATTTCTCTGTGTTGGAGGCTGAATCAGATCTCAGCTTGAATACCAAACTTGGAGAAGCCGTTCTAAGCTTTCCAAAAAGTCTAAGAACTCCAAAATCCGAGTTCGTATGAAGGAGGAACGGCAAAAACACTGAACTGGACAGCAGCGACGTGACGAAAAACGTAACACGAACTCAAAACTCTAGGGTAAAGACTCTAAGACCAGCAACCGACTCGACGATGCAACCGTAAACTCAACAAATATGGACTACGAAGCAAAAGCAAGGCTAAACTGTCTTGGATGAGGGAAATTTTTTTTTTGGGCAATTTTCTGGACTCTAGGTAAAACAAGATACAGAGGTAGAAATCTCTCACCGATCAACCTGGTGCTCTGATACCACTTGATATGCAACAGGGGTCCCAATCTTTCGATGAGAGGGATAACTATCGATTGGTGGAGAAATCAACGTTGACGGCCCGACTACAACCGTTCAGGACGTTGCGCCTTAGCGACCGATACACCAACTCCAGAGGGTTATTGATCTCGCGGACGCGCGATCAACCTGACCACGAAGGTCTTTGTTCCTGCAAGCAATCGAAGAACGAGCAAGAACAAGATAAACGCAATCTGAAATTGCAAATATGAATTAGGCACAAACGAGTAGGTGGGGTTCCGAAGACGAGTAATACAGGCGGTCTAACCGACACGCGCGATTACAAGAAAAGTAGCAAAGGCTAAACTTTAATCTAACAAAACCCGAGTCTAAACGATGACGGCTACTGAATTTATAAGAGGGAGACGGCTAGGAGGGATGTGCTGGACGTCCTAGGGTTTTCCTAGGGTGTGCACCACGTGGGCTTGGACCCGATGTGCTTACAAGGCCCGGTTTGGCCTAACTCGATGACGTAGCACCTTATTTTGATGATTCCTGATGCTCTATGAGGAATTTTGCAATGGGACCAGATTCATTGGAAAGCTTATCTCCTAAGCTTTCCGTGATGTGGTAGAACGTCGAAAACGAACTTCGTATGTGGCCTGGGCGTCCGTTTGAAGTTGTGCTGCGCGCAGACGGCCGAACTGGACTCGTGGCCAAATTGGGTTTTCTCTTGGGCCAGCCTTAGAGCGACGTGACTTGTATGACCTGAGGGAATGGACGAGGTGGAGATACGCCTTTCTTGAATACGCCGTCAAGCATGGGAGGCGGCCAAGGTGGTGGCCGAGCTGATGAAGGTGATAGCGTTATGTCCAAAAGCCGTGGAGGGCAACTGTGTGATCGACCTGGCCAAGGTGGAGGTCGATGAAGTAACATTGATGGAGCTGCCATATTAGATGTAGACGAAGTAGAAGATGCCGTGAACTGTCGCAAACTTGTCGTAGATGTAGTGGAAGATGCCGACATAGCCAAAGTAATTGCAGCAACACTTTGTAATGACCATATGTATGCGGCGTTGGTTCTATCCATGATGAGCATGGTCTCATCATCAAGAGGGAGACGGCTAGGAGGGATGTGCTGGACGTCCTAGGGTTTAAAAAAGCTTGGGCCCGATGTGCTTACAAGGCCCGGTTTGGCCCAACTGGATGACGTAGCACCTTGTTTTGATGATTCCCGACGCTCTATGAGGAAATTTGCAATGGGACCAGATTCCTTGGAAAGCATATCTCCTAAGCTTTCCGTGAAGTGGTCGAACGTCGAAAACGGACTTCGTATGTGGCCTGGGCATCCGTTTGAAGTTGTGCTGCGCGCAGATGGCCGAACTGGACTCGTGGCCAAATTCGGATTTCTCTTGGGCCAGCCTTAGAGCGACGTGACTTGTATGACCTGAGGGAATGGACGAGGTGGAGATACGCCTTTCTTGAATACGCCGTCAAGCTTGGGAGGCGGCCAAGGTGGTGGCCGAGCTGATGAAGGTGATAGCGTCATGTCCAAAAGCCGTGGAGGGCAACTGTGTGATCGACCTGGCCAAGGTGGAGGTCGATGAAGTAACCTTGATGGAGCCGCCATATTAGATGTAGACGAAGTAGAAGATGCCGTGAACTGTCGCAAACTTGTCGTAGATGTAGTGGAAGATGCCGACATAGCCAAAGTAATTGCAGCAACACTTTGTAATGACCATATGTATGCGGTGTTGGTTCTATCCATGATGAGCATGGTCTCATCAGTAGATCTAAGGACTGGTGTGGGTTGTGGATTGTGGAATGTGAAATGTGAATCAAATTAATGAAAATAATGATTAGCAGAACTTTGGGTTAAAAATGCTAAGTCATAGGCTTTGATTTAGAAAACTTGCTTTCTGCAAACAAATAAACCCCAACATTTCCTTTGGAACCCCTACCACTAAAATTGCATCAGGTTGGGTGTTAGCTCGTCAGTGTTTGGATGACACTGACCTCGCATTCATATTCTCCTTTAGATGGAGAATATGAGCAGGATCAGTACACCTGCCATGAAGA
This sequence comes from Olyra latifolia, assembly GCA_036346145.1. Lineage (NCBI taxonomy): Eukaryota > Viridiplantae > Streptophyta > Magnoliopsida > Poales > Poaceae > Olyra > Olyra latifolia. The sequence continues at coordinate 11,782,529 of CM070531.1, read as the reverse complement.
TGAAGGACAGGATTTCACGACGCACTGAGGCGAGGCTTAGGCGTCTCTCGATGAAAGTGCTTAGGCATAGCCCGCATGAGACTCTTTTGCATCTTTGGGTCTCCGTGACTCGATCTTTTGGACTTTCGACTATTTGGGCCAATGTGCCATTTGTAATACTTAATAGCCCCTAGGGCTTAATCTGTACTTGTGTAATATATAAGACTTCCGCTTGTATGAAATGTTTCAGGCTATGTGAAAGGTGTGCACTAGTGTCTTGATCCAGGACTAGTGCAGATCGTGTGGTGGGCAAAGGACAGGCCCCACAAAGCGGGTATCGAGCATCTGTTCAGAGGAACCCTAGACCTTGGCCGATAGCCTAAGATTATTTTAAGCTAAAAAGGGAGATTTCCTTACTGATAAACTTCACCTCTTTTAAAAAGGAGTGCTATAATCTGTCCTTCTGCAAGTTCTTATTTAAAAAGGTACTAACTGTTTAATTTGTAAAATTATTTTGTAGATGGAGATTCCGCACGCCGGATTTGCTGATCAGCGTTCCACTTTTGGGTACCCGTCTGGACCCCGGGGGGAGAACGCCTGAGTTCTGCAGGAGCTTACGGACTACCTGGGGTTTGAGGGAGCCCCCACCTACTTTTGGAGGCTCGTACGGACTTTACCCCGCCTCGCTTACGAGGTCAAGGTTAGGGTCTACTACTTGCTCGACGTCGTGGCGACCGACACGGGACGGTGGTGCCCGAGACCAGCTGGATTTCGCCATCAGCGATGTCGCTATGATGGCAATCCAGGAGCTTCAGAGGGAGTACGCCCTCGACCTTGTTGGGGACCTTTGCGTCTTTGCTAGGCGCTCCCTCCACTTGCTTCCCGGCCTAGGAGGGCCGAGCACGAGGAGCTGGACCCGAGCTTCTCCGCCTTGTAAAATGCACCGCTGAGTTGGACACGCTTCGCCATGAGCTCTGGAGGAGATCCAGATCCTCCGCACTTCTCTACGGGAGTCGGACACCCGCGCCCGTAGCTCCTACCGCCAGGCCTACCACCTCTCCTGCCACCTCCAGGTCTGCAGACGGGAGAGGGATGAGGCCCTTGCTGAGCTGGATCTGCTGGATCCTGCTCACCACCCTCGAGCTGGGATGGACCATCTCGGTCCACTCCCAGCACCGCCTCCACTAGCACCACCACACCCCCGTAGGGCATGCTCCCACGTTACCCCGCGGAAGAGGTGCTTACCCCCTAGGGCCTTGGTGGGGATTCCCCGCCACGACCCTCCACTGGAGGCTCCTCAGCCTCTAGCACCTTCCACCAGCTCTTCTGACACCGCTCCTTCGGCGTTGACCCTGGAGGACTACCTCTATGCTCCGAGGAGATACCCTGCAAGCCGTTCGCCGTACACCTACGCTCGTCGTGCCCGTTTGGGCGTAGCAGCAGGATGTACTACTTTTGTTGTCTAGCTCCCTAGTAGAAGCTAGAAGTAGTAGCTGTAGATGTAGCTCAGGAGTAGACTACACACAGCCTAGCCGGTGTTCTGTAGCTTTTGTCACGCCGTAGTAGATGATCGGCATGAACTGCTTGTACTATTTAATCCTCTTTGAACTATGTATGGATTTGCTTTTCTTCACTTATTATTGCATTCGGAGAACATCATGCATGCATATTAGGCGTTGTATTTGAATTAGTAGAGATTATGCAGATGGCTCGTGGGCGTGCTGCCGCAAGAGGCCGAGGCGCCGGCGCAGCTAACAACCGGGGCCGTGGTCGAGGCCGCGGCAACTTACCCCCGCCACCTGCTGGGAATCCTACCACAGCATAAGTTATGGCGTACCAGGCCCAGATGCTTGGAGCGATACTAGAGAGTCAACAAGTTGCGCAGCAGGCCGCTCAACATCGCCAAGGATCTAAATTGGCGGATTTCATGAGAACCAAGCCCCCGACCTTCACCTATGCCACCGAACCCACAGATGCTGAGGATTGGTTGAGGACAGTTGTCCGCAAGCTGAACCTAATCTGATGTCCAGATGAAGACAGGGTGTTATTTGCGACCCAGTTGCTCGAAGGACCCGCCGAAGTGTGGTGGGAAAACTATCTTGCTACCCGCCCTGATGAGGTAGAAGATGAGGATGAGGAAGTAGCGGAGGCTGATAACAACGAAGAACCAGGCCAGGATGCTGCCAATATTGCGGAGGGAGGTGATGAGAATGCAATTGGAGAACAGCAAGAAGTACCAAACCTACAAGCTGCTACCCAAAATATACCTTGGGCTGAATTTGAAAGAGTGTTTCGGGAAAATCACATTCCCCAAGGAGTGCTCAGAATGAAGAGACAAGAGTTCCGCAATCTGCGGCAAGGAAACATGACGGTCAATGAGTACTTGACCAAGTTTAACCTGCTCGCTCGATATGCTCAGCATGACATTGCAGATGATGAAGAAAAGATCGACAAGTTTTTAGAAGGAATGGCTCCCACCTACCGTTCTAAGCTCATCCTTCTCGACCTCACAAATTTTCATCAACTGGTGAACAAAGCTCTCATTCTAGAGAAGGAGCTAAAAGGAGAAGAAGCTAGCCAGTATCGCCAAGATGGAGGCACGAGTTGCTTGAGGATCGATCGTCTGGACCCTACCGCCTCACCTATCGATCAAGGCCACCGCCACACAAGACCCAAGACTATCCAAAGACGCACCTACCAAGCTGGTGGTAGCCGACCCGCTCCTCCTCTGCAAGAAGGCCTACAACCCGGCCGGCTGGTGCCCATGACCGGGTGGATGCGAATGATAAAAAGCTGCTGGAGCTCGCTTCAAGTGCCATCGGTAGGGGCACTATGCCAATGAGTGCCCAACACGGAAGACTCGGTACCACGCTTTGATATCGCCCCATCCGTGGCGGCCCCGGTGGGCGTGGAAGAGGAATTGCCCCAGTCAAGCCTACCCCGCCAGCTTATGGAAGAGGACGCCTCAACCAACTCTCCGCCGAAAATGCGGAGGAGGCTCCTGGAGTACTTATGGGTACGTTCGGAATCCATCGCCACCCTGCTCAAGTACTTTTTGATTCCGGAGCATCTCATTCGTTTATATCTAAGAGTTTTGTGGATAAGCTTGAACTGCAAACTTTTCCTTTGGATAAACCCCTAATTATAAAGTCTCCTGGTGGCAATCTAGAAGCCAGCATGGCATGTAAGGGGATAGATATTTCTCAGGAGAGGATCAGCTTCCATTTCGACCTAATGGTCATTCCCAATATGGGAATAGATGTGATCATTAGTATGGACTAGCTGACCTTTTATAAGGGGGTGTTAGATTGTGAGAGGAGAGAAGTAAAACTGGTTAAGTCCCTAGGTTACGAAAAGGTTTGGAAAGTTGATGCCCCTTTCAGATGGGGAAGAGCCATCTGGTTCTTGAAGGAAGATAATCCTGTGAGGGTACCAGTGGTCAAGAAATATCTAGATGTGTTCCCAGAGGATCTGCCAGGGCTGCCACCGGACAGGGAAATGGAATTCACCATTGAGCTGGCACCAGGCACGGCACCGATCTACAAGACATACTTCAAGATGAATCCTGTAGAGCTGGCAGAACTTAAGAAGCAATTGGAAGAATTGATGCAAAAAGGATTGATTCGTCCCAGTTCGTCATCGTGGGGATCACCAGCCATGTTTGTAGATAAGAAGGATGGTAGTCGAAGGTTGGTAGTGGATTACCGAGCCCTCAATGCAGTTATTATCAAAAACAAGTATCCTTTGCCTCGAATTGATGACCTGTTTGACCAACTTCGTGGAGCCAAAAGGTTTTCCAAGATTGATCTTCGATCAGGATATCATCAAGTCAAGGTCAGAAAGGAAGATATACCCAAGACTGCCTTCACCACAAGATATGGGCTGTATGAATTCTTGGTTATGTCCTTTGGACTTACCAACGCCCCGGCCCATTTCATGAATATGATGAATATGATCCTAATAAAATACTTAAACCGGTTCGTCGTAGTATTTATCGACGACATCTTGGTATATTCCAAGGATGACGAGGAACATAAGAAGCATCTAAGATTGGTCCTCGACAAGCTCCGAGAACACCAGCTTTACGCCAAATTCAGCAAGTGCGAATTTTGGCTAGATGATATTAGCTTCCTCGGGCATATCATCTCTGCTGAGGGAATCAAGGTTGACCCCTCCAAGGTAGCGACAGTTATGGACTGGAATTCCCCTACCAACGTAAAGGAACTAAGAAGTTTCCTAGGGTTGGCAGGTACTACAGAAGGTTTATTGAAGGCTTCTCTAGAATTGCTAAACCCATGACCCAGCTATTAAAAAAGGAGCGGAAATTCGATTGGACAAAGGCTTGTGAGGACTGCTTTGAAGAGCTAAAAATCAAACTAACTACCGCTCCTGTATTGGTAACACCCAATACCGACAAAAGGTTTGAAGTCTATTGTGATGCCTCAAAGTAAGGATTGGGCTGTGTACTCATGCAAGAACGAAGGGTAGTCGCCTATGCCTCTCGGCAACTCAGAAGGCATGAGGAGAATTATCCGACTCATGATCTTGAGCTGGCCGCAGTTATTCATGCTCTAAAGATTTGGAGACATTATCTGATGGGTAAGCAGTGTGATGTCTATACCGACCACAAGAGCTTAAAATACATGTTTACCCAAGCCAATTTAAATATGCGTCAGAGAAGATGGCTGGAACTGATCAAGGACTACAACTTGAATGTCCTATATCACCCAGGCAAGGCCAATGTGGTGGCTGACGCCCTCAGCCGAAAGCCGCAGTGTAATTAAGTGACTCCTCAACAGACAGCTACCCCTATGGACATAACTTATGGTCCCGAAATTCCTGAACAAATCATAAAGGATATGGACGTACTAAACTTGAGTTTGGTAGAGGCCGGTTACTTAGCCGCCCTGGAGGTTCAACCGGATTTGTTCGACCAAATCAAGGAGCTACAAAAGACCCACTCTAGCGCCCAAAAATTAAGAAACCATATGAAAGGGAAGCATGGGTGCAAGGTTACGGAAGATGAACAGGGAATCCTACGGTTGGGACAAAGGATTTTTGTTCCCCATGATCAAAAGTTGAAGCATCACATCTTAAAGGAGTCCCATAAATCCCCTTTCTCCCTTCACCCTGGGTGCACCAAAATGTATCAGGACCTAAAAGCCCAATTTTGGTGGCCCCGATTAAAGCGAGATGTGGCCGAGTATGTGGCCAAATGCTATACCTGTCAATTGGTTAAAGCCGAGCATCAACGCCCAGCAGGACTACTGCAACCCCTGAAGATACCTGAGTGGAAATGGGAAGAAGTAACAATGGACTTCATCTTAGGGCTTCCTCGCACAAAGACTGGGTGTGACTCCATATGGGTCATAGTGGACAGGTTAATAAAGGTGGCCCACTTCATTCCGGTTAAGACAACTTACAAGGGAGATAAGCTAGCTGAACTCTATATAGCAAGGATAGTCACTCTCCATGGAGTCCCTAAAAGAATAATCTCGGATCGTGGATCCCAATTCACTTCCCAGTATTGGGAAAAGCTACACAGTGCCCTTGGGACCAGCCTGTCATTCAGTACAGCCTACCATCCTCAAACAGATGGACAGACTAAGCGAGTCAACCAAGTCCTGGAAGATATGCTGAGAACATGCATTTTGGAGTTCTCCACTGATTGGGAGAAATGGCTACCATATGCTGAATTCACCTACAACAACAGCTACCAAACCAGTTTACGGATGTCCCCCTTTGAGGCCTTGTATGGACGTCGCTGTAGGACACCCCTGTTTTGGTCCAAAGCTAGAGAGCGACAAGTGTTTGAAAAGGAGTCATTTCAAGAAGCCGAAAGGATGGTAAAAATCATTCGAGAACGATTGTTAGCTGCTCAATCCCGACAGAAAAGCTACGCGGACCATCGCCGCCGAGAACTCTCCTTCTCCATCGGGGATTCAGTATACCTTAAGGTGTCACCATCCAAGGGGATTCAAAGATTCCAACAAAAGGGAAAGTTAGCCCCCCGATATATCGGACCTTACCAAATCGTTGCCAAGCAAGGTCAGGTGGCCTACGAGTTGGAATTGCCTGCCGAGCTTGGAGACGTGCACAAGGTGTTCCATGTTTCGCAACTTAAGAAATGTCTGAGGGTACCTGAAGAAGAACACCTCTCCCAACCACCAGCACCACTAAACAAAAACCTCACCTATCGAGCTCATCCAGTTCAAATCGTCGACTTCTCCGATAAGCAACTAAGAGGCAAGACCGTTAAGATATGTAAAGTCCAATGGGATGATGAGGCAGGAAGACAGTTCTCTTGGGAGCCCGAAGACAAGCTTCGAAAGGAGTACCCTTACCTAATTAAGACTTGAGCTACCAATCTCGAGGGCGAGATTTATTTTTAGGGGGGAGGATTTGTAACAGCCCAAAGCTAGCCTACTTCTTGAAAAGTAATTTTTGTAAGGATATGTATGATGATATGACATTGTACCTTAAGATAAGTCTGGTGAAAACGCAGAATTTCCTAAACTTTTGCATTGAACCTAGGACAAGACCCTTCGTCTAAGATAGGACTGTAATTATGTAGACCAAGGACCTAATCAAGAAGGTAAGAAAGCCTAGATAGTTAGGATTGTATAAAAATACTTGATCAAATTTGTAATTTCTATGTTTACAATATACCAAACCAAACCATCCCCGAACCAATTCTCGCATTTGCTCGTAAACTGCTATCTTTTCAACATACTGGTATGCGTACGATAATACTTAGTTATTTGTATATATAAACATGTATGTAAGTATATAGGTGTATACTTACACTTGCAACTATACATAGGTGTATATATATTTCTGCAGTGGGAAAAGTCCCCAAAACTCATCAAAAATTCCATTAAGTGTCTAGAATCCATTTTGAGCCAAGCCGGCCTAGCTGACCTAGCCAGACCCAAGCCCCAGCCCTTTTTCCTTCTGGGTCGAGCCGGCTGAGCCTTCCTCGGCTCGCTCCTCTCGGCTCACCCGTCGGCTCGCCCTCTCCCTGGCGCGTCTCTCTCGCTCGTCTCTCTGCTCCCGCTCTCTCTCACGCGTGCGCTCCCGAGGCACGCCGAGACTGCCTCGGCCAACCGTGTGGCCGGCCCGTCAGGGTCTTCCTTGTGCCGGCACGCCACCGCCCGTTTCGCCCAACCCGCGGCCTCCTTGCCCTGACAGAATCCCGTGGCTGACGATCGCCGGATCTTGGACATCGGTGGCCAGCGTCACGCTCTGCGCATTGCCTCCCCGTCGTGTCCACCGGCCCGTACCGCCAATGGGCGCCTCTGCTATCCGTCATGTCGCCGCGCGCCCTGCCCCCGTTATCATGACACTGCGCCCCCGCGCCACTGGCACCGCCGTCTGGTCGGCCCACACGCATCGACGCACGCCATCGCCGCGCAGCGCCTCTGGTCTGGAGAAACCATGGGCGGAGCCCCGCAAGTCATCCTCGGGCCGTTTTCAGCTATAAATTCCCCGGCCCGAGCTCCATTTCCCTTTTCTCCTCACCCGCGCGACCACCGCCAAGCTCCAATGCCCAAAATTCCCCAAAACCAGTGCAATCCGTGTCCCGATCTTTGAGCCATAGCTTCCCCGTCGCCGAAGCTCCACCGTCCTCGTGGCAATCGACCCGGCACCCATCGGAGTTCGCCGCCGGCGTGATTCTCTTGCCGCCAGCCAAGATTTCCCCATTTCTTTCCCTTTTCGATTCCTCGAGCTCAGGTAAGTTTCTTTCTGATTCCTTGCTATCCGAGCTTCGCCGAAGCACCACTAACCGCCCCTTGCCTCCGGTCTCGTCAGATTTTCACCGGAGTTCGCCCGCGCCGAGTGCCCTGTTTCGGTCATCCTCGACCCGCTCGTGGACACCTTTCACTGGAGCTTCTCGACGCTCGTTGTCACTGTGGTGAGCCTCCTCGTCACTCCTTGAGGCTCATGCGCGCTTTAATTGTCCTTGCTCCGATGTAACCATAGGCTAGACTTCGCCGAGCCGTGGCATTGCCGCCGCTCGTCGCTCATACGCCCGGTCGTCTCGGCCTCGGCGTGAGCACCTCGAGCTTCTTGGCGCTAGCTCGTTGAACCTTAGGACTCGTAGCTTCGCCCGTGGTCGCCGGCGCGTTGATGGCTCCGTGAGCCTTGGCGACGCGCCGCTACTGAAGGAAGAAATGTAAGGATCCTAGGATTGGCGCTGAGATTCGTGCGGGCATCGCCGTGTGGGATCACTGACATGTGGGACCTGACCCCACATGTCGGGTCCCCGGACCGCGCCTTCACGCCAGCGTCTGCGTCTCCGCATAAGCGGCCGCCGTGTCGCACGCCGATGTGTACAGCCGACCATTGGTTAATGGGCGGCCCGATCTTTGTGCTCGCGGGTTTTCCTGCGATTTAACGTTCAAAACAAATAGGAAATTATTAGGGGATGATTTATATACCTAGAACTTGACCAAAAATCCTAGGGAAATTATGGTAAATATTTGATTACTTAGTTGATTTATTAAAAATATAACAGAAGGAAATTGTATCATATAATTTTGCCCCTGATTAATACTTAATCCTATTCTAGGATTTTCCTTTAGGGAAATAAACCCGAAAAATGGATAGTGGTTAAATAAAAAAGGAATTGACCTTAGAAAAATCGAGAATATATCGAGTTACCATTTATAATGAGAACACATATTGTAAAATTTTATTTGGACAATTAATTCCTTTTGCCTCTAGATAAATAATATTTCATCCCATATCAATATTTAAAAAGGGATTTCAAATAATAAAATTGTCTCATAAGCTCTTAAATTCATGAGAATATTCGGGAAGACCTAAAGGTAATTTAGGAATTAAAACAAATTATTAAAAGATTTTAGAACTATCTATTAAACTCTAAGCAATAGTTCAGCCCTATTTACCATTCTCCTATATACTAATACATAATAATACTTGATTTATTGCATCTATTAAATGATTGTAATTAAATTCTCAAATTTCCTACAGGAATATTATTGAACCCTAGTGCCTTGTTAAAACTTTGAGATCTTAATTGAACTCCATAGAATTTACTTAGCTAATTTTACTAAGAATAAACCCGAATACTTAGTTACCCTACGTATATAAATAATCATGTGTTTTAACCAACACCACACCAAACACTGTAGGTAATCTTCCGGGAGTTGATGAAGGAAATTCTTCAAACAAAATTATTTTTGCTAAAATATCTTTATGTGCTTAAACTATGGGTAAATTATTTAGGGTAGCCTTACGCATTATTGCATGTCATTCTCATTTCGCCACGCCTTGTTATTTTTCTGAAAAATACTAAACAAAAGAAGGATCATGGAACTTTCTCGATATCTTGGATAAAGTTTTACACCAGTCGCCGATCGTTAGACTTAGCAAGAGCATTTCGTGCATCATACTTTTATCTCATTATGGTGTTTTATTTATGGTCTTTCGAACTCGTTTCGTTAATAGACGCCGAGGAGCCCGTGGGAGAAGATCAGCAAGAAGACCACCACTACGTCCCAGACCAAGGCGAGTTAACATTCACCCTCTAAGGGTTTGCTTTTACTAGGAAAAATCCCTAGTGCGAGTTAATACCTACCCTTAATAATGTTGTTTTTACTAGGGAGAGGATGCGCTTTCCCTAGTGCGAGTTAACATCTTAAACCATAAAAGTGTTTGCTTTTATTAGGGGAAGTCAGCTTTCCCTAGTGCGAGTTAACACTCTAATGGGTCATATTGATTCCCAGTTTATTAAAATATTTTATTTACCATATTAAATTGCATGCTTTTTAAGTAAATAATACCTGCTTGCTTAATCATGATTTATCATGCCTTATTATCATTTGTTATTGTTCTACCTTGATGATATTGCCTTGATAATATTTATCTGTCCTTTGACTTTATGAATGATTGTCTTGAAAATCACCCTTGATAGCCAGCTAGGTAAAATAAAACAATTTTAGACTCTTAAGTCTTTGTTAAAATTTTCTTAGACATTGCTCAGGTCCAATTAATAATTTTTAGGCTTAAATTGGCCTCGGAACGGTGAACCGACATTCACCGGACATGATTATATAATGAACCTGGAACTGGAAATTGGGCATGGCATGCCAGTGTGTGTGTTGTGGTTGTGGTTAAGGTGGAAGTAGCATGACTCTTGGTGTGATGTGAAGAGGGCTATCGTTCCGAGAGCAGTCTTGAGAGGGCTTGCAACAACTGCGTAAGCGCCAATCAGCGCCACGGGGTGGTTCCGCCACATCGTGTGCAGGGCACACGGAGAACGATAGCGAAGAAGGAAGTGAATGTGAATGTGTGTGGGTGGCCGGATCCGATGTGACTCGTAGAGTGGGCCGGACGGGTGTGCGATGAGGCACACACGGGAAGTCGTGACCAAGTGCTGCGGGATTTGGTTCCTATCACCACAGCGTGGCCATCGCGCGGTTGTGCAAGTATTGAGGATTCGAGGATAGTGCGACTGCGGGCGTACCTGTCTCTTTGCCATGCTTGAGGTGAAAGACGATATCATGTCGTCATCGTGGGATGATCTAGGTCTTACGTGACGAGGGCCGTGACTCTAGTGCGGGCGTGGCAACCCGGCTAGGGAAGAAGCAGGTGCTTATTGGCGTAAGATCCTAGCAGGTGCGCCACACGGAATGTGATGGCGGGTGTGTGTAGTAGATCTAATGACTGGTGTGGGTTGTGGATTGTGGAATGTGAAATGTGAATCAAATTAATGAAAATAATGATTAGCAGAACTTTGGGTTAAAAATGCTAAGTCATAGGCTTTGATTTAGAAAACTTGCTTTCTGCAAACAAATAAACCCCAACCTTTCCTTTGGAACCCCTACCACTAAAATTGCATCAGGTTGTGATAACAACAGGGGTCCCGATCTTTCGATGAGAGGGATAACTATCGATTGGTGGAGGAATCGACGTTGACGACCCGACTACAACCGTCCAGGACGTTGCGCCTTATCGGCCGATACACCAACTCAGAGGGTTATTGATCTCGCGGGGCGCGATCAACGACCACGAGGTCTTTGTTCTGCAAGCAATCGAAGAACGAGCAAGAACAAGATAAGCAATCTGAAATTGCAAATATGAATTAGGCACAAACAGTAGGTGGGGTTCGAAGGCGAAGTATCTGGTGATCCTAACCGACGCAGCGATAACAAGAAAAGTAGCAAAGGCTAAACTTTAATCTAACAAAACCGAGTCTAAGCGATGACGGCTACTGAATTTATAAGAGGAGATGGCTAGGAGGGATGTGCTGGACGTCCTAGGGTTTTCCTAGGGCGTCCACCACGTGGGCTTGGGCCCGATGTGCTTACAAGGCCCAGTTTGGCCCAACTGGATGATGCAGCACTTTGTTTTAATGATTCCCAATGCTCCAGGAGGAATTTCGGAATGAGACAAGATCCATTGGAAAGCTTATCTCCTAAGCTTTCCGTGAAGTGGTAGAACGTCAACGGACTTCGTATGTGGCCTGGGCGCCCGTTTGAAGTTGTCTTTTGCTGACGGCCGAACTGGACTCGTGGCCAAATTGGGCTTTCTCTTGGGCCAGCCTTGGAGCGACGTGACTTGTATGACCTGAGGAATGGACGAGGTGGAGATCGCCTTTCTTGAATCGCCGTCAAGCATGGGAGGCGGCCAAGGTGGTGGCCGAACTGATGAAGGTGATAGCGCCATGTCCAAAAGGCGAGGAGAACAAGCTGTGTGATCGACTGGCCAAGGTGGAGGTCGATGAAGTAACATTGATGGAGCCACCATATTAGGCGTGAGCGAAGTAGAAGATGCCGTGAACTGTCGCAAACTTGTCGTAGATGTAGTGAAAGATCCGACATAGCCGAAGTAATTGCAGCAACACTTGGTAATGACCATATGTATGTGGTGTTGGTTCTATCTATGATGAGCATGGTCTCATCATCCTCCCTTTCTTGAAGTGGAGTCGTCCTCGACTCTATCATATTGTCCTGTAAAATGTTAGTAGCGACAGGAAACAAAGCAACATGCATATCTTTTGCGATCAAATCAGTGGCTTGAGAATCACAATTACCCAAGCACTCCCTTTCTTGAAAACTATCATATAGATTATAAAGACAATTAGGGGTACTTGATATGATATTGAAATTATCTAATTGATCACATTGTTGCATAGAAAATAGAGGTTTCAAATCTAAACAAATGTAAACTCTATGCACTTTATACTCTCCTTTATCATTGTGTTTGCCAACAACATGAAAAATATTTCGCGATAACCATGGCAAATCAGAATGTACAAAAATCCTCTCCTTTAAACTATTTAGATCACATAGAACATCAAATTCAATGTAACCTAAAATATTTAAAGATGATATCAATTTAGGCTCATCTTCCTCACTAGCAATGTGAATAACATGTTTATGCTTAGCATAATTGTTTTGTTCTAAAATAAAAGATTTATGTTCATTCACTAGTTGTGGCATGGATATATGTGAAGCATTATCACACAACTCTTCTTTATCACAAGAGACAACAAGTAAATCATCTTGTAACAAAGGAATATCAGCTGGTGGTTCCACTAAAGGTTGCTCTATGACAGTATGAGTAGTGGACAATTTCAGCATATCAAAATCATTCTCACCTTGTGTAAGCACAACACCTTTTATACTACCTTCAAAGTCCTCATCAGTGGTTGTAGGTGCAACTTCAATTTCCAACTCTTCACATGCGTATGGAGCAACAATGAACTCTTCTTTCTCTATGCTTTCTTCTCCACCTTTTTCTCGATGGTGCTCACTTTTACGCAAAATGTTAGCTACAAAAGAATGTGCAACAATAAGCGCCTCAAATGAAGCTAATGATTCTTTGAAGATTCAGCAAGTATATTTTCAGCTCTACAAGCACATTTAATCAAGTCGAAAGAGAACTAAATGTTTTATCAACAAGAACATCCTGAATTTCATGATTAAGTCACGTATGAATCTAAACTCGGTAGCTTCTTCACATTCTTGTAAACCACAGCATAATAAACAATTTTGCAATTCATGATAGTATTCTCTAACAGTTTTAAAACCTTGTTTTAAGCGTTGAAGTTTAGTAAGCAAATATTCAGCATCATATTCAGGAACATAATCATCTCTCATAAGTTTTTTCATGGCACTCCAAGTTTTAGGTTCTTTATCATGTCTAGATATATGCTTCCACCAATATATCGCATCGATGTTAACACTTTAAGCTGCAGCACTAATCTTTTGTTTTTCAGATAAATCATACTTTGCAAATTCTTTGTCTACCGCTATTTCCCAATTAATATATGTATTAGGATCAAACTTTCCAGCAAATGGAGGCAATTCAGACTTGATTTTACCTTTTTCATCATCAGTTGATGAAGCCGTGGTGATGTTGATGTCACGATTCCTTGTGTATTGTCGTAAGTGTTTAAGGAACACGTGATCCAAAGATTGTATTCGGCGCTTGCTTTGCAGCGGGATTGTAGCACGTCATTGTCTTCATATCTGACATGGTTATGTGAAAAACAAGAGAACAAGCACAATAATATGATCACAAATAGTATGTCCCTAATAGCTAATAGGATGTGGTTAAACAAGTCGCTCACTCTCAACCCGTTCTTTCAAGTTTTTACCAATTCTTACCAAGCTTAGCGAGAAGGTGTCGACAGCAAGCGAGACAACACTCTGGAGATATGGTGTATCGATGCCGTCACAAGTGCCTCGTTGGTAGTAGTATATGTGGAGCTGTAGGAGGTGAGCACAATCCAATGGAAAAGCTTAAACCACGTTAGTCCAAAATAAGTTGAATAAGCGTTCAAGCGGTACTATCTTGGTCCTAGGACAAACCGTACTAGAGGCAGCGAGCCGAGACACAAGCGATGTCACAAACTCAACAAAACACAGCACCTAGCTAGGGAGCTCCTTCTCTTTTTTTTTCTCTTTTTTTTTTTCCTCTTTTTTTTTGTGCGGCTTTTTTTTTTTATTGCACTTGCCTTTTTTTCTCAAACTTTCAAAACAGGACAGCCGGGGCAGTTATATTGTTCGGAAAATTCACTCAAGAAAAGCTCCGAATTTGAGGAAGGTCTCCATGTCAAAGTTGTAGATCTTTTCGTTCTCATCAATTTTCATATATGGAACAACCAATTTGGAGTTTGGAAATAGGAGATATGGGCCCCTAAATACAAGCTGTACAGAAAAAACTGAGATGAGACAGATCCAGATCCAACGCAATTTTTGGGTGCGAAGATTGCTTTTCCTGGAATTGGTACAATGGACAAAGTTGTAGAGGACCTTCTTAGCTTTCCATCAAGTACAAGAACACCCAAGATGGATAAGGGAATCAAGAGATATGGCTGTTTTACCGAACTGGGATCAGATTGATCCAATTCGAATCCGACTAGAACTCGACAATTCCCAAATTTTAGCAAATTGAAGATGGCCAAATTCAGAGATCACTCCAACTAACTTTTCCTTGGATATTTCGTGCTGATTCCAGAAAGTCCAAAAACGTCAAAATCCGAGTTCAGATGGAAGACTTATGATTGGAAAACCGAATTCGTAACAGATTGGATCTCTAGACAGCCCGAAATATATTGCAAGATATCTCTATGTTGGAGGCCGAATCAGATCTCAGCTTGAAAACAAAAGTTGGAGGAGACATTCTAAGCTTTCTAAAAAGTCCAAGAAGTCCAAAATCCGACTTCGTATGAAGGAGAAACGGCCAAAACACTGAACTGGACAGCAGCGGTGGTGACGAAAAACGTGACACGAACTCGAAACTCTAGGGTAAAGACTCTAAGACCAGCAACCGACTCGACGATGCAACCGTAAACTCAACAAGTGTGGACTCTGAAGCAAAAGCAAGGCCAAACTGTCTTGGGCGAGGATTTTTTTTTTTTGGGCAATTTTCTGGACTCTAGGTAAAACAAGATAAAAAGGTAGAAATCTCTCACCGATCAACCTAGTGCTCTGGTACCACTTGATAACAACAGGGGTCCCGATCTTTCGATGAGAGGATAACTATCGATTGGTGGAGGAATCGGCGTTGACGACCCGACTACAACCGTCCGGGGCGTTAGCCTTAGCGGCCGATACACCAACTCGAGAGGGTTATTGATCTCGTGGCGAGGCGATCAACGACCACGAAGGTCTTTGTTCTGCAAGCAATCGAAGAACGAGCAAGAACAAGATAAGCATAATCTGAAATTGCAAATATGAATTAGGCACAAGCAGTAGGTGGGGTTCGAAGGCGAGTAATCTGAGCGGTCTAACCGACCGCAGCGATTACAAGAAAAGTAGCAAAGGCTAAACTTTAATCTAACAAAACCGAGTCTAGCGATGGCGGCTACTGAATTTATAAGAGGAGATGGCTAGGAGGGATGTGCTGGACGTCCTAGGGTTTTCCTAGGCGTCTACCACGTGGGCTTGGGCCGATGTGCTTACAAGGCCGGTTTGGCCCAACTGGATGACGCAGCACCTTGTTTTGATGATTCCCAACGCTCCAGGAGGAATTTTGCAATGAGACAAGATCCATTGGAAAGCTTATCTCCTAAGCTTTCCGTGAAGTGGTAGAACGTCAGCGGACTTCGTATGTGGCATGGGCGCCGTTTGAAGTTGTCTTTGCTTGACGGCCGAAGCTGGACTCGTGGCCAAATTAGGCTTTCTCTTGGGCCAGCCTTGGAGCGACGTGACTTGTATGACCTGAGGAATGGACGAGGTGGAGATCGCCTTTCTTGAATCGCCGTCAAGCATGGGAGGCGGCCAAGGTGGTGGCCGGCCGATGAAGGTGATAGCGCCATGTCCAAAAGCCGAGGAGAACAAGCTGTGTGATCGACTGGCCAAGGTGGAGGTCGATGAAGTAACATTGATGGAGCCACCATATTAGGCGTGAGCGAAGTAGAAGATGCGAGTGAACTATCGCAAACTTGTCATAGATGTAGTGAAAGATGCCGACATAGCGAAGTAATTGCAGCAACACTTGGTAATGACCATTTGTATGTGGTGTTGGTTCTATCTATGATGAGCATGGTCTCATCAGGTTGGGTGTTAGCTCGCCAGTGTTTGGATGACACTGACCTCCCATTCATATTCTCTTTCAGATGGAGAATATGAGCAGGATCAGTACGCCTGCTATGAAGATGAAGGACAGGATTCGGTTTGACGACGAGGCGAGGCTTAGGCGTCACTCGATCAGTGCTTAGACATAGCCAACACGAGACTCTTTGCATCTTTTGGGTCTCGCACTCGATCTTTTGGACTTTTCGACTATTTGGGCCAATGTGCCATTTGTAATATAATAGCCCCTAGGGCTTATCTGATACTTGTGTAATATATAAGACTTCGCTTGTGTGAAATGATTAGGCTATGTGAAAGGTGTGCACTAGTGTCTTGATCGAGGACTAGTGCAGATCGTGTGGTGAGCAAAGGACAGGCCCACACACTGCTTGAGAACATCTTGTAGGCGCGATCACCGAAGTGATCTAGACCGACACGGCATAGACCGACAACTGGCGGTGAAAGGTCATAGCGGAACCGTCAATTCCTCGACAAGATGGCGGTGTGGTTGGTGGGTTTGGTTGGGGGAGAGTTGAGCGGGGTGAATCGTGTTGTGTGACAGTGAGTCCAGCAACTGAGAAACCCCAAATCATCACCATGCTATGCTGCATCCTTTTGGGGATGCAGTTTTCAAAATTGGCTAGGTATAGGTTTTTTCTATACTTCCCTATTTCAAAACTGGCCTTGAGCAAATAAAAGAACCCTAGCCTCCACCATAAAGCCCGTATCACTACATTGCATCTAAGGTCCAGGAGATAACTCGCCAGTGTTCGGATGACACTCACCTCGCACACACTCACTCTTTTAGGTGTTGAAGTATGAGCAAGACCGCTACACCTACTGACAAGACGGTGCTCAGGAGTTCGCTGAAGGTCAAGAAGAGGCTTGGGGCGTCTCTCCAGTCGATTGCTTAGGCATAGCCGGCAAGAGACTCTTTTGGATTTTGTATCGCACTCTGATCTTTTGTTGATCTCGGACTAATTTGGGCCAATGCACCATTGTAATATTTAATAGCCCTCGGGTTTAAATCAGGTACTAAATATAATATAAGTCTTCCGCTTGTATGAAATAATCCAGCTATGTAATGTGATGCACTAGCGTCTTGGTCGAGGACTAGTGATGTGTTCACAAGTGGGCTTCCTAGGTAGCGAAAGTTGAGGCCCCACAGAGCTGGTATCAGACATCTGTTGTAGGACCCCTAGACCTTGGCCGTTAGCTCACCGTAATTTAAAACTAAGAAAATGTATTTTCCTAAATACCTTGCCTTGTAAAAATCTGATGTATTCTTTCCTCTGAATTGCATTCCAATTCCCTACCGTTTGAAGTTTTGGAAAACTCTTCTCTCCTATCTACTCTTACCTAACATTATCAGTATCTAACTTGCTCATATTCTGCGCACATAACTTCGTATGTCTTGTTTAACTCAAATAAAAGTCACTTGTAAATTCTCTCCTGATCCAAAGGTCTAGTCAACCCTTTTTCTCATCCTAGCAGACCCAAAGATAAAGGGCCAAGAGACCCCTCAGTCAGCCCCTGCCCTTTTAACCGACTGCAATGGATCTAAGAAGACGTCAGCACCTGCGACCAACACATCATTTTGTCAACTATAGGCAAATCTATCCCAGCCTAGAACCGTAAATTATTGGTTGTAAATCGTAGGACGCCTTAACTAGAAAAATGGTGTCCCGCCCTTTTACAAGTTTAAATTTGACCCCTATGGATGCCATTGAATCTTGTTTACTTTTGCTAACTTGATTCTTCTGCATGTGCATAGCCATAGGACTAAAACAGTTTTAAGATATACCTAATGCTAGAGAGGTCTTTCAAAGGATCAGTGCCGACAATGGTCGCCATAAAAATAATAGCTTACGGCCGTCGAAGTCGTGCCTGCAGGCTAACACCTCCTCTCGTGCTATATATCACTAGCTAGACTACAGTTGGGACAAAATAGACCCAGTTGCTCTAAGCCCTCGTAGTTATCCATCTAGACCCTCCTGAACAATATTTTGTTTAATACCAAACCGGCACCAAGATTAACCAGTACCGCATGAAAAGGAGACCCTTCCCAAGCACCGGCTGTCCAAGAACTGGATGTGTTCCCTGACAAACTCCTCGGAGTTCCTCGAGACCAAGAACTGGAATTTACCATAAAGCTGGTCTCAGGAACCACGCCCATTTATAAATCCTACTACCGTATGAACCCCTTGGAATTGGTTGAACTCAAAAAGCAACTGGACGATGTGCTCGAGAAGAAGCTAATCCGCCCTAGTTTCTTCCCATGGGATTCCCCCGCAATGTTTGTGGACAAAAGAGACAGGACCCGAAGGCTGGTGGTAGATTATCGAGCTCTAAATTCTGTCACCATAAAGAACAAATACCCTTTATCCAGAATAGATGACCTCTTCGACCAATTGCATGGGGCCAAAAGGTTTTCCAAAATAGATCTTCACTCTGGGTATCATCAGGTAAAGATTAGAAAGGAGGGCATCCCCAAGAAAGCCTTTATCACCCGATATGGGCTCTTCGAGTTCTTGGTTATGTCATTTGGATTAACTAACGCCTCGGTTCACTTTATGAACATAATGAACATGATACTCATGGAATATCTAGACCATTTTGTCATCGGTTTCATCGATAATATCCTGGCGAACTCAAGAGATGAGGAGGGACATGAACACCACCTTCGGTTGGTCTTGGATCGGTTAAGAGGACGCCAACTATTTGCCAAATTCAGTAAATGCGCTTTCTGGTTTTTCTGGTTAAGCAGCATTAGTTTCCTCAGGCATATAATATCAACCGAAGGGATCAAAGTAGACACCTCCAAAATAGACACAGTTACCAAATGGGAGTCCCCCACCAACGTAACGGAGATTAGAAGCTTTTTGGAGTAGCTGGATACTACCGGCGATTCATTGAAGGCTTCTCCAAAATCGCTAAACCTATGACTCTGCTCTTCAAAAAGGGAACGAAGTTTGAATGGACCGCACCCTGTGAGCAAAAGCATTCCAAAGAACAAGCTAACGACCACCCCGGTACTGGTCACCCCGGATATTCATCAACCATTTTCAGGTGTACTATGACGCCTCCAAGCAAGGCTTGGGATGTGTTCTTATGCAACATGGAAAGGTAGTAGCCTATGCTTCTCGTCAGTTAAGGAAGCATGAAGAAAACTACCCCGCCCATGACCTAGAGTTTGTAGCAGTAGTCCATGCCCTTAAGATCTGGTGACACTACATGGTAGGACATCGGTGCGATATTTTCACCGACCACGAGAGCCTTAAATATGTATTTACCCAGTCCAACCTGAACATGTGGCAGCGAAGATGGCTCGAATTAATCAAGGACTATGACCTAAACGTCCAATACCATCCTAGGAAAGCCAATGTGGTAGCTAACGCACTCAACAAGAAGGCTCAATGTAACTATTTGAAGCCCGCAGAACTACCCGACCCCCTCCAGAAGGATATCACCAAACTTGGCCTCACCATAGTAACCGCTTGACTCTTAGCCAACCTAGAAGCACAACTGTGAGACCATGTGGAACTGCCTCCCATGTTTGGTGATGAGTATATGTGCTAGTTGGTCAAAGTTTAGAGACATGATTGGTAACTCATTTTAAAATTCAACATGGCTTTGCTTGTGTCCCTTGGTGTGTTGGGACTTGTGGTGATATGATTAGAATGTTGGACTTACCCCAGGTCGAGGTAGTGACCGTCGACTTGGTTCTCTTGTTGTTCCCTTTGATCTCTGTTACTGCAGGTGTGCGGTGGCGGCCGGATGCCTTTAGGGCCATGCGCTAAGGCCATGCACTGAGGCCATGCGTTGAGGCCATGTGCTGAGGTGGCCCGGTGGGACCCGTGGTGCACTAGGCGAGGCTAGGTGAGGCTAGGTGAGGCAAGAAGGACTGGAGTCACTGACAGCTATGGATCTTTCGAGGGATCCGAGGCGGGTTCTGGGTTAGCCGTATCAAAACCCGGTCGGGTTACAGGTTGGCAGAAAACCCGGTTAAGGTTGTGGCGTTAGCCTATGTGTGAAAAACCCCAGGTTGGGTTAAGGGTGAACCCATGTGAAGAAAACCCTGGTTAAATGGATGGTTGAGTGGGTTAATCTTAGCCTTCCATGTGTGGATGAGTGGTTGAGGCAATATATCGTGATATGGGTCAATATGTCGCGATATATCCTCACCGGTTTGCCTATATAAAGAGAGGTGGAGGGAATGTCTCCACCAACCTAGATAGGCTGTGTAAACACTTCAAAAATCTGAATACAAATCCTATTCCTCAATCCCTCATGTCTCTCTAGTATTCTTCACTTGTTCATGATGAGTTTTGGTTTTGGTTTTTGATCTTTTATTTAGTTTCTTGATGTGTTCTTGGTTTACTTGATCTCTTCCTGGTTTGGAACCACACTTGTGATGTCTTGAGGATGTATAGATGGTTCTTAAACTAGTTCATGCATTCTAGGAAAGATTTGAAGTGGTTTTGGCTTTTAGTTGTTGCTGTCTAGAAACTTTCAGCCTGACCTATGTGAAGTGTTTTATTTTTCTAGAAATTTACGAAAATCCTTTTTGAGTGCTTTGTGTTGGAACTGTTTCCTGACTCCATTGCCTATCCACCATAAAAATATCAAGGCTAGGAGATCTCTAGTTTGGGCGCGGTGATCTGTTCGTTGAGCCCCAAACTTTCTGGACGTGGCTGCAGACAGACTGTGATTGTTTGATTTTTCCTGATTTTTCCACAAGGATTTTGAAGCTAAGATTTGGCATGGATGAACTAGGTTCACGGACCAGCCATGAGAAAATTCCTCATGAAGTTTGGAGCCAGAAATATTGGCTTCTTGGTTCATTGAACTTGATCTATTGCTGATGGAAATTTCTGGATTACTTTAGCTAAAGTAACTTTTTGACCTTTGTCTTGTTTCTCCATGGCTTAAGTGGGATTTTGTGTGGATTAGTTTCAGAGCACCTTGCACCATCTGAGTGATAGGAAACTCCCCATATTTTGGCCATGGTTCATCCATGAATACCCGGGGTACACTTGGTGCAAGAGAGTTCTAATTGCTGCTGTCGATTTGAAGCTATTGCGGTGCTCGTGTAGTCACTCGTGTGTAGTTTTTAAGCTGCTGCACCTAAGTTCATCCTTGCCTTGTGGCTTGTGGTGAGTTAGGTGTGTTGTGTTGTGAAGAGAGGAGCGTTGGGTGCAAAGCAATAGGGCTGAAATCAATTTAGCGCCTATTCACCCCCCCTCTAGTCGCCGAGACCGATTCTTCAACAACCGACCCTAATAGATCAGGTTAAGGAAAAACAAAAGGGTCACCTTAGGAAAACTCTTGGATCGATGGAGCATCATAAGGGGGGTAGGCTACGAAAGGATGAAACAGGAAATATCTGGTTGGAAAAGCATTTCTTTGTGCCATAAGATGATCAGGTTGGAAAAGCGTTTCTTTGTGCCATAAGATGATCAGCTGATAAAGGCAATCCTGACAGAAGCTCATGAATCTCCTTACACCATCCACCCGGTAGTACAAAGATGTACCAAGACTTAAAAGGCCAGCCCTGGTGGCCCAGAATGAGAAGAGATGTTGCAGAGTTTATCGCCAGGTGCCACACCTATTAACAAGTCAAGGCCGAGCACCAACGACCAGCTAGGCTTCTACAACCTATAAAGGTCCCCGAATGGAAGTGGGATGAAATAACTATGGATTTTATAGTGGGGCTACCGTGCACCAAGACTGGATTTGACTCTATTTGGGTAGTAGTCGATCGACTCACCAAGGTAGCACACTTCCTACCAATCAAAACCAACTATACCAGCCACAAGTTAGCTGACCTATACATGGCAAGGATCATGTCCCTACAAGGCATACCCAAGCTGATCATCTCTGATCGGGGTACCCAATTACCTCACGATCTTGGAAAAAGATGCACCAAGCTTTAGGGACCACTCTAAGGTTCAGCCTGACCTTTCACCCTCGAGACAGTTGCGAGAAAAGAGTGATACAAGTCTGGAGGACATCTTTGAGGTCATGATGAGACCATGCTCATCATAGATAGAACCAACACCACATACATATGGTCATTACCAAGTGTTCTGCAATTACTTGGCTATGTCGGCATCTTTCACTACATCTCGACAAGTTTGCGACAGTTCACGGCATCTTCTACTTCGTCTCGTCTAATATGGTGGCTCCATCAATGTTACTTCATCGACCTCCACCTTGGCGGTCGATCACCAGTGCCCTCCTCGGCTTTTGGACATGGCGCTATCACCTTCATCGGTTCGGCCACCACCTTGGCGCCTCCCATCTTTGGCGTATTCAAGAAAGGCGTATCTCCACCTCGTCCATTCCCTCAGGTCATACAAGTCACGTCGCTCCAAGGCTGGCCCAGAAAGCCTAATTTGGCCACGAGTCGAGTTCGGCCGTCTGCTGCAACCACAACTTCAAGCAGGCGCCCATGCCACATCTGAAGTCCGTTTTCGACGTTCTACCACTTCACGGAAAGCTTAGGAGATAAGCTTTCCAATGGATCTTGTCTCATTGCAAAATTCCTCCTGGAGCGTTGGGAATCATCAAAACAAGGTGCTGCGTCATCGGTTGGGCCAAAGCTGGGCCTTGTAAGCTTTATCGGGCCCAAGCCCCGTGGTGGACGCCCTAGGAAAACCCTAGGACGTCCAGCACATCCTCTAACCATCTCCCTCTTATAAATTCAGTAGCCGTCATCGTTTAGACTCGGGTTTTGTTTGATTAAGTTAGCCTTTGCTACTTTTCTTATGTCAGCGTGTCGGTTAGGCCGCTGTATTACTAGTCTTGAACCCCACCTACTCGTTTGTGCCTAATTCATATTTGCAATTTCAGATTGCGTTTATCTTGTTCTTGCTCGTTCTTCGATTGCTTGCGAGGAACAAAGACCAGCCGTGGTCGAGGTTGATCGCGCGCATGAGATTAATAACCCTCTGAGTTGGTGTATCGATTAAGCTAAAGGCATAGCGTCTGGGCGGTTGTAGTCGGACGTCGCGTCGATTCCTCCACCAATCGATAGTTATCCCTCTCATCGAAAGATCGGGACCCCTGTTGTTATCAGGTCATGTGCCTTAAACTCGTCCATAGACTAGGAAAAATGGTTACCTTATGCCGAGTTTGCGTACAACAACAGTTATCCTGCCAGTCTGCAAATGGCACCCTTTGAAGCTCTTTACGGACGTAAGTGTAGGATGCCCCTAAACTGGTCCCAGACCGGAGAGAGTCAGGTATTTGGGGTAAGGTCATTACAACCTGCAGAAGATAAAGTCAAGTACATCGAGAACGGCTATTAGCTGCCCAATTGCGACAAAGAGTTATCTGAGATAACGCGAGGAGGACTGTCATTCCAAGTAGGAGACTTCGTGTATCTGAAGGTATCACCTCTTCGAGGAACCCAGAGATTCCACCAGAAGGGCAAGTTGGCACCCCGCTACATAGGTCCATATCAGATAACCGCCCAAAGGGGGCAAGTCGCATATCAACTGCACCTACCCGCAGAGCTGGGAGACATCCATAATGTCTTCCACGTTTCCCAACTAAGGAAATGCCTACGGAAACCTAATGAACAGGTTTCCCTACCTAAGAAAGCTATATCAAAGGATCTTACCTATTCAGTACACCCAGTAAAAATCATGGACACCATAGACAAGACGATGAGGCACAAGACAGTCCGAATGTGCAAGGTTCAATGGAGCAATCAAACCGGCAACCAATCAACACGGGAACCCGAAGACCTACTCCGCCAGCAGTACCCCTATCCATTCAATGGTTAGTGTCTAAATCTCGAGGACGAGATTTACTTTAAGTGGGGTATGATTTGTAACAGCCCAAAACAGGCAAAATTTTAAAAACCTTTCAAAATTTGAATTCAACTTCCAACAATTCAAAACCAAATTGATCAAATTCCTCAAAAATTAGACAAAGCCCATCCTGCAAGCCCATTTTGGGCCTCGGCCAACCTAGCCCGGGCGAAAAACAGCCCACCCCGTCATCTCTTTCTCTCCCACCGTGCTCTCTCTCTCTCTCCCTCCGAGCTTTCTCTCTCTCTCACTCCCTCTCTCGTGGCACTCCAGCTTAGGGCCGTGCTGTCCCGTGGCGCTCTTCCCCTGCCGCCAAGCCTCCATGTCACGTCCCGGCCGACGCTCGTGCGCTCGCATGCTCCCTAAGCTCACCGCCGCGCCTCGGTTTGCTCACCGCCATACCCTCACCCCGCCCACAACGCCGCCACTCCGGCTCGGCCTTTTCCTCGTGCCGCTTTTCCTCTTAACCAAATTGCCCCGAGAGCTCCAAGCCACGGCTTCCTCACTCCCTCACCTCGGACGTCCTCGGAGGAATCGGCCCAAGAACGCCGGAGCTCGCCGGCATTGGTGATTTCCTTACCGCCGGCCAAGAACTCCCAAATAGCCCCCTTCGCGATTTCTCCGCAACCGGTAAGCAATAATCCAATTCCTTGCAACCCGAGCGTCTTTGGACCCTCACTAACCTTATCCCACCCTCAATTGGGCTAGAAACCCACCGGAGCACCCCCACCTCGGTGACCTTCCCCGCGTTGTCACCTTCTCTGTCGCCGGCCGCCTCCGACGTGTCCCCGACCTCCTACCACCCAGTCGTCGCCATAGCCCCTAAAGCTCTCACACCCATGCTATAGGCCGTAGTGCTGCGGGCTTCCCCTTCTTGCTTTTTTGCTTGGCATTCTTGAATCTCGCCCATGTTGCCGCCTCAGCGCATGCCATGGCCTCATGAGAGCACCACCAGGTGTCTTGGTCAAGGGGTCCCATTCGGGTGGGCACCATGGGGAAGGCCACCCCTCACTGACAAGAGCTCGCCCTAGCCGCCCTAGCCCTGGCCCGGCCGGCCCGTGGAGACAGGGAGCCTCCTCTGAGGCCACCCCTATGAAACTGCCATGTGGGCCCCTAGCCCCACATGTCGGCATCTGGCGTAAACCGAGTTTCACGCCTTCACTCTTAACCATACGATCCCGAAAGTCGCCGACACTGGGTCGCGTGGAGCTGGAAAAGGCAGGCCCAATCTTGTTCAATAGATTTTCCAGCCCTTTTTCCATTTAGTTAATAGCAGAAAATGTAGTTGAATTATTAAAACTACCTAGACAACCCTAAAAATTTTAGAAAAATTATGTTAAATACTAGGTGCCTTGTTGACTTTAACAAAAATATTTAGAAAAGCGAAACATAAATTAATGACACTGCTTTATCAAAAATTCCTATTACAAGGACTTTCATTTAGGAAAAATAACCTGAAATGATTTATAATTATTCAAAATAATGGATGACCTAATAAATATTCCATAAAATATTGGAAACCTCTCTGGACCCCTTTTAAACATATTGGTTAGCAGATCAAAATTTATTTTCAAATAATGGCTAATTAGCCCTTATATATCACTATGTAAAGTAATAATTAATTAACTTAGAGATTAGCGTAATATAAATTCCCCAAATCAGGTACTAGCTAGAGGCACAAGTAAATTATAACTAGGGACTCTCGTATTAGACTGAACACACTTCACTCACTCGCACCCTAATCATATAACTAGTTCGTACTTTAAATAAATAAAGGAAATACTTCAAACAAAATTATGTTCCGTATACATCTACTTGCCAATATATGGGTAAACTACCATGGGTGTTATTATTACTGCATCATCATCCTCATCATATTTTATTTTTGTTATCGTTCGCCTCCGTTATCCTAGTGGAACTTCATGAACCATATTGGGCTCATGGAACTTCCTCGATATCTTGGTTAAGACTTAACGTCAGTCCTCGATCGCTTAGCCAAATGAGTTGCATTCCATGCATCATGTTTTTATTGCACATTCTTTGCTTTATTTATTGTTCTTCAAATCGTTTCATTAAAAAATGAGGAGCGAGGAAGAGCATTTAGTCGTAGAGCACATTGCTGCTTTATTTATTGCACATTGCTACTTTATTTATTTATTCGTAGAGCTGCAAGAAGACACTCACCAGTGTCAGGACCCAGGCGAGTTAATCTCCTTAGATCATGCTTCAATTCCTAGTTTTTCAAAAATTATGTTGTTTAAATTATTAACATGCATGCTCTATGATTTCTAAATTCCTATGTTGCTAATCATGATGTATCATGTCCTGTTGATGACTGATTATCTGTCAATATGATTGCCTTGTTAATCATAATCCTTGTTAGTCCACTAAACAACTTTAATTTTAGACTTTATAGTCTTGGGTAAAATTTGCTTAGACATGCTTAGGTCATAAACAAAAATTTAGTCGGGCATATCAATGCCCGTCCGATGAGCCAAAACTCATCGGCTGACATATTTCTCCTTAATAAATGAATTAAGTGGTTGTGGGTGAGAAGAGGGCGGAGTAACAGCGTAGCAGCGAGAACCTTGCCACCCGTGGTGGTGCAGACTTTAAAAATTGGCTAGGTATAGGTTTTTCTATACTTCCTATTTCAAAATTGGCCTTGAGCAAATAAAAGAACCTAGCCTCCACCATAAAGCCCGTATCACTACATTGCATCTAAGGTCCAGGAGATAACTTCGCCGGTGTTAGGATGACCTTGACCTCGCACACACTCACTCTTTTAGGTGTTGAAGTATGAGCAATACCGCTACGCCTGCCGACAAGACGGTGTTCAGGAGTTCACTGAAGGTCAAGACTAGGCTTGGGGCGTCTCTCCAGTCGATTTCTTAGGCATAGCCGTAGAGACTCTTCGGATTTTGTATCGCACTCGATCTTTTGTTGATCTCGAGACTAATTTGGGCCAATCGCCATTGTAATATTTAACGGCCCTCGTGTTGTAGGGGCAGCCACCCCATCTCCTGGAAAGGTGGGTGTCCACGAAGATGCTGTAAAGATCCTTCATAAAGATCCTTATTCGAAGGGGTAAGCAGTGAAGCGTGTCTAAGATGACCTCAAGACCCCTTGGGATAGGAGCAAGAGACTCGGACATCCGCGAAGGGTCAGAAGGAGGACGCGAAGGGTCAAGCGTTCCCAGGTAAATCTCAAGCAATGAGGATCCTCGGGGTTCCTACCGAAGGGTGACGGAGGAGTGAAGTCTCGATGAGGAATTCACGAACTCCCTTCGGAAAGACTGAGAGTGATCATTGACAAGTCTTTGGCGGAGGATGAAGACCCATGAAAGCCCTTAACAAGAACGGATCAAATCAACAACCTTGTCAGAATGTGTCTCTCCTAGGGCACATTAGGGATTAGAACAACTTGGATTGTAAGAAAACTAGTCTAGCCGTTGATCGTAGGATCAACGATCTAGAGATCAGGGCAATCTGGGTATTTCCCTGGGCCAGGGTAATTTGGGTATTTCCCATACATGTAAACCCTGTCCCTAGAATTGTATAAATTAATAAGCTCATCAATGAAAGACACAAGCATTCTGATCATACACATTAACACTCTGGTTTATTCACTGAGCGTTCTGCTCTCTCACCACTACTTCTCTCGGCGTCCTCTCCAGCACCGGGGAGGGGCGCTGAACCTCACCATCGGCGGGATTTCCTAGCGACAGTTGGCGCCGTCCGTGGGAATTGAGGCGAGCGTTAGCGGTGATGGCTAGACAAAGCCGCAGCGGCCGGAGGCGAGCCGCCGAGCAAGAACACGATGAAGCATCATAAAGCGGGGCGGCAAGTCTAAGCGAACAAGATATCACTAGCGAGGCAGCGGAGGAAGCGGCCAAAGGCGATCGCCCGCGCACTGCTGTTGAGCGGCGGCGGGAAGGCGTGGCGAACAGGACTGATAAAGCATCCCAAGAGTCCTCGGCATCAACTGCGAAATTTGGAGAGCGAGCAAAGATGCCGGACACAGGCGGTGGTAGATTCTATGAGCGAGGACCAGCGAGTCGTTAGAGAGGAGATCGACAAAATCCACCCACCCATCCCATGCAAGGCGTCAACAAGAAGATCCCTGCCGTAGAAGACATGCGAGACAGAAGAAGACTGTTGGAGGAACAAATCAACCTGCTCCGAATAGAGCTCGTGACGATGCAGCCATAGCAGCACTATGTGCCCTGAAGGATCCCATACCCGGAGGTAAACCATGAGCAATATCGGCAAAACGTAATGGTGGCACAGCCGAGGAAGGCTAACGAAGGGCCTCTGAGCGCGCACCTTGCTGACAAAAATGGCGAAGGATTCAAAATGCCAAGTGTATTCAAGTTCTCTGGAGACACCGACCCAAATGAATTCTTGGATGTATATGACACGGCGGTTGAAGCAGCTGGAGGAGATGATGATATCATGGTGAAGAGTTTATTCTTGACCTTTGAAGGGTACCGCCTTTGTCATGGTACACTTCACTACCACAAGGATCCATACACTCATGGAATCAATTCAAAGATGCCTTCGCTGACAACTTTCAAGGCAATTATATTTAGAGAATGGTAGAAGGAGACCTCTTCGCCTTGGAACAAGGCAAGAAAGAAAGCACAAGGGACTACTACAAAAGGTTTGCTGCTGTACGATGCCAGATAAGAGATGTATCAGACTCTTCGGTAATCAACGCATTCCGAAGAGGGCTTCAATCGGGACCCCTTCTACACAAGTTGACTCAGGACCCACCGCAAACAGCTGCGCTTCTCTATGATGAAGTTGAGCGGTATGCAAAGGGAGAAGAGGAGAATTTGAGGAGACAAGGCCAGCTGAATACACACAAGGATCGTGATAGCCACGAAGAGAACAATCTGAGAGAAGAACAAGAGACATCAAAATTCCAACAAAAGGGTAAGCAACATTGAACCCAAAGCAAAGCGGCGAGCAAAGAGCCCTTGACAACAATAGGAGGGCACTATCCCGAAAGGATTACAATTCGAAGGATGAGTACAACCATCGAAAAAATAACACGAGAAGAGATGATCGAAGGAGCGATAATTAGAAGGAGAATTACCACAGGAATGAGCGATTTCAAGGAGGAAATTAGGACAACAAGGAGAAGAGATATTGCGCGGTACATGGAAAACTACTGCGCGCTGGCCGATGAATGCAGAGATGTTAAAGTGCAGCGAGAACTACCAAAACCGAAAGCGACAATGAAGGCAAGACCAGCGGCCAGGGATCGATCGGCAAATCTCCCGAGAGGGCAAAATCTTGAACAGCAAAGCCGAAGGGTTATCCATGTCATCACTGGAGGATCCTCGCTGAATCTCCCATCAAACAAAAAGAGGAAGCAATTCATCCGCGAGGTGTCGCATGTCTCGGTGTCAAGTAAACCAACACCGGCTCCACCGATAACCTTTCGACACAACCGACGCCAAAGGAGTCAAGTTCCCACACCAAGATCCCTTTGTGATCATAGCTGAAATTGCAGAATATGGCGTCCAAAGGGCATTGGTGAGACGGAGAGAGTTCAGCGAGATATCATCTTCGCCTTGACACATTGAACAACTCAATATACCGGAAGAAAAATGACACCATCGCACATGCCTATCATAGGGTTAGGAGGAGAGCTGTGGCTGTCATGGGCGAATATCATTACAGTAACTTTCCATGAAGGCAAGAAAAGATCACAAAGAGCATATGCTTTAATGTTGTTGACATAGAGTGGCGCTACTAGCGCCATCTTTGGGAGAGGAATCATCAATGCCTTAGGGCAATCATACAACACGACTACTGTGCATGAAAATGCCGAAGAAGAGTCATCACCATTCGAGAAATTAGCAATCAGCAAAAAAAATGAACTTCGAAGGCATACCAAGGCTCAAGCCGGTCAAACTACGGAGAGTCGACTCCCAATCTGAGTAGAAGGGTTACAAGCCCAGTCGGGCCAGGAAGCGAAAGCGAAGAAGATACGATTATTCGAGAGAATGAAGAGAACAATATCCGCCGGAACCGCCCTCTCCGAAGAAGAAGAAGAAGAAGCAAAGCGTCACCAACTTGCTTGACAAAAGCGATGACATCTTCGCTTGGGGTGCGGGAGAGACTAAGGGGTCCCCGGAGAGACAATCGAACACTCATTGAGCGTGAAAATGGATGCAAAACCAATCAAACAAAAACTTAGGAAAATGGGACCCGATAGGCGAGAGCGGCAAAGATAGAAGTGGAAAAATTGCGTCAAGCCCAAGTCATTAGGAAAGTGCGTGCGGAGTGGCTCGCAAATGTCGTGATGGTGAAGAAGTCAAACAGCACCTAGAGATTGTCGTTAACTTCACAAATCTTAACAAGGCATGCCCAAAAGATGATTTTCCCTACCAAAGATTGACCAACTGGTTGACGTGACAGCGGGTTGTGAGCGATGAGCTTCTGGGCGCCTACTTAGGCTATCATCAAGTGTATATGAAAAGGAAGATGAAGAGAGGACGGCATTCATAACACCCTTCGGCACATATTGCTTCCGAAGAATGCCATTTGGACTAAGAAATGTAGGCGCAACATTCACAAGACTCATCGCGAAGGTTCTTGCAAAACAGATGGGAATAAATGTGGAAGCATATGTCAAAGACATTGTCGTCAAAAGCAAGCGGAGGAGGGACCACTGCGACGATATTCAAGAGACCTTCACAAGCCTGAGAGCAGAAGGCATAAAATTGAACCCGACGAAATGCGCCTTTGCGGTGGAAACAGGAAAGTTGCTTGGATTCCTAGTGTCACACCGAGGGATAGACGCTAACGAGAAGATTGATGTAATTCAATGCATGAAAGATCCAGAAAATAAGAAGCAAGCCTGAGCCTCCTAAGAAAGCACTGCGCCCTAGGGAGATTTCTCTCGAAGGCTGCAGAAAAACACAAACACTTCTTCAACACAATTAAAAGGACAGAACCCTTTGAGTGGGGACCTCAATGCAAAGATGCCTTCGCAAGGGTGAAGGATCATCTTCAGCAACTGCCAAAACTCGCCAGCCCGAAGGGGGCAGCACACCTAACCTTGTATCTAGCAGCAAGCCACTTCACAGTCAGCGCAGTCCTCGTCAAGGATGAAGCCGAATGGGACAAACACCGGTATATTATGTATCGGAATCATTGCAAGGAGCAAAGAGAAACTACATCGAGCTAGAAAAAATAGCTTATGCATTACTTATGGCATCAAGAAAATTACAGCGTTACTTTCAAGAATTCAAGATAAAGGTGCCCATAGCATATCCTCTAAGGTCTATATTTGGAAATAAAAGGCATACAACAAGGATCGCGAAGTGTCTTTGCGAGAACTAGCACCCTTCGACATTGCTTTTGAACCAGGGCGACCATTAAAGCTCGGGCACTTGCCAATTTCTTATCAGAGTGGTCGGCGGAAATTTCGGAAGAAGGTCCAGCTCTACCCCCCTTGTGGAGCATAAAATCCTATGGCTCCTTCACAGCAGAAGGAGTAGGAGCATCGACAATTATGGCTTGACCCGAAGAGCGAGCCTGAGTATTTTCTCGGGCTAAATTTCAAGGCGACAAACAAGCGTGGCTGAATCTGAAGGACTTCTGTTGGGTCTTGGAAAGCAAAATCCTCGAACAAAAGAATAAGTCATCTACGACTCAAAGCTAATAGAAGGGCATATAACAAAGGACTTTCAAGCCAAAGACACGAAATGGCAAAATATCTGGAAGCGATAAGAACAATGGAGAAGCATTTAGTGGGGATCTGTGAAAACAATACCGGAAATGTGAGAAGCGGATGAGTTGGCCAAAGCAGCGACATACTTTACAAGAATACGATGGGATGTTTTATGAAGTAATATCACGGCGTCTATATGTCGAAGTGCAACTTATAGCAAGATCCTTGGAAGAAAGGCGGCGAACAATCATCCTAAAATATTTTTCGGGATGGGGAATTGCAGAGGATAGTAAGAAGGCGTCGCATAACAAAGCAGCGTGTAGAACATACATCATGATGGATGGCCTCCTTTACAAGTCGGGAATCGACGCGCAGTGGGCGAGATGTGTTTCAAGAGAAGAGGAAAGGAAGCGATGGCGGAAGCAGCTTGCAGGAGTCTGTGGTTCGCATCAAAGCCCAAGGGCTCTCGCAGCGAAGGTGTTGTGCATGGGAATATATTATTGCGACCAATAGCGACCTGAGAGAATTCATGAAAAGATGCCAAGGATGTCAATGGATGACAAACCGGTAGAAGGCTCCGTGAAACAAACCCTGACCCTCACCCCGGTGTGGCCTTTGCGAGATGGGGATCGATATGGTCGGGGAACTCAAGCGAGCCGGGAGGATTTAAATGGATCATTGTTGCAATCAACTACTTCACCAAATGGGTTGAAGCAGAGCCATTGACGAGCATCACAGCTGCAAAGACCCAGCATTTCTTTTGGAAAAATGTGATATGCAGGTTTGTCTTACCACAAGAAGTAGTGGCT
The DNA here is from genome assembly GCA_036346145.1 of Olyra latifolia. NCBI lineage: Eukaryota > Viridiplantae > Streptophyta > Magnoliopsida > Poales > Poaceae > Olyra > Olyra latifolia. The sequence goes on along the minus strand of CM070531.1, from coordinate 11,750,180 downwards.
GACAATGGATCACAATTCATCTCGTCGAGATTTAAGTCATTCTGCGAGGACCTCGGCATCAAAATATGCTATGTACGTGGGACACCCTGGCGAATAGTCGCGAGTTGAGCGGGCAAATCAAAATATCATGAAATCCTGAAAAGAAGAATAGTAGATGAAGCAAAAGGAAAATAGCCGGAGAACTAGAAGACCTTGTGGGCAATTAGAACAACGCCCACAAGACCAATGGGGTATTCACCCTTGATGGTGTATGTTAAAGAAGCGATACTTGGTTGAAATCAAGCTAAGACCCTTCGGTTCATAACAGGTGGAGCCAAGATTAGTGACCAAACTCCGGCTGACACTGTCGAAGAGGACAGGCTTAAAGGAAAAGAGGGCTTAGAGAAGTATAATGAGCTAATGAGCAGAACCTACAACAAGCGCGTAAGACCACGGGAGATCCAAGAAGGGGATATGGTCCTTCAGAAGATGCCATAACGACCATCCAAACTAGAGCGCACATGGGACGGACCCTTCATTATCAACAAACAAACAAGACAAGGATCGTTACACCTCTCCAATCTTGACAGCTCTTCAATCCCAAACACATGGAACGCGAAGAGCCTGATCAAGTATTACCCATGAGAATGAATGAAGCGTTAGTACTCTTTTCTCCAGGCTTCGGTTATTCCCTAGCGGGTTTCTGGCGGAGTTTTAACGAGGCTCGGGCAGCCCAAAAACCGGCTATGACCGGAGAAGTCCTCGGGAATGTAGCGCCAACATGTGTCTGAGGCGAAATGAAAAAGTACATTCTTGAGCGAGACAATTCAACGACTAAGAAATTGGCCTTGAGGCCAAGCGCTCACGCGGACACCCAAAACATCACCTTCGCGAGCCCACGAGCCTTGAGCGTGTAATGAACAAAAAGCGCCAAGAAGTGGGCGAGACCAAGAAACTTCGCGAGACACCCAAAACATCACCTTGGCAGACCCACGAGCCGCCATAAGCGTGTAATCGCCATAGCGGTGGCCTTGAGCCAAGCGCTCGTGCGGACACCCAAATTATCACCTTCGCGGGCCCACGAGCCTTCCGAGCGATGTGTCGCCGCGCCAAAAGTGGCCGAGGCCAAGCGCTCGCGCGGACACCCAAAACATCACCAGCGGGCGAGGCCCTCGCGAGCGTGTATCATAAAATTGCCAAGGGCTATACGAGGCCAAAACACTGCGCGGACACCCAAATCATGACCTTCGCGAGCCCACGATCGCCAGCGAATGTGTAATGAACCGCGCCAAGAAGTGGCGCAAAGGCCAAGCGCTCGCGCGGACACCAAAACATCACCGCCGTGGGCCCACGAGCCTTGCGAACATGTAATCGCCGCGCCGGTGGCGAGGCCAAGCGCTCGCGCGGACACCAAATCATCACCTTCGCGGGCCCACGAGCCGCCAGCGAGCGTGTATGCGCCGCGCCAAAGAAGTGGCCTGGCGAGGCCAAGCGCTTCGCGCCCGGAACCGCAAAATATCACCTTGCGTGCCTCGAGCGCCGTGAACATGTAATGCGCCGCGCCAAGGGTTAGCCTTGAGGCTAAAAGCTCGCGCCCGGACACCCAAAATCATCACCGCCAGCGGGCGAGGCCGTTCGCGAGCGTGTAATCTTAAAAAGCACCAAAGTGGCGCGAGGCGAATCGCTTCGTGCGGACACCCAAAACATCACCTTCGCGAGCCACGAGCCCAGCGAGCGTGTAATCGTAAAAAGGGCCAAAAGTGGCGCGATCCCAAGCGCTTCGCGCGGACACCCAAATCATCACCTTCGCGCGACCCACGAGCCCAGCGAGCGTGTAATCTTATAAAAGCGCCAAAAGTGGCGAGGTCATAGCATAGCGCCGGACACCCAAAATATCACCTTCACGTGCCACGAGCCGCCAGGAACATGTAATCGCCAAAAGCGCCAAAGTGGTTTGGCGAGGCCAAGCGCTTCGCGCGGACACTAAAACATCACCCGTGGGCCACGAGCCCGGGAACATGTAATCGCCGCGCCAAGGGGTTAGCCTTGAGCCAAGCGCTCGCGCGGACACCCAAATCATCACCTTGGCGGGGCCAGAGCGTCGCGAGCGTGTAATCATAAAAAAGCACAAAAGGGTGGGCGAGGCGAATCTTCGCCGGACACCCAAACATCACCTTGAGCCACGAGCCTTGCGAGCGTGTAATCGCCAAAAAGGGCCAAGGGGTGGCCTTGAGGCCAAGCGCTTCGCGCCGGACACCAAATCATCACCTTTGCGGGCCCACGAGCCTTTGAGCGTATAATGCGCAGCATGAAGTGGCCTTGAGTCCGCGCTCGCGCGGACACCCAAAATATCACCTTCGCGTGCCATGAGCCGGGGACACATGTCGCCGCGCCAAGGGGCTTGTCGCGAGCCAAGCGCTCGCGCCGGACACCCAAAACATCACCGCCGTGGGCCACGAGCCCGGGAACATGTAATCGCCGCGCCAAGGGGTGGCCAGCGTGGCTAAGCGCTTCGCGCCGGAACAACAAAACATCACCTTCGCGGGCCCACGAGCCGCCGTGAGCGTGTATCAAAAAAAGCGCCAAGAAGTGGCCGAGGCCAAGCGCTCGCGCGGACACCAAATCATCACCTTCGCGGGCCCACGAGCCTTGCGAGCGATATAGCATAAAAGCGCCAAGAAAGTGGCCTTGAGCCAAGCGCTTCGCGCGGACACGGCTATCTCGCCAGCGGGCCGCGAGCGCCGTGAGCGTGTAATCATAAAAACCAAGGGAACTGGCGAGCCAAGCGCTTCGCGCGAACGACCAAATCATCACCGGCGGGCGAGGCAGCCAGCGAGCGTGTAATCTTGCCGCGCCAAGGGCTCGTGCGGACACCCAAAACAATACCTTTGCGGGCCACGAGCCATCTCGAGCGTGTAATCGCCAAAAAGCGCCAAGAAATTTGGCCTTGAGGCTAAGCGTTCGCGCCGGACAACAAAACATCACCTTTGCGGGCCCACGAGCCAGCGAGCGTGTAATCATAAAAAGCGCCAAAAAGTGGCCGAGGCCAAAGCGCTTCGCGCCGGACACCCAAAATATCACCTTCGCGTGCCACGAGTACCGTGAACATGTAATCATAAAAAGCGCCAAGAAAGTGGCCTTGAGGCCAAAGCGCTCTCGCTAGACACCCAAATCATCACCTTGGCGGGCCTCGAGCCTTAGCGAGCGTGTAATCTTAAAAAGCACCAAGGGGTGGCGAGACCAAAGATGCTCACGCCCGGACACCCAAAACATAACCTTCGCGAGCCACAAGCCTTGTGAGCGTGTAATACTACTTGCGCCAAGGGGTGGCCTTGAGCCAAGCGCTCGCGCCAAACACTAAAACATCACCTTTGCAGACCTGAGCCATCTCAAGCGTGTAATCGCCAAAAAAGTGCCAAGAGGCTGGTCTTGAGGCCAAGCGCTCGCGCCGGACACCCAAAACATCACCCGAGGCCATGAGCCTTAGCGAGCGATGTAATCGTCGCGCCAAGGGGCTGTCTTGAGGCCAAAGCGCTCGTGCGGACACCCAAAACATCACCTTCGCAGACCCACGAGCCTTCACGAGCGATGTAATGAAGCGCCAGGGAGTTGGCCTTGAGGCCAAGCGCTTCGCCAAGCACCGAAAGATCGCCGAGGGCCACGAGCCATAAGCAACGCTAATTACTCAAAGGGCTGCGAGACCTGGCGCTTCGCGCCGGGCACGAAAAAGTCTTCACGGCCCATCGTCTTCATGACGCCATCTAACTATCGCGTCGATCTAATAATAAAAAGAAGAAGCGAAGCGAAGGGCTAACAATAATTCAAAACAACATCGTGAAAACATGATTCATGATATGGGACAACTTCAGAACAAGAAGTAAACAAAAGTGCATATATTACATCAGCAAAATGTTACAAAAGTATTACAACTCTACTCCACTGGCCTCTTGCCCTTCGGGTCCACAGGACCTTTAGGATCTAGGGAGGCGGAACACATTGGAGGATCTTAAGCAGCACCACTGGGCTCGGCAATCCTTAGGCGGTGAACCAGCCACGGCGGCGAAGAGTCCTCTGCCTCGCATAGGCCATAAAAAGCGGCGGAAGGCAGGTCGCCAACTCGCTAGAACGCGAAGAAATCCCGAACAACAGCGGCGGTCGCGGTCAAGCGAGTTAGCGATGAACAGAAGGATATGAGCCACTCGAGAGAAGAGCCACTCAAAAATGTGTGCACCCGGCCTTCTTTAGCATTGTTGAAAATGAGAAGATAGTCTTGGCAGTGTGATCCGATCCATAGCGTGGCGATCCATCAACTCTGACCCCGATCACCTCCTTTAAGTACTTGACGGCTAAAGCCGGGTTCTTCGGGGGGCGCTCACGGCAACTGTTCCTAGTCTACTAATTTCTTTGGCGAAGCCTTGACTCAAAGAAAGAACCTCCGCTTGGAGAGCATTCGATTATTCGTAGCCTTTGTCCACGGAACCCCAAAGAGTCCCAGCTCATGGCGCCTTTTTCAGATCGTCGCGCAAAGTCGTTGCATTCCTTCTGCGACAATTCAATTTAAACTCGCTAGGCCTCAACCCGGCCGCAGGCCCAGCCAAGGCCTCCTCGGCGGTCTTCGCATGCTGCTCCGCCTGCTCCTTCTCGGACCTAAGGAGGGCTACCAGCTCCTTCTCCTTCAAGCTAACTTCCCGAAGGGTGTGGTTTTCTCGGTCAAGGGTGGCGACCACGACCCTCGAACGACACACCTCTTGAAACGCCAGCTGCGGTTACAAGCCAAGCTCTGCGAGTTTAATATAGACATAAATAACACAAATATATATATATATATATGTATTTACCGTAGCAAGGCATGTCTCGATGTTGTGCATGTTCTCCATCGGGGAACATCTCGCGGCGATCGAAGCTGCGAAAACAAACCCTCGGCGATAAGCATACGTGATCGTCGGGAAGGAGTATATCACGCTCGGATAGGAGCCATCGGGCGAGGCGACAGGAGCGCAAAAAGTGTGTGGCTCCTCCATCGGCGATCGTTCTTGCTGCTTAGGATGTGGCGCCGGGCGTAGTAAAGCTTCATTGGACTCCTCCTCGACGCGGCGGGTAAAATTGAACTGTGGCGGCAGTGGAGCTGGTATAATGCGAACCCCCTCTGCGTGGCGGGTGTGGTTCTCTCGGTCAAGGGTGGCGACCGACCCTCGAAACAGCACACCTCTTGAGGCGCCAACCGCGGTTACAAGCCAAGCTCTGCGAGTTTAATATAGACATAAATAACACAAAATATATATATATATATATGTATTTACGTAACAAGGCATGTCTCGATGTTGTGCATGTTCTCCATCGAGAGAGCGTCTGGCGATCGAAGGCTGCGAAAACAAACCCTCGGCGATAGCGCCACATGATCGTCGGGAAGAGTATATCACGCTCGGATAAGACCATCGGAGCGAGGCGACAGGCGCGAGTGTGTGAAAGCTCTACATCGGCGATCGTTCTTCTTCGAGGATGTGGCGCCGGGCGTAGTAGAAGCTCGCTGGACTCCTCCCTCGGCCGCAGCGGGTAAAGCTGAACCTGCGGCGACAGGTGGAGCTGGTATAGTAAGCGAAGACCCCCTCTCTGTGGCGGGTGTGGTTCTCTCGGTCAAGGGTGGCGACACGACCCTCGAGAACAGCACACCTCTTCGAGACGCCCAGCACGGTTACAAGCCAAGCTCTGCAGAGTTTAATATAGACATAAATAACACAAATATATATATATGTGTATATATATATATATATATGTATTTACCGTAGCAAGGCATGTCTCGATGTTGTGCATGTTCTCCATCGGGGAGCGTCTTGCAGCGATCGAAGGCTGCGAAAACAAACCCTCGGCGATAGCATACGTGATCGTCGAGAAAGGTATATCACGCTCGAGATAAGACCATCGGGCGAGGCGACCGGGCGCGAGGTCATGTGGCTCCTCCATCGGCGATCGTTCTTTGCTTGAGGATGTGGCGCCGGCGTAGTAAAGCTCATTGGACTCCTCCCTCGGTAGTGGCGGGTAAAAGCTGAACCTGCGGCGACAGTGGAGCTGGTATAATGGCGAACCCCCTCTACGTGGCGGGGTTGCCACCAGCGCCACGATGGCGTCGATCGCGGTGTTGGCCCGATGGCCCGAGGCAGACGCAGAAGGTGGCTCCTCATGAACCCTCTCTGCAAACAAAAACATAAGAGAAAAAAAACCAAGACAAAAAGAGGTCGTCAAGATATGATAACAAACCTTGGCGAAGGAGTCAACCAACCAAAACTCCGTGTCAACTCTGAAGCGGCGGTATAGCCCTCGACCTCAAGTAGCAATGTCAGGAGGCCCTTGAAAGTCACGGGACCCAGGCCGATTGGAGAGACCCGCTCCGTGGCTATCTTGAAGTTCGTTGGAGCCGTGTCGAGGATCCGCGGTCCCGAGGTGGATCCTCACCACCATTGACGGCACTTTGCTCGTCCGGCGAAGTGCGGTCGTCCTCGACCAGGCGGCCTTCCTCCTCGACCTCCTCTTCGTCCTCTTCTTCATCCTCAACGCTGGCGGCTTCTGATTTGAAAAATTGAAGTTACAAGCGACAGAGCCAAGACATATGGTGGATCTGGAGAATACTCACCTGCAGAAGTGCTCAGGAGCCGCAGCAGCGCCATCGGCAACCTCTCTCTTCCGCCCCTCTTGGCTCGGGCTGCGCCCGAGGAGAAACAATCCGAGGATGCGGTTCACGTGTGCGCTCACCCGATTTCATGGGCGAAACAACTTCGCCAGGCGGCGGCCCGAACTTCACTCGGCCTTCTCCATGGCGATTCCGGCTCAGGGGCGATGATCCTCATCACGAAGAGTGAGGTGGTCGCCTCCCTAGGTAACGATGATGAACTCCTCCCAGCTGCGCATTAGCGGCCGCACCTTGGCTGCGAAGAACTCCTCGGTGAGGCAGCGCATGGAAAAACGTCTGCTGATTCTCTAAAATAGGAGCCGCTGCGCCTCTTCGAAACCAGATAGTTTCTCCACCGGGAACTTAATGCAGTCCGCCGCCCCCGGAGTGTATCTCAGTGGAGCAACCGTCGAATCTACCCTCTGGTAAAACCAATACAATTTCCAGCTCAGCCTAGCCGCTTCATCCCATTTCTTCTTCGTGGCCAGGGACGGGAAGTCTCTGATCGCCAGTAGCTCCATCCCATTTCTTCTTCGTGGCCAGGGACGGGAAGTCTGCAGAGTGCACCGACTTCATGACGAAGTTTAGGCGCCCGAAGGCGCTGGCGCTGGTCTTCCCACGCCACCTAGCCTCGTGAAGAAACAGAAGACTCGGCGGCAGTTCGCGCCATGCCTTGAAGTGCCGCTCGAACACCGCTAGCCAGGCCACGGCATTCGGGGAGAGGTGCACGGGCTGCACCCCGTACAACTCAAGGATCTCCCCGACGAGGCGGGTGCACGGTATCCGAAGACCCCCCTTCACTTGCGAATTGAAGACAACCGCCTCGTCGGCATTTGGTAGAGTCATCTCTTCTTGGAGTCTGAAGTCTGCCTCATCCTTATGAGTAGTCTGTCACCACCGTAAGCATGTCAGGTGTCATCCTAGGCCCTGGCTCCCAAGAAAGTCCGCTTGGTCGCGGGACTCAAGATCTTCTTGAGACCATCGGCGATTCGAGGGCTGCATAGAGAATCACTGAGAATTAGTACTTCAAAAAGCGGCCGCCGGAAGCATTAAATAAAAATAAAAAAAAAGAAAAAGAAAGAAGAAGAGAAGAAAGAGAAGCAAGCACAACCACCACAGAACATTTGGACAGCGAGCGTCGGGGCGAAATCAATATGTGAGCAGCGGCATAACCAGCGTCGCCGATACAAACTCTCGCCCGGCAAGTTATTGGCGCAAAACTCATAACAGACCGAAACCCCATACCGGCTGAACAAATGGCGAGGCAGTGGGCGTGCACGCAAACATCGATGGCGATGAAGAAAGGTGGTGAACCATGGCGATGACCTCTTGGCGGCGGAAGGAAGGCCCAAGAGCGAGAAGCTGCCGGTGGCGAAAGTAAGGAAACAAGCAAGCAAGCAGGCGGACGGAGTTCATAAGAGTGAAACAGCAGACGGCGGGAGGTTGTGAGTTTGAAGAAGTGAAAGTGGAAGAAAAACGTGTGCGACCCTTTATATAAAGCCAATCGGCCCACGGATGAAAGAAAGAAAAATAAAAAAGAAAAGAAAATTCCAGCGGGCCTCTGATTTGATGACATGTGTGACGATTGGCGGCAGGATCAGCGTGACAACCGAGGCCGCGATCTTTGTTAGAACATCAGGTCCATGTCACATCAGCGAGGCGAAGATATCATCGAAAACAAAAAAGAAAGAGCATCTTCGAGAACACCACCTCGAGGTGGAGAAGGGGGGAGCTGGATATTTCAGACAGACACCACGGTGAGGTAGCGTCGTAACCGTAAGGGGCTTTTGTTGTAGGGGCAGCCACCCCATCTCCAGGAAAGGTGGGTGTCCACGAAGATGCTGTAAAGATTCTTCATGAAGATCCTTATCAGAAGGGGTAAGTAGTGAAGCGTGTCTAAGATGACCTCAAGACCCTTGGGATGGGAGCAAGACTTCGGACATCATAAAGGTCGAGAAGGAGGGCCGAGGTCAAGCGTTAGTAGGTAAATCTCAAGCAATGAGGATCCTCGGGGCTCCAATAGAAGGGTGACGGAGGAGTGAAGTCTCGATGAGGAATTCACGAAGACCCTTGAAAAGAAAGAGTGATAGTTGACAAGTCTTTGGCCAGAGGATGAAGACCCCGCGACAGCCCCTGACAAGAACGGATCAAATCAACAACCTTGTCAGAATGTGTCCCTCCTAGGGCACATTAGGGATTAGAACAACTTGGATTGTAAGAAAGCTAGTCTAGCCGTTGATCGTAGGATCAACGATCCAGAGATTAGGGCAATCTAGGTATTTCCCCTTGGCCAAGGTATTTTGGGTATTCCCCGTACATGTAAACCCTGACCCTAGAGTTGTATAAATTAATAAGCTCATCAATGAAAGACACAAACATTCTAATCATACACATTAACACTCTGGTTTATTCACTAAGCGTTCTGCTCTCTCACCACTACTTCTCTCGGCGTCCTCTCTAGCACCGGGGAGGGGCGCTGAACCTCACCGTCGGTGGGATTTCTCGGTGACACCTCGGGTTTAAATCAGGTACTAAATATAATATAAGTCTTCCGCTTGTATGAAATAATCCGGCTATGTAATGTGATGCACTAAGCGTCTTGGTCGAGAGCTAGTCTTTGTGTTCTAAGTGGGCTTCTAGGTAGCGAAAGTCGAGGCCCTACCGACCCACCTTGGCCCGGCCGACCACCCAAGTTGCTTCATAGGTGCTAATTCAACTAAGGAGGCTCCTACATGTGTCTCCAAACGTGTGAAGTGCCCATTGGCTCTGTGACACTATATAAAGGACCCCTCACCTCACTTGTAACACACACACATGACACCATTTTGGAGGAGAATTACCTTGTCACTAGCTAGAGTAGTTCATAGTTAGTTTGGCAGTTAGAGTTTGAGTCAAGCTGAGGCTCGAGGTTCCGGAGCTGTCTTCGGGAATTCGGGTAATAGCTCTTGTATCCTTTACTTTTCCCCTGCGTAAGACTAGATCAAATTAATATAAGTTCTTTACTTTATTCGAGCTGAGCATTTATATTCTGCATTAGTTGAGAGTGTGGAGAATTACAGTTGTGTTTAAGGTTATCTGGTTCCGAGTCTAGGTTCCTTCTCATATACTTCTTAGTATCAAACCTAGATCATCCCTAAGGACCCAAGGGAAGTGATCGGTTCTAATGCTTGAACATGGTGTGCGAGGCTAGATCGACTTGGAAGGCACCTGATTCAATAGTTGTCTTGATTAGGTAGTAGGTGGTGACAGCCCTACTATCCGGGTGGTATTAGCTCTTGTGAAGTCCGCCTTGTTAGTCTCAGACCAGTTGAGCCCAATCGGGGGTGGTCATAATCATCCGATGTTCTTAATTGATAGCGGGTGGTAGTCTTGGCCGAACTCAGGATTTTCTTAAACATTACTACTATCTTTATTAGCTCGGACATGGTAATCTAATTGAACTTATCTTAGGAACATACTTGTCTCGTTGTCCTCCCAAACTAGCAAGACTAAGGCTTATTTTATCTCCTATGTGTCTCACTTTGGTTATCTTGTTTATATCCTTATTATATCCCCGCTCTGGAAATTTGGTAACAATTAATAGAGATATCTTGTACAACAATATCGATATTCTTTACCCTCGTTCTCTGTGGATTAAAAGCGATACCTTGGAATACTCTCGGTGAAAATTACGCGATATCCATCGGCTTCGGATTAATACATGGCGTGTAGAATACATATGGCTGACCGAGGTGCGGCGGTGGCAGGCGTCGTGGCGGCCAGCGGGATAAGCGTGATGGCGAGGCGAGGCGGCGGCCAATGCGGGTCGGTCGGCGTAGATGTCTGAGCGAGGCGACCCACCCGCGACGCACTAAGCGGCGGGGCGCCCTAATCCAGCGACGGCGCTTTAGCGGCTACCAGGCGGCAGCGAGTGGCGATGTGCGGACCGTGGAGTGCGGCGATGCATGGGGGGTAGGCGAGCCGCTTGCAAAACAAGGCCATGCGTGAGGAGCGAGAGGGTGGCCGTGTGGGAGTCGGCCGGGAGAGGCGAGCGAATCTGCGGTTGGGGTTAGGGAAGAAGAGGTGGTAGAGCCTAGCTAGGTCGGTTAGTAGGGTTGGGCCCAAAAATGAGTTCTAGACACTAAAAGGGATTTTGATGAATTTTAGGGAATATTCCAATCTAGGAATATACACATATAGATATTTATATTTATAAGTGTACATATATATACATATATATATATACACACCAACATGTGTGTATAGATATCAATTCATGTGTAATTAAAAGAATTGGTTTGGGATGATTTGGTTTGGTAAATTCTTAACCATAAAAATTTAATTCTCTCAATTAGATTTTTAAGCAAGTGTGTTTTATTATGGGCGTAAATTCTAAATTAGGTTTTATAATAGAATATGTTCCTCACATATAAGATTTCTTTAAATGTTACAAATGTAGATCAAAACCAGAAGGATTTCAAATATATTTTCCCCAAATGCATGCACATCTCATAATTTTCATCATGTCCCAAATTTGCGGTGTTACACAGGTCGCTTGGCGTGACGTGAAGAGACTTAGCCTTGATTTACTGCCGGCGGTGCTCCTCGCCCGATTCGGTCTTGGCTAGTGCTGATGTCCTTTCACTCGACACCGCGAAGATGTGGCGTCTTGGAAGGTTCTTGAAAGCGACATCTGGGTATCACCCGGAGGTGGTCTGCGTCGGCACCCTCGGTACCATGGGTGTACTTGATCTGTTCTTAGCCCCGATGGTAGGGGCGATTGTGCGTCTTGAGACCGGTCCTCCTCTTGAATGGAGCCCGAGCGATGGCGGAGCCATCGGCGGTGACCTTGGCGGAGGCACCTCCGATCCTTCATGGGTCTCACTAACGTAGTCGATGGTGGCTGGCCGAATGTCTGAGGGCGAACAAGCTGTTCCCGTGACGGGGCCTCTACCTCCATATCATCGGCACAGGTCTCGGCGAAACTAACTTGCCACCTCTCGCCGCGGCACGTCAGCGTCATCAAGATTGTCGCGATCGTCGAAGTTGAGGTCAATCGGCGTCGTCGTCGTCGTCGACGACAGAGATACTACTAGGGTGGGCGCCAGCTAGCCGGTGTCTAGGGCGTGCCTCCGTGACTTATGTGCAAGAAGAATGGTGTGTGACCCAAGAGTGGCCTGCCCCTCGGCCAAAGCTTTGGCGTGTGAGGAAGAGGGTGGTGTCGATAGCGGATCTTGCAGGTGTTTTTATCTGGTTGAGCTTCTAGTGCGGATATGACCCTCGTCGATCCTCATTTAGTATCGAGGCTTAAATGAGTCGAGGGGTGAGCCGAGCTTTGGGAAGCTCGGGCTTGAGTCTAATAAGTGCTCAAGGCACTATGTGTGTTCCTAAAGTGATGGGCGCGAAGAACTATCACCTAGAACTAGGAATCTGCTTGGCGAGTGCAAGTGCTCTGTTCTATTGTGGTGGGTGCTCTTTCTGTGCGTCGCTCTCTCTTCTTTTGTTTGTGGCTTTGTGCTCTCTATTTATAAGCGGCATTAAAGGCCCTTGTAGTCTGACCAGTTCGGTGCGGAGCACCTATCATCCTCTACTCACTTGTCGTGTTCTTAGTCTTGCTAGTCATTGGGCATGTTTTTACGACTCTCGGCTTAGCGTTCCGGCCGTGAGCAGCGGTCGTGTCATTCTCATTAGGAGACGAGCAGGCAAGGTGACAGATTGACATGGCCACCAACCCACCAGAGCTATGGCAAGCGTGCATCGGTACTGCGGCTGCATTTAACTTATGGTGATGCGAGGCCCACGGTGTCCTGCGCACAGTGTGGCATAGTCCGCTTTGGAGCCTGAGCCCTGTCCCGAGCTTTGGAAGCTCGGGAGCTAAGAAGCCCGGGCGCTGAGATTGGGAAGCTCGAGCACGAGCTTACGAAGCTTGCGCGGGTCCTTCCTTAGGCCAAAAGCAGGTAAATGAGCCGTATCCCCATGGTAGTGTACTTTCACCAACACTTTTCAACTTGCATCTTTGATTATTAATTTTATACTAGCAAGTAAAAATTATAAAATGTATTATTATGGTCAACCTATTACAATGTACTAGTACCTTTTCAACTTTTCATTTTATACTAATACTCATTTTATACTACCAACACTTTTCAACTTGCACCTTTGATTATTATTTATGAAAAATGTACTAGTACAATTTTCTCATAGTCAACCTAAGTATACCTTTTGTATGATAGCAGAGTGTCCATGCTTTGCTATGGGAAAATTCAAATTCCACCACTTGTATTTCACATGGGTCATATGCTAGAAGCGGGTCATATGCCTTGACTTTCAAATGTACGATGTGTTGCAAGCGATAACGTGTCTTCTTAGTGTATGCATGTTGCGTCGATGGCATGGTTGGCAATTTTAGTTGATAAAATGAATTTGTTACAATGGATGCCTTGGTGGGTAATTTTAATGGATAAAATCACGAGATGGATTTGCTACAATGAATGGTATTTGGGTAATTTAAGTGAAGTGAATAAAATGGATTTATTACAATAGATGACATGGTGGGTAATATTATGTCTTTATTATAATGGATGGTATGGTGAATAATTTCACAAAAGTGTCATATAGCGCTAGAGGCCTTTTAATAGTAGAGACTAGAGATTACTAAGCTAAGTGTAAAATTTACATTTGCATGAATTATGCACTACTAGAAGCTGGACATCGATGCCGACCTATCGATTACGGTCATGTGCCAACCCGTACTGATCTTCGCACCAGTACTGATTCAATGACTACATGGCTAGGGTGGGTATTTTTTACCGGTTGGTGCCACGACAGTCTGAGTTCCTCGAATCGATCTTGGTTGCTATTATGAATCGGGACAGGTGTTCTAGAACCGATTGGTGGCACCAACCGGTTCTAGATATGACGATCCAGAACCCGTTATGATTTCAGGATCTAGATCAAATTTTGGATCTAGCTCATATTTTGGTTATGATTTCATGATGTAGCTCTTATTTAAGTTAAGATTTCATGGTCGTTGTGGAAAAATTTGAATCTTGAAGTTGAAAATTTTGGATCTAGCTCTAATTTTGGATCGAGATCTAATATAGGTTTTGATTTCATGGTCTAGCTATAATTTATGTTAAGATTTCATGATCGTCGCGGAAAAATTTCAATATAGAAGTTGATAATTTTGGTTCTAGCTCTAATCTATCTCAACTTTGCGGAAAAATTTCTGTTTTGTGAATTATGTGATAAGATATTATGTGGAAATTAACAAATAATTAAGTTGACAAAACCAAATCTAGATGGACCTGCTATGGATGTACAAGCAGCGGACCCGATCTTTGAAGGAGTTCATTGATGGCATGCAAACCTTTATTAAATGCGACCTTAGCATATAATCCATCACGGGATATCTTTGTCCGTCGTGAAGCTGCGGGAATGAAAAAGTATGCAAACTCACGTCACCCTCATAGCCATTTGATCCAAGGGTTTCATGCCAAACTATGTTTGTTGGACAAAATGCACGGTGAAGAAGAGATTATCAGGAAGATATAAAGAAGAGGATTCATTAATATCGGACGATGCTAATCGGTTCTTTCGAAGATACACTAGGGGGGTTGGGTGATGATGAGCTAGATCAAATGTTGCATGATGGAGAGGGAGACTACGACGACGAAAGATGGTTTGAAAAGTTCCAACACCTATAGAAGGACCACAGAACACCGTTGTCCCCAAACTGCGGAAAAGGCATAAAAAATTTGCGCATCACTCTAGAATTGATGCAATGGAAGGCGAAAAATGGGTTATCTGATAAGGGATTCGATGAGTTATTATGCGTCATAAAGAAGTTGCTTCCAGAGGATAACCATTTGCGATACTACGTATGAAGCCAAACAAGTTATCTGTCATTTGGGATTGGAAGTACAGAAATACATGCATGTCCTAATAATTGTATCCTTTATCGTAAAGAGCATGAGGATTTAAAAGCTTGTCCAGTGTGCAAGGCATCACAGTATAAGATCAAGCGTGATGACCTAAGTGAGGTAGAAGGGAAACGTAAGAAGAAGAGACCCCCCGCTAAGGCGGTGTGCTATTCTCCATAATCCCCGGTTAGGCGATTTGTTTGCGAACAAAGCGCATGCCAGATGATGCGTTGGCACAAGAAGCGTAAGGATGACGGAATGCTAAGACACCTGGCGATGGCTCCTAGTGGAGGAAAGTCGATAGAACATTTTGGACTTTGCAAAGAATGTGAGAACATAAGGTTTGGGTTGAGCACAGATGGGATAAATTCTTTCGGCGATATGGCGACAACCCAGCACGGCACGTGGTTGTGCATGTGATGCGTGCTTTGGTTGTGCATGATCGGAGGTATGTCATAATGCCGTTGCTTATCAAGGCGAAGCAACCTAGAAACAACATTGACATGTTCCTAAAACAGTTGGTTGAAGATCTTCTAGCGCTTTGGAGCGTTGGCGTATGAGTGTGGGATGGGTATAAAGAGTACTTCACCCTACACGCGCAATGCTATTACGTAACCATCAACGGTGACTGTGTTTGGTAACTGTTAGGTCTAAGTAACAAAGGATATAGAGTCGCATCCAGTGCTTACATGATATAGACAACATGTACTTGAAAAACAGTCGGAAGGTTGTGTACATAGGCCACCACAGGTTTCTTCTCACGAAGCACCCATTAAGGAAGAAAGGTAAGCATTTTAATGGGAAAGCGGACAATTGTACGAAGCCCTGCATCATAATGGATCTTTCGTATTTGCTATGGTAAATGATCTAAAAGTAGTATTTGTAAAAGGTTGTGGTAGCAAACCTGTCCCAAAAGAAGAAGGTCATGCGCCAATGTGGAAGAAGAAGTCAATATTTTGGAACTTACCTTATCGGGAGGTGCTAGAGGTCGTCACTCACTTGACTTCATGCATATCATGAAGAATAATTGTGTGAACATCCTAGGCTACATGGATATGTACAGCAAATCAAAAGATATGCTCAAAGGAAGAAAGGACACGAAACTATTGGACCTCGGGAGCGACCTACATCAGGAAAAAAAAGAGAATAGGACATCATTTCTACCATCGAGGGAGCTACACTCTAAGCAAGGTAGAAAAGAAAAGCATGATCCAGTTTTTTCGGTGTCAAGGTCCTTTTAGTATTCATCGAACATAAAAGACTCATAAACACGAAGAGAATAAAATCACACACGAAATCACATGATTGTCACTTATTGATGACCATTTGCTTTCATTTGCGGTGAGAGGTATTTGCGGATTGGGTATAGGAACAATCATAAAGATGTGTTAGTTCTTCAATTTGTATCGCGAAGATGTCGATCCAAAAAACTTTTCAAGCTGGAGGAAGGCGTGGTTCAAAGTGTGGTTAACCTTGAGATGATCTTCTTTCTATCCTTCTTTAATATTATGATCCATCTCATGGTTCACATTGTTAAAGAGATAGAAATTCTCGGACCGATATTCTGCACAACATGTACACTTCGAGAGATACATAGGAGTCCTAAAAAATATGTTAAATGTCGATCTCGTCGGAAAGGCTGCATTGCCTAGGGTGTTTGCATAAGGAGGTCCTTGAGTTTTGTGTCGATTACATTGATGATCTGAATTTGATTGGAGTCCTACATCACGCCATGAGGGAGGCTACTAGGAA